>CM057454.1:779415000-780615000 GCA_016271365.2 Neoceratodus forsteri
TTTTAGTTGTGAAATCTGAGCGGAGGAAAAATATAAATATTAAACTCCTTTGTCCGGGTTTTACAGGAGGGAAAGAAAACTAAACAGACTGTTCACGTCTTCTAATATCTCTGATCATCACTTCACTGTAGTGTCCACTGTCTTCAGAGTGCTTACTGTACTTTAAATTCGTACTAGCTAAGTAAACCAAAAGGGGAAAAAAATGTCTTTGTTAAAGTTTGGCTTTAAAAAAATTACAGGAAAGCCTTCGGTTTCAAGCCAAGAGGGAGGAGAAAGCTTGGGTTCTTCCATGTGTACTGCTTCTCCATTACTGATAGACTCAGTAGCACCAACTACTCACCCCACCATTGTGGCCACAGATGTGACAACTTGTAGTGCCAGTGCTGATATGCCAGCAACTCTGACTACTGTTGAAAGTGGCGGGAGTCCCGGGACAAAAGGAAAAAGGGGGTTCCAGGAGACCTGGAAGAAAAATAGGGAGTGGCCACTATATGAGCCTGATGTGGGCATGACCTGCTCATACTGCAAAAGATACTTAAGGAGACAAACACTTTCATGAGCGGCTGTAAGAGCATGAGACTTGAAAATGTACGAGCTCATGAACTCTCCAAACCTCATAAATTAGCCAATGAAAAAAATACTGTGTCTAACACAGACCCTTCCAACTTAGCAACAGAACGAGGAATAATACAAATGGAAAAAAAATGAGGCGACACAAGTGGAACATTTGTTTAGAACAACTCTATTTGATTAATTCAGAACGCCCATTCACAGATTTCCCTGGCATCTTAGAATTACAACATGTAAATGGTGCAAATGTCGGAGTCAGTTATAGAAGCGACAAACAGGCAGCAACGTTCACACATTTTATTTCAGAATCAATAAGGATAAAAGATGCAAAACTGGTTAACAGTAACACTTTCATCTCTGTCTTATGTGACTCGAGCACTGATGCCTCAGTAATAGAAGAGGAGGCAGTCTATATTAGGACAATGGAAAATTCCCGTCCAGTTAAATTTGTTTCCCTTCAGCCAGTCTGTATTCCAAATGGTGAAAGCATTTATAACTCAATAGGTGATGCCTTAGAATTCACCTTGGACTGTAAAGACTGGAAAGAAAAAATTGTTGCTTTTGGATCTGATGGGGCACCTGTCATGTTGGGTAAAGTGACTGGGTGTTTGGCAGGATTTTGAAAGATGTACCTCATTTGTTAGGGATTCAGTGCAGTGCCCACAAGTTGGAGCTAGCTATAAAGCAATCAGCAACATCTATTCCATACATGAAAACAACAGTTGAAGTCTTAATGGGTATCTATAAAATATACCATAAGTCTCCCAAAAACTGGGCCGGTCTCAAAGAGTTAGCCAGTAATATGAGGTACACCATTCACAAACCAGTTAACGTGTCAGGGACCCGGTGGGTTGCACACGGAGAAAGGGCTCTGTCTGTTATTCTGTCCAGCTACAAGGCCTTAGTTGTACATTTACAGCACATTGCTTCCTCACCAGGGCAAACAAAAGATCAGGCCAGTGGGTTGTTCAAAACAGTAAGTACTGTGAGATTTGTCCTCTTTTCTCAGTTTCTGGCTGAATACCTTTCTGTCATGATGGCCTTCAGTCTAACTCTACAGAGAGACAGCTCAACAGTAGAAACAACAGTCAGCAAGGTTTAAAGCACAGTGCTCTGGCTAGAGAACTACCCTGCACAGGATAAACTTGACAAAGTCTGTAACTAATTGCTGTTGCTCCCGACTCTGACACAGCTGACAGTGACACTAGAACAAGTCGACTGACAGGCTCAGCCACTACTCAGGTTCAGTTCCGTGGATCTGATATCTTCCTTAACTTAGAAAGGGAATATTCTATAGATAGAACCAAACAGGCAGTGTTCCGTGATGTTACAAGCCTCTTTCATCTACAATTGAAAGTATTAACTCACGATTTTCCAATTTTAAAACAGACAAAGTCCTACGGTCATTCAGTATATTTAACCCATTACAGTTACCAGATAGTGACCAACTAGCCCTTTATGGCAATGAGGAAGTCAGAACCCTCACAGAGCACTACAGTGACCTACTGAAGAAAACACAATAATAATATAAACTTGATTGAAGCGCAATGGTTAGAGCTTAAACCACTTATGAAAAAAATCACTGAATGAGCTGTCTCCGAAATTTCACTATTTGGATTTCTGGCAAAAAAGTCTCCACAATGATGCACATGAACAGCGATTCCCTGATATTCTGGTCTTAGTCACAATAGCTCTACTGATCCCAACCCAAACTGCAGTAGTTGAGAGAGGAGTCAGCTTGATGGGCAGAGTGAAGTCTGACTGGCGGTCCTGTCTGTCTCCTATGACTACATCTGAACTAATGCGTGTCAAGCTGTCAGATGCTAGCGCTATACATTTGACCTGCAGGATGCCATAACACTATGGTTCAAATCTGGAAAACAAAAGAGAAGACCTCATGTGAGACCATATGGCTGCAGACTTGATTCAAGTTCTGATTCAGAAACAGACAAGACTCAATCAGTGTTTTACCTTGAAAAATAACCCCCCAAAAAGCAACAGTTTTCTCTTTCCACTTTACAGTCCATTTTATGTTTTAAGTTTAAAATTCACCTCACAAAAATGTGGACAGGTAAAACTTTGTCCGGACAGGCAACATTTACATTCCACCTGTCCCTCAGACAGGCATCTCAAAAAAAATTATTTCTAGCCCTGCTCTGGACACAAAGCAGCATATATTTCTTATTAGCTCTGTCTTTCTTATCCAAATTACTGAGGTCAACAGGCTATTTCTTCCTGCTTCTTCCCAACCCAACGCCATAATACTCTGCTTGTGATACCAGTTATGTGATGTCCGTGAGCATTATTTCAAGTAGGGAATAAAACTGAAGTGGCAGAGAAACTCTATGGGATAGATATCTTGTTTTCTTGGGGATTATTTATTCAGTAATAACGCAGAGAAGAAATCTCTAGAAAATATGAAATACAAGCTAAACTGTGTCTAAATAAATTTTCCAAAGTTTTACCAAAGTGTCAGCTGCTCTTTAATGTACCTTAGAGATCCTTTGTTATGAAGCAAGTGTGGTCCAGATATGAGCAGTGAGTGAGCGTGAAATGCAGCAGTATCTCGGTGGCCAGGGTGTGGGATTCTGAAGTGAGCCAGCCAGCAGTTGTTTCTCCAGAGTGTCTGGAGTGAGCCGTTCATGGGGCCAGTCACCTGGCCATTTTCTTGTTACAGGGGGAAATACTGGCACGGGAAGTGGGCAGGAATGTAATTAAGCAAAAATACAGGGAATATTATTAATTACAACAATTATTCATCTGGACTGTGAGGAAGCAGGGAAAAGCAAGATGGCAGTGGAAACAAGATTTAAAATACAAAAGCAGGATTTCTACTGGCTGCATTCAAGGTACAGCCTCAACCAAAATTGGGCGCTGTTGTACATCAATCAAGATGGTGGACATTTCAATGACATAGGAAAGTGAAAAAAAACTCATTGACCCACTGGGTCAATTACTGTATTTTTCACTTAGGTCAGATTTCTGGTAAAATATCAGAGTTACACCTATGGTCAGATTGCCACATACTAACATACTAAAATGCCAGCAGAATAGGCCTAACGGTCTTTCGCGTCTGCTCGTTTGGTCAGCCCCAACCTGGGAGCTGACCTTGCTGCCCCCCCTCGCCTTCTCTGGCTTCTCCCTTCCCAGTTCCGGATATTCTCGCTGCATTGAATTTTGCTTCCAGAACCCTTCCCCTGTACCTGTCCCACCCACTCTTGAACCCCTCCACTGTCTGCCTCCACCAGCCCCCTAGGCAGCACATTCCATGGCTCCACCACCCTCTCAGTGAAGCAGCACCTCCTCCTTTCTCCCCTGAATACACTGTATACTATTTTGCAACTCACAATTGAAGTACGGCATCGACTAGCACATGGCTCTATGCAATGTTCTGACTCTGTGCAATCAGGCAATGCCTCTCAGAGGACTTTCTCCCACCTTACTTTTAAATCCATTCTGAGCAGATTGTGTTTAAATCTCCAAAACCCAATGCAGTCACCCCACTTGCTCCACAACTCAATCCTAAATCTCATGCACCCATGGACCACACCTCCCCTTACACAAGTCCAGCAAAAAAAAAATGCAGCTAAACTACCATATCCACCACCAAACACATTCCCTCCTTCGTTTATGTTTATGTCATAGCTGCTAGACCCATCCAACCACACCTGGCTGAAGAAGCTCTACAGTTTGGGTTTTTTTTGGGGGTGGGGATCTGCAGGAGTCTGATGGGAACCACACTTGGAGAATGGCTTTGCAGTCCCTTTGCATGCTGAACCTATTCCTTTCTCCATACAGTCACAATCATGTTTGCAACAGCTTTACAGGGAAGGCTTAAACAGTTGGTCTTTTTCCTACAAGGATTTCCATCTCAATTCAACTGCATGATAAGTGAACTTGTACTATGCTTAGTTTGGTTTAATTTGAATTTCACCAACATTTTTTTCTTACTTTCACAGCTGCCGTGGTCACGAAGTGCTCCTTACGGATGGCGCATTCCCTGCTGCCACGGTTACAGACCTCTGCCAGCACCATTTTCACCAAATTAAAAAAATACAAAAAAAAAACCCACTATGAATAGCAGCTGGGCCAAACACTGGCACAATAAGCCTGTGTTGCCACCTCGAGGTTTGAGTACATCACTTACCTCTCAAGATTTGCTCTCGAGGTCCATGTAGTCCGTACTCTCTGAGACAACACTAGTTTGTCGCATGGCTGCCCATACACTATTCTCTGTGATGCCTGCAGAGTACAGCTCAACAGGCTCACAAAAAATTACACAACTGCTGGAACCAAATTTTGCAGTCCCCACTTAACACTAATTATTTCACCTGAGAATAGGACCCCTGGTGTGTGTTGTAGAGCTACTACAGCAGGTAAACTAAAGCGCATTCCTTCTCAAACTCAGTGGTCCCTGGAGTTTGTAAGGAACAGATATTTCAAACATGCTTGACCCACAGTATGGTTACTCCTGCACATGTATTCCAGAGGCAGCAACATCACAATTTATAACTCTGAAAATAGATTGATGTTCTTCTTGCAGTTCCCTGCCAAAATCAAGACTAATGTTTACCTGCCAAAAAATAAGTGTTGTAAAAGTGAAAGAAAACCAAACTGCACATGCAAATCTTGCCACTGTGGTCGAAGCTAAGTGCATATTTGCACGTTCCATATTATATTTTATAAAATGGGTACAGGCAGTTCTTGACTCCGACTAGCTGACACCCTTTGATACCCTCTTTGTCTTTTTTAAGCTTACGGCACAGAACACAAGTGCCAGTACCTGTGCCTAAAGTACAGAAAAATCCTTCCGATGGCAATATAAACAATTTGCCATTTTTTCCCTCATTTGGCGGAAAAATCACAAGTCATGAAAATAAAAGTAAAGCAAAACATTTCAACACTAATGTAACCCCCCTTTTGGGGGCTTACCTGAAATTGCCTCATTTGTACCCAGTTTGCTGGTGCTCTTCTTGGTTTCCCATTGCCATTATGCCATCTTCTGCCCCATTGGGGCTTAATCCACTGATCGTGAGCTGCCGGCATGCCAGAATCAGCCGGCACTTGCGCAATGCAATGAGGCACTTTGATATTACGACCACATTTGCGGTCCAAAAACATGGAGTCTGCCCATGGTCCCTGTGCCCCTGCCAATGTCCTTGGAGATCGGGGACCTAAAGACAGTCAGGCAGAAGCCCGTGGTTACTGCACAATGGGAGTTTGGACAGCGGAGACACTCGGGGGCTGATTAATATTAATGAGCGACCCCCGTGTATATTAATGAGTGCTGCCTGCCACATAGGGGCATGATGTTGTGGTGGCAGTAATAGCAAAACTGCAGGAGCCCCAATAAGAGTGGGCTCTTAACAGAGGCAGTCTGGGCTACAACCCAGTGGGGTACTGATGCACCGAGAGGGTTGTGTTGGGCTGCACCAGATGTTAAAAAGGGAAAGATTGCACTATGTTGTATGGAACTCCAAGTAAGCCAATGGGAGCAGACATGTTGACATTTAACCCCAGATTGGCAGGCAATTAGGGATCTAGGCACCCAAACTGACCACCAAGAGACTCCTGGGAAAAGGAGGGGACTGATTCTGGTGCCTAGATCATGCCCCAATAAATGTGCAGGAAATATTGATCACTACAAATATTGATTATTGAAGGGCTTTGACAGCCAATCAGAATGCTGGGTTTTCGACTGATACAGTTTGGACTTTCTGGGATTTCTGCAGTCTGTGGTTGGACTTCGAGTCAGGACTGTGCTGAGAGAGTGGACACTGCATTTCAAGGGCTTCCTCAGGCCCCCATTTGGAGAGCTGTGTCAGCAGAAGTGGACTGGAAAGGGGACAGCAGGAAGAAAGATTGTGCTGAGGTTCTAGTTCCCAGGTATGTGCTGCTGGACTGATCGAGAAGTGGACACAGAGAAAGAACTGGTTAAAGTGGCCGAGAGCCAAGTCCCAGCTACAGCTAAAAAAAGGTTTGCACTGTTAAACTGGAAGAGCATGGACTGGTGTGCAGGGGGTTGTTATTCCAGAGCCCCCCTGCTGAACTGCACTTGCGCTTATTGAACTGTAGGCTAGCATCCCTACTAACTGGCACTAAACTTTAGTGGAGCAACTGCTTAAGAACTTTTCTTTGCCGAGAGCTCAGGGCAGGGACTACAGGACAACACCCACCATTTGGGAGTCCTCACTTGAAGCCAGGGAGGGAACTTGCTAACCCCTTCCAAGTGGGACTCACTGTCTCACGAGGTCAGCGGCACTTGCTGGGGTGCTAGGGCATCTGTGACCAGTCATGGGAGCTGGGCTGTGGAGCCACTCCCGGTCTGGGCCTTCTGGGGCTGGTGTTGTCCCGCCACAATGCTCTGCAATGGGCCAGAAGCGGCTAATGGTGACAAGCAGCCAGAACTATAACTCAAGGTCACCAGCTGCAAAGATCTTCGAGCAAGTTCCATCCAGACATAGGATCCTGGCCAGTCTGTGCCTATTGCTGCACTAGCTCAAGGAGCTCCCTTTTCCCCAGTGCTGAGATCATCAATCCGTGAGTACCAGGACCTGGTTCCTGGGAGGGAAAAAGGAAATTTATCAGTTTTCAAAACCCAAGTTTCTACAATTTCAGGCCCCCACAGCTGGCCAAACGCAGGACTGATCAGGCCTGCACCTAGTGGGTACCCTAGGACAGTACAGAGACACTGGTACCAGTGGAGAGGGCTTGGCCTGCAGGCCCCATTCTAAAAGTTACATTTCACTTACCCATTTTGTTTTCACAGCTACCAAACGTCCAGGTATCTCTTTCCCTATTTCTTACCCCTAAATAAAGCTGTGAATTTGTTATTTGAACCTGTGGTGTTAGTGAATTCCTTGCATGTGTTCATTGCTGAAACACATGGTATATGGTGGAACAATATATTAGGAGACACAGTGTGCAGAATGGTTGGTTGGGAGATGGGTAGGCACAGCATCCCAGGGCTGTGCCAAGCGGATACCTGGCCCACTAGTACTTTACTCTAGGTGGAGGCACCGTGCTATTTTCATTATTTCTGAGAACAAACCCCCAATTGTCACCGTAGCAGGCCCCAGGCCCCTTGCTCCGTATCAGAGACCACTGGCAAGGGCGGGGGCCATCCCATTGGCATGCAGTTCCAGAGTTACACAAAGTGTTGTTTCTACTGTTGAAATCCTCTTGCTGTCCCTCCCCAGCCACCCCCTTCCTTCCAGAGCCGCAGGTGTCAGACTCATTGAACTACCTCCTGAGCCAGAAGCAGAGTAAGACTGCCAAGACTTTTGTGAAAGTTGCTACTACAGATGGCAGTGTGCTGCCAGCAAAACAAAATCAGTCTAAGCCAGCGGCCCTGACACAGTGATCTGCTTCTTCTGCACCCTCGTGACACCAATTAATTTAACAGCATCCCTAGTAACTTATGGATAACGGAGTTGGAGTGCATTTTAAATGAAACCAGATATTTTTAAACATTTTGTTTAAAAAAAAAAAAAAAAAACACATATCTGGGTGTGTTTTATGCTCTGGTAACACACTTCTAGATGCAGTAAGGCACTATGCCTGTGGCCTTGTGCCCTCACTACCCCCTAGTCTTGTGTTTCAGAGTATAAAGCATGCTACGTCGTGTGATATTGCTTACTTCTAAAGTATATCCCATCCAGTTATTGCTTCCACATTACCCTTCCTGTTTGCATCTGGCCTGTGTTTACTCACTTCATTGCTACTATGTTTTGGTACATTGATCTGTACTTTGTGATTATATTTTCTCATTAATGTGCTGTATTGTATGCCCCACCACACATATGGAAACACTAACAGTTCAGTATGTTTCTGCTGATAACAAAAGTTCTGAAATATATAAACGCAATGGTTTTGAATGTGTGCTGCCCCTTCCCTTCAAGGACACTCCCACCCATACCTCTCAACCCTCGTCTCATGAATCAGGGACAAGGCTTAAAAAAAAAAAAAAAAAAATCAGGGACGTATCTTAACAACTGCTACTATTCACTCAGAAAGCTTATAGAATAAAGGAATCTGTGTTAAGATGCATTTTCTGAAGAAAAACAAGTCTGTAACTTTAATGTTTGACATTATTTTGTGTTATTGATCCCTACTGTTCTTTCACAAAAACACAAATTTTCCGAGGGACAGAGGAAAATTTTGAGGCCAAATCAGGGCCGTCCCTGAAAATCAGGGACAGTTGAGAGGTATGCAGTCCCACCCTCAGTCTGTTTAGCCCTAGCAGCTACTGGCTTCAATTAAGCAGAACTGTTCGCTGCTGGAAAAGAGGTAGGGGTTTAATTTCAAGAGTGAAATTATAAATTGTATTCAGTTCCGGGAGCAAAATGAGGAAGGACTGCTCCAGTTTAAAGTATAGCCCACAAAATGCACACGGCCAACTTACAAAAACAAATAACCGCAAAAAACAGTCATACAATGAGAACATGTGTCCCCAGATCCCGATCAGGTATGTTCGGTTTCACAGCAAAACTGGTGGGTCGCCCCCACCCCCGCGATTCCTTTTTCTCCTCTTTTCCTTCACGGATATTTTTCAAAATCTAATGCACACAAATTTGTCCCGAAACTATTTTTATCATGTAAGCCTTTCCTCCGGGCGAGGACACATGGCCCTAATACTTTTCGGGTTTAATGTTAAATACACTAAAGGCTCCAATTGAATTTAGTCACCTAAAATAGTTAAACTCTTCCAGTGTCCTATTAAGCAGCGTCGGTAATGTGTTAAATCAAAACTACCTTCTTTGGGTCCTTGGCTTCACCGAGACGGCCTTTTATCTCCAAGACCCTGTGCATCACGCTGTCAGGACTAGGATGGGCCATGCCTGCAGACCGCAGCTCCTCTCGCGCTTCCGCTCGAGACCCAGACGCTGTCCACCTGCTGCCTTTCAGCCTGCCCCGCCTTCCCCAGGTTCAAGGGCCGAGGCCAGCGTGCCTGCACCTTTTATAGGGATACCGTAAGGAATGGATGCAGATTACAAAAGGCCCTCGACACACTTGAAAAATACACTGTTTAGGACTCGGAGCTTCATTTCAATAGGCATGTGTATACCCCAATTACAACCCTCAAAACGTGCTAATTCCGCATAGCTGAAACCATTGAAGTGAGGGAAAAGTTGAGATTTGAACTGTCGAAATTCAAGGAATGAAATTAAATTATACAATGGGTATGACAATCCTGTAATGTCGTTGGTCAAAACACATCACATGACAGTAAGTATATCCTGCATTATACCAGAGGTACCTTCTATCAGCCAATCAGAAACCAGAACCACTGCCATTTATAGCACTACAAACCTTAAAACAATACCTCACAGTCGTTTATTGAGAAAACACAGCCAACAGTCATTTAATCAGACACACAAACCACGCCTCAGTCGTCTTAATCAGATCTCGAGCATCCAAAGCTAGAAACAAAATGCGTGGAAACAGCCGTCCACCTCAGCACCAAACACAACCCTCGCCTCCTCCCTCCACACCTGTATCACTAATCCTAATCCTCAATCCACCAACTACACTCAACAATATACTTAATTTACAGCTCAAAACCTTCTTTATTTCTGCGTTACAGCCTGACCACGACTTCCCCTTCACTGGCCTCCCATCGGGTACATCAACGCTGCACTTACGGTTGCATTTCATTATTCCGACATTGCCCACATGACCAGCCAGCTCACCTCCATTCCTTAACTCAAGAAGACTGTGAAGTTCTCACAGGCTGACACAACATATTACTTCTCTGTTTCTCAAATCTCTGTCTTGCTCTCTTAGTTCTTCATACATAGAGCCCGAAAGCCACACGTGGTCGCTCCTACTAACACTGAAACAGCAACTGGACCCACAAACACAACGAAAACTCACACAGAATACATAGAGGATAGTGCATGAGTACCATGGCTGGATTAACCTGTATGCTAATTACGCCATGGCATAGGGCCCCGAGGTTCAGGAGGGCCCCACTGTTAACTTATTTACAGCTACTTTCTTTAATTCTGGCTGTACTGACAACCTCTGACAGGCCGAACTGCCCAAAAAGCAGCCCCCTCCTTGGAGTCAGTCAGCCCCTCCACCTCACTGAGTCAGCCTGGTGAATGATGACCCTCCCCCACAACTGTTCTGAGCAAGTGAGCCTCTCAGTTTCTCTGACGGCTGCTCCCAGCTTTACCTCTGATCCACCCTGACCCCACCACACACAACCAATCATGTCCATCAGAGGTCCTCTGGAGGTGTGGCTACTGGGGAGCAGGAATCAGTGTGTGCATGTGCATGGTGTCAGGACATGTGGCCGGGCAGTAATGAGGAGTAGAGGAGGAGAATGAGAGAGAACTGTGGCGGTCAGTCGTCAGACCAGGTGGTTGGTCTCATCTATCAAAGAAGAAGAGTCTCTGTCTAAAGACACACAAGTAGGCCACGGGGGGTCACCCGGAGTCAGATTTGGCTTCAGTGCAGTGTCATGTGCTGCTGGTGTTTTCGGTGTAGCCACTAGCCAGGGTCAGTCTGTGCTGCTGCTAGTTTGGCCTTTGGTCCTGCTGTGACTATGAGGAGTCCTCCCATGCCGGGCCATGCTGCAAGGCTGAGTCGTGCCACCCCCGCCTGTGTGATCTTGAGAAAACAATCAAGAGGACAGTCTGGACTCATCAAACTCACATTCACACCAGTCAGGCCACACCAGGTATGTTGTGTTGACTAGTTTTCTGTGTGCTGCAGTGTCCAAGTCATTTGTGCTGCAGAAATAACTAGTTTTATTGCATTGGAGAAACAAACTAAGCTGTGGTTGCCTCTGGTCATGGTCTGTCTGGGAGTGTTCAGTAACCTGAGTAGTGTACTGAGTCTTTAATAAGATTTGAGTTTGGCACTGAGTGGACCATGGGATACTAATAAGTCACCTGAGGGAACTAACTTGAGCGACTTGCTCTTGCTGGCACAGTTTTGTCTTGGTTTGATTTGAGTCATATACGTTACTGGGAAGTTGCAGCAGGTTGCTCTAGGAAATTTAATTTCTGAAGTGACTGCAGTCAACACCTGCAGGTCCTGCAGGGTTCTTAAGGCTCAGTCTTTTGGCACAACTCTGTTTAGCTGCTTTGGCATCAATGACTTGGAGTAAGGGCAAGGATGTGGCAACTCAGCATTGGCAGCAAAGCAACTTTCAGGTTGACAACAAAACTATAAATGACAAAGGAGATGGAAGACAGGAGACAGTGGAGAACAGACAGAACTGAGGACAAAGATAGCTGCACAGAGGGTGATTGTGGCAGATGCATTATGGAGACATGTAGCTTGAGCATGTCTCAGGTTTGGAGCTCGAAGGAGTCTAGAGCGAGGAAATAATGGGAGGGAGCTGTGAGCCCCACTAACTGCTTCAATACATGCTTCAGTTTTTTGGTTTTGGCAGAGAGAATAGGTATTCAAGGAGGCATGTTCAGGGAGATCGTGGTAGCTACAATCCCCATTTTTATTAATTTATTTATATGGAATTTGAATTTGATATCTGGGCAGGCAGGGCACACTAATTGAAGTCTAATGTCCAGGTGTGTCTCGGGAGGGAAACAAAAAAGAAGAAAAGAGGATCCATAATTAATAATAACAAAAATAGCTACAAGGTACAGTAGTAGCAAGGGAAAAACAAGACGAGTTAAAGGTAACTAAAAAGTGAAGATTTATAAAATGTTAATATTGTACTGATAAAATGTTTCTTTGTGCAGCAATTGGTCATTCTGAATTGTGTTGTTTATAATCAAGGGCATGTGACCTGTCAAGTCATGTGGCATAACACATAGCATTATAAACCACATCCTGCTTGAGTACCCTGGTCGTTACTGCAGAAGAGTGGAATGTTGGCATTTAGGGGCACCCCAGGCCACAAAATATGACTTGGAGTAGGGCCCCCACATCCATTAATCTGGCCATGCCCAAGATCTACCAACTTCCTGATCAACCTTTTGTGGGGGACAGAATCAGAGGCCTTGCTGAAATCAAGATAGAGGATGTCTACTGCTTGGCCCTTGTCTACTGTCTTAGTGACACAGTCAAAGATTCCATTCCCTACAGCCAGGGCTAGAAATAATTTTTTTGAGATGCCTGTCCAAGGGACAGGTGGAATGTAAATGTTGCCTGTCCGGACAAAGTTTTACCTGTCCACATTTTTGTGAGGTGAATTTTAAACTTAAAACATAAAATGGACTGTAAAGTGGAAAGAGAGAAAACTTGCTTTTTGGGGGGTTATTTTTCAAGGTAAAACACTGATTGAGTCTAGTCTATTTCTGAATCAGAACTTGAATCAAGTCTGCAGCCATATGGTCTCACATGAGGTCTTCTCTTTTGTTTTCCAGATTTGAACCATAGTGTTATGGCATCCTGCAGGTCAAATGTAGCAACACTAGCATCTGACAGCTTGACACGCATTAGTTCAGATGTAGTCATAGGAGACAGACAGGACTGCCAGTCAGACTTCACTCTGCCCATCAAGCTGAATCTTCTCTCAACTACTGCAGTTTGGGTTGGGATCAGTAGAGCTATTGTGACTAAGACCAGAATATCAGAGAATCGCTGTTCATGTGCATCATTATGGAGAATTTTTGCCAGAAATCCAAATAGTGAAATTTGGAGACAGCTCATTCAGTGATTTCTTCATAAGTGATTTAAGCTCTAACCATTGCGCTTCAATCAAGTTTATATTATTATTGTGTTTCTTCAGTAGGTCACTGTAGTGCTCTGTGAGGGTTCTGACTTCCTCATTGCCATAAAGGGCTAGTTGGTCATGGTCACTATCTGGTAACTGTAATGGGTTAAATATACTGAATGACTGTAGGACTTTGTCTGTTTTAAAATTGGAAATCGTGAGTTAATACTTTCAATTGTAGATGAAAGAAGGCTTGTAACATTACGTAACACTGCCTGTTTGGTTCTATCTATAGAATATCCCTTTCTAAGTTAAGGAAGTGTCAGATCACGGAACTGAACCTGAGTAGTGGCTGAGCCTGTCAGTCGACTTGTTCTAGTTTCACTGTCAGCTGTGTCAGAGTCAGGGAGCAACAGCAATTCGTTACAGACTTTGTCAAGTTTATCCTGTGCAGGGTAGTTCTCTAGCCAGAGCACCGTGCTTTCAACCTTGCTGACTATTGTTTCTACTGTTGAGCTGTCTCTCTGTAGAGTTAGACTGAAGGCCATCATGACAGAAAGGTATTCAGCCAGAAACTGAGAAAAGAGGACAAATCTCACAGTACTTATTGTTCTGAACAACCCACTGGCCTGATCTTTTGTTTGCCCTGGTGAGGAAGCAATGTGCTGTAAATGTACAACTAAGGCCTTGTAGCTGGACAGAATAACAGACAGAGCCCTTTCTCTGTGCAACCCACGGGTCCCTGACACGTTAACTGGTTTGTGAATGGTGTACCTCATATTACTGGCTAACTCTTTGAGACCGGCCCAGTTTTTGGGAGACTTATGGTATATTTTATAGATACCCATTAAGACTTCATCTGTTGTTTTCATGTATGGAATAGATGTTGCTGATTGCTTTATAGCTAGCTCCAACTTGTGGGCACTGCAGTGAATCCCTAACAAATGAGGTACATCTTTCAAAATCCTGCCAAACACCCCAGTCACTTTACCCAACATGACGGGTGCCCCATCAGATCCAAAATCAACAATTTTTTCTTTCCAGTCCAAGATGAATTCTAAGGCATCACCTATTGAGTTATAAATGCTTTCACCATTTGGAATACAGACTGGCTAAAGGGAAACAAATTTGTTAACTGGACGGAAATTTTCCATTGTCCTAATATAGACTGCCTCCTCTTCTATTACTGAGGCATCAGTGCTCGAGTCACATAGGACAGAGATGAAAGTGTTACTGTTAACCAGTTTTGCATCTTTTATCCTTATTGATTCTGAAATAAAATGTGTGAACGTTGCTGCCTGTTTGTCACTTCTATAACTGACTCTGACATTTACACCATTTACATGTTGTAATTCTAAGATGACAGGAAATCTGTGAATGGGCATTCTGAATTAATCAAATAAAGAGTTGTTCTAAACAAATGTTCCACTTGTGTCACTCATTTTTTCCATTTGTATTATTCCTCGCTCTATTGCTAAGTTGGAAGGGTCTGTGTTAGACATAGTATTTTTTCATTGGCTAATTTATGAGGTTTGAGAGTTCATGAGCTCGTACATTTTCAAGTCTCATGCTCTTACAGCCACTCATGAAAGTGTTTGTCTCCCTTAAGTATTTTTTGCAGTATGAGCAGGTCATGCCCACATCAGGCTCATATAGTAGCCACTCCCTATTTTTCTTCCAGGTCTCCTGGAACCCCCTTTTTCTTTTTGTCCCGGGACTCCCGCCACTTTCAACAGTAGTCAGAGTTGCTGGCATATCAGCACTGGCACTACAAGTTGTCACATCTGTGGCCACAATGGTGGGGTGAGTAGTTGGTGCTACTGAGTCTATCAGTAATGGAGAAGCAGTACACATGGAAGAACCCGAGCTTTCTCCTCCCTCTTGGCTTGAAACCGAAGGCTTTCCTGTAATTTTTTTAAAGCCAAACTTTAACAAAGACATTTTTTCCCCTTTTGTTTTACTTAGCTAGTACGAATTTAAAGTACAGTAAGCACTCTGAAGACAGTGGACACTACAGTGAAGTGATGATCAGAGATATTAGAAGACGTGAACAGTCTGTTTAGTTTTCTTTCCCTCCCTGTAAAACCCCGGACAAAGGAGTTTAATATTTATATTTTCCTCCCGCTCAGATTTCACAACTAAAACCGGAGGGCTATCCTGCTGTCAACCTGTTTTGTAATTTAATCCCCTCCTCTCCCTTTGACAGTGCCTTCTTGAAGTTGTCACAGTGTCACTCAATTTTACTTTTATTCAGTTAGTCCAGTGGCAGAGCACAACAGCAGGCTGACGGGCTAGTTTAAATTAGTAGTAGTAGTAGTAGTAGTAGTAGTAGTAGTAGTACAGTAAGTCTGTCAGTATCTATCTTCAAGGTTCATGCTCTGGAGGGCTTTACACAGGCTGAGTGAACAATAAGCTTTAATAGAGCCTTGCCTTCACCTCTCTGCACACTCAAGATATATTTTTTTATTCAGAGTCAGAGATGATGAGACTTGCAGATCACAAGGTGTCTTTTGGCTTTGAGAGAGTTTTAGGTGTACTACAGGTACAGTGTCTGACTGCTTTGAGACTTGACTTACACTAAATAAATCCTTGTTCACCTCCCTCTCCTCCTCCAAGTACCAGCAGGACTGATGCACACAAACTGAGCCCCAAATGCTAGAGCCCTGAGAAGGGCTGTTGAGAATTGCAGAAGTCTTTTTTTCACTTTGAGACTAACTAAATAAATCCCTTGTTCACCTCCCTCTCCTCCTCCAAGTACCAGCAGGACTGATGCACACAAACTGAGCCCCCAAATGCTAGAGCCCTGAGAAGGGCTGTTGAGAATTTGCAGAAGTCTTTTTTTTCACTTTTGAGACTAACTAAATAAATCCCTTGTTCACCTCCCCTCCTCCAAGTACCAGCAGGACTGATGCACACAAACTGAGCCCCAAATGCTAGAGCCCTGAGAAGGGCTGTTGAGAATTTGCAGAAGTCTTTTTTTCACTTTTGAGACTAACTAAATAAATCCCTTGTTCCTCCCCTCTCCTCCTCCAAGTACCAGCAGGACTGATGCACACAAACTGAGCCCCCAAATGCTAGAGCCCTGAGAAGGGCTGTTGAGAATTTGCAGAAGTCTTTTTTTTCACTTTTGAGACTAACTAAATAAATCCCTTGTTCACCTCCCTCTCCTCCTCCAAGTACCAGCAGGACTGATGCACACAAACTGAGCCCCCAAATGCTAGAGCCCTGAGAAGGGCTGTTGAGGATTTTCAGAAGTCTTTTTTTCACTTTTGAGACTAACTAAATAAATCCCTTGTTCACCTCCCCTCTCCTCCTCCAAGTACCAGCAGGACTGATGCACACAAACTGAGCCCCCAAATGCTAGAGCCCTGAGAAGGGCTGTTGAGAATTTGCAGAAGTCTTTTTTTCACTTTGAGACTAACTAAATAAATCCTTGTTCACCTCCCTCTCCTCCTCCAAGTACCAGCAGGACTGATGCACACAAACTGAGCCCCCAAATGCTAGAGCCCTGAGAAGGGCTGTTGAGAATTTACAGAAGTCTTTTTTTTTTTCCACTTTCTAAATAAATCCCTTCCCTCTCCTCCTCCAAGTACCAGAAGCCCCCAAATGCTAGAGCCCTGAGAAGGGCTGTTAAATTTCTGATTTTTTCCCCACTCGCTCGCTCGTGCTCTCCTCACTCTGCGCTCCTCACCCTATGGCCAGACTAGTGAGAGTGAGGAGTGCGAGTCGGCGCCAGTCAGTTTTTCCCGCCCGCTGAGAGGTCAGGTGACGCTAGTAGCTGCAGTCATTTGACCCTCAGTCAGTGGGAATGGGCAAGCGGAGCTGCACTTTTCGGCGGGCGGAGCTAGGCGTCATGACGTCGACGTCGTCTGGAAATCTCCCGTCTGCCGCTGGGTCCTAGTGCCCAGCTCGATACTCCGGGCTGCAAATGTAAACCGCCTGTCCCCGGGACAGGCGAACTCCAAAAAACGGCTGTCCCAGTTGGAAACCGGCTGTCCGGGATGGGTGGACAGCCGGTTATTTCGAGCCCTGCCTACAGCCAACTTATTAGGTTAAGATGCATTTGCACTACAGATCATGACTTCTTGCACCAGGCAAAGAAGCTCCTATGTATGTTTAGAGCCAGGGGTTATCACGAGTCAGTCCTCACTAAAGCACTCAGCAGAGTTAAAAATAAAACCCAACAAGAATAGTTGGAGGTTGGAGTGACTCACAAACATAAAGAAAATGACAACAAAATAACACTGTCCTTAAGAGTTTAATGGGATTGCAGGGCAAGTGAGCATTGTGATCTGGAATTGCTGGGACATGTTAAAGGGTGATGTTATCTTAAAAAAGAAATGGTTTCAGATAACCCTACAGTGACATTTAGAAAAACTACTAATTTGCAGGACAAGATGGTAAGGAAGTCACCAAAGACAAGAAGAGCCTAGAATGTGGTTACCGGTGGGACCAAGACATATGCATAAGTGCATGAGGTGCAATGTCTGCCGGTACATGCAAGTTGGTAATGAAATTAATTTGCCTAATGGGGTTAAAATTGAAATAAGAGATTTCATATCATGCACTACAACCTTTGTGATCTAAACACTATGATGTAGTTGTAATCTTTCTTAAATAGACAAAACTGTCAGAACATTGAAAGAGTATATACAGGACCACATTCGCTCTATTGTGAATCAGAAAATGGATATAAATAGAAGGCACTTTGTACACGTGCACAATGCAGACCCAGAAAGCTCTAAGCTTGTGAGTACTGAATATGTACAATGTCCAGCAAGAGGGGGTGATAGACAGAATCTCTTAATGCAAAAAGAGAGTCAATGGATTTTTAATACTGAAACTGTTAGGCCTAGAGACCTAAATAAAAGATGGTATTTAAAGCCCTTTTTAAAATATAGAAGATGAACATTCTGTGAACTTCACAGGTTTTGTTTTTTCCCCCATTTGTTGGTCCCTGCCTTTATCTACTACGGTCAAGTGCTACTTATTTAGTAATGGGAAATTTTTGCAATTCTAATATTTATTTCATTTTCCTTTTTAGGGTTTGATGATCCCCTGATTTTCTGGTGCACAATGTCCAGGAATTATTTCCATTGAATCCAGATTTGATGGCCTGGAAGTCTTTCCTTCATTTACAACCGTCTTTGCCCTAACTGTTATTTTCTCCTATAGTAGCACAATTTGTGTTTTAAAATATACTATCTTACAGGTTGTACTATGCTTTCTTAATGTTAGACATTTAATTAAAGTATGAGTAGTTACTATAAGGTGCATCCCTGGTTAAGAGATCCCAGTAACACAATACAAATGCATTGTTGATTGTTGCCTTTAATTATTTATTTAGCATTAATTACTTGCATAGCTGTTTCTTTTCCCTGTTTTTTGCAGCTGTTCTTTGCTTCTTGATGTATTTATGTATTACCTAAATGAACATAAAGACATGGGCCCAGATATTCAAAAGGGTTGCGCCATGCGCAACAGGGTTGCGCATGCGCAACTCCAAAAATGCGCCATTCTGCGATATTCAGAAGGGGCCAGTTGCGCCACCAAAAACATGCTGAGCAACAGCGCAATGGAAATGAAGGCATGCGCCACCGAAGGGGGCGGGTCCATGCATAAAGTGCGCAATGCGATAATCGAACGCTTGCTCAATGCGCAAGAGTGGCTCAGCCGGAAGTTGCGCAGTAGTGGAATTGAGCCAAAATAAAAAGGCTCAAGGAAGCGGTGCAAGAACCCTAGCAGGCCGCAAACTGGGGGAGAGAGACAGAGAGAGAGAGAGAGAGACAGGAGCTGGAAGGGCAGAGGACAGTGGGTCCAGGAGGACAGAGAGGCCAGTGGGGTGCCGGTGCAGTGGAAGCAGCAGTGGGGCAGCGGGGTAACACAGGAACAGCAGCCGGGGGCAGAAGCCAGGGAGATGGACAGTGCCAGCTTCCACATGGAAGCTGTAATGAGGGTGAGACACCATGCTGCAGGGGGACGTGGAGGGGCCCGTCCGCTGACCCCTGACAGGCGGTATCGTGCCGCATCAGCCGAGCTGTACACAGGCGTCGAGATTGTGGGCCGTACCGCCTGAACAGGGCAATACTGAGCGGCTCTGCGAGCTGTGCAGTGATGTGATGCAGGCACCCTCACGCGGAGTCACGCTCTGTCCGTGGAGACCAGGTGACAGCCTGCATGTGCCTGCTCACCACGGGCACCTTCCAGAGGCCAACAGGGGACACCACAGGCATTACACAGTCGGCCACATCGCATCCTCACCCAATTCCTCAGCGCACTGCTGCCTCATGCTGCGGAGTACATCCATTTCCCCAGCACAGCTGATAGGCGTACAACAAACATGCAGGAGTTCCACAGGGTATACGTATGCCTGGCATGCTAGGGCCATAGACTGCACCATGTGGCCATTCGCACGCCACCTGGCCCCGCGGCCAGGCATTCGAGAACCGAAAGGGTTTTCCAGTGTCAACTGCCAGGTGGTGTGTGATGCCACTGGGCGCATTATCAATGTCTGTGCCACACACCTGGTGGAGCACATGATGTCTTCATATGGCACCAGTCTGCACTGTGCCATCGATTCGATGGGACATCCCACGGGTCATCTAGTGGGTGAGTACACATGTATGGAATGCAAACTCTGGGCAAGGGTGGGAATGACACAGGTGCCATGGTAGTGGCACACAAGGATATGGGCAATATGGACCTGACATGACACTGATCTCCACTATCTCCACACAGGTGACTGCGGATACCCACTCCGTCCCTGGCTGCTCACACCGTGCAGCCCCACGACCCCAAGCGCAGCAATGCTTCAATAGGGCACATGCGCAATCACGTAACATCATAGAGCGGGTGTTTGGGATGCTCAAGGCATGCTTCCGATGCCTGGACACCCCCGGCGGAGCCCTACAGTACAGCCCCCAAAAGGCCTGTGGGATATTCCTGGCCTGTTGCATCCTGCACAACATGGCCAAAGACCATGGGATAGCCGTACAGGTCCAAGAGGGGGACAGCGATGGGGACGCCAGTGGCGCTGGTGATGTTGGTGATGAGCAGCCCCCTAGGACGGAGGGACCCCGACTGACCGGCAGGCCCAGCTGCACCGGGACACCATTGCAGAAGAGCACTACGCCCAACACAGGTAAGTCAAGGGACATGTGCAGGCAACACTGTCCATGTGCAAACCACAGGCACACAGGGGAACACACCGTGCATGAAGGTCAGGGGAGTTGAAGGTTCCAGGCACACCAACACACCATCAGAGAGGGGTGAGCACTCATATGGACACACACACACACCAGGCAGCGTACATGGGCAGCAGCACAGCACTGCGGAAACGACATTGCCAACACACAGCACCACCAACCACCCCCACCACCTGGACTGTCCACATACGTGTGTCAGGACCTGGGCACCCTTGCACCTTGGTGTACAGTGCAATGCAGGCATCATCATGCACACGCACCTGTGGACAGCAGTTGGGAGAGTGTGCAGGTGGTCCGTGTGTCAGCGTGGTGAGCAGAGCACCCAGCAGTGCACTGCCCACCATGACACACATTGCACACAGGGCAGCACCAGACAGGGCCTGCACTGGGAGACAGCTCAGTCAGATAGCACTGTCCCACGGCCACCACGGATGCGTGGGCGGCCCTGCTGTGGCCCAGCAGCACTGGCAGGCTGAGCAGGGGCCACATTGGGTGGCGCTGGTGCACCACCAGGGGTCCCACTGCGCGAACGCGACCTTGCCCGCACAGGGGTCTGCATCCTGCCAAACAAACTTGCACCAGGGGTGCTCGGGATGCCCACAGCAGAACCCGGCGTCGACAGGCCTGGTGTCGCACGACGCCGGGAACGGGGAGTGGAGAGCACACTGTGTGGGGTGTGTGGTACAGGGGCACCTGACAGTGTGGCCAATGCGTCCACGACAGAGACCACTGCCTGGGTCAGCCTGTCAATGGCAGCGGTCACATCCGTCCGCATAAGGACCAGCTCGGCTCAGTCCCGAGCACACTCCCTGCTATGCCGCTCCACGGACACAGACAGTGCCTCCACGGACCTTGCAACCCGCCCCTGCAGCTGTACCGAGTCCTGCAGCAGGCGGGTGTGTGCATCCAATGGGTACTGTGCCCCAATGGCATCGTGACCCCAGGGTGTGGGCGGTCCTGGTGCACAGCACCCCTTGAGGGTGGCGCTGTTCGTCAGGACCAGGCGTATGGGCGGATCAAGGGCGGTGGACATGTGCCACTGCTTGACACTGTACCCCAGACCTGGTGTGTGACTGCTGCCGCTCCTCCAACTGCTGAGCCCCCAGGTCCACCTGTTCCACCTCCGTGCTGACAACAGTGCCAGACACCTGCACAGCCACTGGTGCTGCCCACGGTGCTGACAGGCACAGCCTGGGACTGTGCCAGCATGCTGGTACAGGTGTGAACCAGGAAGGCCCAGGGGCACGTGCTGGCCTGCCATGTGTCCGTCATGGGACACACCCTATCACTGCCCATTGCAGGCCTGCTATCATCAATGGTGCAGGTGTGTGCCACTGCCATAGGCACAGCATGCTGGCATACCTGCATGCCAGACTGCTGTGACACAGGCTGTGCACCCCCTGCACCCGTATCACTGACACTGGAGTTGTTGGCCCAGCGTGCATGCTGCTGCAGTGCCTGCAGGCTGGTGGCGGAGGTGGATGGTCCCTCCTCCACGTCCAGCAGGTCTGCATCACTGTCTGGACCCACCACCACCACCATCTCCTGAAGACGAACAGGATCTGTAACAGAAAGAGAGTACATGTGAGTGCATGTGAACAACAGCCCCCCAACAACACCACCATGTCATACCGTGCAGTGATGGGCTTCCACCTGTCTGGAATCCTCCACCTGAATGCGCCCATAATGGCTTCGGCTGCATGGCTATGACCAGTGTCTCCTCTGTGGGGTCAGCTGCAACACCACTGGTGGGCTCCCACCAGTGCCAGCACGCGTGCTGCCCTGAAGGCTGCCACCTTCTTCTTCAGCCTCCTGTGGTCAGTCCCCATCTTCTTCTTGCATTCCTGCACGGGCGCTGGTGGCTTCCGTGCAGGTTGTGATCGAGCTACCCCTCCATGCAGCTGCCGGTTCCTGAGGGTGCCCTCCATCCACTCACTGGTGGCTCATCCTCCAGGTAGGCCTGGAAAAGGGCCTCCGTCTCTGCCTGTGGTGAAGTTCGGCCTCCTCCTCGCCTGCCATCCACACCCTCAGCTTGGCTCTGGTCAGTCATGGTGATCTGTATGGGTGGAAGTGGACACCTGTCACTGTGCAGTCGACAGCATTTCCCCATGAGCATAGCTGCCGGCCGGGGAGGCAGCCACGTTCCTCTCCGCATGGCAGATACTGATAGAAAGGGTGCCCTTTGTCCCTTTCTAAGTGCCTTTTCATGCTCAGCCCCCTCAGCCTTTATCATCCTCCGCCCATGAGCATTGTCCTGAGCATCACACAGCATGTAACTCACCTCTCACCTGCAGTAACCAAATCTGGCCAGCACAACCCACTGTCGCATTTTATAGCGCAACACATGCAAATGAGGTGTGGCGCAACTTTAATGACATGCTAATCGCGCCACTGCGCCTTTGAATGGCTGATCGCATGATTTGCATATGTCGGCTGAATATCGTGTATTTGCGCTTTGTGCAATACGGAAGGTCCGGCTGAGCCAATGGCGCAGGTTTGTGGCTGTGTGCCACACTGCATTGCGCATGCCCAGACAGCTTACGCATGCGTCTATCGCGCTGCAGACCTGCTGGTAGCGATAGGCGATTCAGGCCATATTGCCACATTGTGCCAGTGGTGCTACAGCACTGGGCACTATATGGTGCTGTGACACTACTCGCGCGATAGTCCACTGTGGCACTGGTGCACAGCGGCAGTCGCGCGGATGCCTATCGTCCGATGGCGCTGTGCGTAGTCTTGCGTCATTGCCGTGACCTTATGTATGCCCTCGGCCCCTGGTGCTGTTGGCATGCCATGTATGCGTCCCTATTGCGCTGTCTGGTGACAGCGCCACGAAATTAAGGTGGCCCGGTTCAAACAGCGCGATTGGAGCCTGTGGTGGTCTATTGCGCAACAACTCCACGTGGGGTTACGGCGCAGCAGGGCGCCATATTGCCTGCTGTAAAGTTGGTGCCATGGCTAGGAGGAGGGTGGTGTCCTGGAGCCAGATTGAAGTGGCCAACCTGGTGGCCCTAGTTGAGCCACGCTATGATGGCCTTTATGGTGATGCGCCCCTCACCAGTGCCAGGACTCAGCTGTGGCAGCAAGTGGCCACTGACCTGGTGGAGATCACTGGACGGGGCCGGTCTGCTGAGCAGTGCCGGCACCGGTACAGTGACCTCCGCCGGAGGGAGCCAGGACTTTTATCGCGGCTGCGGTCGCGTGCCAGGCGGGGCATAGTGCCTAGGCCAGGTGAGTGTACCATCTATGCACCTATATTCTCTGTAGGGGTGTGTGTGTGCTTGGGTGGCTGTGCATAGGTGCCAGCTCGGACACGGTTGGCTGTGTCAGTGTGTGCAGCTGTGCGATGGATGGTTATGGCTGTGTGGGCAGGCACTCTCACTGGGGCAGGGGGACTCTGCTTTTGAGTCACACTGATGTTTGTCTCAACATATGTCTCCCACAGGCGGAATCTGAGGCGCGGGGCGGCGGTGACATGGGCGTGCCAGGGCCGGTGCGGGGGTGTTGTGCCCCAGCAGCAGCAGCAGCATCAGCAGCAGCAGCGGCAGAGCCAGCTGCTGGAGGTGTGAGTATCATTACTTCATGGATGCTGTTGCATGCTGGGGTGAGCAAGACCACCAGCCATGCACAACACAACCATGCAGGAAGGGAGGTCATACTTCCACTATACAAGACACTGGTGAGGCCCCACCTGGAGTACAGTGTACAGTTCTGGAGACCATACCTCGTATGGACATGGACTGGGTAGAGAGGTTCAGAGGAGGGCAACACGGATGGTGCATGGATTGCATCACAAGTCCTATGACGACAGGTTGAAGGAACTGAACATGTACTCCCTGGAGGAGAGAGGAGGGGGGATATGATGGGGACATACAAGTACCTTGCAGGGGAACAGGTGCAGGAAAACACTATTTTTAAGTGTAAAGATGTTCCAGGACTAGAGGGCATGGGATGAAGTTGGAGGGACGATTCAGAGGAAACATGAAAAGAATTTCTTCACAGAGCAGGGTGGTGGACAAGTGGAACACCCTGCCAGAGGAAGTGGTGAGGGCTGACTTGGTCACGAGTTTAGAATGCAGGATAGACATAAAGGACTTCTGGAGGTCAGGGGTAAGGGGCAACAGACTTATAGGAAAACAGAGTGAACTTACAAGCTCAAATGGGCAGACTGGGTGGGCCATAGGCCCTTATCTGCCGACACTGTCTATGTA
Organism: Neoceratodus forsteri; assembly: GCA_016271365.2. NCBI lineage: Eukaryota > Metazoa > Chordata > Ceratodontiformes > Ceratodontidae > Neoceratodus > Neoceratodus forsteri. Next base: position 779,439,621 of record CM057454.1, read on the forward strand.
TCCATGTATGTAGGCACGACACAGGTGACATGCATCACTGTGCAGTATCACAGCACGTCTGTGTATGCGTCACCGGTGGTCCAGGCATGCACTGGGCACATAGCTGTGTAACTGGCATCGCACCACTTTGCCACGTCACTTGCCAGCCTAGTTTGTACTGTGATTGACGTGGGCAGTGTGTGTGGGCGGTGGTGCGCATAGCTGGTGCCGCCTGTTTGTGATGGCCATGTGCATGTTCACTGTGGGTGGGTGTATGCCATCACAGGTGCGGGACATTGGGCTATATGGCTTGCAGGTTGGGTGGTGCTCAGGGTTGTGGTCAGTCACAGCCATTGACTGTGTTCCCATTTTCCTAGGCCTTGAGGTTCTCAGGAGGTTGGCGCGTGATGTCAGGCGCCTCACACAGTCAGCATTGAGAACCAGGAGATCCTGCAAGCCATCCGGCGACATGGACATCAACAGGGGTGGCACAGGAGCGGTGCGCCAGCAGGAGGACCAGGAGCCGGCTGGGCCATAGCCGACATTACCCTTCCCACTTCTCCCATCCCTACCACCCCTTCCCTCTCCAAGTTTTAATCCCTCCCTTGAACACCCTTCCTTGTACCCGTCCCCCCTTGTGAATAGTTTCTATTGTTGTTGTTATAATATGTTCAATATACATTTCTATTTTGATATATGAATACTGTGTCGGTCTCTGATTTGCAGCTGGCTATGGGTGCTCAGTTGCAGGTGTGTACATGCCATCTGGGCTGGTATGGTCCTGGGTATGTGTGTGTGTGTGTGTGCATGGGAGGTATCTCAGCATGGCAGTGACTTTCGGTTGGTCTTGCCATCTGCTGCCACCACTGCTGGGTGCACAGGGTGTGTCTGGCTTGTAGGCTTCTGTGTTGCACAGGGCTGGCAGGTGCTGGGGGACTGCATGGTTTCCTGCAGTGCCAGTCACTACACATGGGTGGTGTCTTGGGGTCACAGTGCAGGGTGTGCTGTGCATATGGGGGCTGATGTGCACTGTGGTTGTCAACCCCTGTGTGGCACTCTCCACCTGCCAGTGGTTGTGCTGGGGTGTCATGGCTCTGCTATGCTTTGTTGGCTTGTCCCCATGGGCACGTGGATCATCCGTCCCACCCCAGTGATGCTGTGCTTGGGGTGTGCAGGTGTGGTGTGGGTTCTGCAGTGTGTTCCTGTGCCCATGTGTGGCATGGCTGGCGGTGGGCCCCAGCCTGCCTCCATGGATGTGCAGTTCCATTGCTTTGGGGGCTGTGCTTGCTATGGCAGCTCTGGAATGCTCAGCTGAGCTCCCTGGTTGCTCCATAGCGCAACATTTTGGCTCAGCTTCTCCTTCCTGGTTGCGCGATGGTGCAGTATGTGCGATATTCAGACGTTGGTTGGTTGCTTGCGCAATTTGCTCTGCTCCATGTTTGAATATCGCACCTGTTGCGCATTTGCGCAACTGGTTTGTGCTTGCTCCTGCTGTTGCGCTACTTTTGAGCGCAGTTTGAATATCTGGGCCATGATGTTATTGTAAATTTAGACTAAGCGCTTTACAATGAGATTTAAAAAGTGTTTTATTTAATTTGATCTATATGGGTTTAATAGATGTGTGTGTCACTGTGTTGTCATGCCTTTTTGAACATAAATTGAACATTCTATCCTTATGCAGTTTATGCCCCATTGAAGGCTCATAGCTGAGGTGCTAGGGGCTCCTCACTTTGATGGAATATAACAACAATAGTTGAACTACAGGCTGCTGTGTTTCTTTGAAGGGCTGGTTTGGTACTTTCTGTTAGGAAGGCAGGCAGGGGTAGTAGCCTTTGGTATAGTGCCACCTAGGGGTTACATGTTGGAGACACCACTGGGATTACTGCCCCTAGTAGCCAAAACAAAAAATTGCAACCACAATTTTTGTGGGTACCACTAAAGAAATGGCTGTGCATCATTTAATTGATTGGTGTATGGGGAGTGAAATTGATCCCCAGAATGCTTTGTTATTGCTAGATATACCCCTGGACACTGATAAAGACACTATTGAGGGGGGGTGCGCTCAAAAATTGACTGTCTTGGGGAAGTTGTGGCACTAGGTCGACAAGCTGACCTGACCGCCCAAACACTAATGGTTCTAGTGAAGTGTAGCAACCCTGTAGACAGTATTAAGGTGTGCTCACACCTACCCTAGTGCCTGTGGCAGTCCCAGCACCTGTGCCTAACCCTGTGCTGTTGCATTCAGTTAGTCATAACTCTTACTGCAGTCTGTGACTGTTTTCAGGTACCCTTGTTACACCTAATGGGGGAAGATGACCTGGAGACATGGTTGGACTATGCCTCACTTTTCATGCAAGAATGGCAGTGTAGCGAGGCTGAGAAAAGGAAGAGAATTATGGAGAGTTTCAAGGGCCAAGCTTTCAATGCCATCCAAGCTTTCTGAGCCACTTATCCTGATGCACCTGCCCAAGAGTACCTGGTCACCCTAGAAGATGTGCTAGGGAGCACAGAATCTGAGAACCTTTGGTTGAAATTTAAACTAACTCACCAGTGGCTGGGAGAGTCCTTATCTGCTTTTCTGGACCGAATAGAGAAAACTTTTTGGTGAATGCTCCACAGGGGAGGTGTGGCCCCTCAGGCTCTAAACTGAATGCTGCTCGAGTATGTACTGGAGGCTGCATCACAGTCCACTATGTTGATCCTTAGGCTGTGCTTGAAAGAGAAGATGGAAAACCCACCTTCCTACAGAGTGTTGATGAAGTCGGTCTGGAAAGCCGAATGGAAACAGCAAGGACACTGGGGGTCCCAACTCATTTCCACAGCTACTGCTCATGCTGTTGTTGGTATGCAGGTGATTGCAGCCCATGGGTGTGATGTAAAGCCCACTGAGCATAACAGGACTGTTAGGGACACTCCACAATTGACAGAGGTACTTAGAGAAATCAGAGAACTAAAAACTGGTGCCACCACTAAGGCTGCCTCCTCTGGTAAAGACCAACATACCCATTAAACCGCATCTGCCATGGGAGTGGGAGTACACACCCAGACACCGGGGGTGCATGGGGACTTAGAGACATGGATGAATGAACTGTCTAGTATGATAAAAGAATTGATGGGGCGTAGCATGCAGACCTAACAAGGACCCTTTGATATTAGTATTTCTCTTCAAGTTTCAAATATAAGTGCTACACCAGCCCCCTATCCATGAATGGAGACCACCCTTGCTGTAATGTCACAAACAAAGCAGACCAAAGAAGGTATATTTTGCTACAAATGTGGGAAGGACAGGCATATAAAGAAAGATTGCTAGTCCAAGGAGGATCCAGTCAAGGTGAGAGACAGGCTACTTGCAGAAAAGCACCCGAAGCAAAGTACTTCTAATGACACTCCGCCCCCACCTCGGCACAAGTCTTATGTGGTAAGGTCATTTGTTCCCATTACTACAGATATTGCTTTTCCTGACTGGTCAGAAATGGTAGGTCCATCTTTGGAAACTGCTGTACATATTGACAGTATCCCAGCCTGAGCCGTGTTCGACAGTGGATCTCAGGTCACCATAATATTTAAAGACTGGTATGATCAGCATCTGTTGGACCACGTTCTACAATCCCTAGATGGACTGCACGTGTGGGATTTGAGTGATAAATCCTACCCATACCATGGTTACTTAAAAGTATGGCTCTCTTTCTCATCCACTGTAGCTGGCATGGATGAACCCATAGAGACATTGGCCTTGGTTTGCCCTCCAATTGGCTTATATGATGGAATTCCTTTGTTGAGCAGCACTAATGCACACATGTTTGGCTGCCTAGCACAGATGTGCCAAGAGAGGCAAGCCAGAAAACGGACGAGCTTTCGCATTCATGCAATGAGTACGAAAAGCTTATGAGATGCAAATGCAGAGCAAAGAAAATGCTGAGGATGAGCCAGTGGGATATGTCTGGAAGAAGGACCAAACTCCTCTTGTCTTGCCACCTAATGCACAGTGCCATGTCAGTGGAGAGGTGTGTGTCAAAAAGGACATAACAAACAAGATTCTCATGCTAGTTTTTCCAGAGGAGGGAAGGCTGCCTGATGGGCTCCTGGTTAAACCAAATGTGCTGCCAGTTCATGCTCATGCCTATGCTAAAGGAGTTGTGGTGCAGCTTTGCAACGTAACCGACAGAGACATTAAAGTTACTCGAAGCTGTACTCTGGACAAAGTATACTGTGCAGATACTGCAGTGTTGCCAACCAAGTGCTGCAGAGAGGAAGACAGCAATGTGTTCCCAAATATATTTGACATTGGAGAGTCTCCCATCCCCAGTTAGTGGAAGGACAAAATTAGCCACAAGCTGGCACAACAGAGCGAAGTATTTTCATTGAAGAATGGGATGTTGGATGTGTTACTGGCGCTGAACACCACATCAGGCTCCACGATGAGAGACCATTCCAGGAGAGATCATGCCAGTTAGCATCTGCAGATGTTGATGATGTCAGGTGCCACCTCCAGGAAATGTTAGCAGCTGGACTCATTCAGGAATCATGCAGCCCTTACGCCTCCCCGATTGTGGTGGTCCAAAAAAATAAAAAATAGCTCGGTGAGAATGTGTGTCGATTACATGACACTTAATAGAAGAACCATACCAGATCAATACACAATGCCTCACATCCTGGATGCCTTAGATTGCCTCAATGGGAGGCAGTGGTTTTCTGTTCTAGACCTCAGAAGCGGGTATTATCAGATCCCAATGGTGCCAGAGGATAGAAAGAAGATGGCATTAATCTGTCCCCTGGGCATCTACAAATATTTGCGCATGCCCCAAGGCATATCTGGAGCACCTGCAACCTTTTAGAGACTAATGGAGCATGTGGTAGAGGATATGAACCTCCTTGAATGCCCTGTGTGCTTGGATGATGTCATCGTGTTTGGCAAAATATTTGAGCATGAAGCTTGACTGTTTAAAGTTTTGCACAGATTGGAAGAATTTGGGTTAAAACTATCTGTAGACAAGTGCCAGTTTTCCAAGAGCTGTAAAATATGTAGGCCACATCATGTCCTCTGAAGGCATCCAGATGGACCCAAGCAAAGTAGAAGCTTTAACCACCTGGCTGAGGCCCAACAACTTCAAAGATCTTCAAAGATTTCTAGGCTTCTGTGGATATATCTGTGCTTTGTAAAGGACTATACAAAGGTGATTCATCCACTGTTAAATCTGACACAAGGATACCCTTCTACCAACCAAATTTCAGAAAGGGCACTGTGAAGGAAGGAGACAAAGTCTTCTTTAAGCTTAATGAATCCTTTGGGTTGAGGTGGACTTTAGATTGAGATGCAGCATTCCAAGAAATTATCTACCAGCTAACACATGCACCCATACTCGCACATGCTGATTCAACCAAGCCATATGTACTACACACAGATGCCAGCCTGAGTGTCCTTGGAGCTGTACTTTATCAAGAATATGAAGAGGTAATGCTCACAGTGGCATTTGCAAGCAGAAGCATTATACAATCTGGAAAGAACTATTCCGTTCACAAATTAGAATTCCTCACTTTAAAATGGGCCATAGTTGATCAATTTCATGAGTGTTTACATGGTGCCAAAATCCTGGTCAAAATGGACAATAATACCCTCACATATGTACAAACGGCCAAGTTGTATGCAACTGGACACAGGTGGCTGTCTGCTCTATTAACATACAATTATTCAGTGGAGTACCATCCAGGCCTAAACCATATTAATGCTGATGCCCTCTTTAGAATGCTTGCTTCAACTCCTGAGTGGGTGCAAATGTTGGAACAGTCCAGTAAAGCCCTGTGCCAAAGTTTGACAAAGATGAGCACCCATTGGTTGAAACTGTAAATTGCTTAGTTGACTGCTTGGGACCCCCATATACCTGTGTGCCTGCAGCCTACTGTAGCTTTGCAGCTCTAGATTTAAGTACTTTGCCTCAGCTCAATCCAGTAGACATCCAAAGAGAACAGTATCATGACCCCACGCTTAGGCTTTTGCTAGATGTTGTGAACCAAGTGAAAGATGTTTTCAAGCTACAATCTAGTGACTAAAGAACTGCTTTATTGTTTTGAGAGGGGCACAGACTAAAGCTTCAAGATAAATTACTCTACCAAGAGATCATAAATAATCAAGGGAAAACTGTAAAAGAACAACTGGTGTTACATTCAAAATTTAAGCCTGTGGTCTTAAAAGCCCTCCATGACTAGATGGCATTTGGGCAGCAAGAGAACTGTAGATTTAGTCCAAGCACATTTTTACTGGCCCAAGATGAGTGCGGATGTAGACCAGTATAATAAAATTTGTAGCAGATGCCTCCAAAAGAAGATCCAACCACAAAGAGAAGCACCTTTGGTTAACATTGTCACTAATGCACCCATGGAGCTTGTATGTATTGACTTTTTAAGTCTAGAGCCCAATGCCAAAAACATTAAAAATATACTTTTGTAACAGATCACTTCACTAGATATGCACAGGCTTATCCCACCAAAGATCAAAAGTCCACAAGAGTGGCCAAGATTCTTGTTGAAATATTCATATATTATGGTGCTCCCCAGCAGTTACATTCCAGCCAAGGAAGGGACTTTGAAAGTTGACTAAATAAAGAAATGCTCTCTCTGTGGGGTGTCAAAAAGTCAAGGACCACTCCCTACCACCCACAAGGGGATCCACAACCCAAAATATATGATAGGACATTGCTGGATATACTGGGCACCCTTCACCCAAAAAGACCAACCAACATGGAGTCAGCAGATAAGTACCTTAGTGCACGCGTATAATTGCACCAAAAGTGATGTGACAGGTTTCTCTCCGTATCAATTAATGTTTGGTCGTGAAGCCCATCTCCCAGTGGACATTTGCTTTGGAGTGTCACCAGATGGAGTTCAAGTTAATAACTATCTGCAGTATGTACACAAGCTTAAAGTACAGCTTCGCCACGCTTATCAACTTGCCCACACTATGGCTGCTAAGAAAAATCTAGCAAATAAAGTGACATGATAAAAGAGTCAAGGCTCAAGAACTCCAACTGGGAGATCGAGTTCTAGTGAGAAATTTGGGATTGCAAGGAAAACACAAGATAGCAGATCATTGGAGTCACACTCCTACATAGTCATTAATAAGTTGGACAACCTCACAGTCTATAAAATATGTCTAGAAGGAGACCCCAGAGCTATAAGAACAATCCACCGAAATCACCTCCTTTCAATTGGGCAGATTTTCATAGCTACAGTACCACAAAGTGCCATGCCGACTGGGCCTGTTACTAGATCCACCACTCAGAAGAAACAGTCAAGTCGGCCTCCTGCCCTTCTGCAAACCAAGCCTTCATCAAGCACTGCTGCTATTTATGATGACACTAATTCTGAGTCTGGTAAGAGTGAATATCAAGGTGTGTATTATCCTTCCTTTGAGCTAGCCCAACTGTTCAAAGGATTCCCCTCCTGTCTTGTTGGACACAATGTTGATAAGTCAGAGATGCTTGATAATCTTGTCCTTTCAACTGCTCCAGTGCCACCAGAAAGTGAAGTGCAAAGTGTGACCTCTGAGTAGCTGATTCTTTATGTCTTGTGGAACTGTCTGAAATTGACATGGCTGGTCCTGCTCAAGTAGAGGAAACTTGTACCCTTGAACCTGCAAGTGAAACTAACTTAAGTGGGCATAGTGAACCTGACCTCATTTCAGAAAATATTGCTATCACTGAGAGTGCTAGCAATGAACTAAATGATTCATGCTTTGCAGAAATACCATTTACAGAGGATCATAAGTCTGCAGGCCCAGAAACTTAAGTACTACTACTACACCTACAAGTAATACGTCCAACTAAGAACTTTCAGAGAGTGCAGAGGTACTCCTTCCTGCAGAAGCTGCTTTGTTGCTGGACAATGAGCCTGGAGTCATGAACCCAAATGCTAGTATTATGGGACTGTGCCTATGCCTCCTACACCAAGAAGATCAGATAGAACTGTCAGTGGCTCAGTAGGTAGCACATTTGCCTCTGAGGCCGGGAGATCAGAGTGCTGTGGGTTCAGTACCCACATCTGGCACTTGGGTTAATATCCCAATGCTAACACTGTAGTGTATCGTGAGAGGGGTGCTGTACTTCTGAGGTACTGTGTTTTGGATGAGATATTAAACTAAGGTCCCATCTGCCTGGATTGGTGGTCGTTCAGGTGGATGTTAAAGATCCCATGGCACTTACCAAAAAAGAGTAGGGGAAATTTTTATTAAAATCAGAAAGAAACAAAATTATCCATGACACAATAGTACAATATATAAAAAGGACAAATACAATCAGAGCCATAAAGAAACATTTCATCAAACAATGACCAAAATATAAACAATGCCCACCCCCACATAGGGAGAAGGGAAGAAACATATTACAATCCAAAGAAAAAATCCCCTTACAAGGAATCTAAGCAGTAAATCAAATCAAATCCAGAAATACAAAAGAAAAAGAACACAAAACTCTGAAAATTAAATAAAACAAATCAGGCTTCTTTGAACTCAGCAGAGTCCACACACTCTAATAAAAGGGATGAATCAAAATAAACTCCTGGGTATACAAAAAACTAAGAGAAAAGAAAAAAAAATCAAAACAGTCATATCAAAAATCTTGTCTAAAAAAACGAAGATGGACCCTCTAAAACCAGATCCATAAACCCAAAAAGTTAATCAAGAAAATCAAAACCACACCATAACCCTTTCCAGTGCTGAACACTGTAAAAATCTTTTTCTTTTTGCTTCAAAGAAACCAAATCAGTAACGTAACATATAAAAAGGTTTCAATACCTAGTATATTTTGCTGTTGCAGAACCAAACAACACCGACTAATCCATAACCAATATAAAAAGTGAGCATGTAAAATCCAAAATGTACTAATATTATCCAAAGTGTCTAACCCAGTATAAATACCAAAATACAATAACTGAAAACAGGGAGGGGTACCAATTGCCCCCTTCCACCGTTCCTTCACCACATCCCAAAATAGACCAGCATATGGACAATGAAAACAAAGATGGTCCATAGTTTCAAGCTGCACAACACATCCTTCCCTGGGACAATACCTATCAGGAAAGGATTTATGCTTCTGATTCCCCAAACATTTACTCGGCCATGAATTCCCAACTGCACTGTATCCCACAGTCTCTCAGGAATTCTATTATAGGTAATATAATCGGAAATACATGACTGTTCAGGGATGGAAAACCTGGAAAAGGGAAATTCTGAAAAACAGCGCAATAGGATATCAGCTTAAAGAGCTCTTCTAGAGAGTCATAAAACTGACCCATAACCCACCTTCCATAATTTAATTTTATCAAACACCCCTACCCAGAGGGAAACTAATCTAGGATTATATTTATTCTGATGCAAAAAGCTATCCAATTTCCATTCCAACAAAACACCCTGCAAAACCGCTAAACCCATTCCTCCCAAAGTTGTCCTCGGAGCTGCATTAAAGGCACTAAATTATGGTAGAGGAAAACTGAAAAATAAAAACAATGTATTTATCATCCGTACACCACCTTCAGCAACAGAATTGTACAACACCATCCTCTTAACTGGGTTGAGACAGTGACCCCAAATCCACTAAATAAAAACCCTGCAATAATTGTGTTTCTAAAGACTTAGGCAGAAAAAAGTACTAAGAAATAAAAACACAGGAACTAAAACATTTTAATACAATAAATGCGTTTCTTCTTTGACAGTTTCCATTTGTTCCATTCAGCCACCATAGCTTTCCCTTGTAGCAATGCTTATTCCAATTAAAACCAGCCATATCTGGACCCCCCAAAAAAATATCCCCAGTATACAACAGGGGGCCATAGCAACCGAAAAGCTGCCCACTTCCATAGGAGATGGTGGAAAACCATTCAAACTTAGACATAATGTTTTATCATCATTAAGGTGGGCTCCAGTAATTGTTCCTAACACCTGAATCAAGTGACATGCAAGATGAATGGATGCCCCATCCAGGACCTCTAAACATACATCGTCCGCATAAGCCAAAACTTTGCACTGCTATCCTAAAGTACCCATAGCATACTTTATGCAGGGAGATCTTTGCAACTTTCTTAATAAGGGATCCAAAGCAAAGATATATAACGGGGCTCAATGGGCATCCCTGCTCTATACCCCTATATATTTGATGGGGCCCTCCACCGATTTTCACAGGGAACAACTTAGGCCAAAACAACTGCTACCATTGAATAAAGGGGACCAGAATACCATACACTTCCAAACATGACCACAAAAAGGAGTGTGAAACTCCATTAAAAGCTTTTACCTGGTCCAAACTGATCAGTTATCCCGGCCCTCAGTGAAGCTCACAATCTTCTCCACCCTGCTCCATCAGCTCCCATAGGAGAAACAGAGACTCAGTGATACCACCACCTGGAATAGAGCAAAACTACACAAAGCAAAAAAGATCCGACATCACTAAACTTAACCTGTTTCCCAGGAGTTTAGCAAAAAAAAAACAGGGTGAGTAGTCTCCAATTCCCAATATCTGCTTTGTTCCCTTTTTTTATAAAGAAAAGTCATTAAACTGTCATACACAGAAGTAGACAAAATCAAATCAGAAAGAAAAAAATTATATAAAGAAAGCAATTTGTTTGGCATAATGTCCCATAAAATCTTGTAACATTCACTAGAGAGTCCATCTGATCTGGATGAAACATTATTATGAAGAGATTTAATAACTGTCTCCAACTCTAGCCGAGTAAAGGGTAATATCAAAGTATCTTGCAAAGTTAGAGAAAGCTGAGGAAGATCTGCAGCTTGCAACAACTGAGCCGAAAACAGGGAATCCGGAACTGGTTCCCCAAATGTTTTGGCTATGTAAGCATCCAAAACCTTCATAATACCATGATTATCATAAACTTCCACCCCAGAGGAAGTAAATAAACTGCTTTGTTCGTTCTCGTCTTATCTGACTAGCCAAAAAGGATTAATTTGTTCTGTTTTCCTTAGTTCCAAACATCTGTTCCCTGTAGGGAGCGTAATCCTATCATACTGGTATCGCATCATAGTCATTTTAATTCTAATAACAACAACATTCTCAACAGTTCCAGCAGACTGTTGTGAAATCAACTCTCCCAACTTACGATGGAGTTGTAAATACGTCCCATAACCAGAAGATGCTCTTGAGGTGCTCAAAGCCTGAAAAAATCCCTTAAGACATAATTTAAGTTCTTCCCACCAAAGGCTTATATCATCAAACCAAAAAATAGTCGATAATTTATCCTGTGGAACTATTTTCAAATCCAGCAAAATCTCAGCCTGTGTCAGCAGAGATGTGTTTAACCTCCACGCTCCATGGCCTGTGACTCTGGATGGAGGAGTCAAAATCACAAGACCAATCAAAGTATGGTCAGAGGATTCCACAGGGACATTCAAAGTATGATCTACTACCAATGACTGGTGTATAAAAATAAAATCTATATGGGATGACAGACTGCCCTTAAAAAGGTTGGTTTAGCCCTTATGTGTCCAGAGACTTGAACATCCTGTAATCCAGCCTGACTAATAATAGATTTAAGAAAAGTCCTGTCACAATATTGTTTCCCTGATATCTGTTGCTGGAAATTAATATTGAAATCCCCACCAAAAAACACTTTACTAGTATATATAGGGATTTACTTTTGCAATAAAGCAATTTGGAGAGCCTTAGTCTGGGGACCATACAAATTTATCAAATGACAATTAATGCCACTGATGACAGAATCGAGCAAAAATGCATGACGAGGGTCTATAGCTATCATTCTAGATACAATCACCCCATGAGAGAAAAACAAAACCCCACTCCACTACACGTCCTCGCCCCTATGGACCAAAAGGAAGATCCCCAAACCCAATCCCAGGTTGCTAACTGAACCTCACCCAATGTATGTAACTGGGTGTCTTGCAAAAGGACAACTCATAACACAAATGGTGCAAAACCCCAAATGTGGAAAGACTTTTCCCAGTGATTTAATACTATTTACATTAAGGCTAGGCAACTTTAAAGAAAATGGCTCAGAGGGTTTTCAAAATCTTACCATTTGATCTAGTGACTCACTTATGCTTTCAGGGACTTTTGATTTGCCTGAGGCACCTCCTCAGTTCTAACAGGAGAGGGGTTTCTAGAGATAGGCAAGCCTTCCATCTCCATAGAATGCTCCTCGTCTACCTGGTCACCCCAAGTAGCAAATGGTGAAAATCGATTGGATAAGGGTAGGGGTGAAGAGGGAACTGCGGAAATAACCATAGCTTTGGGAAAACAGGTATTGTCTCAGAAAGAACTACATGTTCAGTACAAGTTACAATAGAATCCCCAGAAATACATATTACATCATCAGAAGACCCTGTTCCTGTTGAAAAAATCCTTATAGGAGTATGCATCTCACATCGGGGAGAACCCTGAAGGGTCACAAAAGGGGTTTCTTTCTCTTGAGACTGATGACCAAGAATAGGGGTCAATGGTAAGCCAGACTGCAAACAATGAGGAATCTGGTCCACATCCAAGCAGGAGGGACTAGAATCGTATGTTTTACCCTGGATCTATCACCAGTAAAACCTCCATGACCCTTCCTCGCTTCACCGTGGAAGGCTGATTCATCCTCGGAACGAAAAGGCTGACCAAGGAGCATCTGGCTTTAGAAAGAAAAAAATTTTGAGAGATCATCAGGGCTAGGAGCAGCCCAAGGACAATCAGCATATACATGATCCCCCTCCCCACAAAGGCTACATTTCGGTGGAGCCAAACACTGTGCAGCCATATGCCCTAGTAACCCACACTGAAAACACTTAATTTGATCACAATCAACATTTAGATGGGACAAGGAATCACATTTATGGCAGCTCTTTGGTTGCCCTGCGTAAAATATAATACCTGGGCCAGTGGAGGTTCGTGAGGTCACTGAGATAGTGGCCAACTTGAGGTATACCTTTTGTGAACTGGATCCCGTGCCAACGCGCTTCTTGATGAGGTGCATTGACACTGTTGGCCCGGTGTTTGCCCTGATTGTCCGGTGTTCCCTGAGTCAGGGTGTCTTTCCAGATGCCTTGAAGGAGGCTCTGGTGAGACCTCTTTTAAAGAAAGCTTCTCTGGACCCGGAGATTAGGGCAAATTACCGTCCTATCTCCAATCTTCCATTTTTGGGAAAGATTGTTGAGAAGGTGGTATCACTTCAGTTGGGGGAACATCTCATGACCCACGAGTTGTATGATCCCTTCCAGTCAGCACTTTTCGGGCCAGACATAGCACTGAAACTGCATTAGTTCGGTGCAAAATGACCTCCTCAGGGCTAGAGATCGGAAGGAAAAGACAATTCTTGTTCTCTCGATCTCTCTTCAGCATTTGATACTGTGGACCATAGTGTATTGCTTTTCCACCTGAGGGAGTTATCGGACTCACCGTGTTGTCATCAAATGGTTTGAGTCATTTCTTACTAACAGGAGGCAGCGGATTGTGATGGGTAATTTCTCATCTGCACCCTACCTCCTTCGTGTATTGGAGTCCCTCGGGGTTGATATTGGCCCTATATTTGTTACGCGGTATACATGCTGCCCTGGGGAGATCATTAGGAGGTATGGTTTGAGTTTTCATTGCTATGCTGATGATACTCAACTATACCTTTCCTTTGCCCCAGGAACATCAAATGCAGTGGATGTGTTAAATATCTGTCTGGCTGAGATAAATGACTGGATGTCTTCCAGCTGGCTGCGACTGAACCCTAACAAGACTGAGGTATTAGTAGTGGAGTCGAACAGAGTTCGTGATGGGATGGCCTCTGACTCTGTGACTGGCATTGTGCTAGGAGCTGTGTCATTGATGGCCTCCCCATGGGTGCGTAATCTTGGTGTGATCTTCAACAGGAATTTGTCCATGGAGGCTCAAATATCCTCTGTGGTTCATTCCTGTATTTTTCATCTGAGAAATATCGCCAGGATTAAGCCCCTTGTTCCGGCTCTGGACCTCCCTACTTTGGTTACATGCCTTAGTCACTTCTAGGCTTGACTACTGTAATGCCCTCTATCTCGGGGTCTCTGGAACTTCTCTTCGCAGACTGCAGCTAGTGCAAAATGCTGCTGCCTGGTTTTTGACTGGACAAAGTAAGTTCAGTCATATTACTCCGGTATTGCGTGAATTGCACTGGCTGCCTGTCAGGTGGAGAGTATTGTTCAAGGTGGGTTTTCTCACCTATAAGACCCTACATGGACAGGGCCCTGGTTACCTTTCTGATCTCCTGGTACCGTCCACCTCTATCCGTGATCTCCGCTCCTCTAATAGTGGCCTCCTCAAAGTCCCAAGAGCAAGATTGAAATCAGCTGGGGATCGATCGTTTGGAGTTGCTGCTCCAGCTCTTTGGAACTTGCTGCCGCTGGAAGTGAGAGAGGCCCCTACTATAGGGGCTTTTAAGAGCCGTCTGAAGACCTTTTTATTTATGCAGGCTTTTGGAAATTGAATTTTTATGTATGTTATTTTAAGGAAGTGTATATGGTATGACACACTGTACAGTTTTGTGCGGAGCCCACAGCCTTTGGGATTGGGCGTCTTTTTAAATAAAATTGACATTGACATTGACCTCTGTCCTGACCTAAAAAAAAGGAACTAGGTAAATGGTGTATCCCTTCTACAGTTTGTTTAAGTTGCACCCACACAGTTCACCCCCCAGTCCAAAAGCCATTATCATCCATGATTGGTTTAGGTCTATCAAAAATCGAGCAGCGTTTCTCAAGCCAAAACAAGATATTGTCAACGTTCACTCCTTCATTCCTAAAAAGGAAAGTCACAGTTTTCACTGTGGGCTTGCTGATAGGGATCGCAATAAAATCCATCCAAATTTCAGAGTTTTTAACATCATAATATAATTTCCAGAATTTATCAAGAGAAGTCACAGTACAAAAACTAACATCATAGTTATGATCTCCCGGACAGTGTATGAAAGTGTACACTTCTGCCGGAGTAAATCCCATGGAGTCCATCAGCAGGGTCTTTCCAACTCAGGGACTATAGGAGCTTGGCCCTTGTAATGAAGCTGAACCAAGAACTGTCTCTTGGCCACCTCTTCGGGTTTCTAAAGTAGACCAGCATACATTTTTTGTCTGTGTGCCCCTGGGGCAGCATTTCCTGACTGATCTGTAGAAGCTCTTACCTGAGCAAAATCCGTTCCCTGAGTCTCAGTGGAAGGGTCAACCGTGGAAAAAAGACCACCCATTGTAATTCGAGCTGCTCCACTTTTAGACTGGATGTCTGGCGTAGCAACCAATTCCACTGCCTCACTTCCAGCCAACACAGCCGCAGTAGCTGTAGAAATGGTCTGTGGAAGCGGCAGCATTCCAGCAGCTGGAAACGGTGAATCTAGCACTCCATCTACATTCTATCCATCCAATAAATGTTCTGGAGATCCTGGAAAGGGAATAGAAGGCAAGGCAAGGCAAAGTTTATTTAAAACGCCAATCCGGAGGCTCTGGGTGCTGTACAAATAAATAAATACAACATCCAAAAACATATAATGCATCACATATTTAAATACACAGAATAACATTTTTGACCTATCATATAATTATCATATTCTGCCAATTGCCATAAATTAATCCCAAAAAGCTTGGGAAAATAGTAGGGCCTTCAGGCGGGCCTTAAAAATATCTACAGTAGGGTCAGGTACCCAAATATTTTGTTGCTTAATCCAATCCGCCTTTGAAAGCGCTTCACCAGGGGCCCACAGGGCAATTGAATCCAGAGAACTAGAAGCGACCACCGGAGATTCATGTGATACAGGTGAGACTTTATGTTACACAAGAACTCCAGGTGAAATGTAAGAAGATACACCTGAAGGAAGCCTTTTATGACCAAGCTGTACAGGACTAGCCATAGATCATTTCCTTTTCTTCTTTTCTTCCTACAGTTTTTGTCTACAAGATTGAAAATCCTTCTCAGCCACCGAAATCAGTTCCAATAAGTGAGATTTCTTCTTTTCCAATTCAGTTTGTAATTCATTTTCAACCTCCATAAAATCACCTTCAGGTAGAAGAGATTCCACGATTTCCTCAGTATTGAAAGCCATATCTTGAGCTGAGTCCAGCACCTCACTGCGCAGTCAGTCTCATAACTCAGCAAGAGCTTCTGAGGGTCAGTAACACAACCTCCTTCTCCTACAGTGTCCTGAATAGGAATGGGGACCTCCATCCTTCCTGCTGTGCTACAGCACCACCTGCAGAAAGAGTAGGGGAATTTCCCCAGTGTCCTGGCCAAATGTCCTTCATTCACTAAAAATGCTATCAACTGCTTAATCTGGTTCAATCTCAGTTGCTTACCATCTGTATCCCCACGGTTGCCCCTGAAAAAGGGACTTCTAGGTCAAGTGGGCTTACCGGGTCAACAAAATCTAAACAAACAAACAAACAAACCAGTAGTATGCCTCACCTATGACTCACCAGAAAAGCCTGTAGACCTGCCTCTAAATGTGGTTCATAAAGGGATATACATCACAACTACCTCCCTTCCTAAAAGCGTTCACTGCATTTTCCAAGCTAATAATCAGGCCTCTTTCCATTATGTTAGGGTCGTTCTTACAAAGTAATGAATGTCAGTTAAAAGGGTACAAGGTAATTACAAGTTATGCAACTGCTCAGAGGTTTCAAGAGGTAATGCATATGGTAACTGTTTAAAACACAGTGAAAATGTAAACTTGACATGTCAAGACAAAATGGCATGTAGAAGAAGCCATTTAGAGTAAATCATGCTATTTATACAGTATATTAACAGTAAAACTGCGCAGATAATGTATATAGTACTATATGGTTGCAACCTGTGAACAGTGTAAAAAGTGTTAATGTCAATTGCTACTTATATTTTAGACTTGACATGAATGCCAAGTTTCCTAGGCAGGAGAAAGTGTAACCCCCCCAAATCTGGGGGGTACCTTAAATAACTTCCTGGGCTCCAGTAGTGCCCACTGCCAGGCAGACATCCTGCAGAGATGGTAAATCCATAATGTTTGGTGTCCGCCTATTAATCTGCATGAGAGTGCCATGATGCGTCTCCGCGCCTGTCTCTTTAAGTGCCACAGTCAGTGTAAATGCTGTAGCTAGCCTGGACTGGGTCCAAGTGTTTCAAAGCTACGACCAGCCAGGCATCACCCCAATTTGCCCCACTCTGCTGTCGCTAATAGAGAAAAGGAAGCTCTACCTAGTACTCCAGTTATTTAGTTCTAATTCATAGTTATCTTTCAGATATACTGTAGATTGTTGTTTAACCTGCCTTTATTGCAGTGTGCATTTTCCAATGGAAGCCACCATGTTGTGGACCGGGACTTCCCTTTTGGACCAATTAGGGCACAGGGACCTCAAGGGGTCCTTAGCTCAGGTGCCTTGTGGGAAAAAGCTGTAATTTTGTAGTTTTTCAGGTTGGCACCTAAACTGATAAATGGGAGTGTCATCGAGGCACAGGTCAGGAAGCATAGAAAAACCAGGAACAGTTGTAGAATTCACCAAAAAGTATTTATTTACACTAGCAGTATCATAAAATAAACTTGTTCAGTATAACTATTTACAAAGGCAAAATAAAAATAAAGTTTTCTTTCAGTCTCTGTGTCCCTTGTTCTCCAGATCTTTTTTGCAGTTGCAGCTTAGCTCTTTTATAAGTCTTTTCAACCCCCATCCTTAGCAAATATCCTGTCCTTGTAAGTTTCAGGAGCTGCTAGAACACAGTGTGCTTCTTAAGGCCCCTGCAGCTTTTGCAAAAGGCTGGAAGATTTACACCTAAGTAACCTCTAGAGTTTTCAATAGCTTTCTTGCAGTCATCTCAAAATATAATTCTATACATGTTAACAGTAATGCAATATATTTTTCTAAACAAAAGGGATCCCAATGTCAGATACATTTCCATACAATGATTTGCACATATTTTTATATCAACAGATCTAGATATGCAAGGGAGAAAAAGACAGACAGCAAGAGAAAACTGAGAGATAGTGAGAGGCAAAGAATTGCGAGATTGTCGGGGTGATCATATTCTGAAGTCTCACAGGAAAATTGGGTTGCGCAACCAGACAGAGAAGAGACAGAAAAGGAAAGATCCTTTCATTTAAACACTTTCTCCATAACAAATGGGACAAGGTCCTATTCTACCCTGTCCCAAGGAGCACCAGAACTGTAATTGACAGCTCCTCTAGCCAACTGGAATGCAGAGAAACCAGACTACTCCAAAAACTAATAGAAAAAAGAGTCAGTTGCTAGTGGAGTGGAGAGAGAAAGCAGCTTGAGCCATCGAGAAGCAGCTCTGGGAAAAGAGCTGAAGAGAACTGGCAGGAGAAAGGCCTGACTTGCCTCCCTGTTACGTTTTTCAGCATCAGACTGCCTAATACCAGGAAAGACTGACAAGTTCAAGGAATATTTTAAAACAGTGAGAAGTGCAACTTGGCTGTTTGAACTGAGAGAAGCTTTTGTGTGGTGGTTCATCCCAAGACTCTGTGGGAAAAAGAGCATGTATACCCTGTGAGCATCTAGCTTGGAGAGGCCTAGGTTTCTCTGGTGTGCACTGGACAGTCCCAAAATGGGATCGGTCACCAGGAACAGCCTTCTATAAATCAAGAGGTTTGCTCAGCAAAGTGCCTGACATTGCATACTGGTCAGAAGCTAAAAGAGGAATTGGAGAGTTTAATGTTTCTTCAAATAAATGTGCTGAATGCTTATTGTGGGTCAGGGCCTACCGTTCAGCGACTCCTGATTGCCAGAGAGGAGCCCACCTTTACCAGTGACTGAACTGTCTACCAGCTGGAGGGGTCATGGCAGATAAACTGAACTTTGCCAGAGACACTTGGTTGAACTTGGACCCATGTCCAACCCGGCCCATGCCATCTGTTCTTGTGCCAGCTACAGTTTTACTATTGAGAGACCAGCTTTGGGTATCCAGTCCCTGCACAGTAAGTTGTCGCAGGTTGCGGCCACCTACAGGGAAAGGCCATGAAGTGGAGGTGAGTCGTGATGGCCCTGTTTCCCATGTGCAGCAACTTCCAGCATCGGTTTTCATTTTGCCAGGCCATCCTAAATCGACCTGTACAGTGAGTAAATCCAGGGTAGCTCCCTGCAACAGGCATATTCATTTTCTTATGGTATCATCTAATTGTTCTCAGCTTAATTTTCAAGGTTTCCAATAGAGTAGGAAAACTGGCCACAGATACAACTAATTTAATTTGCTTTGTACTGTCAATGTGATTCATTTTTTCCTTTCAAGGGCCCCAACAACAGCTGCAACCCCGGCCCTGATTCTAGCCAGTCAGCATAGATTCTGGGTACCCAGTAGCAAAGGGACTAACTTAACTGTGTTTAATAACCTGGTTTTCCAGAACAGTAATCATGTGCCCAAATTTGCTCCCCCTCCTTGTTCATGACACTTTAATAAACCTGATTCACTGTGTTATTTAAACCCAACTTGTGAGCATATTATTACCTGATTTAAAGTGATAAGCTTTTCGCTGAATGTGTTGAAAGTGCATGCTGTATTTCAAAACTGTCTTTACAGGAGGTTTGCGAGGCTTGTACCAGGACCTGAGACTATGCTGGTAAGTGGGACAACTGGGAGCATAATATTAATGCCTATTGCAAACTGTCTAGTGAATACTGTTAATGGTCACTGTCAGTATCTAGGTAAATGGTTACAAGGTGGGGTTGTGGTTGTGATAGCTTCTCAGAGGACTGCACCAGTATAAATAGATACCCATGCAAACTGTACTCTGGGTGGAGGCACCAAACTAGTGTGTTTACCGAGGGTAGGGACACCCCGCTACTTGGCAGTTTTGAACCCAGGCCCCTCAACCTGTTGTTAGGAAGGCAGGCAGGGGTACTAGCCCTTGGTATAGCGCCACATAGAGGTTACACACAAGTCCCTTTTTCATAGTGGTAAAGAGTTGCCCTGCATTACTACAGTTAGACGTCTTCATAGTCTTAGGCAAGTCAGATCAAGTGCTTTTAGCAGGCAGGCTCTATCCCTGAAGGCTAAAATGCTGGCAAAGCTGACAGCTGGCCCCCAATACTGACTACAAAGGTCTTTTTGCTCTTGTAGGTGGAAAACAACACTTTAACATTCTGACAGATGGGCCTCTCTTCTGGGCTGAAATCACTCTTTTAAGCAGACCAGCTGGTCTGAGTAACTTAGTCTTTCACATTTAGCACATTTATGAACTTTAACTCTACATCCAGCACGTTTATGCATTCAGAACATTTATAGTTTAGACACCGCTCCTTTTCATGTGTCCCAGTTGGCCATGACAGACATAGACCCTTTTTCTTGTCAGCTAGACTTGATAACCAGGTGCATTTCCCAATGATTTTAGGGCAAGCACCCACACTCCTGCATGGCAGAGTGAACAACCAGAGCACAGGTTATTGCTCCCACATGGACATTAGGACACAGTCTCTTGGACAACTTTCATCTTTCTTGTCGATTAAAGCCGGAGCTTAAAGCACAACGTTAGTTACCACACTAGACCGAGCTTGAGGCTGGACTCGCTACCAGTTAAGATACTTAACTTGACTGTGCTTGTGGCAGGACCCACTACCATTCTCCAGACTTTGCTGGCTAGCAACAGATGCAGTAGTCTCTTTCGACACAAATACTTGTTCTTGGCAAGAAACTGTTAACTGTAGCTCTCTAGGCACTCTTAACCCCAAAATTGCACTTGGCAGCAAATGGTTTCTATAGCTAAGCTCAAATACAACATGCAGTCACACTGGCCTTTGCAGCTTCCACGGACAAAATACTGGACCTCCCAGGCAAGTTGAGAGCCCTGGCTCTGAGTACTCCCTTCAATCCTGTAGGCACTTTCAAATCAGACACATTTATACACAATACTTGGACCCTTCCTAGTCACTTAGCAGATGTCCACCCTCTGAGCATCGCTGTGAACACAGGGTGCAGACAGACAGTCACTATTGGTAGGCTTTGTGCTTCTCTGCCCCTTAAAGACTTTCTCAGAATTGCACATGACAAAAACAATTTACTCACTCAGGTGTCTTGCAGAAATTGCATTCCTTCTTTCAAGGTTTCTGGATTCATCAGCACTCTCACTGCTGAGGTCGGACATTTGTGCAGCTCTGTCACAGCTGAAGAATAAGGTTGTTCTTGTTTTCCTAAAACATGAAAAGGTGTTGGCTACCCCTGGAGGACAATCTGGCAACCCCCAGGCTAGTGACATCCATTGCCTGCAGCCACTTGGTCTCTCTGGCAGAAGAAAGCTCCTCCCCTGTGGAGGGGCTCACACTGGATTACTAGGTCCTTTCTGGAGCAAAGGGCCTGAGCCCCCACACTTCTGGGGGGCTACCACTTGAAATCTGATTTTCAGCCAGAAAAACTGCCTTTTATGGAGCTCCTCTGAGGCTCACGATTGGCTGAAGCTAGTTGCTGCTCCCACTGTAATTGGCTGATTCTGCCTGTCAGTCCAGAAAATGAATATTCATTACCCTCACTCGATGCACAATAGGCTCCCTGTTTTGGCACCTGCAATTAGGTTCCTGCAGTTTCCTCACAAGCACTTTACAATGTCCCATGAGCTCTGGCAAAGTCCCATAAACCCTGGCTGGAGGTTCTTCCTTTCTCGATTGGCTGTTGCTGCACTGTAATGGCTGCTATACACACATTCCCTTGCAGATTTAACACAGTCCCAAATGAAGGTCCTGGTGCAGCCAGAAAGAATGCTTAATTTATTTAGCTGCCCCACAGGCCAATAGTATCTAGTGTGCCTTCTTAAGCACTGCCCAGAAAAGCATCTTGCCTCAGTTCTTTGTTGCTGCTGCTGAAATTATGCCCCTGGCAGCAAGCAGGTTCTTTATCTGAGTCCCAACATTTAAAACTGGTGCAGCCAGGAAATACTTTTATTTACATTATTTCCCATGAACATTAGCCTTTAATGTCCTTTACACCCTTCAGCAGCCCTCGAACTCTAGCCCCAAGACAGTGCCTCATTAATATTCATAGATATTGGGGCTCTGCTCATTAATAGTCATGAGCCCCAATCTGCAGCACTTCATGGCACTCTTTATTTAAAATTAAAAGATCGGCTCTCTTGGCCCTTGCTTAGGTCACCAGTCCTCACACTGCCCAAAGGAGGGACTGGGACCACCGAACACTCTCCCTATGGACCACAGACTGAGTGGCCAGGAGATCAAAAGCACTACCTGTGCATGCTCAAGCTTGCTGGCCAGCCATGAAGTTTAAGGGAATTTGGCCGGTGGTTCCGCAGCGCTGCAAATGCCCCAGAAAGGGCAAAACAAGGAAAAGGCTCCTCGGGGACGTTTTGGAGGATAAAGGCATCTGAGCTGTGGCGGTGAAACTTGGGGACAACCCGGGAACATGCAGGTATCTGACAGCCGCCTGCAAAAGGAGCAGAACTGAAAATGGCTAAAGGTAAGCCCCAATTTGGGGATTACATTACTTTTAAGTGACAGAAATGTCTAATTTAGGAGGGAATGAGGACTTTTGTTTTAGGAAAAATCAGGACACTTAAGAGGCATGTACAGTAATAGAAGTAGACAGGGAAAGGGCGCACATCACACAGCTCTGGTTGGCCACCCCTTATACCATGGAGGCAAAAGTCCCTCCGGAGTTGGTACCCTTTATCAGATCCCCTGTGAGTAAGGGGATGGGCAAGGTCAAAATTGGTCCATTCAAAGCCTTACCACAATTTTCCTTGCTGCATATGCCACACTACCTAAGTAACTTCAGTTGCAGTTATTTTTCAGTAAACACATGGTTGTGGACATGTTTCTCCAAAGCACTGCATACGTCTCAGTTTGTTTGGGTGAAGGGGGGGGATGTGGCCTACAAAGATAATAGGACTAAGATTATTGGAGTCTAAATAACTTGATCTAACCTTAAAAGAAAAGCCGGGCCGGTGGCGCTGAGGGCTGAGGCGCTGGACGCCTTACCTCGCAGCACGCCAGCAACCCGGGTTCAGGAACGAGGTCAGGTCTCCAGAGGTCTGCAGTGGGAGGGAGGGAGGAGATGGATTGAGTTGCCGACAGCAGGCTCTCCTCTCCGGGGAGGGGAAGCAGTATCCCTCAGCTAATGGTGACCCCTAGTGGAGGCTGGGAGTGGCACGGGCTAGAGGGGATCAGAGAATTAAGCCATGGGAAGGGGGAAAGGAGCCATAACCAGGGCTGTTGGGTGCTGCATGCCTCCAGGCACATGCGCTCCCTACTCCTGGGGCTCCTGGGTGATATCCGAGGCGAAAATGCCGGCTGCAGCAGGATGATGACCGACTCCCACAGGCCCCTCTCCGGCTGGGTACAAGTAAGCACTGGCTATTCTGGGGACAGGGCTGGGGAGTTGGTCAGAATAAAGGCTGACCAGAGAGTCAAATAAAATAAAGATGTAATAAAAAATAACCCTGAAAGAAAGAGGCTTGAAATCACTAATTCTGACTTTGTAGCAATGAATAAAATCATTTATGCAATGGGGTGGAGATAAATCTCCTCTGATAAATGCTGTTGTCATGTGATAAATGGCTGATGATGTGTCTGTGTATAAATGTGAAATCTCACATTTATACACATGGTAGACACGTCATCAGCCGTTTATACACACAGTAGACTAGTCATCAGTTTGGCCACGCCCACACTGTACCTGCAAATACACCCCCCCACACTACTTCCAGTTCAAGCAATAGTTTAACTGTCCCAGTTTCACCAATAACTGTCCAGTGTCTAAAGCATTTATTTTTTCTTTAAACCTACTCACCACCAGCCACGAGCCTAACAGAGCAGAGCAGAGTAGCTTACAAAAAAACAAAAAAAACAGAAAGAACCGCTACTCCTTCCAACAATGCTCTGCACTTAATTTCAGTCCTGCTCCACATACACCCACTGCCACCTCTCTTTGGAATTGATCCACTCCAGCTGCATGCTCTGACTGCTGCCGCTATCACTAAACCTTCATCTGCTCTTCCCAATCTTAAATTAAAACAAACAAACAAAAAAGAATCCAACTCTCCAATGCCGCTCCGTGCAGACATATTTTCCTTTTCCTCAGTCAGTTCGTTCTGCTTCTTGCCCTTTACGAGCCAAAAAATAGATCTGTCCCACTCACATTAATCCACTATATGTTTCCTGCTCTGCTTTACACAAGGCAAAAAAATTTGAAATGAATGCACTGATGAATAAAGAAAATAAAAAAAGTTTCCATGTCAAATGCTTTTCCAAGCCACTCCCTAGTTCAATTTTACCCACTAAGCGGGTCTGCCATTTTCTGTTACAATTTTTTTGGGAGCTCAGGCTGCTCAACCAATCAGGAGCAGCATTACCAGGATGACCCAATGTCCTGACATCATGGCCATAGCAGTGGATCTCCTGAAGGCACACCAGCACAAAAAAAAACACCTACAAGAGAAAAAAGTTTACTTTTAAAACAAAAGATACAATTTAATAATAAACACAAGCTCTTTTCCTATTGCATAAATGAAATATGCGATGGGTAGCTTATGTGATACATGATTAATCTCCACTTGGGCAGTTTGACCTATGGCACGTCACTCGTGGCTTATGCCACTCGTGAGGTTGCCTGAGGTCAAACACCTTTGTGCAGATAAATCATGTATCACACAGCTAACCATTGCATATCATTTATTTATGCCATACCTGTGAGGATAAAAAAGGTGAACATATCAGGGTGGTCAGACCGTGAGAATATCTCATTTGCTATGTTTACATGTACCCTTGGAATCGGGAACAGCGATCACTTACTTTGGAGATGGTCGCAATGATCTTCAGTTTACATGATTAAGGGATCAATTCTTTTGTATTGAGCTGACGTTTACATGTTGATTTAGTTTCGGTTCTCGCGATAACTGTTAGATAAGCTTGCGCATGCACATTGACCTGTTGTGCTTAGTATATGGTTGCTAAGGACAGCTGTGTTGCAGATAAAGATGCTTCTGACTGCTCTGAAGAAAAGTTCCTATTGTCAGTTTTTCTTGCTTGCTGGGACGAGTCCTCACAAGCCCTCACAAATGGGGATAGTGCAAAGAAGTCAAGGTGGAGAATGCCTGGGTACAAGCAACCACAACACAGTGAGTTTCAGGAAAAGATGGGGAAGGAAGCAATCGAACCAATACAAAGGTTCTGAACTTCTGGTGAGCAGACTTTGCAAGAATGAGGGAGATTTTCAGGGAGGAAATGGTGGTAAGGAATTAGGGGCGTAGAGGAATTATGGAAATGCATTTTAAGAGTGGTTAAGGAAAGGCCACAGAGCTCTGCATCAAGAGGGTAGAAAAAAAAAGAAGGAGACCACTCTGGTTTACCAGAGAGGTGGTGGGGGCAATTAGGAAAGAAAGGTGGCATTCAGAACATACAAAAAGACCCAGAGGAGAGAGGACAGGGAGATTTATAGAGAGAGAAGCTGAGGGTGGCAGGGCAAAGATTAGGAGGATAAAAGCAGATAGAGAAGAGAGAATTGCTAGGCAGGCCAAAAGGGGAGATAAAACTTTTTTTAGGTATGTGGTGGGGGGAGACAAAGCAGGGGACAGTGAGGGGAAGGGGGAGCACTGGTGGAGCAAGACTTTGTGAAGGCAGAGGTGCTGAATAGATACTTTTGCTTGGTCATTATGGTAGAAGCGGAGGGATCTGTGTTAAACAGGAGAGGAGGGGATGACAAAAGAGTGGATACTAGACCATTTTTTGAGAGGAAAGGATAAAAGAGGAACTAGGAAGGTTGAAGGTGGACAAAGCAATGGGTCCGGACAGCTTGCATCCTACAGTACTCTGGGAACTAAAAGAAGAGCTGGTGGCACAACTGGTAAGGCTGTTCAACTTGTCTTTGGATACTGGATGGGTGCCAAGTGGTGGGAAGACAGCGGATGTGGTGCCACTACGTAAGGGGGGCAGCAAAGAGGAGACGGGAAATTATCACCTGGTCAGCCTCACCTTGGTGGTGGGGAAAGTACTGGAGGCGCTAA
Organism: Neoceratodus forsteri; assembly: GCA_016271365.2. Lineage (NCBI taxonomy): Eukaryota > Metazoa > Chordata > Ceratodontiformes > Ceratodontidae > Neoceratodus > Neoceratodus forsteri. Next base: position 779,465,526 of record CM057454.1, read on the forward strand.
TAAAGAAAAGGGTGGTAAACTACCTGATAAATAATGAGCTACTGGATGACAGGCAACATGGCTTCATGAGTGTGAGATCATGCCAGAGAAATCTAATAGACTTTTTCGATTGGGTAACAAAGGTGATCAAATGGGGGTGGAGCAGTGGACGTGGCCTTTTCTGGACTTCAGTAAGGCCTTCGACTCTGTCCCTCACCGCAGACTAGTGAATAAGTTGGAGAGATTAGGAGTGGGGCAGAAGATAACTAGATGTAGGGAGGCAGTACAGTGCAGTGGTTTAAGGCTCTGAGCTGCAAATCTGGTGACATCCAGCAGACCAGACCTGGGTTTGAATCCCACAGCTTCCACTTATATACTGTGTGACCCTGAGCAAGTCACTTAACTCCAGTGCTCCTAGGTCACACCTGTAAAAGTTTTCAGCTTAGTGTGCTACTGGTTAAACAACTAAAAAAAGAAGAGATGGGTGGAAAACTGGTTGAAGAACAGAAACCAGAGGGTGGTGGTAATGGTGTGCACCCAGTGAAAAGGGGTGATGAGGGTGCCCCAGGGATCAGTTCTCGGATCAATCCTTTTAACATCTATATCAATGGATATAGCAGAGGGACTTGAGAGGAAGGTGTGCCTCTTTGGGATGATACAAAATCTGCAATAGGGTATGCACGGGGGGGGGCTATGAGGAGGGACCTGCAGATTCTGGAAGGGTTGTCGGACACGTGGCAGCTGAAATTCAATGCCACAAAAATGTACAATAATGCACATGGGGCGTAAAAACCCACAAGCTGAATACACATGGGGGGGCGGAATTAAGCAGTCAATACAGGAGAGGGATCTGAGGCTCATAAATTCAGACAGCCTGAAGGTAGGTGACCAATGCAGCAAGGTGGTGGGCAAGGCAAATAGAATGCTGGCGTGCGTAGGTAGGAGCATATCAAGCAGAAGGAAGGAGATGCTGATGCCTTTGTATAAAACCATGGTCAGACCTTACCTGGAGTATGGGGTCCAGTTCTGGAGGCCTGATCTGCGCAAGGACATAGATGGCATAGAAAGGGTTCAAAGGAGGGCAACGAAGATGGTGCAGGGTATGCAAAAGAAGCAAAATGAGATGAGGTGGAGAGAACTGGATCTGAACCCACTAGAGACTAGAAGGGAGAGGGTGGACATGATTGAAATGTTTAAATACATGAAGTGGATCTTGCTTTACTTTTGTTACAATTGTTAAGATTTTCAGTGCAGGAAGAGTTTAAAACCTGGGCTAAGAATTTGTCATAAGTCCTGAAGTAAGTGCAGGTACAGGCTGTGTGTTTGACCGAGACAGTGCCCCAGTGGGTGGAAACTGTTTTTTGTGTTTATCTGTGTGTGCCTTAAAAGGTCAGGCCAGACTGTGTCAGGAAGTGCTTACATCATAGCTACTTATCAGCCAATAGCTTTGGAAGAGTCTTACAGAACTGATAACAACAGTATTATAAGCAAGTGTTTTATAGCAAACTCATCAGAACAGCTAATATTCTTCAGGTGAAGCTACTCTCTGGCTGGAAGCTGCAATACTGAACATAGGATTTGCAAGAAAGCGAAGCTGTGCTCACAACAGAGGAGGTGAACCTTACAATTGTCTTTGGTTTGTAGCAGATATTCTGCAGGTGGAGGCTACTTCTAACTGAAAGGTGAAATAAGGAACTTAGAATTATCAGGAAAGACAGTCTTTCAAGCAACAGAGGGAGGTGGATCTTGCTTTACTTTTGTTACAATTGTTAAGATTTTCAGTGCAGGAAGAGTTTAAACCCTGAGGGATGGAATACTGTTTACTGTGTCTGTCCTGGTGCACAGCTGACTTATTTTGGGGCTGACTGCTTTCAAAGCAGAAATCACCAGGCTGTTTTGGGGCTGGGGAGGTTTACCTGTGTCTGACTTGGATGTCTGGATTTTTCTCTGTTTGATTAGCAGGGTATTTTCTCTGTCAAATTGTTGTGTAGGGCATCTTGCTGACAGGAAGGCACTCATCGCAGCGGTGGGTCAGAGCTTTTAGCTGATTGTTTCGTGAGGGCACCGCTTAGGCCCAACCCTGCCCACCCTCACCCCACCCATCCCTGGAAATAGTTCTTTATACCTGGGGTTCTGACATCATTTCCTCAAGAGTGCAAGGTGCATATCACTGTCATATCCTCTCTAGCACACTGCACTGACAATATAAGTGTACACATTGTATAATATATATATTTCTATATAACAAACTAATCACACACTCACACACACACGCACACACACACACACACAAAAAGTAGATAAGCATGTGGGGAGTAGTGCAATGTAATGGCTGTGGGGCAGCAGTCTTCTGGGAGTCTTTCTGGAGGCTGAGATGCTGCCCTATTTGCAGACAACTCTCTGCCCTGAGGGAGGAAGTTGCCCGCCTTCAGGCCACACTGGACAGTAGTAAGGGAACCTTCCCCAGGCCACACTGATGGTAGGAAGGAACCTCCCCATCCAGGGAGACCACAGCCACCACCACTACCTCAGAGGTTGCAAGAAAGCAACCTGTTGGACCACAGTGGGCCTAGGGAGGGTGAGGATGGTGGAACAGAGGCACACCCAGTCAGTTGTTCCACTCCACAATCCATACACCATTCTGGGGAGCGGAGTTCCCCTATGGATGCACCTGCAGAGGAGACTAAGAGGCTGAGGACAACTGTCACAAGGAGGCCCACAGGAAAGAGGCAGAGGACACCATAGGAAAGGAAGCAGCTCCTGGGTGGGGACCCAATTATTGGGGATAGAACTGGGGGAGCAGGGAAAACTGAAGCAGTACCTGCCTGGTGCCATGGCTTGGAGGGACTGGAGCGCATCCTCAGGATCACGAGAACAGCTGCATGGGAGTCTGAGCTGACGTCATTGTCCACCTAGGGACAAATGACTCTGCTCATCATGAGATTAGAGCAGTGCAGGAGGACTTTGTAGAGTTGGGGAGGGGCCTAAGACAAGTAGCACACACAGTATCCTTCTCAGAGTGCTGCCTGTCAATGGCATGGGTAAGCCGAGGTACTTTTCACCATGCAGTTTAATGAATGGTTGAAAAATGGGTGGAGCACGGGTTTGGCTTCATTGGGGACTGGGGTTCCACCTGAGGGACACCAGCCTATACTGGCAGGATGGTCTGCATCTGTCCAGGAAGGGAACAAGTCTTTTGAGCAATCGATTTAAATGCTTCATTGGCAAGCTTTTAAACTAGTCAAGGGGGGAGGCACTGATAAGCAGTAGGAAAATCCCAGCCTCTCCCTACAAAACAGGGTACTAAATGAGAAAAGACCAAGGTAGAAAGGTCAGTGGGGATGCTGCAACAGAAGGTAAAGCCATCAAAAAATGGAGAGCAATGAGTACCAATGCCCGTAGTCTGGGTAACAAGCTTCCTGAATTAGTGGCCTTGATGGAGGAGGAACATCTGGATATCGTGGCAGTCACAGAAACATGGTACACACAAAACCATGACTGGGACATAAACATACCAGGATACACTATCGACAGGAGGGACAGGGAGGGCAAAAGAGGAGGAGGAGTAGCTCTTTACATAAGGGAAGGTATCAAAGCAACAGAACAAAAGGGTAAACAGGGAGGAGAAGAAGCACTGTGGGTCAATTTGGAGACAGGCAATGGCACCACAATTCACACAGGGGTTGTATACAGACCCCTCTCCAGGGGAGGAAATGGACAAGGAAATGATAGAAAGTATACTTAGAATGGCAGAAAAAGGGGAGATATTGCTGATGGGTGATCTGAATATGCCAGATGTTAACTGGAGTGCAGTTGCAGGAGCCACTTCTAAGAGTGGGGTTATTCTAGATGCCCTACAGGGGGCATGCCTTAGACAACTAGTATTGGAACCCACTCGAGAGGGAGCAATCTTAGGCCTGGTTCTCTCAAATGGAGATGGAGAGAGGATCACAGATGTGGAAGTGGGTAGCCATCTGGGAACTAGCGACCATCGAACAGTATGGTTCACAATAAACACAGCAATAGAGTCAAGCCATACAAAGGCAAAAGTACTGGACTTAGGAGGCTGACTTTGCCAAAATGGGTGAGTGCCTAAGGAATGCACTAGCAAATGGGCAGGAAGAAGGGGTGGAAGAACAATGGGGAATAATAAAAACTGCCATCACAGAGGTAACAAGCCTTTGTGTGAAGCAAATAAACAAAACAAAATGATGTAAGAAACCACTATGGTTCTCAAAGGAAGTGGCAGTGAAGGTTCAAGAGAAAAAGAAAGCATTCAGGAAGTACAAGGAATCACAGAAAGAGCAGGACAGAGAACTGTATCAGTTAAAGCAAAAGGAAGCTGGGAAGGCAGTCAGAACAACAAAGGCCCAAACCGAGGAAAAGATAGCCAACTCAGTTAAGAAGGGGGATAAAACCTTTTATAGGTACATCAGGGAGTGAAGGAAGACCAAGGGAGGGATAGTGAGGCTTAATAAAGGGAGGGAGGTGGGCAGAGGTGACTGTGAAAGGCAGAGATACTAAACAAATATTTTTGCTCAGTATTTACAAATGAAGAGGGAGGTACCTAAAACAAACAATAGAAACACTCTGGATACAGAAGTTGATACCAGCCCATTTACAGAAGAAAGGGTTTTGAAAGAACTCTTAAAACTGAAGGTGGACAAAGCAATGGGGCCTGATGGGATTCATCCCAGAATTCTAAAGAACTAAGGGTAGAACTAGTGACACCACTAACTACCCTCTTTAATAAATCATGGGAGGATGGGGTGGTACCCGAGACTGGAGGAGGGCAGGTGATTCCTCTTCACAAAAGTGGGAGCAAAGCAGAAGCAGGAACTACAGACCTGTTAGTTTAACCTCAGTGATAGGGAAAATGATGGAATCATTTCTGAAGGAAAGAATTGTCGAGTATCTAGAGGCCAGAGGGCACAGGACCCAAGGCAGCATGGATTCACAGTGGACGGTCATGCCAGACGAATCTGATAGATTTCTTTGACTGGGTGACCAAAGTAGTAGATGAGGGAGGGGCTGTGGACATGGTCTACCTAGACTTTAGCAAGGCATTTGACACAGTCCCACACAAAGATTAATATACAAGTTAGCCAGCCTGGAGTGGGTCCCAAGATGACAGCCTAGGTAAAGAATTGGCTGGAGAATAGGACACAGAGAGTAATAGTAAATGGAGTCCACTCTGAAAGGGGGGTTACTAGTGGGGTACCGCAGGTTCAGTATTAGGACCGGTCCTCTTCAATGTCTTTATAAGCTACATTGCAGAGGGACTGGAAGGAAAAGTATGTCTCTTTGCAGATGACACAAAGATCTGCAACAGAGTTGATGCACAAGGTGGGGTGGAAAGGATGAGAAGGGACTTGGCAAGGTTAGAGGAATGGTTAAATGTATGGCAGCTTAGATTCAATGCTAAGAAGTGCAAGGTAATGCACCTGGGAAACAAAAACCCAGGGGAAGAGTACACAATGGGGGGTGAGATACTAACAACAACAAAAATGGAAAGGGACCTGGGGGTAGTCATATCAGATGACCTAAAGGTGGGCAAGCAATGTGAGAGGGCAGCAAGGAGGGTTGGGGATACTGGGATGCATAGGGAGAGGCATCACCAGTAAAAACAGGAAGTTATTATCCCTCTGTACAGACAGCTGGTGAGACCCCATCTGAGTACTGCTGACAGTTCTGGAGACCCAATCCCAAAAGACATAGACAGGATGGAAGCTGTTCAGAGGAGGGCACTAAATGGTGCAGGGTCTGCACTGGAAGACATATGAAGAGAGAGACTTAAGGAGCTTAATATGTATAGCCTTGAGGAAAGGAGGAGAGGGGGACATGGTAGAAGCTTTCCAAGTACCTCAAGGGAATCAACAAAGTCCAAAGGGTAGCATCTTTCAAGAAAAGAGGTGCAAGAACAAGGGGCACAATTTGAAGATAGAATGGGGTGGCTCAGAGGTAATTTAAGGAAGTATTTTTCACAGAAAGGGTTGTGGATGCCTGGAACGGCTCAAGGAGGTTGTGGAGTCAAAACAGTGGTGGGAATTCAAGCCACGCATGGGACAGTCATAAGGCAATTCTAGGGGTGGGGGTAGGAAGAAGAGGCTGCTGTTAACTAGGGATCTGCAGCTATCCATTAGGTAGGAAATGGGCAGACTGTGGGGCCAATCGGTCCTTATCTGCCGTCAAATTCTTATGTTTCTATGTTTACAGTGAAGGGAGCTTATTCAAGAGGAAGGTGGGGGCCAAAAACTAGAGGGCATAGTCTAAGATTGAGTGAGGTAGTTACAAGGCCAATGTTAGGGGGTGTTACTTCATAGAGAGGGTGGTGGAGCCCTGAACAAACTACCTGAGGAGGTGGTGGAGCCTGAAACAGTGGAAGGATTTAAGAGGGCATGGGACAGGCATGAAGGACTGAGCAGTGGGAGGAGGGAGTTATCACGTGACAAAGGGATAAGTAAGGGGTAAGGGGCAGACTGGATGGGCTAGAGTGGTCCTTTCTGCTGCCAGATTTCTATGATTTCTGTGATTATTTAAATGATTTAAATGATGCATCTGTTCAGCTGGTGCTTAATATTTTAAAGAAACAGAGGGAATTTCTTGAGTATCAGTTGCAGCGGTCTCACAAAACGAGGTGCAGTCATATCTTGAGTTTGAACTTGATCATGTATATTTGTCTAGCCTGATTCATCCAGTTCATAGAACATGTTGATCCAGGCAGCAGAGTGGGCATTGGTGGGAAATTGTTGTTAACCATCACTTTTCGGATTCAAACTGGGTTGAAAACTTCAGAATGACAAGGGTGTTATTCAATGGACTGTGTGACATGGTACGGGGATTTATGAGTCCAGAGGTGGACTATGTGAGAGAGCCAGTATCCCTCTACAAAAGAGTTGCAGTCATGTTACGTAAGCTTGCAAGCTGCACCAAGTACCGAGTAACTGACAATCAGTTTGGGGCCCATAAAAGTATAGTATGCAAGTTTGTCAGGATGTTCTGCACTGGCTTCGTGGCCCATATTAGTTCTGAGTTGATAAAGGTGTCTACAGAGGAAGAAGCAGCATGTATTGCCGAGTGCTTTAGAGTGCTTTGTAGACTTCCCCAGGTTATGGGGAGCATTGATGGCATGTACATCCCTGTGATTACCCCTCAAGAAGGGTATCAAGACTTTATAAATAGGAAGGGATGGGCTTTGTATGTCCTACAGGCTGTTGTAGATGACCAGTACAGGTAAGTATTGCCAAGGAGCTCAGTGTTATGCATTGTAAATTATACTGAATGAGATTTGCTGATATCACCTCCTATGGCGACACGTACCAACTCGACACCACCCTCTGTATAGAAAAGCTTTCTTACATCCCTGCTGAATTACCCCCCCCCCAATCAGTTTTAGACTCAGCCCCTAGTGGTGCTGTTGTAACTCATCAATATGTTAATACCTTCATGTTCTTACATACAACATATGAAGAAGCGAGTAAACAAAGGCCATTTGATCTTTCTTGTCTGCTTGAATTGGAGGATCCACAGAATGAGTTACTGTCCCAGCCCCCCCCACTCCTCCCATCCTCCCGACCCATGATCTTTACCTTCCCTCTATGCCCATCCCAGCCTCTCTTGAAGCTGCCCACAGAATTCAATGATATTAACTCTTCCAGCAGCGCATTCAGAGTGTCTACCACCTTCTCTTTGAAGTAGTGCTTCCTGACTTCCCTCCTAAAGCTCCCACCCTCCAGCTTAAAACTGTGCCCCATCTTGTTATGTTTACCATTCAGCATAAGGAGATCCTCCATACCCACCTTATTTATCCCTTTCAAGTACTTTAAGGTCCAAATCATGCCCCCCCATCTCCTGACCTCTGTGGAATACACACTCTATGCACTCAACCTCTCCTCCTATGCCTTACCCAGCTGACCTGCTATCATCTTTTCTGCTCTCCTACGTACCTTGTCTAGCAGGTTAATGTCCTTCTCTGAGTTATTTGCACCTGTTCTGAACTCTGTACTGTAGATGTGGCTTTACCAGTGACAAGTACAAAGGCAATATAACCTCCTCTCTCATACTATTGATCCCTCTAGCAACGCAACCCATCATCTTTTTTGCAATTACAACTGTTTTCTTGGACTGCATGGAGTGCTTCAGGTCACTGTTGAACATCACTTCCAGGTCCTTCTCATCTGATGCAGATACCTGGACTCCATCCAGGTAGCATGCTGACTTTGGATTCTTGGCTCCAGTATGTATAACATTGCATTTTTTGGAATTGAAGCCAAGCTGCTAGATCTTGGACCACATCCCCAGACTTTTCAGATCATCATGTAGGTCCTGTATCCCTTCAGCTGTGTCCACTGTCCCACAGAGCTTTGTGACATCTGTGAATAGGCACATTTTTCCCATAATGCCATCCCCAATATCATTTAAGAAGACATTTAACTACGATAGACCTAGCACCAAGACCTGCAAGACCCCACTGGTGATCTGTCTGGTTCCAGATAATTCTCCCCAACAACCACCCTTTGGTTCTGTCCTCAGCCAGTTTTCCACCCATCTGGCCATCGTGACAACCCCAAGCCTGCAGATCCACTAATGTCATGATCAACCTTTGTGGGCACAGTCAAAGGTTTTGCTGAAATCTAGATAGAAGATGTCTATTGCTTGGCCCTGTCTATGGTCTTAGTGGCACAGATTAAGAAGTCTATCATATTCATTTGACAGTTCCCCCATGAAGCAATGCTGCCTCATATCCTGGAGACCATGCTCCTCTAGATATTCCACCAACCTATCCTTTAGTATGGCCTCCATGAGCTTGCCCACACTTGAGATTAGACTTACTGGTCTGTAATCCCCTGGGTCATCCATGTGACCACTTTTCAGGAGGGGAACAACATGTGATGTTCTCCCATCCTGTGGTACCATGCCTGACTCTAGTGAACTATTAAATAGGTCTGACAGTGGCCCTGCCAGCTCCTCAGCCAGGTAACTTTGTATCCTTGGATGTATTCTGTCTGGGCCTGATGATTTGTCCACATTCAGTGGTAGCAGCCCCTCTCTCACACTATCCTCCTCTATCATTGCATCTCTGCTCCCCTCCCCTTCCCTGTTCTTCCTCTTCTCCTCCTGAAGTAAACAGTCCATCCTCTTCTGGTCAAGACTAAACAAAAGTATTCATTAAGTAGCTCTGCTTTTGATGCCAGCCCCTATTGCAGAGGGTTGCGCTGCTGAACGCACACATCACACCATGCCAGCTACCAGAGTTCAGGAATGAGCTTGGGCTGCTAGGGGTAGACCGGGGTATGGCAAGGAATCAGGATCGAGCAGCTGCCAGGCAGGTCTCCTCACTGAGGAGGATTTAGAGGTTTCCTCAACTCATGGCTACCACCAAGTGGAGGCTAGGTGCCAGTGCTTGGCCAAGGGAGAGCCTAGGCACTAGGCTGGGAGGGAAGGATGGGGCAGTCACCAGAGCCGTGGAGTAGATGCACGCATCCATGCACACGTGTGGCCGCATACCAGGGCCTCATGATTAAGTGGAGAAAAACACAAATACCATGTCCCCCCCATTGCCGTCAGGTTGGACAGGCAATGGAGGAGCACCAGGCCACGGCAAAAAAAGTATATCTGCTTTTCCCCCACTATCCTCCACTTTCATAAGCCTAACAATCCCTATGTTCATGTCACTTTTCTCACTTACAATATATAGTGAAAGAAAGCCTTTTTTCCCATTCTTAATTCTTTCAGCTATCTGCAACTTCTTATGTGCTTTAGCTTGCCGGACCTCCTTATTTGCCTCACCTGTCTACCTTATACAATTTTCCCTATCCGCCTCTCTCGATCTTTCTGAGTTTTCTATTTGGCAACCTCTTTTCCCTTACTGCCTGGGTGGCCCCAGAACTGATCCAGCTGGGTGTTTTTGTCCTTGTGTTCTTCCCCCTGATCCTAATGCACTCCTCTGTGGTGACCATTATCCCTTCCTTAGTGATGAATTACCTTTGGTCCACCCCATATCTACTCTGATGCCCACCAGATGGCTCATTAGCACTGCGTCAATTTTTCTGAAGTATGCTCAACTAAAAGCCAATATATTGGTATTGATTGTGATGCTTTCCCTGTCCATATCCAACAGGAACCACTCCGTGTAATGGTCACTCCCACCCAGTGGCTTCCTGTCCATTATTTCTTGTACATACTCCCCATTTGTGAGCACCAGATCAAGAATTTCCTCTCTCTTGTTGGTTCTGTGACATCATTGGAGTCAGGAACACACTCTGCAGTCCTTCCAGGACGGCCTAACTCCTACCACATGTTTTGGATGGAAAGCTCCAGTTCACCTGAAAAGGCTGAAGTTCCCCACAACTACCACCTCTCTTTTCTACACAGTTTCCTATTTATTTGTTAGCTCAGTTCCATGTCCCTCTCCTCAACCAGGGGTGTTCTGTAACCCACCAACAACCTAACCTTTCTCTTTCTATGTGACCGTAACTGAACAAATATTATAACAAGCATTTGTTAATGCCACATGTTGGTTGCTTGTTTAACACTGCCACTTCCCTGAGCTCCTTTTATACCCTTTATATCCCATAGCCATATGTACTTTAAAGACAGCAACTTCTTTCAGTAACACCTATTTAAATCCCACCCTCCTATGCACCTAGCACCCACAATTTATTTTTCCTTCTGCCTAAAAAGTTTTTTTAATAGGGACCAGCAGAGCCTGCCCGCCTCCACAGCTGACCCCCATCTTTAAAAGTAATTTAAGTGAGTGACAGCAGTGCCAAGAATGCAGAGTAATCCCCAAATGTAAACGAGAGGCAGCAGCACCAAGAATACAGAGAAACCCCCAGCAACAAGCAGTGACCTGACCACTCTGTCCATCCATCATTCTCCCCAGCATCCAGTGCCCAATTCTCCTTATTAGGAGAAGGCAAATGTCGCCACCACCCACCAGTCCAGCACAGCACAACCCTCTCTCCTCCACTGCTGAGCGTCGGCTTCTAATGAATGAAACCGCACTGCTTGTTGCTATAGTACAGCCAGCAGATCACATTGCAAAAAAGTATGTTAGTGCATCAGTTAGGGCTTTTATTAGATTGTCAAAAGCTGTTAAATTTGATGTTCGAGTTCCCACTCCTACCACCCCACCCCTTCACCCTCCACACATCAACAGGCGCCAGGGTGTGCCATGGGGTCAGGTCCAACTCTCACCCCATTCCATGTGTAAACAAGCTGACATGATACAGTATAGGAGAATGGGGTGAGAGTTAGGCCTACTGACCCCATGGCACACCCCGAATCCTGTTGGTGTATGGAAGGTTGGTTGGGGTGGTAGGGGTAGGAACCCTAACATAGAATTTCCCAGCTTTTGACAATTTAATAAAAAACCTAACTGATGCATTAATGTAGCTTTTTGCAATGAATTTCCCTTCTTTTTGAGATAGTTTACTAGTATCCTTATTTTACTGTGGAAGTGCAGGGTCCAAATCCCACAAAGTTATATGCGTGTGTAGAATAAATCAACAGACGCACATAACTTGGCCATTTTCAGGATTTTTTTCACCAAATTTTAATTATATGGCCTTTTGGAGACCGCACATCATGAACGTTGGCACTGTCATTTCGTTAATCTGTCCCGAAAGTCGATTTTGCAAAGCAGTTGTGCTATTCTGCGCAACAGGTGCGAAAGCATGTTATGGTCAGGATGTGAAAAATGATAGCTGTATACTGTTCATGAGGAGATGGGAAAAATGGCTATGTTGAAAATCTAGAGTAAAAATATGAAACATTGTCGAATTTACCCACGAGCGTAGAACCTAGTAGTAGTAGTAAAAGTTTAAATTTCCGATATCAGAAACAGGATAACCCAATTTAGCAGAAGATAATTTACAATGGGGTCCTACTGTACAAAACAATATCATTTTCACACTTAAAAATACTGTAACATACATATAGATAAATTCATACTTAGACAAAACAACAATTATTACAATAAGTGCAAAACTATCAAATACAACTTTTTGGAGACAGTGCAGCCTTTTCATGCCAAGATCTTAATACATTCGTAGATGTTTTGTTAGTACATGACCTCAGATGACCTGGCAACCTGCGCAATACACGCTTATAACACAGTCATTTTTTTTTTTTATTATTTCACCAAATTTTCAAAATGGGCTTTTTGAGACCTCTCCTCATGAACACTGGCACTGTGATTTTGTTAATCTGTCCCAAAAGTTGATTTTGCATATTGACCGCACCATTCTGCACCACAGGAGTGAAAACACATTTTAGGCAGGATGTAAAAAATGACAGCTGTACTGTTCATGAGGATGTATGAAAAAATGGCAATGTTGAAAATCTGGGTGAAAATATAAAAATTAAGCCAGTACAAGCGTAAAATATAAACTGCACAACATGCTTATAGCTTGCAGTTATTTTAGAACTTTCTGCACCAGATTTTCAACATGGGGTTCTTGGGACCCCACCTCATGAACACTAGCACTGTCATTTTGTTAATCAGTCCTGAAAGGTGATTTCGTGCAGTGACTGCGAAATCACCTTTGGGACCGATTAACGAGATGACAGTGTCAGTGTTCATGTGGTGGGGTCTCAGGAACCCCATGATGAAAATATGGGGTAAAAATTCCTAAAAATGGCTGAGATATCAACTTCAGTTGGAAGCCTCATTGACTGCCATTATACGGCGCTTACCTTTGATTCTTCAGTTCCCAGTTTGGCTTTGAAGAGTGCAGACGTGTCCCAGTCCAGAGAAGATTGCAGCCGCCAACCTCTGGAGGTAAGTATGGGGTAAGGGGGGGTGCAGGAGGTGGGTGTGCAGAGGGAGTGTGGGGATGGGGAGAGGGAATGTGGGGAGATGACGAGGGACTGTTTTCTTTTTCTAGGTTTAAAAAAAAAGACATCGGGGAACTATTTTAATTTTTTCAGGTACATTATGCATTTGAGTACACTGCGAGTGGGCTACCCAGTGTCCCATACTATCGGGGGAGCTACTGCCAACATGGGGATTGGGCACCCTGCTGTCCGACAAACAAAATCGGGAACATGACAACACTGCTGGGGAACATACTAGGGACATTCTAGTGTTGTCCTGGTGGGTGTCCAGGTGGAAGTAAAGAACCCAGGTCACTCTTCGCAAAGAGCAGGTTCCTGGTGTCCAGGCCAACATTCCCTTTCCTATAAACTGGTTCATGCAATTAACCAGGCTGTGTGTGGGTGATGATGTGCGATATGGCCGCCACCACACATTCAGTCACTTCACTACCAGTCTAGCATTGCTTGTAAAGCGCTTTGGGACACTGTGTATGAAAAGCGCTATATAAATGCTGATTCTTCTTCTTCTAACATTAATCCCTGTACCACTGTCATGTACAGCCAGCCTGGGCACCATGGCACAATGATTCTTCCTGTCAGCATTCCATTCTCTTGCAATGTTGAATGACTGTAATGATGCCTTCTGTAGAACCAACATTCTTACACTGTTATTGGAAAACTATTGTACTGCAAATGTCACTTTCAATGAGGACTGCATTCAATGTTATGTGTGACTCAGCTGCACTTATTGGCATTGAAATTCAGTTGCTATATTCCTGACCTTCACTCTAGTCTGGCGATATCCACCCAGCCAGGTCCAGTGAATTCATACTGACATCCTCTGACTCCCTAATTTTACTGTTTAATCAGACCATGAACATTTGTAATTGCTTCCCTCCTATAAAAGACAATGGACTACGTGAAAAAAGTGTCAGAATACAAGGCCTCTACAGGTGTAAGCTGCCAAAAATTGTCCCTTCACCTCATACAAGTGTCAGTCTTGTGTAGACTAGGATAGGGAACTGCTCAATGCCTGTTTGCCAGGCAGAAGCCCCGCCAGACTTCCAGCAGACAGATGAATGATTCAAGGGTATGTGCAGAATGGAAATGAGATGTTCAGAGCATACCTGCTACCCTCCCCCCACTGTTAAATGACTCATACCCACAGTTAATTTAAAAACAGCTAGGCAAATAAGGTTGATCGTCGTTGATGTGGTGACATTACATTTATGATGTCAAAAGAACTCACCTTCTGATCTTGTAACTCTACCAACCCTAAGTGTGTCATTATTAAATAATGACGCAATCTGTTATGCAATACTTAAGCAATATAGCATGGCTTGATGTTATGTTAATGGTATGTTAGCCACTAGCTATGGGTGTAATGTGCCACGAGTAATATCCGAGCACCACGTTTCCTAGATGGTGATTACCTGACCGTTAACATAACCCCATGGTGAGCCTTATTACTATTATAACAAAAATTTTTTAATTTTTAACAGTATCATACTTTGTTCAAGATTTGGTAACGCTCCATATGTATGTATATTTTAAAATCAGCATAAGGTTGTTAGAATATTTTAAGTAAATCAGAAAACGTACTTATCTTGAACACTTTATAATGCGCAATAAACAAACAAATTATAAGTAACTTTAAATGGTACAACATTCATCCATGTTACATTTATTTACAGGTTTTGAAATGTAAACTGTAGTATGCCAGGAAGTTGTCATGATGCCACTGTACTTTGTAACTCCAAAATGTTCATGCAGTCGCATCTGCTACCGAGGAAGCCAGTCATTATAAGAAGTAAGCAAATTCTGTTCTAGTTGCCAGGAGATCCTGCCTATCCCCTTCTACCGTGGTTGATCAAAGGATACACAGATGGAGAAAGACTGTCAGCTAAAAAGGAGTCCATCAACGATACCACAGTGCAGGTTGTATCACAAGGGAGCAAGCATTCGAGCATCTTAAAGGAAGGTGGAGAGTACTTCTGGAGCGTTCTGATTTTGAGTATACATTTACCCCATATATTGCTATCACCTGCTGTGGTTTACATAATTATTGTGAGGAAAGAAACTGTCATCTCTAGGAGGATTGATATGGTGACATTGTGTGAAAGGGACTTTCCGCAGCCAGTTATATCAACCTCCCAGTTTATTGAGGCCGAAGCTGCAAACATCAGAGACCACCTGATGCACTATTTGGCTACTAATTTCCCTTTGACAAAGTCTTTGTTGGCCAGTTAGATATTGTGTCATTTAGATTCAACCTTTGATTACATAACTGCAACGCAATTGATGAGCTAAATACATGCTGTTAAATTATTTCTGAATAACAATAAAAATTCCACACATAGTAATATGGTTGTTATTAGTAGATTAGTGCATCTAAACTTTTAATAAATAAAGTTGTAATGCTAGTTAACCATTTGTCATCATCACCGTGGCCTATAACAAAGAGCAAGTATTTGTTTTAATATGAAAGTATCTTATCAGTTTGTCACAAACTAAACAGCAGCAAGGCCCAGATATTCAAACTGCACCCAAAAAGTGCGCAATAGCAGGAGCAAGCGCAAGTCTATTACGCCCATGTGCAACAGACGTGATATTCAAAAAAGGAGCAGGCCAAATTGTGCCTACAGCCAACGTCTGAATATCGCACAACCTGCGCCATAGCGCAACTAGGGAGGGGAAGCTGAGCAGATATGATGCGCTATAACGCAACAAGGGATGTTCAGCTGAGCAGTCCAGAGGCGCCATAGCACAAGCAGGGAGCCCCCCAGCTGCAGAGCAATGTAACTGCACAATCAGGGAGGTAGGGGCCCACCACCCATGCCACAGATGGGCACAGGAACACACAGCAGAACAGACATTGCCCCCCACACCCCAAGCACAGCACAACCAGGGGGGCTGGAATAAC
The DNA here is from genome assembly GCA_016271365.2 of Neoceratodus forsteri. Lineage (NCBI taxonomy): Eukaryota > Metazoa > Chordata > Ceratodontiformes > Ceratodontidae > Neoceratodus > Neoceratodus forsteri. The sequence goes on from CM057454.1 coordinate 779,481,247, forward strand.
CACTGGTCCATGGAGACAAGCAACCAACCCACAGCCTGGCCATGGTGCCCCATCCACACCTACCCGGCAAGCTGTGACTGGCACACTAGGGAGGACCGCCCTGTGTCTCATCCCCAGTGCAGCACACCGTGCACTGTGACCCCAGACACCCCCATGAGCAGTGACCACCACTGCAGGAATCCCAACATTCCACCACCCCCACAGTGTCAATGCAACCCTGTGCACCACAGAACCATGCAAGCCAGCCCTACCATGAGCACCCATCAGCAGGTTGCAGCACATGGCAATGCAACAATGGCAGACAAAGTGCCACCACGCACAGTCCCCTGAGGTACTGCTGAGAGACCGACCATGCGTTGGCACAAGAGTGACCCCATATTGGACGGTTGTGTAGTTGACACCTCCCCCAGTGGTACAGCGCTCCGCACAGTATTCCAGTAACACACCCTGGCCCACCACTGGCCACAACGGCCAGCACAGACACCCACAGTGGTGCGTGGAAGCATGCACCACACCAGATGCCACACAGGGTCTGGACAGACACCCACCCACACCCAAGGGCACAACAACACAGGGACGCAGTGGTGGGGCATCCAAGCCCTCATTGTGGGCCCATGTAAACTGTGTACACACAACCTGCAGTCCACCATGACACTGGAGTGCCAACCACCCTGCGCAGGCACCATGGACCAATACCCCACTATTTGTCACCTGGAGCACAAGCCACAGACAGTGGGGCACATCCCCTGCAACACACACAAGCCACAGCATGGAGGTGGGACAATGACTGTGTTGCCCACAGTGCCACCTGAGCCAGGCATGCACTGCACCAGTGACATGGGCAACCCAGCAAAGCGATGGGTACAGTGTCCGCCCTGCAGGGAATGCCACCACTGACATGCCAGCAGATCATGCAGGTCACATACAGGCATGTGTGTCGGCTGCACAGGCCATGGACGGGCCGATGGGTGCACCATGGACACAGAGCACGCGCGATGGACCACTGCACACAATCATCCAGTGCACGGGGAACAACACACACAACACAGACACTGACTGATATCTACTCCCACACCATAGACACCTCCACATGGACACACACACATACCATGACTGCACCACCCTGATGCCATGCACACCACTGCAGCTGAGCACCTATAGCCGCTGCTAATAAGAGACCACCACGGTATTCATAGAAAAGTAATATGTATTATAAAAATAAAGAAATCAACTATTTACATAAAAAACAACAACTATATACAGTTATTTGGGGGACACAAAAGGTGGGGGTGGGCAGGGGAAGGGGTGGACAAATGGGATGGGATAGGAGGGTGTGAGGTGGGTCGGGGGATGGGAGGTCAGGGATCAAGGGACTTTGTCTCCCACGGGTCCAGGCTCTGGCTCCCCCTTGCTCTGTGCCTCCGAAGGACCCCCGACTCATCTATTCTTCTAAGGATCGTTACTGTCTCCCGTGCCAGGGTGAGGAGCTCCTGCAGGGTGTCCCTGATTTCCCTCAGATGTCTCACACCTAGGACAAGGGAGCACAGTCAACAGGTGTGAATGCACAACCCCATACAGCCCGCCCACTGTGCATGGCATACGGCCATGGGACATACCACTGTGATGGTGTGTGACCAGCCGCAGTGATCATGTCCACAGGACCTGCCCACCTAGGCGCATACAGCTATGCAGGACGCTGCACACACCCACCAGCCAAGTCATGCACAGCACCACCGTGGCCATCTAGTGACATGACTATGTGGTGCAAAGGCAGTGGCACAGCCATGCACCTGGTGCATGCATGCATGCACCACCAGTGGCCTTACCCAGACATGCATTGCCACTGGACAGTGTTGACTGTAACCAGTGGCGTGCATGGTAATGATGTCAATGAATGGTGGCCATGCCCGCTGCCCACCATGTCACACAGCATGCAATATTAATCATGGATGTCTGTCACTCACCCTCATTGGGCGGTCGGGTGGCCTTGTTGATACTCAGCCCGCCTGGCTGTGGCTTCCACCACCCTCTGCTCCTCCGCACTGCGGTGCATTTCGTCCATGCCTGTGGGGACAAAAGGAGAGAAGAACATCTGTGCATTCCTGAAGCAAAGTCCCCTGCCCCAAGGAGGTGCCCCCCACCCAGCCAGACCCACCCACCCCACATCCTGTGAACACTGCCACGGCCAACCCCATACGGTCCCTCCCTATGTGCTGGACACAAATAACAATGTGACTCATATGGACGATAACAGTGTGTTGATGGAACCCTACCTGGATGTGGTACCATGCCCCTCCTGGCACGTGACCTCAGTCTGGCCAGTAGCCCGGCTCTCCTCTGCAGGTCACCATATCGGTGCCTGCACTGCTCCGCTGTTCTGCCCCTGTCTGTCACCTCCTCGAGGGCTGTGGCCACCTCTTGCCACACCTGGGACCCTTGCCCTATCCAGGGGCCTCCCCAAAGATAGGCCCATGGTGTGGCTCGACTGTAGCCACCAGATTAGCCAATTCGATGGCAGTCCAGGGAGCAGCCCTTCTCCAGCGCCATTGCATTAGCTATGGTAGGCAATATGGCTCTGCAGCCTGGATTGCCCCAAGTGCAGATTCTGCGGCGGTGGCCGCTGCCATTCCTATCACGCTGTTACTGGAACAGCGATAGAGGTGCACCTATGCCTGACGCATGGCGCCAAGGCGGCAGGTCGGGGCACAGGGTCAAGGGTCCCTGGCGCAAGGCCACACACAGCACCATCGGATGACAATGCATGTAGTGCGTTGGCTGCCTGTGTGCCAGCGCCACAGTGGACTTTCGGGCAGTTGGGCCATTGCGCCTATGAAGGCCCATGCCACAAGCGCCATGTAGTGACCTTCGCTATAGCGCCACTGGCACAATGGTGGCCATGCCCTGTGCCGCCTACCGCCAAGACAGCAGTCATCAGCGCTGCAGACGCCGCATCAGCAACCTGGGCATGTGCAGTGAGGTGTACTACGCATGCCACAGAACTGCGCCATTGGCTCAGCACGTTCAACACAATTGCGCAAAGCGCAACAGCGCAATATTCAGCCGTCATATGCAAATCATCCGATCAGCCATTCAATGGCGCAGCACTGCAATTTGCATCTAATTAAAGTTGCTCCTCACCTCATTTGCATGGATTACGCTATAAAGGTGCAACAATGTGCTGCAGTGGCCATAGTCGGTTACTGCAGTTTATTGGTGAGTTGCATGCTGTGTGGAGTGTGGACTGTGGATTCAGGGACATGCATGGGACTGCACAGTCACAGGTAACAACTGCCATTCTTACAGGCTACATAATGACTGAGCACATTCTTGGAGAGGAGGACAACAGTGGTGGGAGGAGGAGGCCGAGGCTTCACTAAGGCCCCGAAACCGAGGCCGCTTTGGCCACGCCTACCAGCGCACAGGAGCCACTGCTCAGTGGGCGGGGGCACCACTCAGGCCCATGCTGCTGCATGGGAGGAGGTGGCATGTGCCGTGAACCTGCATGGAGCCACCAGCCTCCGTGCAGGAGTGTAAGAAGAAGATGGTACAGACAGGAGGAGGGTAAAGGAGAAGGTGGCTGCCATCAGGGCGGCATGTGTTGCAACAGGTGGGGGACAGCCGGAGGTGGTACAGCTCACCCCAGTGGAGGACAGGCTTGCTGCAAGCATGCACCAAAGTGCCACAGAGGGAGTTCCAGGCGGTGGCTTCCAGACGGGTGGTGGCCCATCTCTGCATGGTAAGTCATGGTCTGTCTGGGGGGGCTGGGTAGATCACACGCAGTAACGCGACTTTGCTTTCCCTTACAGATCCTGAGCATCTGCATGGTCAGCAGTGGTGGGCCTGTCCACTGCAGACAGTTGGACGGAGTCGGAGGTGGGACCATCCACCTCCACAGGTATGTGTGGATCTGTACGACAGTGGGGCCGCCTGGCTGTCCACACTGATATCGTTGAGACAGGTGTGGAGGAAGCCCTGCCTGTGTCCCAGCATGCTGGCGTCCATGGATGCCAGCACGCTGTGGCTGTGGCCGGGGCAGAGTCCGGCACCAGTGATAAGACATGACCATCATGGGCAGTGACACATGTGTGCCACAGGATGGACACACAGCAGGGCAATTCGTGCCCATGGCTGTGGCTGGTGCCACCGTGGAGGCCTGCGTGTCAGCACAGTCCCAGGCAGTGCCTGTCAGCACCAGCGGGGCAGCACTGGTGTCTGTTCAGGACAGTGGGACTGTTGAGGCCACTGCAGTGGCACCACTGAGCCCTGGGGTGCAGCAGCCAGAGTTGCAGCATCAGCAGTCACCCACCGGGCCTGGGGGTACAGGGTTCAGCGGCGGCATCTGTGCACCACCTGTGGACATGCCCAGACCTGGTTCTGGTGTGCAGCACCCACCCTCAAGGGGTGCTGAATATCAGGCCCTTGCACACCCTGAGGGACAGGATGCCGAGGAGGCTGATGACCTCTTGGATGAGCACACCCGCCTACTGCGAGCATCAGTCCAGCAGCAGATGCGGCTTGCAACGTCCGTGGAAGCACTGTGTGTGGCTCTGGACTGAGGAGCATCGCAGCAGGGACACCGAATGGATCCTGGCACGGATGGACCGTTTGCAGGAGGATGTGACCGCTGCCATTGACAGGCATGCACAGGCGTTCATTGCTGTCATGGCCACAATGGGCACACAGTCAGGTGCCCATGCGTCGCGGACACCACGCAGTGCACTCTCCACCCCCCATTCCCGGCGTTGTGCGACTCCCACCCTGTCGATGCCAGGTTCAGCTGTGGGCATCCCGAGCACTCCTGGTGCAGGCATGTTCGGTGTGCTGCAGACCCCTATGCAGGCACGGTCATGTTCACGCAGTGGAACCCTTGGGGGACCATCGGTGCCACCCCATGAGGCCAGTGGTCAGCCTGCCAGTGCTGGCAGGTCTCGGCGGGGTCACCCACGCATCCGTGGTGGCCGTGGCACTGTATCGTGAGACTGACCTGTCTCCCAGCGTGGCTACTGTCTGGTGCTGCCCTGTGTGCATTGTGTGTTTCAGTGGGCAGTGCACGGGTGGGTACCCGGCCCTGCATCCAGACACACAGTCCACCTGCACACCGTCCCGGCTGCTGTCCACAGTTACATGTGCATGATGATGCCTGCATTGCGCTGTACACCAAAGTGCAATGGTGCCCAGCATCTGACACACGCACATGGACAGGCAGTGGGCGTGGTGGCCTGTGGACATGTGTGTTGCTAGGGTGTGCTTTCTGGGTGTGTGCCTTCTGGCCTCTGTACACGTTGTTGCGTTGTGTGTGTGTGTGTGTGTGTCCTCGGTGGCATGTTAATCCTCACCCTCCCTGGCTGTGTGTGTGCCTCTGTGCCCTGCCACTTCCCTCGAAAGCATGCATCCCCAGTGTGGGTTCCTGCGTGTTTGTGGGTTGTGCCTTGGCCACTGGTGATTGCGCATGGCCCCATGACTTACCTGGGTTGACTGAAGTGCTCCTCCGTGATGGTGTCCTGGTGCAGCTGTGCCAGCCGGAGCAATCGGGGGTCCCGTTGGCCAAGGGGGGGCTGCCCATCACCATCATCACCAGCGTCCCCATCGTCCCCATCGCTGTCCCCCTCTTTGACTTGTACGGCTATCCCACATTCGTTGGCCATGTTGTGCAGGATGCAACAGGCCAGGAACATCCCACAGGCCTTTGAGGAGCTGTATTGTAGGGCACCACCAGAGGTGTCCAGGCAACAGAAATGTGCCTTCAACATCGAACACCGGCTTGATGACACATTGGCATTGGTAGGCGTGTGCCTCATTGTACCATTGCTGCAGTAGGGGTTATAGACCTGGTGGGGTGTGAGCAGCCAGGGATGGAGTGGGTATCCACTGTCACCTGTGTGTAGAGGGTGGAGGTTAGTTTGGTGATCAGCATCGCCCTGCCCCAAGCCATGTAGGCCACTACCCATGGCACCTCTGGCCATGCCCCCCCAGGCCCTATATTTGTCCATTTGGTTTGCATACTCACCCACTAGGTGTCCAGTGGGGATGTCCCCACTCTTGAATCTGTGGCACAGTGCCGAATGGTGCCAGATGAATGAATCGTGTGCTCCCCCAGGGTGCGTGGCACAGACATTGATGATGCGCCCCCTAGCATTGCACACCACCTGGCAGTTAATGCTGGCATAGCCCTTGTGATTCATGTATGTGGCCCTCTGTGGCCAGGTGGTGTGCGTGAGCCACATGGGTGCAGTCTATTGCCCCTAGCATGCCAGGCATCGTGCTACCTCTGCGAACTCCTCTATGTTTGCTGTGTGCTCCGCCACTGTGCTGGGGAAATGGATGTACTCCTCAGCATGTGGCAGCAGTGCGCTGAGGAATTGGGTGAGGTGGCATGACAATGCCAACTGGGTTATGCCTGTGGTGTCCCCAGTTGGTCTCTGGAAGGTACCCGTGGTGAGCAAGCACATGCAGGCTGTTACCTTGGTCTCCATTGACAGGGCATAGCTCCGTGTGTGGGTGCCTGCATCACATCACTGCACAGCTCACAGAACCACCTCAGTATTGCCCTGTTCAGGTGGTACCGGTCCACAATCTCAGTATCTGTGTACAGCTCAAAGCTGGTGCGGGCTCGACTGCCTCTTGGGGGCATACCGCTGACGGGCTCTTCCACGCCACGCCCCGCCGCCACCTTCTCACCCCCTCATTATGACCTCCATGTGGAAGGTGGCACTGGCCATGTCCCTGGCTTATGCTCACCCCCGGCAGCTGTTACTTTATTCCCCCGCTGTCCTGGCTGCTACCTCCTGCACCGGTACACCTGCCTGTGCTGGCCTCTGAGCTGTGTGGCTCCCCACACCTTCCCTGTGCCTGTCTGTTGCTGTGGCCTTTCCCTGGCCTGCCCTGTTCCTGCCACTTGCCCTGTCTGTGCCTCTGCCTCTGACACATGTGGCTTGCCTGTAGCATTCTTGCGCCTCTTCCTTGCTCCTTTTTATTTTGGCTCATTTCTGCTATGGCGCAACTTCCGCTTGCTCCACTGTTGCGCATTGCACAAGTCTTTGAATATCACACTGCGCCATTTATGCATGGCTCCTCCCCCTTCAGTTGCGCATGCCTTCATTATCATTGCGCTGTTGCTCAGCATGATTTTGGGGGTGCAACTGCCTCCTGCTGAATATTGCAGAATGGCGCAAATTCAGACTTCGTAAGGTGCAACCCTATTGCGCATGGCTCAACTCTTTTGAATATCTGGGCCCAAGTGTTTTTCTTTATCTTCTTTATTACAGTGGGCTAACTAGCAGAGCCAAGTAAATAAATTTGTACATATAAGTAAAGACATGAAATTACAAATTAATAAAATTATCCTTTCTGAAAACACATTCCATCTTGCTATTTTTTATTGTAGTTTTTTTATGTTTAATGTATACTGTTACTTCTATTCCAGTTACGTTAGACCATGAAGCAGTATTTAGCACATTGTTTTGAGTAATATGACTACATGAAAACAAAAAAAACAAAAAAATATTGATATATTCATAACATGTAATTTCTACCAATTTGAACTGTGAACTGGGTAATATATGTAAATTATTGTAAAAAAAGTAACTGTGAATAGGTTGCAGTTTTTACATCTAGATTGATGGAGCATTATCAAGCCTATCAATCTGCAATCACCCGTAAGAAGGAAGAGTGTCTGTCCGAGGAGATGGCAGCTGCTCAGAATTGACCAGCTCAGCTTTTTCACACCATGGACAGGCTGTGCAACCCAGCTTGTCTACAGGTCCAAAGGGCTTTTACGCAAAAGGAGTGCGATGAACTTGCTCGATTCTTTGCTACTAAGATGAATGACATCAGGGAGGTGCTCCAACTGGCACACTCTAAGGATGTTGTTGTGGATCAGCATGAGGCTGCTGCCCCTTGGTTTTCCTGGAGTGCCTTCGACTGACCGGAATTTGTGGATATCATGCGGATTGTCCGGGGTGCATGCCCTACATGCTGTAGTTTGGATCCAGGGCCAACTTCTCTGATTTTGGGTTGTATCGATTCTATTGGTCTGGTCCTAGCACAGATAGTCTGGTGCTCCCTGAAAACAGGTGAATTTCTGAGCTCCTTAAGGAGGTTGTGGTAACACCACTCCTAAAGAAAGCTTCTTTGGACCTGGACTGCCATGCAAACTACAGACCATCTCTAATCTTCCCTTTTAGGGAAGGTGATTGAGAAGGTAGTGGCTGTACAACTGGAGAACCATTTGACCATCCATGATATCTATGAACCTCCAGTCTGGTTTCTGAAAAGGCATAGCACTGAGACAGCTCTGGTTTGGGTGCCCAATGATCTCCTGATGGCTAGGGATCGGAGGAACCATCCCTATTCTGGTCCTCCTTGATCTCTCATGAGCTTTGACACTGTGGACCATGGGGTTTTGCTTGAGTGTCTGGGGTTCGTCTGTGGACTATCAGATGTAGTCCTCAGGTGGTTTACTTCTTACCTCACTGGAAGAACTCGAGAGTGGTATCCAGGGTTTATTCCTCTGACCCAGTTTCTCTGTCTTGTGGGGTTCCTCAGAGCTCAGTATTGTTCCCCATGTTGTTCTCAGTGTATATGCTGCCCCTCGAAGACATTGTACGAAGGTATGGGCTGAGGTTTCACTGCTATGCTGATGATACCCAGCTCTACCTTTCTTTTGCACCCAATCAGGATGGAGCTCTCTCAGTCTTTAATAACTGCCTTAGTGAAATCCAGGAGTGGATGGATTCAAGTTGAACTCAGAAAAGACGGAGGTGTTGATAGTGGACTCAGCGCACTGGATAGGGGGGTCGGGAGCTGGTTCACCCTCAGGACTTTATCTTAGGGGTGTCTCACTCCCGACCTCTGAAAGGGTGCATAACCTGGGGGTAATACTTGACGAGGGTTTGACTATGCATCCACAGGTGTCTGCTGTCTTCAAGTCCGCTTTTTACCATCTCAGGAATATCTCCAGGATTAAGCACCTTGTTCCGTCTGGCAATCTTCCTACACTGGTCCATACCTTTGTGTTCTCGCATCTGGACTACTGCAACTCCCTTTACCTAGGGCTTTCTGGGGTTGAAATACACCTCTAGCAGCTAGTGCAGAATGCAGTGGCACAGCTTTTGACTGGTACTTCTTGGTCCAGCCATATTTTGCCAGTGTTGCGCTGACTGCACTGGCTGCCAGTACAGTGGTGGATCACCTTTAAAGTTGGTCTTCTGACTTACAAAGCTCTTACATGGACTTGGCCCTGACTACTTGAAAGAGCTCTTGGTCCCTTACTACCCTGGGTGATCGCTCTGCTCAGCTGGCAAGGGGTTGCTAGAGATTCCGAGGGTGTCATTGAAATTTTCTGGGGCTCGTACATTTATGTACGTGGCCCTAACCCTCTGGAATTCTCTACCCTGTCAGATAAGGGAGTGCACGACTGTGGAAGAGTTTAAAAAGGCCCTAAAAACATATTTGTAGACCAAAGTATTTGGAGTCTGATTGTATTAATTTGATTAATTGTTTTTGCTGTAATGATTGGAATTTTATCTATGTATTTTGTACGGCACCTTGATTTTTGAAAGGCTTAAAATAAAGTTTTATTATTTATTTATTTATTTTTTAAACAATTAAAAACTCACATTCACGCATCTGGAATAGGATACCTGTAATTAATTATGAATATCACCCTACTTATGTGTTAGTAAAGGTCCAGTCGGCATAGTTCAGTTGAGTACTACTAGAGCTAGGACATGAAGGATTTCTCCAGTCCTCCTGTTGATTATCAAAAGTTAGCTGTACTGGTTTTAGAGGGGGTACAGGATTTATTTACATTTGTAATATTGCTATTTGAATGGTTTATTGGCTAACTACCACTGTTCTGTATTACCATTGAGAGCTCTCTTGCAGTCTTCTCCATGTTTTTACCACTTTCTTTTACAAAGAATGTCATTAACTTTTCTTCTCAATTCTGTTGTGCTTGCTTCTCTTGGTCCATCCACATCTGTTGCCATTCTTCTAGTTGCAGAAGAAAACTGTGGTGTTCCTTTGACCACTCTGATAGTGCTGCAGTTACTCTACCTGCCACACCAAGTGGTCTCTTTGAACACCTGTTGCTAATGTTTCTAACTGTAAATGAAACATATGAAAATGATTACTTTTTTTTATCCACGTGTGTTGAAGCTCCATCAGACCATTTGAAACTTATAATCACAAATTTTGTAGGAAAACACCTAAAAAATGCGAAGTGGTCTATTACACAATTCAACATAATTTTTCTTTTTTTGCAGTTAATTTGTTTATTGATTTTTTTTTAAAATAAACAGGAAACAAACATAGTATTACAGCATAGAGGATAGTAAAATACACAATTAAGTGAACAATGCAGTATGTTTGGTAGTGGTCAAGATCACATAAAGAAAAGAAAAATCACATACACAGAGCATGACATGATCCTATGCTAAGTAATACTAATGGAAGATAGAAAAGGAGAACAAAATTGGAACATTACAATAACGGTTTAAAACATATTTTTTAAATAACAAAGAGAAACCATATAAAGGAAATATTAAGCAGCAGTAAGGAGTGATAGAATGGTGAAATGATTATTTATAGATCACACTAAGCCACTAAGTCATACAGATTTAAAATGATTTAAAAAATCCTGCCAACACAAATTACTGTATATTTGTGAATTCAGTCTACGGCAAGTTAAGAAAGACATTCCAGAGAGGCAGTTTGGGTTAAATTTTTAAGAACGTCTGCAATGTCAGGTATTTTGGGTGATTTACAGTATATTAAGATAAGGCACTTGATGTGCATAAAAAGTATGTTTAACCATCTATGCTGGAACTTAGAAAGTATATTGTCATTCTGGTTTACAGTTCCCAATAGGAAATATTTATTGTCAAAAGAAAAATTATGGCCTACAATCCTAGATGCAAGATGGCAGGTGGCCTGCCATAATTTATAAATAGGTTTGTAGACCCATAAGATGTGTAATAAATGCTCATCTGGAGCATTGCAGCACCAACATTCATCGTTTGGTATTAGTCCAAAATGGTACAGGATTGATGGGGTTCTATACCAAAGGTGGATAATTTTGAATTGGATAAGCATACTCTTGTATGTCTTCTTGACCTTGCCTAATGCATTATCTGTATCCTGTAATCCTCCCAGGTTGCACCTGAAAATAGGCACTTGGCTGTCTAGCGTGCTTACCTGGTAAACAAAAGCAAATAAATAAATACTGTGCACATCCTTAAAAGTGTTAAGACAGAAAGTCCAACATTTGTTCCACTGGGTGTCAGTTATAATATATTGTAAGGTTGCACTCCATTTAGCTTTAGCTGTACGTGATTGGTCTGGTAAGTTATCCCTGATAGTTTTATATATCCTACTGATTAGACTAGACGAAACGTCAGTCCACAGGGTGACATAATTATCAATAGGGGGTTGTCTAGAGAGTTTTTGTAATGAGGTTGACAATGTGCAGTGAAGCTGTAAAAACTTCCAAAGTTCATGTCTATGTATGCCCCATTTAGTTTGTATTTCAGTAAATGAGTGTAGGGTTAGAGAGTTATTAATTAGGATATCTCCCAGAAAGTAGATCCCTCTATTCTTCCAAAAGAGGCAGAACAATGGGTGATTATCAAGGTTGATATTATGATTTCCCAAATGGGGTGAAAAAATAGCGATAGGGTTGGATTTTAGCCATTTGTGTAATTTGAACCAGTGTAATAAACTGATGAGGCAATAGCGGATGTTTCCTTAGTTTGGAGGTTAGGGTATTATATATAAAAGTGGTAGGAATATTACCCAGAGTCAGCGAGGATTCCATATCCACTCATAAGGGGGGTTTTAAGTTTGATTTAGTGAACCATTTAGTAGTTTGGAAGGCTTGAAAGGCCCATAAGTAACCTAAAAACCAGGGCAAACTGAAACCATCTCTGGATCAATGGGATCGGAGTTAGAAACAGAAACATAGACTCTGATGACAGATGAGGAGTTTATTGTGGCTGAACCTTGGAATAAAATCTTCCCAGATAAAGTTGCCTATTAATTTATCTATTTTTTCCAGAAAGGGGAAGGTAAAATTAGCAGAATATTGGCAAATAAGTAAAGTATTTTTGATGTTATAGACATTTTAATGGCAGCTATTTTACCCAGGAAAGATAAATTCAAAAGTTTCCATCTGCCTAATGTCATTTCAGTGTCTCATAATAAAGGGGTGAAGTTCGCTTCCCAAATCCTATCTAAATTTGGTGACATCTTAATACCTAAATACGTAATACTTTGAGGAGCCCAACAAAATCCTAGGGGGTCCTTCGTGTTGGGTTTACAGAAGGTATTCAAAGGTAACACTTCAGATTTTCTATAGTTTGTTGCTAACCCCGAAAGTTCGGTAAATTTATTAAGTAAGTTAGCCAGGGTTGAGTGATAGAATCTAGATTTTCTAACAGAATTAGAAGCTCATCGGTATAAGACAATGAAGTATATTGAGAAACACCAATAGAGATGCCCCTTATGTTATTAGTTTGTTGAAGGGCAGCTGTCAAGGGTTCAAGGGCTAGAATAAAGAAGAGAATGGATAGGGGACAGCTTTGTCTAGTATCTTTGGCAAGATGGAATGATGGGGATAACATAGAATTAGTGAGGACCTTTGCAGAGGGGAGAGTGTAAAGTAATTTGATCCAAGAACAAAATCGGTTACTGATACCCAAATGTGATAAAACCTAATATAAAAAGTTCCAATTTAAAGAATCAAAAGCTTTTTCAGAATCAACACCAATAGCTGCCATAAGGGATGTGAGAGTTTTGGCTTTATACATAAGGTTAAAAAAAGAACGAAGGTGGTCTGCATCGACCCTACCTTTAACAAAGCCTGCCTGAGACTGATGAACTAATTTGGGAATGAGGGTTTCAGACGCAATGTTAAAAGTTTAGCCAATATTTTACCAGCAGTATTAAGTAAAGATATGGGGTGGTAATTGGCTGGTAAAGAAGCACTTTGTCTTTCTTTGGGAGCACTGTAATATTTGAATCTGTCATGGTTGAAGGTAATTTACCAAGACAGGTGGATTCTTGGTACACTTTACAAAGTAGAGGGCAAAGTAAATCAGCAAAGCGATTTATAAAAGTCTACAGAGAAACCATCTCCTCCAGGAGTTTTGCAGATTTGAGAGATGATGATGATGATGCATTTTGGATTTCTTGTACTGTGAAGGGTTTGTCTAATAGTTCTGATTCATGTTTGGAAAGGTGGGAAGTGTTATTTTTCCAAAGTTTTGAATTAAATTAGGCTGTGGAGGGGTGGGGTGAATATAATTTTTTTATAAAATGACATCATCATATTATTTATGGAAAGGTTGTCAGTGTGTATTTGATCAAAGTTATCATTTAAGCCAGCTATATATCGTTCCATCTGTTGGGAGTTTGGATAATAAGCTAATATTTTACCACCTCTATCACCCCTTTTCCAGTATTTGTGTTTTATCTTAAACAAAGCTATTTATGTCGTATGAGAGATAAGTTCATTAATATGCATACATAATTGCAATATCTCCAAATGGAGAGAGGATTTGGAAATGGGGTGTGGAGTAACAAAGTATTGAGCTTCTTTGTTTTTAAGTTGTTTCTCCAAAGTATTAAGTTCTTGTTCTCTTAATTTCTTCCAGCTGGCAGCATAGCTTATAATCTTTCTGTGAATTGTGGCTTTGAGTGCTTCCCAAATAATACCAATAGAAGCATCTGAGGGATTATTATGAAATAAAAAATCTTGTATTTGGGTTTTGATCTGGGGTAGGAATTCTGGGTTTTTAAGTAGTAATGGATCTAAGTGCCAGGATGGAGATTTAAGGGGGGGACTCCAAATAAGATACAATTTAACAGGTGAGTGGTCTGATATGAGTAAAGGCAAAATAGTACATTCAATTATGTTTTCAGTGCTATTAGGTGAGGTAAGCCAATAATCGATCCTACTATAGGATTTATGAAAAGAGGAGTAAAATGTTATTTCTCTGTCTCTGGGGTGAAAGAGTCTCCAGATGTCTGATAACCCGAAGTCTTTCATTAACAATGATAGGGCATCTATACTTCTAGGATGTGCATCAGAAGATGAGTTACTTCTATCTGAACAATCATCTAGTATGAGATTTAGGTCTTCACCCATTAGGATAGGGGAGTTGTTTACATTATTCAAAGTTATTTATTGGGCATAGACATCAACTAAGATCAATGGTCCAGAGATAGTATCAAATGAAACAATTACCCATCTACCATTAGTGTCTCTGATAGTGTTTAAAGGGACCATTTTAAATTATTATGAATCAACATTGCAACCCTGCATTTTTTGAAAAAGATGATGATGCATGTACATGACCAACCAATCACCTTAGTCTGTCGTTGTCCTCTGCTAATAACTTAGTTTCTTGTAAAATGCTATTTGTGCTTTATGTTTTTAAGATGATTTAGAACGTGTTTACATTTACTAGGTGCATTTAGTCCTTTACATTCCATGTATAATGTAATAAGTCAGTCTCACAGTGATTTATATAAAAATCATGTTATATTAAAGGTTTATGGAATTATCAGGGACCAAAGTGCCAAACAAAACAGAGAAAGTAAGTAACACATAACAGAGCACAACTACAGACCCAGTACAGCTTCTAGACCTATAGATAAGGTTAAAATAACAACTTGAAGGTAGACAGGAAATAAAAAAGAGAGCAGCTAAGAATGCTCTAAAGTACCAAAATGTGTATCTCTCTGTATTAAAACTGTTTAGTAATAACATTAACAACTTTAACAACCAGATTATTATAAAAATACCAAAACATAAACATCTTAGATGTGTGGGCGATATGGAACAGCCAAAAAATACCAAGACCCTCTCAACACACTGGTAGCAGTAGTGAAAGCCAACAAATTAAGAAATGTGTATTAGAATCCACTATTCCTTATGCCTAAACAGTATCCTACAGTAATACAGTATTGTAATAGATAGATGCAGAATAAATTTAAAACAAATAAGATCCTAATAGACTGTCTGACTAAATACCTTACATCACACCAACATCATATGTGTAACAGATCAAATAACAAATCAGAGGTTTCTGATATATGCAGCCATAATGTTAATAACTGACTGGATATGTAATTAGTATTGATATAATTTCTTGTATCATTCGTACTCCTTTATAAAGAGAAAAGAACGTACAATGGTAATTCAACTATATACTGTATGGCATAAGTGGAGCTATAGATCATTTGTAAGGGTAGAAGATAGCTAGAGTAGTAACAAGAAAGTTTATTGCTAGTGTGATTAATAAATTGGATATTCGCTTATAGGTTGTATTCATTAGGCATAGCAAGAAATAGCCTGCTGGCAATACTATTACTTAATAGGGGTATTACCTGATTAACTGAGCAGGGTCTAAATAGTTTCTGAGCAGCTTCCTTAACTGATGGTAATACTTAAAAAAGAAACAGTTCCATGAGTATGTGTCTCCCAAAGACATCATAACAGTAGCTAATACGATAGAATCAGACTTCAAACTTTGTTAGTGCATTCTAGAAAAGGTGGTGGGGGGCACAGTATGCTTGATATTCTGCTCGAACATTGCCATACATAGAGACTGGGGTTACAGAGTCTTAATAACAGACCTCAAGACCCCAGTTAGGGTGTAAACAGTATGATATATAGGGTCGAAAGCAGTACCACAGTTACAGGAAGAGATAAGTTTTGAATTTGACTAGATTGTACATACAAGGATGCACTAAAATGTTCAAAAATAGCCTGTATAAAAAGTAATTTTAGATGTGATTTAATAATTTGTGCTGTCCTAAAGACATCGCAAAAGTAGTATAACAAGAGAAATGTTTAGAAGTGTCCAATAATATTAGAGAGAAAAGAGAGAGAGAGTAGGGAGACACAGTCATATACAGGAACTAGTTTATGGTGCTTCAGAGGTGAACGAGTTAAGCCCACAAGAAAAAGCAGCTGTATCAGCTACTATAAGAGCCATTAAAATGTTTTAGTGCTGGTTTTTATTAAATGACTTATAGTAATGGCCATGCAGGGTAGATCTAATATTGCAAGGCTATCCTATCTTAAAGGGAGTCAATATTGTAAAACTGTATGTGAAGGAAAACACTAGCACATAGTAACATCACACAAAATGAAATAGTTTGAAACAGGTGGTGACTCTATGAACGATGTACAGCTTTGTCCGTTTGGCACATGTTGGAATTAATAGTTACTGCGGGAGGTTGTATCAATGGGTGTAAAAGAGAGATTGTTAATCCAGACATGGATTCACTCCCGTGCCAATATATGGGTTAAGTAGTAAAGAGTGACCCAACAGAGCACAGTAGCAAGAATACAGCTGCCGAGGTTCAAGAAAGCTTGTTCTTACTAGAGTCTGGTGGTGCTGCGACTAATTTGTTTTTTATTTTTCCTTTAAGCTTCTTTTTTAGGCAGTTCTGAAGTTTTCAAATGTGAACTAGCCACAATTTCAGCCCAAGAAGAATCAGCTGAATTGCAGTTTAGACTGTATGTGGTTGCATGGGTACTAGTCGCAGATGGATTATCTTGGGACAGATTCTCTTGTGATGTGTTAACAGTATCCTGCAGTGGTGTGAACTTATTGTGCAAGGGAATGGATGAACTGAGGCTAGGTGCACAGGCCTTTAACGTCAAGTGATTGCGTGTGACCTCTGGACTGCAGCAAGTGATTCTACTGGTGGACGCACCCATGGAGATCTTGTCCTGAAGTCAAGCAGACTGCCTTTGAGTCAAACCCTCAGAACTGACCTTAGAAGTTGAGCTGGATTTGGAAACAATCATGGAAGTAGGAGTGTCCTCTAGGTTACTGTTTGGAGTGGCTACACTCACATTTTGAGTCAATGATGAGTTGGACCCATGGTCTTGAAAGGGGTTTTGTTGCATATTATTTAGAAAAGATATCAGGGCTTCAGGTGATTTAAAATCTTTTGTTGAGTTGTTTAGCTATATTGTCATGACTGTTGGGTACCTCAGAGCAAATATGATTCCCATTTGGTGGAGTATACGTCATGCTGGAGTAAAAGCTCACCGTTTAGCAGATACTTCTTTAGAAAAGTCTTTATAAATGAATATGCGATGATCTTGCCAAGTGAGTGTGCCGATCTCTCTGGCTTTTTGCAGGATGAGTTCCATGTGTGCAAAATTAAGGAATTTAGCTAGGACTGGCCTAGGTCTTTGGTCCGGCGATGGTTTAAGGCCTAAAGATTGGTGCAACCGTTCTATGATTAAGCCATGATCCGATGGCAGCTGCAGTATATTAAGCAGGACATGTAAGAGGAAAGTGGTAGTGTTTCTGAGCGCTATATCCTCAGGAAAACCAAAGAATCATAGGTTATTTCTGCAGCTGTGGTTTTCTATATCATCTAGCTTATATTGCAATTATTTTGTAAGCTGATCTTGTTCCCTAATAGTTGCCTGTAGTTCATGCACTGAAGCTTCATTTAGCTTGGTTTTGTTCTTTGTCAATGATAAACGAGAGTCTATAGAATGTAAGGTAGCTGTATTTTGTTGAGTTGCTATTTTTAGTTCGTTCATATCACAAACTAGTTTTTCAAACATAATTTCTACCTTTTGTAGAGAGGTGAATTGTTGCATAGATTCAGCCGTGATGGAAGGCCTGGTGCTTGGATCGATAGGGAGATGTTAAGATCAAAATAGCCCAGTGTTGGAGTCTTGAGGCAGAAAATAACTTACAAGAATGCTGCAGCAGGATTTATTCATTGGTATTACATTGAAGTTGTGCCCATTTATGTCCTAGATGATGGTAGATGAAGGTGGATAATCAGGTTAGTCACAGAGAGAAAGATTCAGACATCCATCTTGTCTTGAGTCAGGCCACGCCCCCACAATTCAACTTTATAAAAAGGCTCTCAGAAATGCCACAGTCTGATTGGCTGTTAGGATTATAACAGCCTTACATTAATCCCTGTTACATAGTCACGTGTAGCCTGATCACCATGGCACATGGCTTCCTCATGTCAGCATTCCATTCTCTAGCACTGCTGAATGACTGGAATGATGCATTCTGATTTTGAACCAGCTTTTTTAAATTGTTGGTGGAAGAGCTATTTTATTAAAAATCTCCCTCTAAATGAGGAAAACATTCAAAAAGTATTCTATTAATACTTTTGTTTTGGAGTAATTTTTTATAATAACAATAAGACATGACCAGGGGTTAGAGTAACAGCCAGTGAACAACCCCCTAGGGGCAATATGGTACTCAGCTGCGCCTTGTGCCACATTACACCCCTGGTCATGCATTATTGCTTAATACAGTGTTTGGCATTTTATCAACTGTGCCTTACAACAGTGTATGAGGTACAATAAAAAATGGGTAATGCCATCCCTTTGTCTTGATTCACTAAAAAAATGTTTCTTGCCGTGCCAGTAACAGATTATCACAATCTCTAAAAATAAGTCCCTGCCAGCAAGAAACTCGCATATTTCATATGTTAATTAATTCATCATTTCCAGCTGAAACAGGGCTGCATCATATATTATAATACAAAATATTAAACGAAAATGCCACCCCCCACCAAAAATGTAATTAAATACAGTTATACTTTTTTGTGGAGGGGTGTTAGTGCATGCTGCTGCTCGCTCACCATCTAGCTGACGATGCACCTGTTACCATCTTCTGATTCTGGGAAAGTTACCAGGGGGTGCCACAGGGATCAGTAGTAGGCACAGACCACTTAAATGTCTGTATTAGCCACATTGTAGAAGGTCTGGAAGGGAAGGAATGCCTAATCGGAGATGACACAAAAATCTGCAACACAGTTTCTCGGGGAGTGGCTGATATAAAAAAGTGGCAAAAATGGTCACAAGCTGGTAGCTGGGTTTCAAATCAGTGCACAAGCTTGCAATTGGGGCACAGAAATCTAGGGGCAACATATCAAATGGGAGTAGAGGTAGTAGCAGTCACAGAACTAGAAAGGGACCTGGGTGGAATCATTACTGATGACCAGAAGGTAGCTAAACAGTGTGACAAGGCCGTGTGAAGGTCTAGTGGGATGCTTGGATCATTATGCTGGGGCATCCCCACCTTTGGACTCACTCCAGTGCTGCCCAGCTTGTTCACAGTATCCCATGTGAGCGCTCCTGAAGCCTTTCCTAAATCTTGGTATGCGCAGCCTAGACACCACCATGATCTGTCACGATAGTTATGCTGGCAAATAAATCTATCAGATTTGTTTGACATACCTGTTGTGAATCCAAGCTACCTCAGATCCTGTAAGCACTGGAATCAAGATATTAAACAGTCATTTCCATCTGTAGAGAATCACTGGACTACCATCAGGTGGAGGTCTGATGGAAGTGCAGGATGAAGTATGGCTAAAAGCAATGGTGTAACAGAACTGTACTGTGTGTTTGGCAATACGCGGTGATGCACTGTTACCACATGGGATAAATAAGCCAGAAGACAAGACAGGGTGTGCATTATGGTGAAATAATCGCATGCCTTATGTGCGTTGTTAGGTATGAGATGCAGCGAGTGTCATTACATGCACCTGAGAAGTGAGATTATTCTACCATAAGGCACAACCTGGAGTTTCATATTACTCTGATGAATTGACATTTAAATGCATGACTTAAAACAATTGATAAAAAGAAAGTAGTTAGAAAGGATAAAATCTGGACCCTTCATTGAAATATGCTTCCATTTTAATGCTAAAATCAAAAAATCATCCATATTCTGGTAAATGGGGTTAGTCAAAACCTAAAACATAATGAAAACTGTGTTGGCACACATTAGCGTAAGATAAAAAATATGTTACCTTGCTGTTCAAATCAGTACAAGTCCTATTTCTTAATGGAAATGTCTTCTAAACGTTACACCTGCCAGCTTGCAATTTTTTAGTTTGGGGGGGGGGGTAATAGATTTCAACAGAAAACACACACATATGAATCTAATGTACATGCTGTTATATGCTTCAGGAATGGATCTGAACATTTTCGGTCTGCTTCTGCCTATGTAGCGGTGTTTTCTCACTTTTTTTATTTGTTTATGAAGCAGTATTTTTGCATCCAGTTTTTTTTCGGCTGTCTTTCCCCATATTCAAGATATGGAATGTTTTGCTTGGATTGTATACCATGGAATACAGGGATTCTACATTCTACACAGTTCCACTGTGGCAGACTGTACCTCTCCTAACATACTGTACACACACACACACACACACACACACGCTCGCAACCATGGCCTCTTTTAAAACCAGAGATGCAATTATCTCACTGTCAGGGCAAGCAGAAGAGATTTCCCTGATGAGCATTTAATGAGAGAAGAAGGATTTTTCATTGTCAGCAAAGAAACAGTTATTATGAAAACTATGAACAATTCTTACTGTTTGAGGAGAGTGTGGTGATCTAGGAAAGAACATTTAATTTATTTTGTTTTATTTTTTATTTAACGTGGTTTTATTTTTGGGGCCCAGTTGAAGATTTTTGCATTGTAAAGGTAACAGCCATGTTTGTGATGGAAGATCAATTCTGTTGTTAGGGGGGACTGCTAGGAGACATTTCTGGTTGTAGAAGGAGTGATGTACTCATTGTGTTATGTGGTTTATGTCCAAGATGACTGTGCATTATAATCAAAAATGCATGGTCACCTGACTGGTTTTAACCAATTATCATTCTTTATTTTAGATAGACCCGTGTTATAAATGTACACAGTGTGCAAGCAGGTTCCATTATGGCCTCATCTGTTCTCAATTAGTTGTGATTGCAAACCGTGGGCTAGTGCTAAACACAGACGGACGTCACATCCATAAAATGGCTCTGTGTGGAATAAAAGGATAATGCATAGGTACGGCACATATCAAGAGTATCAGTCGTGCTTTCTGTATCAGCAGAAGGATCCTCATCAGCTTGGATTAAGTTTGTGGTGTCAGTTTCTTCATCCGCAATTTGACTACCTAGATTAAACACCAAATACAGCACAGATTAATACCAATCTATAAATGTAATCATGTACTGCAGCTCACCCCAGGTTTCCATCTTCACAGGTACATTATTCTGAACTTCCTTGCATTGAATCTCAGATGCCTCACCTCTGTCCAGTATTCAAGCTTCCTCTGGTCCCTCCTCATTTTCTACACCCCCTTCTTGAGTATCCAACATATTGAAGATTTTGGTGTCATTGGCAAACAGGCAGACCTTTGCCTCCAGCAGCTCTGCAATGTCAGTAATGAAGATATTGAGCATGACTGGCACGACGACCGTTCCCTGAGGAACCCCGCTGATCACCCCCTTTCCCCAGATTGGATCCCATTTACCACCACCCTCTGCCTCTGGTCCATTAGCCAGTTCCTGACCAAGATAAGCACCTTGTGCCCCATGCCAAGATTACTATCCTGTTAACCGGTCTTATTATGTGGGACATTACATAAAGGCATTGCTGAACATGGCTGCCAGAGGCGCCGCTAGTTCACTTTGCAGCTCCCCTAAATATTCTCGGGTATATGCCATCTGTCTCCATATCTTTGTCCATTTTAGATTTGAGAGCTCTTCCAAGACTCTGTAAACTGTTAATGTTCTGGAGTATGCCCCCCCTTTGCATCTGTTGCCCATCTGTGGTCACTGACCCTCAGCCTGTTCAGTCAATACTGAGCAGAAGTATTTTATTCAGTATTTCTCATTTGTATGGGCCCCCCTCCTTACACTCTCCTTAATTCCCTCTGAGCCTTACATTCCCCACCCACCACAGGCTTTTTATCTATCACTGATGTACCTATAGAATGTCTTATCCCCTGTCTTTACTTACTGTGCTAAAACATCCTCAGTCCATGCCTTTGCGCTACTAATAGCCTTCCTGCTGCCCTTAGACATGCTAGGTAAACCTCACTGTCTTCTTCCCTTTGGGTCCTCGTATATTCCCTGAAATACACCCTTTCAGTCCTTACTTCGTGTGTGCCACCTTTTTCAAGAACAATAGTGGCTTCATCCATATCTTCTCTTGGACATCAAACTGATGCATTTGTTCATCAGTTCAACTATTGCTTATTTTAGTTGCCACCTCTGCTCTTCAACATCCCTTCTTAACTCCAGCTTCTTCAGGGTTACTCTGATACATCTCCCCATTTCAATGAAGTCTGCATTACTAAAATATGAATCATTCAACTTGGCGTGACTCAGATTAGTCTCTGTCTACATGCTAAACCAAAGTACAGTACAAACTCGGTTATCCGAATGCTCTGGAAGATACCAGATTTGTTTGGATAGTCAGGAGTTCAGATAATTGGGGGCCCATAACATTAGGCATGTGAGAGTTGGGGGACAATGTCAGAGTTCAGATAATAGGGAGATCTGGATAATTGTGGTTCAGATAATCGAGAGTACTGTAGGTAGTGGTAGCTAGACCCCAATTGTCCTCCTGCCCAGACTTCTGTGATTCTCTCCACATTGGTCAATACCAGGTCTATAATTGACCTGTCTCTGTTGGGATACAGCACTAGCTGTATGAGCTGTACCTTCTGTACTTAATCTAGGGTGCCTCTACTTGTGGTATAAGCAGCTACCAGGGTGGTCCAATCCAAAGCCGATTATTGAAAACACCCAGCAGATGACTTATGCTTTGGTTGCCATTTCGTGTATTTCACCCACTAATTCCCTGTCCACTTCCTCCACCAAAGCTGGAGGACTGTAGATCACCCTGTGCTGCAGGCATGTAGAGCACCACTCTCTGTATAGCTGTGCCATTGCCTGGTTCAAGGGTGACCTACAGTGCCTCAGCCTCCACTGCCTTCCCTGCACCGCTGTTACATGTCCCAAGCATGCTTAAATCCATCCACAGTGCTCACTTCCACCACCTCCTGGGGCAGATCTTTCCATGTGTCCACCACCCTCTCTGTGAAGAAGAACTTCCTTACATTCCCTCTTAACCTCCCACCTTCCAATTTCATGTCATGCCCACTCATTCTTGTGCTCCTCCTGTATTGGAAAATGTCTCCCCTCTGCACCTTGTTTATACCCTTGAGGTATTTGAATGTTTCTATCATGTCCCCTTTTCCCTCCGCTCTTCCAGCGAGTACATATTGAGGCCCCTTAATCTCTCGCCTCTTAAGTCTTATGTTGCAAACCCTGTACCATCTTAGTCACCCTTCTCTGGACCATCTCCAGCCTGTTAATATCCTTATGAAGGTGCAGCCTCCAGAACTGCACTTAGTACTCCATGTGAGGTCTGACCATGGTTTTATATAATGGCATCACTGTCTTCCTCCTTCTGCTGGTGATACCTCTGCCTGTGCACCCCAGCATGCCACTGGCCCTCTCAGCAGCCTTAGCACCCTGCTTTGACATTTTTAGGTCATCTGAAATAATAACTCCCAGGTCCCTTTCCTCCTTTGTGCCCCCATCCTGTAGCTTTTCCAGGTTTCTGTGTCCCAGGTGAATAATTTTGCACTTTTTCAATTAAACTTCAGTTGCCAGTCCTCAGACCATTTTTACACTTCCCAGGTCCCTCCTCATTTTCTCCACCCCATCTGGGGTATCCACTCTGTTACAGATCTTGGTGTCATCTGCAAATAGGCAGACCTTTCCCACCAGCCCTTCTGCAGTGTCGCTAATGAAGACATTGAACAGAACTGGTCCCAGGACTGATCCCTGAGGCACCCCACTGGTCACCCCCTCTCCCCAGACTGCACCCCATTTACCACCACCCTCTGCCTCCTGTCTGTTAGCCAGTTTCTAACCCAGTTTACCACCCTGTCCCCCATGCCCAGCCTACCCAGCTTGTTTATCAGCCTCTTATGTGGGACGGTGTCAAAGGCTTTGTTGAAATCAAGGTAAACAACGCCCACTGCCCCACCCTTATTTACTTCCCTTGTCACCCAGTCAAAGAAATCAACCAGATTTGTCTGACATGACCTCCCTGCTGTGAATTCATGTTGCCTATAGTCCTGGGCTCTGATGGCTTCTAGATGCCACATTATCCTTTTTATAAGCAATGTCTCCATGATCTTCCCTACTACTGAGGTAAGGCTGACCAGCCTATAGTTCCCCGCTTTCTCCCTGCTGCTGGATTTGTGTAGAGGGACCACACGTGCCCTCCTTCAATCCTCTGGTACCACCCCTGTGTTGAATGACTTGGTGAACATGGATGCCAGAGGTTCTGCTATCTCCCTTTGCAGTTCTCTTTAATATTCTTGGGTGTATGTCATCAGACTCTATCACTTTGTCCACCTTCAGTTTAGTGAGCTCTTGCAAGACTCTTTCCCCGTGATTGGACTAATGTCCACCTCTTCACTCCCTTGGCAACTGCTGTACTGCTGTGGCCCCTGCCCCCCCTTCTGTGAATACTGAACAGAAATACTTATTCAGTATTTCTGCCTTTTCCATGTCACCCTCCTTGCATTCCCTTCCCTCTCCCTTAAGCCATGCAATTCCCCCTTGTTTTTCCTCCTTTTGCTGATGTACCTGAAGAATGTCTTGTCCCTTTCTTAACTGACTGCGCTAAACCTTCATCAGTCCGTACCTTTGCTCCCCTTACTACCTTTCCCACTTCCCTTAGACTCTCTAGGTACTCCTCCCTGTCCTCCTCCATTTGGGTCTCCTTATATTTCCTGAACCCTTTCTTTTTGGCCCTGCCCTTTACCACCACCTCTCTTGAGAACCACAGTGGTTTTCTCCTTCTCTTGCCTTTGGATACCAATCTGATGCATTGGTTTGTCACTTCCAGTAAGGCTTCCTTTAGATGCTTCTATTGTTCTTCCACTCCCCCTCCTGCCCCCATTCTCTCCAGGGCTCTTTTGATACCCCTCCCCATTTCAGCAAAGTCAGCATTTTTGAAATCCAAAACCTTTGTCCTAGTATGACTTGAGTTAGTCTTTGTCCCCATGCTGAACTACACAGGGTTGTGATCCTTGGATCCCAGTTGCCCTTGTACCTGAACATCTGTGATTCGATCCCTGTTGTTCATTACTAGATCTAGAATTGCCCTGTCTCTGGTGGGATTAAGCACAAGCTGCCTGAGTCCAGCCTCCTGGAGTGAATCAAGGATGCCTCTGCTTCTGGCTGAAGCAGCTACACTGGTGTCCCAATCCAAGTCTGGCATATTGAAATCCTCCTTTCATTGCCATCTCATGTATTTCCTCCACTAGCTTCCTGTCCAGTTCCTCTCCCTATCCTGGAGGCCTTTATATCACCCCGTGCATACTGTTGCCTTTATACCGTGTCGACTTGCATTGCCACCACCCCCACCTTTTTTATCCTCCCCATCCCTCCTGAACAGAGCATTAACCTGGAACATTAATGTCACACCCTATATTATAAGTGTAGCATGTTACTGTCATTGCATGCTATGTCCAGGAAGATGGTTAATTCAAGCTTAACACGAATCATTGAATGGTGCATTGTGAAAATACAATATCACAACCTACAGGAGAGACAGGGAGGGCGGAAGGGGGGAGTAGCTCTCTGTGTAAGGGAAGGGATAAAAGCAACTGAACAAAAGAGTAAACAGGGAGGAGAGGAGGCACTGTGGGTCACCTTAGAGACTGGAAATGGCACCACAATCCGCACAGGGGTTGTATATAGACCACCATGTCAGGGAGGGAATGGACAAGGATATGATAGAAGGCATACTTAGGATGGCAGAGAAAGGGAGATACTGTTGATGGGGACCTTAACATGCCAGATGTTAACTGGAGCACCTTATGGCAGCCACATCCAAAAGCAGGGCCATTCTTGATGCCCTTCAGGTGGCATGCCTCAAACAGCTAGTTTTGGAACCTACTCATGAGAGAGCAATCTTAGACCTCGTACTCTCAAATGGGGTCAGTGAGAGGATCTCAGATCTAGAAGTGGGTAGCCATTTTGGAACAAGTGACCACCAAACAGTGTGGTTCATGATAAACTCAGCTACAGAGTCAAGCCATACAAAAGTGAGGGTTCTGAACTTCAGGAGGGCTGACTTTGGCAAGATGGAAGAGTGCCTTAGAAAAGCACTAGCAAACAGGCTAGAAGGAGGGGTGGAGCAACAATGGGCAAATATCAAAACTGCCATCACAGAGGCAACAAGCCTTTGTGTGAAGCAAATAAACAAATCAAAATGAAAGAAAAGCCACTATTGTTCTCAAAAGTGGCGGTGAAGGTTAGGGAGAAAAGATAGCATTTAGGAAGTATAAGAAAACACAGAAGGAGCAGGACAGAGAACTGTACCAGTTAAGGCAGAAGGAAGCAGGGAGGGTAGTCAGAATAGCAAACGCACAAACTGAGGAAAAGATAGCTAACTCAGTTAAGAAGGGGATAAAACCTTTTATAGGCATATCAGGGAGCGTAGAAAGACAAAGGGAGGTATAGTGAGGCTGAATAGAATGGATGGTGGGTGGGCAGAGAGTGACAGTGAAAAAGCAGGGATACTGAATGAATACTTCTGTTCAGTATTCACAAAAGAGGAAGTGGGGGAGGTGCCTAATCCAATTAACAGAAGCATTCTGGAGAGGGGGGTTGATCCCAGTCCTTTCACAGAAGAAAGGGTTCTAAAAGAACTCCTAAAACTGAAGGTGGACAAAGCAAAGGGCCAGATGGAATTCACCCCAGAATTCTAAAAGAATTAAGCAGAGAACTAGTGACACCACTGACTACCCTTTGTAATAAATCATGGGAGGATGGTGTGGTACCTGAGGACTGGAAGAAAGCGGATGTGATTCCCCTTCACAAAAGTGGGACCAAGACAGAGGCAGGAAACTACAGACCTGTCAGTTTGACCTCTGTGGTAGGGAAAGTGATGGAATCACTTCTGAAGGAAAGAATTGTTGAGTACCTAGAGGCCAGTGGGGCACAGGACCCAAGGCAGCATGGGTTCACAGCGAGAAGGTCATGTCAGACGAATCTAATTGATTTCTTTGACTGGGTGACCAAAGTAGTAGACCAGGGAGGGGCTGTGGACATGGCCTACCTAGACTTTAGCAAGGCATTTGACACAGTCCCACACAAAAGATTAATAGTCAAATTAACCAGCCTGGGAGTGAGTCCCAGGGTGGTAGCCTGGGTAAAACATTGGCTGAACAACAGAACACAGAAGGTAATTGTAAATGGAGTCCACTCTGAAGAAAGAGGGGTTACTAGTGGGGTACCGCAGGGTTCAGTACTGGGTCCAGTCCTTTTTAATGTCTTTATAAGTGACATTGCAGAGGGCCTAGAAGGAAAAGTATGCCTCTTTGCAGATGACACAAAGATCTGCAACAGGGTTGATACACAAGGAGGCGTGGAAAGGATGAGAAGGGACTTGGCAAGGTTGGAGGAATGGTCAGAAGTATGGCAGCTTGGATTCAATGCAAAGAAGTGCAAGTAATGCACCTGGGGAACAAAACCCAGGGAAGATTACACAATGGGGGAGGTAGTAACAACAACAAAATGGAAAGGGACCTGGGGTAATCATATCAGATGACCGTAAGGTTGGCAAGCAATGAGAAGGCGGTAGGGAGGGCTGGGGGATACTGGGATGTATAGGGAGAGGTATCACCAGCAGAAACCAGGAAGTTGTTATCCCCTGTACAGACAGTTGGTGAGACCCCATCTGAGTACTCATGTCCAGTTCTGGAGACCCCATCTCCGCAAGGACATAGACAGGATGGAGGCAGTTCAGAGGAGGGCAACTAAATGGTGCAGGGTCTGCAAGAAAACCATACAAGGAGAGACTAAAGGAGCTTAATATGTATACCCTTGAGGAAAGGAGGAGAGGGGGACATGATAGAAACTTTTAAGTACCTCAGTGGAATCAACAAAGTCCAAGAGGGTAGCATCTTTCAGAAAAAGAGATGTGCAAGAATAAGGGGACACAATTTGAAGATAGAGGGGGGACGGCTCAGGGTCAATGTGAGGAAGTATTTTTTCACAGAGAGGGTGGTGGATGCATGGAACAGCCTTCCTGAGGAGGTTGTGGGGTCTAAAACTGTGGGAGAATTCAAGAATGCATGGGACAGATATAAGGCAATTTTTGTGGGGGGTAGGAAGAAATAGGCTGTTGGTTAAATAGGATCTGCAGCTTATCCTCTAGGTAGGGAAATGGGCAGACTAGGTGGGCCAAGCGGTCCTTATCTGCTGTCAAAGTCTATGTTTCTATGTTTCTATCACATTACAACGTTTTATAGCAGATAAGGTAACAGCACAGTTTTTTTAGCAGATTAATACAATCTTTTTTGAATGTATTATCAAGACTGGGAGCAGGGAGAAAGATGGTTAGGTGAATAAAGAACTGGCTGCAGGACAGGCAGAAGAGGGAGGTAGTAGGGTGACAGCTCTCAGCACCCAGGACGGTTATCAGGGGTGTCCCGCAGGGGTCAGTGCTAGGACCAGTATTTCTTAACATATTTATAGCAGACATATCAATAAAGGGCAAGATCAACCTCTTTCCAGATGACACTAAGATATGTGAGGAAGTGGATAGTGAGGAAGGGGGAAAGGGACTGCAAGAGGATTTGGCAACACTTGAGAGCTGTTCAACCACATGTCAGCTGGGGTTCAATGCCAAAAAGTGCAAGGTATTGCACTTGGTTAAAAAAACCTAAGAACAGCTACTGTTTTGGGGAGTGCAATTGGCTACTTCAGGAGAGGAGAAAGATCTGGGAGTGCTGGCGACAGGGGACATGAAGCACTCGGCAAAGAGAAGGAAGACAGCTGTGAAGGTGAACCAAATGCTAGGATGCATCATAAGGGGAATCACCTCTAGGATGGAGGCAGTCATTTTGCCCCTGTATAGGTCCCTGGTGAGGCCGCACCTAGAGTACAGTGTGCAGTTTTGGTGCCCATATCTGAAAAGGGACATCAGACTATTAGAGGGAGTCCAGCATAGGGTGACAAAGATGATTTTGGTGATGGTGGACAAGACATACGAGGAGAGACTGAGGGAACTGAACATGTACACCCTAGAGGAGACAAGGATGAGAGGGGACATGATTGAGACATTCAAGTACTTGAAGGGCATAAAAAGGGTTAATTCAGATGACTTATTTAAGTTAAAAGAAGGGAGGGACACCAAGGGACACAGCCTGAAGTTGGAGGGAGGAAGGTTCAGAACAGAGCTGAGAAGGCACTACTTCACTGAGAGGGAGCTGGCTGGTTGGAATGCACTGTCAGAGGTAGTAGTGGCAATGAGGATGGTGGGCAGCTTCAAGAGAGGATGGGATAGGGTCAAACAGGAACAAAACAGTGGAGAGGGTGGGGAGAAAGAGAGGACAGATGTTGGGGGCACTAAGGTAGAAGGGGGAGCAAGGGAAGGGGTGGCAACTGCAGTTTAACATGACAGCATGCTATACACTTGAGCAGACTAGACAGACTGAATAGCCTGTATCTGTTTGCAATTTCGTATGTTCGTAAGACAGAAATTGGTATGATTTCCACACTGTCAGCTTTCCTATATTCATTATTCACATGCGCTTTATTTCTGCTGCTTACCATCTTCAACCTCACCCCCCCACCACCCATTTCTAACACCACACCCCCCACCCGAAGCACACATCTCACACAGACATACATAACATTTCAATGTGGGCTTAAAATGCAGTCACACAAATTTACATGCACTCTGTAACCAGATTGCAGATCAACACGATTGGTAAACAGGGAAATTCTAATTGGGCAATTTTTCATGTAAACAGGAACTGGGGACTGGCAGGATTTGGTTTGTAATCCAGATGTCAGTCCGCTGTTCAGAGTAGTCATTGTCTGGATATCTGATACAGCAGAGGCATGTATACTGCAGCAGTGATTAGGAGTCAGGGATGTTGTGTTGTATACAGTACTGTCTGTGGATCCTCCCCCTCCAAAAAAATTTAAAAACCAAAAAGAGCATGCTTATCAGTGCCATGTTAAATGTGAAAGTGCACAATCTCTCTGTACAGCGAAGCTATTTATGGTGAAAAAAAATATATACAGGTGAGGAACTGTTTTGCATCTTTATTCCTCAAATAGCTTACTATTTTACTATCTAACCCAATTCATTTTTTTTTTACATGCATGTAAAATACAATGCCCCATTTTATAAGTGCAATCAGACACACCTGGGAGGGTAGGGGGTGTGCATTAGACATTTGTAATGCACGGCAAGGGGCTGAAGGCACTCGGCAGGTGGCCTCATGCCTCAACACACCCCTGACTGTGCATTACAAATGTGTAATGCACACCCCCTCGTGTCTTATTGCTTACTTGATGCAACCAGTGGGTCACATATACAGCATCTCCAGATCACATAACGTGATCTATGACTTTCTTTCCATGCCTTCACATATCTCTGGACCACATCAGGTGTGGGTGTCAAATCATGTACTTCATCAGACAGACTCTGCATGCCCACGTCCAAGCCAGTCTCCGGCAACTCTGACAGAGGATGACTTCCCAATGTACCATTCATTATACCATAATACCGGAAAGCTGATGTTCTGCCTGCACCATTTTTACTTAATGCTCTCTTAGCTTTATAATATGAACATCAAAACACTTTCCACTTCCTGCACAATTGAAGCTCAGTCTTCACAAAACCTGCCTCCTTCAGTCTTTCTACAGCATTTCTAAAAAGCTCAGAGCACCTCCTCTTCTTGCCATCTAAGTCACTCATTACGTTCAAATCAATCAGCTAATATTTGAATAAACTAAAGTCTCCTGCTCCTTGCAAGGTCTGCCATCATTTTCGGTCATTATAGTGTTAATATTCCTGTCCGGATCACTAAATGAACAATTTGACAACTTTTGACAGCCTGAAAGGATGTTTTATCATGAGCCCGTTCTGAAGACGGACTTCGCACATGCGTGTTGTGAAGCTGACTGTATTGTACATGTGCAAATCCCTGAGCCACAGTCTGCTACAGTTTATATGTATCTGTTTTATTGGCTGCAAAGACACTGACTACTCTGAACCGAGGACTGACGACTGAAACATAGAAACATAGAAACATAGAAACATAGAAGTTGGATGAAATAACCAACCAGGTCAGTCCCCGATTCCAGTTTACATGGTCATTTCAGCGAGTAAAATTTCCTTGCTCTCTGATCGGGCTGATTCCCAACCGGGTTAAACCGTGCATGTAAACAGGGCTAGTTATCCTCACTGCAGGTAAATTTATCCACACAGTAGGTAGTGATTTGCTCATTCAGAACTCATTTGCATATTCGGCCTCAGTAGCAGTAATAACCATATTCAAATGCAAATAACTTTCCTTCTCCTTAGGAGCTGCCCTTCCTTTCCCCCCCGGACCCCTGCTGATTCTTCTACAGGCTCTCTTGCCAGCATGTAGAGCCGCTTCCCACATGAAGCACAGGATGCTGCTTGCTTGACTTGAACAGTCCCCTGCAGCGCTTTCCAGTTCTACTCCCTACAGCTCCTTACAGCCAAAGGAGCTGCCCTTCCTTTCACCCCCAGATCCCTGCTACTTCTTCTACAGGCTCTCTTGCCCACACCTGGAGCCACTTCCCACATGGAGTACAGGATGCTGCTCTCTAGGCTTGAACAGCCCCCCTGCAGTGCTTTCCAGCTCTACCCCCTGCAGCTCCTTACAGCCAAAGGAGCTGCCCTTCATTTCACCCCCGGACCCCTGCTACTTCTTCTATGGGCTGTCTTGCCTGCACCTGGAGCTGCTTCCCACATGGAGCACAGGACGCCACTCTCTTGGCTTGAACAGCCCCCTGCAGCGCTTTCCGTTCTACGTTTTGTACCAGGGACATTTGTTAGACTGCTGCCATACTTGTAGCTGAGTATTCTGTCCCTCCTTCCACCCCCACCCTGACATTCTTTAAAGCCACTTTCTGACTCTTGACTACCCAATGTTCCTCATATTCCACAAAAGAACAGCAGGCATCCTCTCACTCTTAAAGAGGCAATCTAACTTCATTATGTATTCTTGCGACAGTATTCCTATCCAAGGTACACCCACGCAAATCATACTCATGACAATAATATTTCTGATTGCCCTGAATGGAGTAAATGATGGGAAACCCCAGGTGCCCACCCTAACAGTTCGACCAACTACCTAAAACAATAATGCCACCACTGAGCTCAACGATGAGATCGGAAGCTAACCTCGTAGGAACAGCTGTGCACAAATATCTGTCACCAGCCCATAGAAGTAGGGCAACTACATTCACACAAACACCCATTTCTGCCTTGATTTGCACCCCATCCTGTACTGCTAGCACCAAGAACCACAGGGTCATCAAACGCAAATACACTTGCAGTTCAAGGCTATTCTGGAAACACTGCGGTAAAATGATAATAATTATCTTGCTCCTCCTGTCTGGGAAGATACACCCCAACCCAGGCCCATTATGAACAGAGAATACAGAGGTCCATGGCTGTCTTAAAATTGCAACAGTCAATATAGGTAGCCTGCTACCTAAACTCTCCCAGTTCCAGGCCTGGGTGGCGGTACACAAACCTGATATAATCTGCCTCACCGAAACCTGGCTCTCCCCCAAGACTCCGGATGCCATAATATCTCTTGATGGATACACCACCTTCCGCCAAGACAGACTATCCAAGTGAGGGGGAGGTTGACTGGTGTACCTGCATAATGATCTCAAAGGACAGGTGCTGCCAAGCTGTCGCATTACGAAAGAGGCACAAATTCTGTCTGTCAAGCTCACCCTTAGCCATCAGAGCAAGACCTTGGCACTCACCACAGTGTATATACCCCCAGGAAGGCAGGTGACAGATATAGAACAGTTTATTGACCATATTAAACAGATTAAGCAGGGCTGGGAACAAGTTGTAGTAAGTGATTTTAACACTAATTGGCTAGCTCAGGGTACTGCTACCCTCAAAGATCAAATCACTAGCATTTATCTGCCACAAATGGTCACCCAGGCGACTAGGAGGATCTACCACACTGGCACAAGAACCTTTATCAACTGGCTACTTTCCACTTGCCCAGAACATATAACTGACAAATCAGTTCTAGCAGACTCACTAAACGACCACTCCGCAGTGATGTGTTCATGAAAAAATAAAGTCAAGAAATGCACTCCTCAGCTCATTAATAACCAGTCACTGAGGCAAGGACAACTAGTCTGACTGGACCCACCTAGACAATACTGATGATGTAAATCAGGCCCTTGATTACTTCTCATCAACCTTCGCCAATGCATACAACCTATTTGCCCCACTCAAGTCTTCAAAAATCAAAGGAACTATCAACCCATGGCTCACGGGTTCCCTCAATGAGCAAATGAATTACCATGACTATTCATGGCATAAGGCTAGGGCAACTGGTAGACACTTTGACTATGTTGCTCATAAAGCTGCAAGAATTAAGTGCACTACAATGATAAGGAAGGCTAAAGCAAACTACTACAGCGATCTTATGAATAGAAACTGGGGAAGCTGAAGACAGTTCTGGAATATCATAAAAACCCTGATGGGGCTGGCCCGGTGGCGCTGAGGGTTGAGGCGCTGGATGCCACACCTCATGCCACACTAGTGACCTGGGTCCAGGAATGGACTCAGGCTGCCCGGGGTCGGCAGGGGAGAGGAAGGATCGAGCATCCCACGACTGCTCTCCTTCCTCTGGGGAGGGTTGGGGCAATGCAGCGCGCTGTAGCGGATGCTGGTGGAGGCCAGTGGCACTACAGTAGTGAGTAGACTGAGGGGGCAAGCACAGTGGGCATCGGCATGTATGCACCTTGATGTCATTGCATGTCCGGCTCTCCAAGGTAACACCAGAACAGGGAAAATAACATGGCGATCGGGCGTGGTAGCTTGATGGCCATCTACGGGATGCCCGGCTTCGGGGGCATCACTGCATTACTGGATCCGATCTTGAGCAGAGAGTGAGGGGGGGCTGTCTGCCACCCTGCCACGGGGGGTAAGCTGCGGAGGTATATGGCAGCGAGGGCATCATTGGAAGCTGGGATGAGGACCAGACGGTGGCCAGATGTAGAGGATGCATGAATGTACAGGCAGACTGGGGGCCATGAAGGTAAAAAGGATTAACTAAAAAAAAAATCCTGATGGGTAGGGATTCCAAAGCCTCACCAGATCTAATTGTCATGGTGTCTGGCACTTCACATGAACCAATCAAACTGGCAAATGCCTTTAATACAGCCTTCTCAGACCTAAGCACAGTACTTCCACCAGAGTACTAAACAACCCAATCACTCTCAAAGCCCTCCGTGTTGAACCCCCCCACCACCCCAAAAACCGGCTTACCACCTTTCTACTTGAAACAAATCACTAGGTCACAAGCCATAAAATATTTTAAGAGGGTACTAGGGAAAACTAGAATAGGAGTTGACAAGATAGACATGAAGCTCATCACTGTCACCCTAGATTAACTAGCTTCACCCCTCACAAAATGATTCAATGTATTCCTAAGAACAGGAGTTTTCCCAGATAGATGGAAGACTGCACTCGTCACCCCGGTGTTCAAAAGCAGTGACAGAACCAACCTGGCAAACTACAGACCAATATCAATATTACCCCCCTGTCAAAAGTCCTTGAGAGGATAGTCTCTGACCAATTAACTGACTACCTGACTAAGTATAACCTTCTGTGTGCACAGTAACACGTGTTTTGAAAAAACCATAGCACAGTGAGCACACTTATAGACTTCACTACACACCTGTATGAGGCACTAGATGATGGCATGACAGTGTGGTCCATATTCATAGACTTGACTAAAGCCTTCGATATAGTGAACAACCAGATCCTATTTGATAACCTACTGACCATTGGCCTGTCCCTTGAAACTATTTCCTGGTTCAGCAGCTATTGCTAGCACAGAACACAGTACGTGAGAATAAGTGGTACTTTATCCGACCCTAAGGAAGTGACACTGGGGATTCCCCAAGGGTCAATACTTGTCCCTCTGCTCTTCAGTTTATTCATAAACTCCCTACTCTCTGCATGCTCAGCTAAAATGCTGTTGTTCGCTGCTGATGCAGTAATATCAGTACTGGGAAAACAACTAAGTGACATAACAACGGCCCTGCAGGACAGCTTCCAAAAGCTAGAGACATGGTTCTCAAAGAACAGATTCCTCCTTAACTATAAAAAAATGAAAGATATGCTCTTCACAATGCCTCATAGCAAGAAAAAAATCAGCCCTTTAGTCATTTTAAGCCAAAAGCGAGACACGATTGAGCAAGTCAACTCTTTCAAGTACCTAGGCATACACATTGATGACACCCAGAGTGGGATATTCAGACTGCGCCAGTCATGAGCGCAAGCCTGGGCACAGCGCAACTGGGATGTGCCAGGGCATGGTCCGGGCAATATTCAACGGTGCTGCGCCATGGCTCAGCACCATTGAATATGGCACTGGGGCCACCCACACTGTGCACGGCGCAGTGGCACTGCGCCAGTGCAAGTGAGGAGCAGGGGGATGCGCCAGCACAAGTGCGGGTGTGCTAGGTACATCAACCACGATATTCAGCGCTGGGCATACAAATGAGGCCATTATGCATGCAAGGTGCAAATGGGGCCATTTGCATGTCATTATGGCCCCATTTGTATACAAGTGTGCCGATCCCCGGCAACTTGCACCTGGCAACCTACCAGGCTGCAGCCATAGGGGACCGATGCCCCCTGTCCCTCGGCGGGCAACATGCTCCAATGCCTGATCGCAGGCTGTAGGTAAAATTAAAGTCCTGGTAGTCCAGTGGCCCCTACCCCATCGCCTGATCGCGGGTGTAATATATTCATATCCCTGGTGGTCCAGTGGACCCTGCCTCATTGCCCGATCGCGGGCTTTTGTTCTAATTACATTCCCTGGTGGTCCAGTGGACCTGCTCCCCTGCCTGATTGTGGGAATCAGTTAACAATACATTATCTGGTGGTCCAGTGGACCCTATTACATTGCCCGATCGCAGGTGTAATAATAAATATAACCCTGGTGGTCCAGTGGACCCGATCCCCATCGATCAGGGGCTTTAGTTGTAAATATAATCCCTGGTGGGCCAGCAGTACCCTCCTCCCACCCACGAGTCAGACCCACCGCCCGCTCCCCTGGTCAGCGGCGGGTGGCAACTCCCCTCCCTAAGCTGTCCAGCTGCCCGCCGACTAACAGCGTACGATGCGGCTGTCGCCCATTGGTCCCCTGCATGGGCCAATGGGCATGCGAACTGTACTGTACTACCCAATCCTGAAATGTGAATGAGCCATTCACATTTTGGGGCACAATAACCAAGCCTGGCTTGGTCTGCACAATAGCCCACACAGGGACCAATGAAAGCACAGCTGTACTTATACTATTAATCGGCAGGTGGCAAGCGGCTGCGGGTGAAGCTGCTGTCTGCCGCTGACCGGGAGCAGGGTGGCGGGTCTGTGTGGGCAGGTGGGGAGGGGGATACCACTGGCCCTCCAGGGATTATATTTACAACTAAAGCCTGTGATCGGGCTGGGGATCGGGTCCACTGGACCACCAGGGAAAGTTATTTTAATTTGCCTGCGATTGGGCTGGGGATTGGGTCCACTGGACCACCAGGGATATATTTATATTATGCCCATGATCGGGCAATGTGGTAGGGTCCACTGGACCACCAGGGATATATCTGGACACCTATGCTCGTGATCGGGTGGGGGGAGTACAACACCTGGACTGTGTCCCAAGAGGTCGAGTGGCCACCCACAGCAGGCGGCTGCCGTGTTGTGCACGGCAATACAGCAGCCCACCTGTGGGTGTCCCACAGCTTGCTCCTGCTTTTTATGGGTGGTTTGCGCCCCCCCATGTGGTGCAAGGTGGGTTTGTGCCTGCATATATGCTGCACATCCGGGCTGAAAATGGGATGTGCCACATATGCATGGGCACGTCCCCCGCACTTGCACCACATACATTACTGGTGCACCCCGGTGCATCGGAATTTGTGCAGTGCAACATCCCCCTTTGAATATCACGCTGGGCCGCATCAGTGGGTTGTGCATGGCACTACACTGTTGCACCATGCTTAACCCCTTTGAATATCCCATCACCTGACTTTTTCCTCCTACATTGATCATGCAATCAAAAATGCTAACGACAGTCTTGGAATCCTTTACCACCACAAGCATGCAATGACACCTGAGGCCCTATGACTAGTAACTCAAAGCTCGGTACTGTCTATGATTGACTACGGGCTGGTTATCTACAGTATCTGCACTGACACTGCCCAGAAAAGGATTAAAATTCTCCTAAATAAGGCCTGCAGACTAGTTTTAGGGGCTGATCATGTAACTCACACCTGTAGACTGTACTTGGAGACTGGGCGGCTCCCATTGCAACAAAGGGTGAGCTACCAGTCCTGCCTGCTTAGGAAAAAAGTCATCCTTGGACTAACCCCTGACTCTACATCTGACCTTTTCCAATGCATTCAGACCTCTAAAACAAAAAGAAGCACAGCCAAGGGAGCACTCCATGTTCCATTTAGGTGCACCTCTTTTGCGCAGGATGCCCTATCCTACCATGGGCCTCAGTGGCTTAATGACCTCCCAGACCACCTTGTAGACTGTGGTAAGCCTGGCCCTTTCAAAAGAGAGCTCCACCTCCACCTTCACAGGAAAATCGCTGTGACTGTCCCACCTAGATGCATGCTGACCCAAGCACAATTTCTGATGTCGCACTCCTGTCCCCTCACCTATTCTCCAACCCCCTCCAATCCTGCCTACTCCACCCAGCCCTTCTGACAATGCCTACTCAGGCTGCTACTATTCCTTTTGGTCTTGCACTTAAGTAACTCAAGTGTTCTTCTCTTAGCCTAATTCTTGGAACCTTTGTAAAAGAGCCCGTTGCCTCAAAGGTATTAATCCGAACATGTAATAAATAAAAATAAATAAATAATGATAGCATGGTACTGTGAGCACAAAAATTGTTCAGCACAAAAATAGCTAAAAAATGTGTGGTGTTTCATTTATAGCTAACTTTTATTTTTTTTATATAATTAGAAAAAAACAGCAAAATATGCGGATGTTTTTCACTTTTTCGACTAACAAATGCAAATAACTTTAAAACGAAGAATGGCAGCATGGTACTGCGAGCAAAAAATTTGTTTAGAACAAAATAATCTACAAAATGAGTGGTGTTTCATTAATAGATACCTTTTAGGTTTTTTTTATAATTAGCAAAAACAGCAGAAAATTCAAATTTTTTCACTTTTTGCAACTAATAAATGTGAATAACTTTAAAACAAAAAAACAACAGCATGGTACCGTGAGCACAAAATTTGTTCAGCACAAAAATATCTACAGAATGAGTGGTGTTTCATTTATAGATACCATTTAGTTTTTTGTAATTAGCAAAAAACAGCAGACAATAACTTTTTTTTCACTTTTTGCAACGTACAAATGCATATAACTTTAAAATGAAAAACGACAGCATGGTATTTTGAGCACAAAAGTTGATCAGGACAAAAACATCTGCAAAGTGAGTGGTGTTTCA
Organism: Neoceratodus forsteri; assembly: GCA_016271365.2. NCBI lineage: Eukaryota > Metazoa > Chordata > Ceratodontiformes > Ceratodontidae > Neoceratodus > Neoceratodus forsteri. The sequence goes on from CM057454.1 coordinate 779,519,623, forward strand.
TTTGTAGATATCCTTTAGGTTTTTATAATCGGCAAAAATGGCAAGAAATTGCATTTTTTTTCACTTTTTGGGAGGTATGCCATAAATGGAATCACAACACCCCTGCTGGAAATATTGTGGATATTTTTTGTTCTTGTGCTGATTGACCCAATGACATCACTCATGGCTTCCCCACTAGTGATGTAATCAGGTCAGTTGGCACTCAAACAAAAAATATTCACAATATTTGCAGTAGGGGTTTGCGTATCCCTTATAAATTGTTAGATCCAATTATCAGAAATGAGGTTAATAAATAAACTGAAGATGCAAACATTATTGAACTGTGAATAAAGTTCTCCACTATTACACTACCCTAAATTCATGAAGAGCATCTTCTCAGTTCAACAAACCATTAGCATATTTTTTTTAATTTCTAGAAATAACACATAAAGATCATCAGTAGTCAGAGTCAGCCTGAAAAAAAAATAATTAACTTAGTGATGTTGTTTCTTCCAAAGGGATCCCCTTACTAAGTTATAGCAAGTGCAGTCAATCCCCCGGAATGAACAGCCCTGGAGCCTTTAAGATTTAATGCAAATTATGGAATTTAGAATGAAAGTCAAACTCCGCTGTGTGGTCACACTTACCCCTGCACTCTAATGACAGATTGTTTTCTAAAGCTAGGGTGAGCCGTGATCACTAAAACTAGTTAAATTGCTACCAAAAATTGTTTTAACATTTGTTGAAACAAGACAGAATAAATACATTTGTTATGACAAAATAAAGCCATTCAGATCACTCAGCAACAATTGTAAAGGCAATGTAACAAGTAATTGTTATTGAGATATAGGTTAAGAAGTATATGTAGACCAGAAGAAGCTGTACAATTCAAAGTAGCATTTTATTATTTTTAATAATAAAATAGAAAAAAATAAAATTGTCAAACTCTTTACAAAGGCAGTACAAACAAAGAAAACAAAGTGCTTCACCTGAAGGTATCTCCAATTCTAAATTTCAGCTTCTCTCTCTCTCTCTCTCTCTCTCTCTCTCTGTCTTCTCTCTCTCTCTCTCTCTCCAACAAAAGATTGCTCTCTTTACATATAAGGTGGGGTATTCAGACTATGCTAGGCTGGGGTGCAAGCCTGGGCGCAGCGCAACTGGGATGCACCAGGGCATGACCTGGGCGATATTCAATAGTGCTGTGCCATGGCTCAGCACCATCGAATATGGCACAGTGGCTGCCCGCATTGTGCATGGTGCATTGGCACCGTGCCAGCGCAAGTGGCAAGTGAGGAGCAGGGGATGCGCCAGCCAGCACGGATGCGCTTAGGTGCAGGAACCATGATATTCAGTGGTGGTATGCAAATGGGGCCATTATGCATGCAAGGTACAAATGAGGCAATTTGCATGTCATTATGCCCCATTTGCATTCTTTTGATGATCATGTGAACACAGGGGTAGGTGAGGCCAGCCACGTGGCAGCTGCTGTGTTGCACCCTGCAATGCGGCAGCTCACATGGGTGGCCTCGACTTACTCCTTTTTTTTTTGGCTCAAAGTTGTGCAGGCGCAGGTTGGGGGTTGCGCCTGCACAACTCTGCACAGCCCGGCTGAATATCGGGCTGTGCAGTTTATGCATGGTTCCTCCCCCTCCAGTTCAGCATGCATTCATTAGCATTGCACTGTTGCTCAGCATGTTTTCAGTGGCGCAACTGCCTCCTGCTGAATATCACAGAATGGCGCAATTTCGGACTTGAGCTGGCGCAACCCTTTTGAATATCCCACCCACAATGTCTGAAATAATAATTTTGTCACCATGTTAACTTTCTGTAAAACATGTAAAAACTTTTTCTTACTTCTTACTAGTTTTTCTTGTAACTCATTATAAACTTTCCCTTTAAAAGCTTTCAGGTTTCTTTGCCATTTATTCTTTTTCTATTTCTTTGCTAAATTACTGTACTAGTCTGCGTTAGTTTTTAAGAACAGTCATTATTTTTTTACGTCATTTCCTTTGCTATTGCACTTTTCCGTTTTGTAAAGTGTCTGAAAAGATTATAAAAGTGTTCCTTTAGACCTATTGGTCTCAGTGTTATGCTATTCGTCTGCTCATTCTTATTCTGTCACTTGTATCCTTTAGAAAAGTATTCACTTGAATGCTGTGCAGAGCATGGCGTGACCTCCTGAATTCTCTTCAAATGGAGGTAGCATGCCCGGCCCACACTGGTCCTTTTATACTCTGGCTGAAATTGGGCTCACAGCATTAAGCATCATCACTGAACATCAGGTGATGCTCATGATGTTCGCACATGCTCAGTGAGCCCAATCTGCTTAAAGTTGCAGCACCAATGGATTTTGGTGTCCAGCCAGAAAGTTGTCATGCATCATATTTTGGTACTTAATCATCTGTTCTTTTCACAGCAATATTTTTCTCCAGATCGTATACTATGCTTTCTTTGGTAATGCCTCTCTAACCCTATTCTCAAAGATTATGTTTGTGGTTTTGGGGGGTTTTTACCTTCAAACACAACCCATTCTATGGTATTTCCTCTATTATTCACAAAAAAGAGAATTCCAAAAGGAACCTCGCTCTGTTCCTGTTAAAGCGTGTGCCACCGTGCCTGTATATGTCTTATTTTCAATAGATATAAATAAAATCAGAATTTATATTATATTGTTATGGGAGGTCAAAAGATCATAAAACATTTTTTTCATTTTTTTTCTTTACTGCCTCTAGTAATCCCCTTGTTTGGATCACTGGTTGCAATAAATGATTGATTTATTTCACTCCATTCTAGGGCCATTTGATAGTCCCTCTTGCTGGTATATCTTGCAAAAGGTCAACTTCTGTAATTTATGCTAGCAAGCCCCATATTATATTTTTTTCTAATTACATTTCACCTCTTTTTGTTCCTTTTCTTCCCTATTTCATCCAGTTACTGCTAACAACTATACTTCCTTTATGTTTTGCATGTTTTATTGTGATCCTTAAAGAATTGACTGCCAGTCTATTGAATCATTTAGCCCAAACCGTGGGTTTATAGCCTCAAATATATCTATGTAGTATGCTTCCCTGGCAAGTATTGTGGTCCTGAATCACCCCCCATCCCCAGGATCCAGTTCAACCTTCTCTAACCCAAAAAATCTCTGATGAGAGAGTTGGTGCCCCTGTTCTATAAAATGCCTTGCCACTGGAGCTGTCATGTCAGACCTATGGATATCGCTCTTGTGCTCTGTTATCCTATTCTTAAGCATTGTTTCTGTTTTGCCCACATAAATTTTGTCACAAGGACATTTCAGAAGGTATATAACTCCAGTGGAGAAACAGTTAATAAACTGGTTAATGTGGACATGCTCATCCTGTGCTGTATTTCTAATCTTTTTAACTTTGTGAGTGTTGTGACAGTGAATGCAATGTCCACATGGGAAACGTCCCCTGAGGTCCATTGTATTTAAAAAGTGTTGTGGTCATGTCTCCGGTATTTTATGTTCTGTTTTAACCAATCTGTTACCCAGTGTTTTATTCCTTTTTGCTACCACTATGGGTAATTCTTGAAAAACTTTCATCCCCAAAGGGGTCGCTCTTAACACTTCCCAGTGTTTAGTGAGTGCATTCCTAATCAAGGGAAATATATCATTGTCGCACTACCCTTATAGGTCAATCAGGTTTTTCCCATCACTTCCCTAAAATCTGGAACTCCCTCCCCCTCAAATTCATCATTCCTCCTCCCACTATTCCCTGTCCTCTGCCATAAAAAATGTTCTTACTGTTAACTGCTCCTGTTTCAACCCTCCCTAATCTAATACTCCACCTTCTAAATTTACCCCGCCTACTCTGAAAAACACTACCTTGTCCTCCCCTTTCTTCCTATTGCCTCCTCCCCCATTCTCCTTCCCCATTTCCTTTCTCCCTCTGTTGCCTACCAAGCTTCTGTCTCTTACCCTCACTTCCTTCTTCCTTGTGCCTAGCAAGCTTCAGCCCCTGGTAGGGTTCACTACATCCTGGAGGGGCTAGCTTTTTAGGCCATTTCCCCCTCCCCCTCCCAAATATCCCTCTCACTACTTTCTAGTTAACACTTAGATTGGTACCAGCTACTTATACCTGACCTCCAGCACGTTTTGTCTTGTCTGGTTAGTGTTTATTACTGTAAACAGATAGAAACTCTTGGCCATGGTAAACATTTAAATTCTGTTAACCACCTTTCAGATGTATAAAACATGTACCATTTTTACTGCTTATGTTGTACTGTTACACATTGCTGTCTAAATGCTTTTGTATGCTGTTACTGTCGCATCCTATTGTACCCCTCCCCCCAGGTCGCACCGGGAGATGAGCAACTTGTTGCTCAGTGTGCTTTCCTGGTGAAACATTCCAATAAATAAAAGAAAAATTGTATGCTGTTGCTAATATTATTCTGCCTCCAGTTGGATTCTGTACCCTCTGAGTGGTCTCCAATAGGCTTTTTCTGTCCTTTGTTCCAATTTGCTCCACTACCATCTTCAGTGTAGTCTTTTGGTATCCCCTTTGTTGAAATCTGTTCATCGTATCTGTTTGTACCTTTGTAAGTTCTAATCTAAAGAATACGTACAATTTCTCTTTGCCCTTATCGTTTGGCCGTAAGCTATTGAATCAATGAGTTTCTTTGGGTGGAAACTTTTAGCATGTAATATAGCATTTTTATCTGTTGGTTTTCGAAAAAATGTAGTTGCTTACTTGTTTTTATCTTTAAAGATCATTAAATCTAAATATGGTATTTCCATTCTACTGTATGCCATCATAAAAACAAGATGGTCCATACAATCATTTAAATACCTGTCAAAAATCACTAGTTCTTCTTCAGATCCTGTCCATATGACTATAATATCATCAATAAATCTTCTCCAAACCCTCAGCCTATTGCTAAATCTGTTCCTTATACTGAAAATGTACTCTGTCTCAAAATTGTTCACATATATACATATATAAGTATATATATATATATATATATATATATATATATATATATATATATATATATATATATATATATTGGCATAAGAGGGGCCATTATGGACCCCATCACCATACCTTTCACCTGTAAATAGAATTGTTTTTCAAATTTGAAATAATTTTGTGTCAATACTATCTGCCATTTTTACTATTAACTCATTAGTTGGTTTTTCATCTGTGCATAAAGTGTCCAAAGTTTTTTTAAGTACATCACATCTCCCCCTATGGGGGATGGATGTGTATAGGTCCTTCAAATCCCAGGTGACCAAGATACAACCTTCTGTTTCTAAATCTGAATCATCTTGTTCCTCTATAATTCTGATTATGTCTAACAAGTCTCTGATGTAAGATTTGGTTTGTTCAACTATGTTTCTTATGTGATAATAAAACTTGACAAGGGTTCCAAGACAGAATTGATCCCAGATACAATGGGTCTACCTGGTGGTATTCTTAAATTCTTATGAATCTTAGGTAATGTGTAGAACAAAGGTATGGAGGGTGTATTCCTGAGTAGGGCCCCCTTCTCCCATTCTGTGACCTCCCTGTTATCAAAGGCAACTATTAGTAAAGCCTTCACTAAGTCCTTAATGATATTTGTTGGGTCAATATGCAGTTTCAGATAATTATCCTAATCCTGCAGCAGATCCAAGCAAATCTGTCTATATTATATGTAATCCATTAACACAATAGCGCCCCATTTGTCGGCACTCTTAATGATAATGTTCCTGTAATTTTCAAGGCTTCTCAAAGACCCGTATTCTTTTGCTGAGAGATTAAACTTAGATCTCCTATCTGTGTTCCTCTCTTTTTTTTTTTAAATCGCTTCCATATCCCTATTTACCAATGCTATATATGTTTCTATTGTGTGAGGTAAAATAGGTGGGGTAAAATTATATTTAATTTTTTTCTCCTGTTGCATAATGTCCACTTCCTTATCTTGCTGTGAATAAAAAAAAAACTTTAATTTCCTAAAAAAGCGGTTCAAGTCAAGTTTTATTTCAAATTCATTTACCCTGTCATGGGGGCAAAAGGTCAGCCCTTTACTAAGTATACGTATCTCATCCTGTGTTAATTCCCTTTGTGAGATGTTTTACACTAATGTATTTTTGGTACTGTCGACCTGGTGGCTCACGCCTTGGCAGGGGGCTCCTGGGTTCTCTTTTCTTTTCTCTTTTCTATTGTGCCTATATCGCTTCCTATTCCTGCAACATTTGAGGTGCTGGGCTCTTGTTCCTCTACTGGTGTCTCTTCTGTTTGTCCCTCTCTGGTGTACTGGTATCCCCTCTTGCCTCATTGATGGTATGGTCTACTTCCCCAAAAGCCCCTGTGGCAGAGTTAGGCTACACCCTCAGCTGTGACTGATGCACCACGTTTCTATCTCCTTATTTCTTAGCAACAATTAAGACTTTTCTCTTTGCTTTTCTTTTTCCGCCCTACCCTAGGTTGGCCACCTAGCCTGGCTCTTTACTGTCCCTACTAAACTTCCTACTAGTTCTCTCCTTTCATTCTTTTTCCATTTCCATCCATCCAGTCCCTGGAATGGTGCCAAACACCCAGAGAGGTGCTGTGTAAAGTGTATAAGTGCATTTTGTGTACAAAAAAGCATGAAGGCTGTTTGAGATAGCAGGAATGAATACAATTAATAAAACCTTTTTAAAGAAAAAAGGACTGAGAAGGCATATAAAACAATAATAATGTCATGATTAATACAGTTATAAGAAACCCTAAGGGTATTTTCATAAATTCATGCTATAAACTTGTTACTGTATAAGGTTCTATGTACAAAAGAGCTTAGTCATTGTGGATCAGAGCTATAGAGAGTCAATATCTGTGGATATATACACCGTACATTTAACTGAACCAGGAAATCCCCTGACACAAGCCCCCTCCCCCTTGATTTTGAAACAACATGTCTAGACTTGTAAATAAAGAAAGGGCTTAGTCAGGTGACCCTACAAAAAGATTTAAAAACCTTTGCACAGAGTTTACTTCAGTTCAGTCTAGTAGAGTTCAGTCTTGAGAATGAAGGAGAGAGGTGTTACTGCAGACAAGCTGTTGAATGCAGATGAGAAGGGTCTTAGGAGCTCTAGAATCCAGGACTGTATTGTGTGAGAAACTACTGATGTTAAGTAGTAATTTTCTTTGCAGTTTTTTGTTTTCTTTTATTATTTTTTGAACTTTGAAAAAATAAATATCACACCAAGGTGTGTTTTAAACCTGTAAATTTGCCTCATCTGAAGTTTAATCCTTCATGCTGTGACACCCCCTCTCCCAGAACAATGTGCCCCCTACCTCTAAGTGTTTGCTTTCTGTTTTAGTGTCACTACCTGACCTAATCACTGAAGACTCAGAGTCCAAATTATATTGATATGTTTTGTTGTATCCCATCTTTTTATTTGTATATGTATATACCTGGTTGTTTTTTGTAGTCATTAAGGTCTCTCTTGAATGTCTGTAACTTGGTGGCCCTCAACTCCTCCTCAAACTCAGTTAAATGACTATTTACTTTTTCAAGATATTCCTCCAGTTCTTCTACCATATATTTATTCTTAACTTCTCTATCATACATTGTTATTTCTCCTTCCACTCTTTGTAACTACTTGGTAATGGATTCTATAATTAACATAAAATCATTTGAACACCAGTTACGTACTCCATCCCACTTAACATCTAAATCAATATCTACATAGCCAAGATTTGCCTCCACAAAAATGCGCAGGCCTCTAGGGATACATTTCTGTTTCAGATACTGAGTTCATCTTAATGCATGCCAGTCAAGTTTAACCTGTTTCTGTTTAAGGTATTCAAACTGAGTCGTTACTGAGTGCATGGGGGTGGTGCCACCAAATTCCCTGTTAGTCCTGAAATTATTGAGGATCCTTTGTTCATCTGTTTCTGATATAGACAAAGGGACTGATCTTTTGTCTGTTACTTTGTCTAATTCATCAAAATTAAACATAGTGAGCCTCTCTGTTATCCAAATATATACAGTAAATAGTCCAGGTAGTGCAATACATAAGAGAGCAGTACCAAAAAGAAAGTCCACAGTTCAATTATTAATATTGAGTGTCCATAAATACTGTGTGAGGGCTCAGTTTTCTCTTCCTTCAGTCAGAATGGTAGCTGTTCTATTGTTGGACCTTGGAATATGCATCTGCCAATGCACTCAAAATTTCAAAAAGAGAGGATCCAGCCCAGCCAACCTCTGTACAAAAGAAATGTCTATACATGGGGAGGAGCCTGAACCAATTAAGTGTGATACTATAGAATACTACAGATTGGTTACAATAAGACCCACTCACCCAAACTAGTATATCAAGGTTCAAATCTTTACTTATGTTCAGTTGATACAGTAAATGTATAGTACAAAGCAAACGTTTCAGAACCTATCCTTCATCAGTGCTGTTATTGTGCTTTAACTGTATCCCTTAAAAACAAAATCCATCTTAGTTTTTTACTGTATGGCCCAGATATTCAAACTGCGCCACAAAGTAGCGCAATAGCAGGAGCAGGCGCAAGTTCAGTGCGCCTATGCGCAACACGCATGATATTCAAACACTGCACAGGCCAAAACGCACTTGCGCCACACAACTAAATATCATGCCAACTGCACCATGGCGCAATCAGGGATGCGCAGTGGCACAGGTCTGATGCACAATAGCACAACCAGGGATGCGCAGTGGAGCAGGGTAGCAGCACATCAGCACAACAAGGGATGCGCAGGGACAGGATGCAGGGGTCCACCACCCATGGAAGATATGGGCAGAGGAGCACACAGCAGAACAGACATCACCCGCACACCCCATGAACAGCACAATCTGAGGAGAGCTGGAAGAACCACCGGCCCACGGACACCAGTAACAATCCCACAGCCGGGGCATGGTGCCCCAGCACACCCCCCTGGCAAGCTTTGACCGGCACACGAGGAGGCCCAGCCACCCCATGCTACACCATCCCACCAATGCAGAGCACACCCTGCACAGCGATCCCCAGACACCCTGCCCAGGAGCAGCACCCAACAGTGCAGGACACCCCATGCATGCCACCACCCCCACTGTGACAAAGCAACCCTGTGCACCATGGAGCCATGCAAGGCAGCCCCACTGTGAGCACCCTGCAGTGGGCGGCAGCAGACACTGATGCAACAACTGCAGACACAGTGCCGCCCTGCATGGCCCCCCGAGGTACAGCTGAGAGACCGACCATGCGTCAGCACACGAGGTACCCCACATGTGACAGGGCTTGCCCCGGATCCCACCACCAGTGGTACAGCACCCTGCACACCCTCCCAAGGACACACCCCATCCCAGCACTGGCCACAACAGCCACCACAGATGCCCACAGTGGTGCATGGAAGCATGCGCCACACAGGATGCAACACAGTGCATGGACAAACACCCACCTATACTCAAGGGCACACCAACACAGGGACACCGTAGTGGGTCAACAAACCCACTGGTGTGTGGCCACAGCAGCTGTGTATCCATGGCTAGCACCCTCCATGGCACAGGTGTACCAGCCACCCTGCGCATGCACCATGAAGCCGTACGCCACCAGCATGCGGCTTGAGCACAAGTGACAGACAGTGGAGCACATCCCTGCAACAGACACAAGCGACAGCATGGAGGGGGGACAACAACAGCGGAGGCCACAGTACCACCCAAGGCAGATGTGTACCATACCGGTGACAGGAGGCAACCTGGCATTGTGCCAGGCACAGTGGTTGTCCAGCATGGACAGCCACCACTGACATGCCAGCAGATCGTGCATAGCACAAACATGCAAGGGTGTCAGCTGCACAGGCCATGGACAGTCTGACAGGGGTGCCATGGACACAGTGTATGCACCATGGACCACTGCACACTGGCATCCAGTGCACAGAGAACAACACACAAATCACAGACAGTGACTTATTCCCCCACCCACACCATAGATGGTTCCCTGCCAGACACACACACATGCCCATGCCTGCACCACCCCTGACACCATGCACACCACTGCAGCTGAGCACCTGTAGCCTGCTGCAAATCATAGACCACCACAGTTGTCATAACAAAACAAATGTATTAAAAAGAGGTAACAAACAAAACTATTTACAAATATTTACAATGGGGGAAAGGGCCACATACTAGGTGGGAGCGGGTAAGGGGCAGGGGTGAACAAATGGGAGAGGGAAGAAGGGGAGTGAGGGTGGGTCCAGGGGGTAAGGTGTTTCCGGGGGCATGGAGGGCCTATTGTCTGCTCCACTCTCCACTTCTGTGGCGCCTACGTGTCCTCTACCTCCTGACCCCGTGCCACTCCATTTGCTGGAGGACCTCCAGGGACGCCCTTGCCAGCTCTAGCAGCTCCTGCATGCCCCTCTCAATGGCCATCAATCACCATCCACCTAGGACAAGGGAGCAGAGTCAATATGTGTGAATGTCCATCCCCCTGCAGCCCACCCATTGTGCATGGCATACAGCCGTGGACCATGCCCCTGTGATGGTGTGTGACCACCCACAGTGATCGTGTCCACAAGACCTGCCTACCCAGGCGCACACAACCATGTGGACCACTGCACACACCCACCGCCCAAGTCCCTCACAGCACCACCGTGGCTGTACAGTGACATGGCTATGCGGTGCGAAGGCAGTGGCACAGCCATGTACCCGGTGCACGCATGGACCACCAGCAACACACACCCACACATGCAGTGCCACAGGACAATGCTGAGTGTACCGTGTGGTGTGCACATCAGTGGTGTCAGTGGCTGGTGGCCATGCCCCGCCGCCTACCCCTGAACACAACATGCACAGAACTTCCAGGAAGAAGGGCACTCACCTGCATCTGCAACATCTGGGTACTCATGTGGTAAGGGCCCGCCAGCTCGTCCCTTTTGCCGGGCAGCTTCCTCTTCACATTGTGCCCATGCCTCATGGGCTTGGTGCCTCTCCTCAGGGCCTAGGGTGCAAACATGTAGAGGGGAACATCAGTACAAAACAGTAGCAAAGGCCCCCTCTGGTGTGTGCGATCCCGCACAGCCAAGCCATGCTGCAACCCCACCACCACCACCACCGCCCACACTGGACGGCCCCCCCGTGTGGTGGACACATGCCCACCATGATACCCGGATGGACGCTACCAGTGTATGGATAGAGCACCTACCTGGATGTGGCACTGCACCTCGCCTGGCGCATGCCTGTAGATGGGCAAGCCTGTCTGGGTCCCTCCACCTGAGGTCCCCATAGCAGTGGCGACACTGATCAGCACTGCGGGCAATCCCAGTGGCCTCCTTCAGTGCCTCTGCCACTTCCTCCCACACAGCACTTCTTGCCCTTTCTAAGGGGTCATCCCCAAACAGGGCCCCAGCATGGGGCTCGACAATGGCCACCAGATTGGCCAGCTCGAGAGGGATCCACAATGCTGCTCTCCTCCGTGCCATCTCTATTGCAGCCAGGATCACAAAATGGCACTCTGTAGTGCACATCCGCCACGTGCAGATGCTGTGCGGTAGAGTGCTGCCATTCCCCATTGCACTGTCGCCGAACAGTGTGATAGGGGTGCACCCATGTGGACGCATGGTGTCTAGGGGGCAAAGGTCGACCGCAGGGTCAAGGGTCTGTTGCGCACGGACCACCACAGCGTGATTGGGACTCCCTGCATGTAGTGCAGTAGGGTGCCTGTGTGTGATGCCCTGCAGTGGCCTACCACGCTGTGGCACCATGGTGCCTACGGTGCTCCAGGGCATGAGCGCCATATGTGTGAACAGCGCACTAGCACCACTGGCACAGTGGTGGCCGTGCCCTGCACTGCCTCTCGTGCTCAGCACGTCATCAGCATGGCAGGCGTCGGTGTCAGCACCCGGGGCATGCGCTGTGCGGTGCCTACTGAGCACGTCACAGAGCTGCGCATTTGCCTGAGCACACTCAACACAATTGTGCAAGGTGCAACAGCACGATATTCAGCCAGCATATGCAAATCAGCTCATCAGCAATTCCATGGTGCAGCTACTGCCATTGGCATCCACTTAAAGTTGCACCTCGCCTCATTTGCCTGCCTAGCACTATATAAATGCGACATGGGGCTGCAGTAGACATAGTTTAGTATTGCAGTCTATTGTGGTGGGTTGCATACTGTTTGGAAGTGTGGACTGTGGTGTGTGGGAGATGCATGGGAATGCAGAATTAAAGGTAACACCTGTCATTCCACAGGCTCTATAATGACCGAGCGTGAGGGAGAGGAGGAACGAGGGGCGTTGGAGAAGGAGGCCCAACTTCACCGGGCGGAATCAGATGCCCTGTTTGAGGCCTACCTCAGAGGGAACCATGCTCAGCGGACAACGGGGAACACCACAGGCCCGAGCTGCGGCATGGGGTGAGGTTGTGCGTGCCGTGAACCAGCATGGCAGCCACCAGCGGTCTGTGCAGGAATGTAAAAATAAGGTCGGCAAGGACAAGGTGGCTGCCATCAGGGCAGCACATGCTGCAACCGGTGGTGGACAGCTGGATGTGCCACGCCTGACACCACAGGAGCCGATGGCCGGCAGCATGCGACGTTGTGCCATAGAGGGCGTTCCGGGTGGTGGCTTCCAGACGGGTGGCAGCCCGTCACTGCATGGTAGGTCCTGTGCTGTCACAGTGTGGGAGGTGGGGGGAATGCCACAGGGTAGGGCGGAGACATTAACGCTACTGTGTTCCCTTACAGCTCCTGAACATCTACATGGGTCAGCGGTGGTGGGTGTGTCCACCGTGGGCGAGGCCCTGGAAATGGAGGAGTGCCCATCCACCTCTACAGGTGTCCAAGGGTCAGGACCACCACATACTTGCCTGTCTGTCTGGACTGAAGATGGTGGTGCCAGTGTGGACGAGGCTCTGCCTGTGTCCCAGAGTGACAGCAGCCAAAGACTCCAGCATGCTGGGACACGGACTGGTGCCGGATCAGGCACCTATGATGTTGGCTCACACATCCCAGACAGTGATATGTGTGGGATACAGGATGGTCCCACAGCAGGGAATGGCACGGGCGTAGCTGTAGGTGGTGCCGCCATGGAGGCCTGCGTGACATCACAGTCTCAGCCTGTGCCTGTATGCCCCAGTGGGGCAGCACTGGTGTGCATCCAGGCTGGTGGGGCTGTTGCGGCCTCTACGTCGACACCGGTGAGCCCTGGCGACTGGCGGCTGGAGGAGCAGTGCCAGCAGTCGGCCAATGGTGATGGGGACAGTGTCGGGTGGCAGCATCAGTGCACCGCATGTGGACATGCCCTGGCATGGCTCTGGTGTGCAGCACCCATCGTCAAGGGGTGCTGCCCGGCATGGCCAGGAACACCATGAGGGACAACATGCTGATCAGGTGGATGACCTCTTTGATGAGCACAGCCGCCTACTCCAGGCGTCAGTGGATCAGCAGTTGCAGCTTGTGACGGCGGTGGATGAACTCAGTGCAGTTCTGCGCCAGGCAGAGGAGCGGCACAGCAAGGACCATGGTCTGCTCCTGGCAGAGATGGCCCGGCAGTGGGAGGATGTGACCGCTGCCATTGACAGGCAGACACGTGCAGTCACTGCTGTCATGGCCACTTTGTGCACCAGTTCATTGCCCATATGCATCGACACCGCGACAGTGTCATGTCCACCCCCGCTCCAGCGCCGCCGACACCTTCATGTTGACACTGGGTTCGGCTGTTGGGCATACCGGGCAGCCTGAGCGGCGGGCATGTTCAGTGGCTGCAGACCCCGCGCAAAACACGGTCGTGTTCCGCAGCATCACCCCTGGGGGACCGTTGGTGCCACCCCATGAGGCCAATGGTCAGCCTTGCAAGGCTGGCATGTCTCAGCTGGGCCACCCACGCATCCGAGGCGGTCATGGCACTGTGCCGCATGACTGACCTGTCCCCCACCATGGCCACTGTCAGCCGCTGCCCTGTGTGCAGTGTGTTGTGCACCATGCAATGTATGGGTGGGGTACCCAGCCCTGCACACACACGGTCCATGTGCACACCCTCTTGGCTGCTGGTCACTCTGGCATGTGTATGATGATGCCTGCATTGCGCTGTCTGCCAGTGTGCAATGGTGCCCAGCATCTGAGACATACACAGTGATGGCCACTGGGCGTGGTCGTGTGTGGACCTGTGTGTGGCTAGGGGTTGCAGTCAGGTTGGCATGCCTTCTACCCCTTGTGCATGTCTTGTGGTATGTGTGTGTGTTTGTATGCATGAGCGCGTGTCGTGTTTGGCCTTGCCCATCCCTGACAGCGTGTGCGGTTCCACACTCAGACCCATTCCCTTGCTGCCATCCGCCCCTGGGGTTCGTCCATGTCTGTCTGTGGGTTGTGCCCTTGCCATTGGTGGTTGCAAATGGCCCCATGACCTACCTGTGTTGGCCGAAGTGCTCCTCTGTGATGGTGTCCCGGTGCAGTTGTGCCATCCGGATCAGGTGGGGGTCCCTTCAACCAGGGGGTGGCTGCCCATCACCGTCTGGACCAGCGTCCTCATCGTCCCCATCGCTGTCCCCCTCTTCGACCTCTACGGCTATCCCACAGTCATTGGCCATGTTGTGCAGGATGCAACAGGCCAGGAATAGTCCACAGGCCTTCAAGGGGCTGTACTGTAGGGCACCACCAGAAGTGTCCAGGCACCGGAAACATGCCTTCAGCATCCTGAACACTCACTCGATAACATTACATGTGGTGGCATGTGCCTCACTGTACCGTTGCTGCGATGGGGTCGCGGGGTGCCGGTATGGTGTGAACAGCCAGGGACGGAGTGGGTAGCCACTGTCACCTGTGTATAGATGGTGGCCATTAGTATGGTGGTCTGCGTCACTCTGCCATGGGCCATCAAGGCCAGTACCCATGGCACCTCTGACTATGCACCCCCCCACAGCTGCCTATGTCATCCTGCGTGATGTGCATACTTACCCACTAGGTGGCCAGTGGGGATGTCCTCACTCTTGAACCTGTGGCACAGTGCGGACTGGTGCCAAATGAAGGCATCATGTGCTCCCCAGGGTGCATGACACAGACATTGGTTATGCGCCCCCTGGCATCGCACACCACCTGCCAGTTGATGCTGGCAAAACCCTTCTGGTTGATGTATGATGCACCATCCAGGCCAGGTGGCATGCGGATGGCCACATGGGTGCAGTCAATGGCTCTGAGCACGCCAGGCATACACGCTACCCTGTGGCACTCTTGTATGTGTGCTGTGTGCTCTGCCTGTGTGCTGGGGAAATGGATGTACTCCGCAGCATGTGACAGCAGTGCGCTGAAGAATTGTGTGAGTAGGCATGACGCGGCCAACTGGGTTATGCCTGTTGTGTCCCCTGTTGGTCTCTGGAAGGTGTCCGTGGCGAGTAGGCACATGACAGCTATCACCTTTGTCTCCACTGACAGAGCATGGCTCCGTCGTGTGGATGCCTGCATCTCATCACTGCACAGCTCACAGAGCCACCTCAGGATCACCCGGTTCAGGAGGTACCGGCCCACAATCTCTGTGTTGGTGTAGTGCTCGAAGGTGGTGCAGGCTCAGTACCACCTTTTGGGGGCATACTGCTGATGGGCCCTTTCACGGCCGCACCCCCCCTGCTGCCTGCCTTCTCACACCCTTCATTACTGCCTCCATCTGGAAGGTGGCACTGGCCATGTCCCTGGCTGGTGTCCCCCCCCAGCAGCTGTTATCCCATTCCCCCCGCTGTCCTCTGTGATGCTCCCCCTGCACCGGTTACACCTCCGGCCTTTGGCTGTCCTGCCTACTGCCACTGCCCTCAGTCCACTGTGGCACTACCCTGTCTCTCCTGTACAGTAGCACAGGCTCCCAACTCCTGTCTTGTTCCTGTGTGTTCCCAGGTGTGCCCTGTCCTGCTCCTGCACAGTCCCACTCACTGCTACCCTGTTTCTGGTTGCTGTCACCTCGCTCCAACCTCTGGCTTCCCTGTAGTGTTCTTGCACCTCTCTCTTGTTCCTTTTTATTTTGGATCATTTCCGCTATCGCGCAACTTCCGCTAGCTCCCCATGTTTCACATGGCACATGCTGTTGAATATCGCACTGCGCCATTTATTCATGGTTCCTCCCCCCTACAGTTGCGCATGCATTCATTACCATTGCACTCTTGTGCATTACAACTTGCACGGCGCAGCTGCCTCCCGCTGAATATCGCACAATGGCACATTTTCATACTTGCGCTGGCGCATCTCTGTTGCGCATAGCGCATCCCTTTTGAATATCTGGGCCTATGTGTTTAAAAATATATATATATTTTCCTTCATTCTATAATCTCCATGTGTAGGAAGACCAAAGAACTGTCCATGCACACCCCTTATTCACTTTCTTTGCTTATGCCACCGCTTAATCTTCTTAGGTTTGGTTAACAAATAGTTTATCTGTGTTTATAATTTAAACAGTAAGCCTCAAAATACATACTAGCCCCATAGAGGTAGATTTCTTAGAAAAAAAAATATTTCTTAATCAAACTTCATTATAATGGCACTTGCCTTAAGTATCTCATTTCCACTGAAGACTTTCTCTGTCTGAAATAATGATTTTTGTCACTATGTTATCTTTCTGTAAGACGTGTAAAAATGTTTTTTTTTAGTTCTTACTAGTTTTTCTTATAACTCATTATAAACTTTCCCTTTAAAAGCTTTCAGGTTTCAAACAACATGAAGTCTTGCTGTATTCTGACAATAGCAGTGAGTCCCAACCTTCGAACTGCCCCGGAGATGAAAGAGTTAACTTTCCATGCCAGGCATGGAACGCTGAGCTCGAGCTCGGTTGAGACTCTATCTGTTGCTGTTTGAACTCAAACCGTCAGATTCTTTACTCCGCCTCACTGAACAGTCGCTCTAGAGATTTCTCCTTCTGCTTGGTTCAATTTGTCAGTTAAAGTACCGCTTTTCTCTCAGTTTTCGACCGAATTTAAACCGTAACCTGTTGGTTCAGTCTCTGTCTGTGGTATTTGTGAGTACTAGATAGGTTTATATTATTTTCTGTTCTGTGTGGAACTTGTAAACGGTTCATCGGTTCGGTTTGAATCGATCAAGTTGTTGAAAAATCTTTATCTGTACTTTTAGTGTGTGATTACCGGTTCTTATCAGTTCTAAAAAAAACAGATTTTATTACGTTTTTTTTTTCCACAACCCGTAACACAGTCAGGAACCGATAAGAGGGTCTTGCCTGGAGGATTGCCATTAAAAGGGTAAGTTTGGTTAGGACTGGCACAATGTCTGAGAAACCCAAAAGAAAAAACAGGCCTACTGGGTTTCAACACTGCAGTGTGTGTGGGGAAGTCTTTGCTAAGGCTGACCCCCACACCACCTGTGTTTATTGTTTGGGGTTTGACCACCTCAATGCAGACTGCCAGATTTGTAAAAATTTTCCTGCAGCTACCCTAGAGAAGAGAGTTGGTAGGCTCAGGGAAAGGGAGGCCAAAAAGTCCGCTGAACCAGATGGCCAGCCCGGTTTGGTTCAAACAGACCAGAAGGAGTGCCCTCTGACCAGGAGACTTCTTAGGCGAAAGGAGAACTGATTCTGAGGAGTCGGTTCCGGCTAAGAGAACAAGAAAGGAAAAATCAGCTGGTGTGGATCCAAAACTTTCTTCTCCAACCGCTGAAGAAATAGCCAAAGCGATAAAAATTGTGCAGTCGCTTTCCCCGGTTCCGACCGAACCGGCACCATCAGGCAGGCGCTCGGTTCGGCCGGTTCCACCGGTTCAAGATTATGATTTAGAGGAATATTATGAAGAGGAGGAGGAAGAGGAGTATGAGGAAAGTGAATGTGGTTTTGAAAGTCTGGATGCGCCCATTGACCCGGACATCTCCCCAGACAGACCTTCAGGAGTGTCTCCTCCTAGGCTTGCTAGTCCCCTCCCATTTCATGTTTTATAAAAAGTGGTTGAAACCCCCAGCTTCCTATGGAAGAAGCTGTGGATGACCAGGAGGAGCCTGACTATGTGGAAATAATGGATATCCCAGAGTCTAGGAGGCTGTCTATTCCCTTACACAAATCTTTTGGGAAACAGACAATTAAGATTTTAAAGACTCCTAATACTATACCTCCTGTGGATAAAAGAATGGACAAGAGGTATACATTGTCAGGCTCAGATACGGAGTTCCTTACACAACAATGCAGCCATGTTGGGGTAGTGCAGGCTGCAGCCTGTGATAAGGCAAATATTCCCTTGGCTTCACACTCCCCAGACAAGGACTCCAGGAGGATTGATGCCGTGGCAAAGAAACAGTACATGGCAGCATCCTTGGGACTCAGACAGGCCAACTATATGGCCTATACTGCTAGGTATCAGAAATCCAGATGGGACACTGTCATGGCTTTAGCAAAACAGGTCCCTGGCCAGCTTGCCAAGGAGCAGGGGCAGGTGGCTGCTGATGGTATTGAGGCATCCAAGGTGCAATTCCATGCTGCAGTGGACTCCAATGATGTGTCATCTAGAGTCATGGCTACATCTGTGGCGCCATTAGAATGGCTTGGCTCAGATGTACTAGCCTGTCTGAGGATACCCAGACTAAGGCCATGGATTTTCCTGTTGTGGGTAATTCTCTGTTTGGGGAGCAAACAGAGAATTACATGAAGAAAATGGACGAATATAGGACCCCCTATAGGAGTGCCCAGGCCAAGGAAAGATAGGCCACTCCTCAGAAGCAGCATCCCAGGGGCAGGGGCAGGCCTTTTCATAGGCCTTTCTACCAAGCCCAGGCCTCCTCTTCTGCCTGTGCTCAGAGGGGGTTCTTTAGAGGGAGAGACAGAAGGGGTACAAGCAGACCTGCTTCCACCCATCAGCCAAAACCCCCTGCCAAACAGGTACCCTGATGGGTTTTCCAGGGCCGATTCTCCACTACCTGTAGGGGGCAGGCTGGCTTACTTTGTCCAGGACTGGAAGTCTCTAACATCAGACAAGTGGTTCCTGGAAGTAGTAAGCCAGGGACTGGTTCTCAGCTTCAAAAAATTTCCAAAGCTGAGAACCAGATCCTTTCCACCTGCAAATCCCTCAGAGGCACTTGTCTTAGAGGCAGAGGTCTCTTCCCTTCTGGCTCTCAGAGCTGTGGAAAGGGTTCCACCCCTACACCAGGGCAAAGGATTGTACTCCAGGTACTTCCTTACCCCAAAAAAGACAGGAGAATGCCGGCCCATCCTGGATCTCAGATACTTAAACAAGCACCTTTTAAAACCAAAATTCAAAATGGTGACTCTGGGAATAATTCTACCCTCTCTAAGGCCAGAGGACTGGCTAGTTTCCCTGGACCTCAAGGATGCCTATTTCCATATTCTCATCAGAAACTCCCATCGAAAGTACCTCAGATTCGAGCTGCCCTCAGGCCATTACCAGTTCAGAGCAATGCCCTTCGGTCTAACTTCTGCTCCAAGGGTGTTCACAAAATGTCTGGCAGTAGTAGTTGCTTCTCTAAGAAGGCCAAGGATTGCCATCTTCCCATACCTGGATGGCTGGCTCATAGTAGGCCAGTCCCCAGACCAAGTCAAGTTACACCTACAGATAACTCAGCAACTGCTCACCTCTCTGGATTTCCTTCTGAATCTTTCAAAGTCAGTTCTAGAGCCTGTTCAGCTCCTCACCTTCATAGGCACAGAGCTAGATACAGAAAAGGCCAGAGCCTTCCCTCCCCTGGACAGGGCAAGGACCCTTATCACACTGGCCTCCTCATTCACCCTACAGGTGTCTTGACCAGCAAGGCATTTTCTGCAGCTCCTGGGGCACATGGCTGCTTCTACAGCAGTGGTGCAGGAGCAAGATTTCAGATGAAGGACATTCAGTTCCATTTGAGAGCCTTTTGGTCTCAGAAAAGGACCCTCTGACAAACTGATCCCAGTAACTCGAACCCTGATCCAGGCCTTGCAGTGGTGGCAGGATCAGAACAATCTAAGACAAGGAGTTCCCTTTGTCACTCAGTCTCACTCTTTAATCCTTACTACAGATGCCTCCCTCTTGGGGTGGGGGGCTCACTTGGGCGACCTGACCACCCAGGGGTTATGGTCCCCTCAGGAATCTCTGCTTCACATCAATCTGTTGGAACTCAGAGCAGTATTTCTAGCACTTCAAGCTTTTTCCAAGTCTGTTCAGAATAAAGTTATTCAGATTAGAACAGACAATACCACCACAATGTGGTACATCAACAAGCAAGGAGGCACTCAGTCTACGGCCTTGTGCACAGAAGCAATGAAGTTGTGGTCTCTGGCTTATTCCCTGAACACCTCCTCATAGCAGTACACCTCCCAGGCAAGGACAATGTCCTGAAGATGCTCTCAGCAGGATATCTCAGGGCCATCACGAATGGTCACTGGATCCCCTGGTCTTGGAGGTGATATTCCCCAGATGGGGCACCCCACAGACAGATCTTTTTGCAGCCCCAGACAATCACCAACTTCCTCTTTTTTGCTGCAGGCCCCCAGTGTTGGGCTCAGTCCCCCTGGATGCCTTAGTTCTCAGTTGGGAAGGGAAGTTCCTGTATGCTTTTCCCCCCTTCCCTCTCCTGTTCAAAGTGCTAGTCAAAATCAGGTCTCAACCCTGCAAAGTGATCCTGATTGCTCCAGACTGGGCCAGACAGCCCTGGTATCCTCTCCTATTGTCCTTAGCAGTCCATCTTCCCCTGGCTCTTCCCAGGAATTACAACCTGTTAACCTGTGCTCAATGGAGGGTTTGGTACCTGAATCTAAAATCTCTCAATCTCAAGGCCTGGCTCTTGAAGAGTTAGAGTTTGCTGATTTACACCTCTCCCAAGGTGTTATGGATATTCTAAAGGTTTCTAGGAAGCCTTCCACCAGAACTACTTATAATTCCAAGTGGAAAAGATTTTCCATATGGTGCTCTGGGAAGCTTATTTCCCCAGAGTCTGCTGATCTGCCCACAGTCCTGGACTATATGGTCCATCTGAATAGCTTGGGACTCAGACCGGCTACACTAAGGGTGCATCTGGCAGCTGTCGCTGCTTTCATTTCAGCAGGTAAGCCCTCTTCTCTTTCAGCTCACCCTGTTTTCTCCAAGTTTTTCAAGGGATTGCTTCATACCAATCCTCCATTCAGGGACCCTGCCCCTGCTTGGGATCTTAACGTTTGCATTGCTCAGCTTATGCAACCCCCTTTTGAGCCTTTGTCCTCAGCAGAGCTCGGGCACTTGACTTGGAAAATTGTTTGGTGGCCACTACTTCTGCTGAAGCATAAGTGAGCTACAAGCCCTGTCAGTGGAGCCTGACTTTATTTCCTTCCATAGGGATAAGGTGTTCCTCAGGACTAACAGGAAGTTTTTGCCTAAGGTGGTTTCAGACTTCCACCTTAACCAATCTATGTCTCTTCCTGTGTACTTCACTGACCATTCCTCTTCTGGTGAGAGGAGGCTGCACAGTCTAGATGTGAAAAGAGCCCTTAGCTACTATATAGAACGTACCAAGGGTCATAGGTTTGACTCCCTCCAACTGTTCCTCACTTATGGTGAGGTTGGTAAAGGAAAACCTGCCACAAAAAGATCCATTGCCAGGTGGATTGTCTCTTGCATCCAATTTTGTTTGCTATGAAAAACTAGGTAAGGTTCCACCCTCAGGCCTGAGGGCTCACTCTACCAGAGGTACAGCTGCTTCCCTAGCTGCTGCAGGGACATTCCTATCTTAGAGATATGTCAAGCAGCTACCTGGAAAACAGTTCACACTTTTACCAAGCATTACTCCCTGGATATCCAGGCTAGGAGTGATGCTCGGTTTGGCACAGCTGTGCTTCAGAGCCTATTTCCTAAGTAGGTTCTGTCCCTATTCCATGAAGGTACTGCTTGGTAATCTGCTATTGTTAGAATACAGCAAGACTTCATGTTGTTTGAAGAAAAAATTACTCACCTTAGTAATGTTGTTTCTTCTAATGGAGTCTTGCTGTATTCTGACCTCCCCCCCCGCCTTCCCCTCACAGAACCTCTGTTTTTGGGATGTGGGTGGGCAGTGGCAGTGTTGGCACTCAGGAGGTGCCCCACCCTTTTTTGTTATCAGCCTTTCTTTGGATGAGTGGGTGTTGTGTTTATTTCATTTTTTGGGTCTCCTGACTTGAGTCTTTGTTTTTGGGACCAAAAAATCTGTTTTTATGTTAGTAGCCAGTTGGCTAGTGTAGGTTTACAGCTTCCACACAGGACCTCAGTGAGTTTAGCTCGTAAAGATCTGACGGTTTGAGTTCAAACAGCAGCAGACAGAGTCTCAACCGAGTTCGAGCTCAGCGTTCCATGCCTGGCATGGAAAGTTAACTCTTTCATCTCCGGGGCAGTTCGAATGTTGGGACTCACTGCTATTGTCAGAATACAGAAAGACTCCATTACAAGAAACAACATTACTAAGGTGAGTAATTTTTTCTTCTTTGCCATTCATTCTTTTGCTATTTCTTTGCTAAATTACTATAATAGTCTGTGTTAGTTTTTAAGAACAGTCATTATTTTTTTACCTCATTTTCTGCGCTGTTGTGCTTTTCTGTTTTGTAAATTGTCTGAAAAGATTATAAAAGTGTTCCTTTAGACCTATTGGTCTCAGTGCTATGCTATTCGTCTGCTCATTTTTATTCTGTCACTTGTATCCTTTAGAAAAGTATTCACTTGAATGCTGTGCAGAGCATGGCGTGACCTCCTGAATTCTCTTCAAATGGAGGTAGCATGCCCGCCCCACACTGGTCCTTTTATACTCTGGCTGAAATTGGGTTCACAGCATTAAGCATCATCACTGAACATCAGGGGATGCTCATGATGTTCGCACATGCTCAGTGAGCCCAATCTGCTTAAAGTTGCAGCACCAATGGATTTTGGTGTCCAGCCAGAAAGTTGTCCTACATTATATTTTGGTACTTAATCATCTGTTCTTTTCACAGCCATATTTTTCTCAAATTCATATACTATGCTTTCTTTGGTAATGCATCTCTAACCCTATTTTCAAAGATTATGCTCATGGTTTTGGGGGTCTTAACTTTCAAACACAACCCATTCTATGGTATTTCCTCTATATTTCACAAAAAAGAGAATTCCAAAAGGAACCTCGCTCTGTCCCTGTTAAAACATGTGTCACCATGTCTGTATATGTCTTTTTTCAATCAATATAAATAAAATCAGAATTTATATTATATTGTTATGGGAGGTCAAAAAGTCATCAACATTTTTTTTTCTTTACCGCCTCTAGTAATCCCCTTGTTTGGATCACAGGTTGCAATAAACAATTGATTTATGCCACTCCATTCTAGGGCCATTTAACAGTCCCTGTTGCTGGTATATCTTGCAGAAGGTCAACTCTATAATTTATGCTAGCAAGCCCCATATTATATTTTTTTCTAATTACATTACTTTTTGTTCCTTTTCGTCCCTGTTTCATCCAATTACTACTAACAACTATACTTCCTTTATGTTTTGCATGTTTTATTGTGCTCCTTAAAGAATTGGCTGCCAGTCTACTGAATCATTTAGCCCAAATCGTGGATTCATAGCCTCAAATGTATCTATGTAGTACACTTCCCTGGCAAGTAGTTTGGTGCCAAATTCCCCCCCCCCCCCAGGATCCGGTTCGACCTTCTTTAACCCAAAAAATCTCAGGTAAGGGAGTTAGTGCCCCTGCTCTATAAATTGCCTTGCCACTGGAGCTGTCATGTCGGACCTACGGATATCACTCTTGTGTTCTGTTATCCTATTCTTAAGCATTCTTTTTGTTTTGCCCACATAAATTTTGTCACAAGGACATTTCAGAAAGCATGTAACTCCAGTGGAGCAGCAGTTAATAAACTGATTAATGTGGACATTCTCATCCCGTGCTGTATTTCTAATCTTTTTAACTTTGTAAGTGTTGTGACAGTGCATGCAATGTCCACATGGGAAACTTCCCCTGAGGGCCATTGTATTTAAAAAGTGTTGTGATCGTGTCTCCGGTATTTTATGTTCTGTTTTATCTGGTCTGTTACCCTCCAGTGGCAAGGCACTTGATAGCATAAATTGTAGAAATTGACCTTTTGCAAGATATACCAGTAAGAGGGACTATCAAACAGCCCTAGAATGGAGTAGCATAAATCAATTATTTATTGCAACCAGTGACTGAACAAGGGGATTAATAAAAGTAGGAAAGAAAAAAAATGTTGATGACCTTTTGACCTCCCATAACAATATAATATCAATTCTGATTTTATTTATATTGATTGAAAATATGGTATATACAGACATGGTGACACGTGTTTTAACAGGGACAGAGCAAGTTCCTTTTGGAATTCTCATTTTTGTGAATAATAGTGGAAACGCCATAAAACCGCTATGCCACTAGTGACCTAACCCAGTGTCCTGCATTATCATTTTATTAATTATGTTTTGCTAATACAGTATAGGATCTTCATAATACCAATTAGGGTGAGTATATAGGCACATGAATTTGCAAAACTGTTGTTCCCTGTCCCACTTACAGAGCCTGATCTGGACACTTGAGCAGTCCTGCTCACACCCAGTCATGCCATGCAAGTGAAGTGACTGTCCCAACCACACAAGACAGTCACCCTTAGCTAGTATTTGTACTTTGCTGTTTACATAATACTTGATTAATTCATAACGAGTGGACGGTAAAGAGTTATGTCCTCAAAGAGTCAGCATGTCACCCTCTGTGTATCACTTGGTTCAAGGCTGGTCACCCTGGAGGCTTCAACATATCCTGGAGTCAGAAGCAGCAACAGATGTCCTATAAAAAAATTCTAAAAAACCAAAACTCATGGTTTTGTTAGCTACTGAATTTCTTTAGCTGCATCAAATTAAAGTAATTATGCTTCTGTTTCTTCCCATCTGGTATTTGTATCAGGTACATGGTTGGACTGACCCTGTCCACAATGGAGTAAGGACTCTTCCAGGCAGCCACTGGAAATAGTCCTTTCTCAGGTAGGACTTTGATCATTACTTTGTCTCCTACCTCCAGCTGCTGGTTGCTGTCTCTGCCATCATTGTAAGCTTTAACCTTTTTGTGCACTGACCCATAAGTTTTGCATTGTTTTTTACAAGGGTGTAGACAGGCATACTCACTGTACACATTTGTGTACAGTTTTGTTGAGTGCCTGTCACAAATCATAAGCCACTCTGTTAATATTATCATTCTAATCTGTAGCATTTGGGTTAGTGTAGGTACTGAGGAGTGTCCAATACATGTATAACCTCTTTAGAGAGTAGAGGAGTCATCTGACAACAATCTGACTTGTTTGGAAGGGGGTGCCATTTGGAAAGGATGTGTACATTTTATAATGGGGGGGGGTGTAACTGTTGGAGATTGTGTACAAAATGGACATTTCTGGCTACACTCCTGGTTTTTTATACTTGTTTTAATTTCTACAACAAGGTTTGCACAAAGTTTTCAGTTTTAACCCCTTGTTCCATTTCAGGTGTTATTGGAGCAAACAAAGCCTGCTCAGTTGTGATTTTGTTGGGCTTTGCTCTCAACATCATCAACATTAGAGGTAACTGCTCATGCCAGTCTCAGCCAGATTCTTTTACCATTTTCCTGAGACTATTTTTCAGTGTTCTGTTAGTTCTCTCAACCTGCCCTGAGGATTGTGGGTGATATGGGATGTAACATTTTTGATCAGTGCCCATTGGTTGCATTGCTTGTTGCATTGCTTTAGCTGTAAAATGAGGTCCTTGGTCAAAATCAATTAGTATGGGCATTCTCCACTTAGAAAACACTTGTTCCACCAGTACTTTAGCTGTGGCTTGAGCTGTCATGGTGCGTATTGGAATGGCTTCAATCCATTTAGAAAATGTGACAATGATAACCAACACAGCAGTGTGCCCCCTGGAGGTCCTTGGCAGGCCCTCAATGTAATCAATTTATATTTGTTCCCATGGTCTCTTGTTATGGGGCATAGCCAGATGGCCTTGCTTAGCTTTACATGTGAGACTGTGAAAATCACATTAAATACAGTTTGCACAATATTGTTTGACATCATCTTTAACACCTGGCCACCATACAAAAGTAAGTAAGTGCTGCAGCGTGGAGGGAGCGTCACCATGACCTCTTGTGTCATGTGGTATTCGTAGCATTTCTTTTCGAACTCCATGTGGGGCAACCTACATGGAGCAGTGTGTATCCAGAAGACCTGATAAGTCTTGTACTGTATCTCTATCCAAAGTGCAACCCAGTAAATCACATAGTACAGCATCTAATATTTGCAATTGTAGTAGATCAGGATCTTCCTTAACATATTTAACTTCTGCTATGTTTTGAAAATTGGGAGGGAGGGCAGGAGGCCCCTTCCTTGGCTGCTTGCTTTGCTAGCAAATAAGCCATTGCGTTATGTTCTGTTACAGGACCTCCTTTTCTGTGTTCTTTCACTTTAATCATTTCAATTTTCTATTTCTCAAGTTCATTGTTTTACCTGTCTCCCACTGTGCAGCTAAAACAGCAGCATATTGCAAGTGCTTACCATCTGATGTAACAAAGCCATGAGTTCTCCACACTGGTAAATTAGCTGTGAGAGCTAAACAAACCCAATGGGAGTCTACGCACACTGCACTGAGCGTCACATCTGTGGAAATTTGTAAGGCACAAGTAACCGTTGCTAGCTTTACAAATTGTGCTGACTGAATTTTGTAACTGTATACCAGTGGAGATCTGGCATTGGTAGGATCAAACATTGCAAAGGCAGTTCTGGGCTTACCTTCCACATACATAGATGAACCATCCACATATACGGTAAGGGATGAGGGTACCATGCCCTGGTCAGTGAGCCTTCCAAAAAGGGAGAAGGGGGATGCTGCACTGAGGCAGAGTATGTGCATTCATGGGGTAGCCCATGTGGCAGTAAGCCATTGGCTAGTAGCGAATCCTCCTTTACGTCTTGGACTTCTAGGTCCACGCTCTCAAATGAACAAAAAAGGCACTCCAGGAAACTGTTCAAGTAGAATGGTGCTCTCAACACCAACATAATATAAACTCACAACATAATGGAGCACCCATTCTGAACAGCCTGTAAAAACTACAGCCCCCAGTTGCTGAAAAAAGGGAATGCTGAAAACCAAGTCAAATGAAAATAACTTTTATTCTGACTTGTAAAAATCATGTATTTAAGACAAACACCACATACAGTACAAAATGTGTATACAAAAAGAGGCAAGACTATATAGCAGCAATCTAGATAACAGCTAAAATACTATCAAAGACAGACAAAGCATGAAGGGACAGCAGTTCACAAAAGCAACAGCGAAGCCCGAATGGGCAAGAAAACCTTACGTTTCACTACGTCTAGGCAAAGCTTCTTCAGAGGTTAAGGAGTCACATATCTACTCCCTATTTATTGTATAATCAATAAAACAATTAACATAAAAAAAAACACCAAACCTCGTGCAAATCTACAATTAAACCAGTGTTGGCATGCTATTTCAGCACTCCAATATACCCATTACAAAATGTCCTGGCAAAGATTTCATACAAATAATACTGGAATATCTATATGTTCTAACTTATTCCATAATATCCTTAGCAAATACAGAAAATTCAATAATGAATCTAACACTTAATAATCCAAAGATAGGAATAATAAATGGACAGTAACCTTCATTTTTACTGAACACAATTCATTACCTGACTATGACAAAGCTTAGTATGAAAACATTGCATGTCTGTTAAAATACATCACTTTTAATTATGTATCCATTTTTGATTAACTTAGACACTTTATGCATTACATTAATTTAATGACGATTGTCTAAAAATGAACAAAATCTAGACTTTTGTAAAACAAAAATCTAAAGTGTCAGGTTCTCTTTCTCATATTCATTTTTTCTCGGTCTCTTTTTCTTTTCGGTCTCATATTTGCCCGTTCTTCTATATAGACTCCTTTGCCTTCACATCTCTTGTCCAGTTATTTTGGCATTTCCATTCCCATGGTAGATAAAAGTAATCCACATTGGACACAATACTAGCAAAGGAAAGGAAAAAGGCTTCATAAGAAAAGATTCCATAAGTAAGAATTCCATAAGAACAACTTCCATGGCCGGCCCGTTGGCGCAGCGGCGGGATTTCCGCTGGCGATGCCGGCGACCCGGGTTCAGGAACGGATCCGGGTCATCGGAGGCCATTCGGGGAAGTAGGATCGGCGTCCAGCGGACGGCTCTCCTACTCCGGGAGGGCGCTGGCAGCACTGGTGCCAGGGACCTGGTGAGACCGAGTTTCACGCAATCGATGTTCGGCGTGGGGAGGAGGCTGGGCGGACGCTGGCGTCATTGCACGTCCCCGCCTCCTCTGGGGAGAAAAATCAGGTGGAAAAAGATGGCTGGCAGGACCACCGATCAATGAAGCCCTCCCTGGAGAGCCTCACATTGCCGCCGCCGCTGCGGGATCCCGACCAGTCACAGTTCCGGGGTCACGAAGGTGGCCCACGGCCCCACCCTCCGAGGGGCAAGCCAGGGGTGACCGAGGGTCCTCAGCAGCAATTGACGGCGGTAGAGGTCTCCGGGGGCCGTGACCAGGGTGGATGGCTGCCGGTGGTCCTGCCAGAAAAAGGGCAAATAAAAAAAAAAAAAAGGACAACTTCCATAAGAAAAAAATCCATCACAGAGAGTCATATTAACATTCCATTTCTACAGTTTATATCTTATTATTACTGGCACCAAAATTACCATTTCGGTCTATACAATTACATTTTTGTTGTTTTTCATCTATTGCTAAATTTATTATAAATGATGTACAAGCTCTACTGAATCATTTAACCCCAGAGGATAGCATGCCCAAGTTCCAAATATCCACTTGGTTTCAATTCTGCTTACCATAGCCTCCCAGTTACCTCCTCTGGGATTATTTTGGACTTTCTGAATCCCAAAGAAGCTAATCTTGTGTTCATTTTTAATTTTCCCTTGCACATGTCTTCCAACAGCGTATTTTATATATACTTTCTTTCCAGGCTCTAACATGCTCTCCTAGCCGTGTTTTAAAGTGATGAATCATTCTGCCTATATAAAAGGCTTTACATTGACACAGTATAATGTACAATACCCCCTCCGTATTGCAGTTAACAAATGCATTGCAATAAATGTCTTCTTTTCCTCTTGGGTGTGCTATCGAACTCCCCTGTATCAAATAACTACAATA
Organism: Neoceratodus forsteri; assembly: GCA_016271365.2. Lineage (NCBI taxonomy): Eukaryota > Metazoa > Chordata > Ceratodontiformes > Ceratodontidae > Neoceratodus > Neoceratodus forsteri. Next base: position 779,548,638 of record CM057454.1, read on the forward strand.
CATGCAATGTCCACATTTTTTGTTCATAATAGGAACTGTCCACTGTGTTTTCTGTTGATCTGGGGTAAACAACGTCGAAACTACCCTATTTCCTGTATTTTCTGCTCTCCTGTCAACAAATTGTGGTTTCTTTTGACACATTCGTATTAGTTTCTGATCAGTAGAAATAACTGGCCAATGTTTCAATATAATGTCCTGTAACTTTTGTGCCCCCATCATGTATGTCGTAATGAACTTAATATCATCAGACCCCATTTGCTGTTTTTCTTTCACTTTTGGTACCAATAAAAAACTGTCTATCCATCTTATCCACTGACTGTATTGCTTCCTACATGGTGTTTTTCGAGTAACTCCTTTGTTTGAACATATCAACTCTTTCCCTCTCCCTTTTCTCATAAACTTCCTCGCTGGTACAATTTTGTTTAATAAGAATCAGCTGTTCCTTTGGAATAGCCTTAATAATGTGTTTTGGATGGAAACTAGATGGATGAAGCAAAGTGTTTCAGTCAGTATCTTTAGAGAACAAATCGGACAATATATTTCCATCCTGATCTCTGTATTACTTAACATCTAAAAAGCTAATTTCATGTTTCCCCATAGTGAGTGAAAACTTTAGTGTAGGATCATTATTGTTGAGGAAATCTACAAACTGAATGAGTCCATTCTCATCTGCCTTCCATAAAATAATGTCATCAATAAAGCGCCTCCACAAATCCAGCTCAAAAAGAAAAGGATTTATGGAGGCGCTCTTGACCACATTAAGTTCCCACCTTGCCAAAAATAAATTAGCATGACTTGGTGCAAAGGTTGCTCCCATGGCAGTTCCTCTGACTTGCAAATAATATTTGTTCCTAAAAACAAACATATTGAATTTTAAAATAAATCTGGATAGATCTAATAATAATTCCATGTGGGGGGGGCTAACAGTATTTTCTCTCTGATTCAAAAAGTATCTCAATGCTTCAAGTCCCTCTTTGCATGGAATACACATATATAACGATTGCACATCTAAAGTGGCAAAGCTGAATCTGCTGCTCATTTCAATGTCATTAACTATATTAAGTAAATCGTCTGTATCTCTAAGATAAGAAGGTACCAATTGTACAAGCAGTTTCAAATGCATGTCAATGAACATTGAGAGTGGCTCAATGAGCCACCCTGTTCCTGAAATAATAGGGCGTCCAGGGGGTTTCTCTAAATTTTTGTGGATTTTTGGAAGGATATAAATTGTTGGTATAATCAACTTATCCACAGTCAAAAACCTTTTCTTTTTATTTAACCTCTCCTTCTTGAACACCATCAGTAAGTATTCATCAACACGCTGTTTGAATACACCCATAGAATTTCCTGTTAATGGTTGGTAAAAAACAGTATCAGACAATTAATTTAAGATCTCTTTCTCATAGTCATCACTGTTCATAACTATAATAGCACCCCCCCCCCATCATCAGGCTTAATCACAATAGATTTATCATTTTGCAAAGAGTTCAGTGCTTCACTTTCTGTTGAAGTAAGGTTATAAAATACTTTCCTTTGATGATTTGGTTCAAATCCATTCTCATGAGATCATTTTCACACAACTTCACAAAAGTGGACACTGCTGCTCCATGCTGCGGACAAAAAGTGGACTTCGCTCTGAATACATGCTCAGCTTGTTCGGCTGTCTCCATTTGGTTACTGGAGGGATCATCCTTCTGAAAGATGGTCTTTAAAGTTAATTTTCTAGCAAACAAATGTAAATCTATTAATGCTTGGCTCACATCAAGTCCTTTGGTAGGCACAAAAGTCAACCCTTTGTTTAGCATCATATATTTCTCCTTTGTTAACATTCTAGATGAAATATTAAAAACATTGTCAGGCACTGGAACATCACTTGTCTCTCCACATTTTATTTAATGTCCTCTTCCACCTCTGCCCACCCCCGTACTTTGTTTCTTGATGGAAACTTGAACCGTGTTTGCCGGTTGCTCTGACTAGGATTTGAATTGACCTGTGCACTGTAGGTCTGGGGGTATTGGTGGTTCAGATTCTGTTTGTCTTGTCTTCTGGGAAAAAAAACAGAGCTATTACTTGACATGTCCGAATCCAGTCCAGATGTGTAGTCAAACACAGTAACATCCTTATTGGTAACATTTTTCTTTAGAATCTACTTTAATTGGGCATGCTCTGTCTTTCTAGCATTCTTATTATCACTCCAATTAAACACAGTCCCATTCCTAAAATCATTTGAATTCCATAAATGTTTTATTTCTTTTGCTTGGTTTAATCTTGCATCATAACGTTTTATTTTCTCATCTAGTTCTTGTTGTACTTTATTTAGCTCATCTGATGTAGTGTTGCTAGCTAATAAACTTTCCAAGCCTTCAGTTTCATCAGAGATCTGTTTTCTAATTGGTGCTGCATTCTTCAAAATTATTTCCATTTGTTTTAACGAGGCATCATGACCAACTACATACCAATCAGCCAAAAAATCTGGCTGATCTATTCCTAATGCTGGTAATTGCAAATTTCTAAGCCCTCGAGGTACTTCTTTTAGAGTGATATATGCTTCCATTGAGATTTTATGCCAATACATTCTATGTGCTTTTTTAACTTTTTTCTACTTGAAAATAGGTAGCGTGAACATAATTTTCTCCCCCAGTTTGAATACTTGCAGGATGTTGACTATTATTAAGTAACAGGTTGTTGGAACCTTCATGTAAAAAAACTTGCTGTGCACAGTGAAACTGCTTCTTGGTTTTAGTCCCTTCAGCATTTCTATTGCTACCGGTATTTAAATTACTGTCAGAAATTTCTGATGTCATTATTTAAAAGAATTTAATTTAAACAGATCAATCGTAATAACCAGTGTTAAGGTAAAATAGAAAATCTGTCTCCTGCTGTACTGATTGCTGCATCTTTACCAAATTAATTTATAAAACAGCACACTTGTACTAAAGTGTTATAATAACAAATCCTGAGTGCTCAAAACCATTTAAACAAATGAACAAAAAAGGCACTCCAGGAAACTGTTCAAGTAGAATGGTGCTCTCAACACCAACGTAATATAAACTCACAACATAATGGAGCACCCATTATGAACAGCCTGTAAAAACTACAACCCCCAGTTGCTGAAAAAAGGAAATGCTGAAAACCAAGTCAAATGACAATAACTTTTATTCTGACTTGTAAAAATCATGCATTTAAGACAAACACCATATACAGTACAAAATGTGTGCACAAAAAGGGGCAAGACTATATAGCAGTAATATAGAAAACAGATAAAATACTATCAAAGAGAGACAAAGCATGAAGGGACAGCAGTTCACAAAAGCAACAGCTAAGCCCAAATGGGCCAGAAAACCTTACATTTTGCTATGTCTGGGCAGAGCTTCCTCAGAGGTTAAGGAGTCACATATCTACTCCCTATTTATAGTATAATCAGTAAAACAATTAACATAAAAAACACACCAAACCTCATGCAAATCTACAATTAAACCAGTGTTGGCATGCAATTTCAGCACTCCAACATACCCATTACAAAATATCCTGGCAAAGATTTCATACAAATAATATTGGAATATCTATATGTTCTAACTTATTCCATAATATTCTTAGCTAATATAGGAAATTCAATAATGAATCTAATACTTAATAATCAAAAGATAGGAAGAATAAATGGACAGTAACCTTCATTTTTACTGAATACAATTCATTACCTAGCTGTGACAAAGCTTAGTATGAAAACACTGCATGTATGTTAAAATACAACATCACTTTTAATTGTAAGGGAGAGTGAATGAGTTGATATGTTCAAACAAAGGGGTTACTCAAAAAACACCATGCAGGAAGCAATACAGTCAGTGGATAAGATGGATAGACAGTTTTTGTTGGTACCAAAAATGAAAGGAAAACAGCAAATGGGGTCTGATGATATTAGGTTCATTATGACATACACGATGGGGGCACAAAAGTTACAGGACATTATATTGAAACATTGGCCAGTTCTTTCTACTGATCAGAAACTAATACAAATGTGTCAAAGGAAACCGCAATTTGTTTACAGGAGAGCAGATAATATAGGAAATAGGGTAGTTTCAATGTTGTTTACCCCAGATCAACAGAAAACACAGTGGACAGTTCCTATTATGAACAAAAAATGTGGACATTGCATGTATTGTAGTTATTTGATACAGGGGAGTTTGATAGCACACCCAAGAGGAAAAGCAGACATTTATTGCAATGCATTTGTTAACTGCAATACGGAGCAGGTAGTGTACATTACACTGTGTCAATGTAAAGCCTTTTATATAGGCAGAACGATTCATCACTTTAAAACACGGATAGGAGAGCATGTTAAAGTCTGGAAAGAAAGTAATATAAAATACGCTATTGGAAGACATACAAGGGAAAAATAAAAATGAACACAAGATTGGCTTCTTTGGGATTCAGAAAGTCCAAAATAATCCCAGAAGAGGTAACTGGGAGGCTATGGTAAGCAGAATTGAAACCAAGTGGATAGTTAGAACTTGGGCATGCTATCCTCTGGGGTTAAATGATTCAGTAGAGCTTGTATATCATTTATAATAAAATTTAGCAATAGATGAAAAATAACAAAAATGTAATTGTATAGACTGAAATGGTAATTTTGGTGCCAGTAATAAATAGAGAATAATATATGGGGTGTTGTGTTTAACGAGATTTTACACACACCCGGTTGTAGGATACTCACATAAACCCGAGGCGAGCCCAAGGGGTTTATAAAAAGCATCCTACAATGAGGATTTACACACCATCCCATATTTTATTTTTTATAATTGCTGGAGTGCACTTTTTCATGTGAGCAATTATAAAAAATAAAATAAGCTAACAGATCAGTGTTCAGGATGCCGTGGACCACCCTGGATTCTGCTGCGGTCCGTGGTCTTCCTAGTTATACTGCTGCACTTATTGTAAGAAAAGGAAGAGGATATTTTGATAAAAAATGTGTAGAAAGATTGATTTTTGTTTCAATATTAACTTACCGCCGAGCGGCGGTTGCAGCGTCCTTCTGGGTTCGAGAGGCAGGGGCAATGTGGCATGGCCCGGGCTGCGATCTCATGCTGATGGAGAAACACGGCGCAGGTTTTTCTTTTATTTTGCTTCTGTTTTCAAGTGGCTTAGTTAAGACAAAGAGTTCTTTTTTTTTTTTAAATAAAAAAGAAAATTACCGCTGAATATGAGGGACCATGAAGTGTGCTGCACCATGGGATTGCTTCATGGAATGTCAGAGAACAGCAACTGAGGGATGGCTGTTTCAAGGGAAACCTGGCGCATGCAAATTATAACTGGGTTTCCCTATGGGAAAAAGCACTAGCTAGTAATTATTAAGATATAAACCATAGAAATGGAATGTCAATATGTCTCTCTGTGATGGGAGTTGTTCTTATGAAATTCTTACTTATGGAATCTTTTCTTATGAAGCATTTTTCCTTTCCTTCACTAGTATTGTGTCCAATGTGGATTATTTTTTATCTACCATGGGAATAGAAATGCCAAAATAACTAGACAAGAGATGTGAAGGCAAAGGAGTCTATATAGAAGAACGGGCAAATATGAGACAGAAAAGAAAAAGAGACCAAGAAATAAATGAATATGAGAAACAGAAATTGACACTTCAGATTTATGTTTTACAAAAGTCTAGATTTTGTTCATTTTTAGACGATCGTCATTAAATTAATGTAATGCATAAAGTGTCTAAGTTAATCAAAAATGGATATATAATTAAAAGTGATGTTGCATTTTAGCATACATGCCATGTTTTCATACTAAGCTTTGTCAAAGTCAGGTAATGAATTGTGTTTAGTAAAAATGAAGGTTACTGTCCATTTATTATTCCTATCTTTTATTTATTTATTTATTTAGACAGCAGTTTGGAAAACTTTTGATTATTAAGTGTTAGATTCATTATTGAATTTTCTATATAGCTAAGGATATTATGGAATAAGTTAGAACATATAGATATTCCAATATTATTTGTATAAAATCTTTGCCAGGATATTTTGTAATGGGTATGTTGGAGTACTGAAATTGCATGCCAACACTGGTTTAATTGTAGATTTGCATGAAGTTTGGTGTGTTTTTTATGTCAATTGTTTTATTGATTATACTATAAATAGGGAGTAGATATGTGACTCTTTAACCTCTGAGGAAGCTCCGCCCAGATGTAGCGAAACGGAAGGTTTTCTGGCCCATCTGGGCTTAGCTGTTGCTTTTGTGAACTGCTGTCCCTTCATGATTTGTCTCTCTTTGATAGTATTTTAGCTGTTTTCTAGATTGCTGCTACATAATCTTGCCCCTTTTTGTGCACACATTTTGTACTGTATATGGTGTTTGTCTTAAATACATGATTTTTACAAGTCAGAATAAAAGTTATTTTCATTTGACTTGGTTTTCAACATTTCCTTTTTTTAGCAACTGGGGGCTGTAGTTTTTACAGGCTGTTCAGAATGGGTGCTCCATTATGTTGTGAGTTTATATTATGTTGGTGTTGAGAGCACCATTCTACTTGAACAGTTTCCTGGAGCACCTTTTTTGTTAATTTGTTTACATGGTTTTGACCGCTCAGGATTTTTTATTATAACACGTTAGTACAAGTGTGCTGTTCTATAAATTCATTTGGTAAAGATGCAGCAATCAGTACAGTGGGAGACAGATTTTCTATTTTGCCTTAACACTGGTTATTACCATTGATCTGTTTAAATTAAATTCTGTTATATAATGACATCAGAAATTTCAGACAGTAATTTAAATACCGGTAGCAATAGAAATGCTGAAGGGACTAAAACTAACAAGCAGTTTCACTGTGCACAGCAAGTTTTTTTAGATGAAGGTTCCAACAACCCATTACTTAATAATAGTCAACATCCTGCAAGTATTCAAACTGGGGGAGAAAATGATGATCATGCTACCTATTTTCAACTAGAAAAAAAGTTAAAAAAGCACGTAGAATGTATCGGCATAAAATCTCAATGGAAGCGTATATCACTCTAAAACAAGTACCTCGAGGGCTTAGAAATTTGCAGTTACCAGCATTTGGAACAGATCAGCCAGATTTTTTGGCTGATTGGTATGCAATTGGTCATGACGCCTCATTATAACGAATGGAATTAATTTTGAAGAATGCAGCACCAATTAGAAAACAGATCTCTGATGAAATTGAAGGATTGGAAAGTTTATTAGCTAGCAACACTACATCAGATGAGCTAAATAAACTACAACAAGAACTAGATGAGAAAATAAAACATTATGATGCAAGATTAAAACAAGTGAAAGAAAACATTTATGGGATTCAAATGAATATAGGAATGGGACTGTGTTTAACTGGAGTGATAATAAGAATGATAGAAAGACAGAGCATGCTCAATTAAAGTCGATTCTAAAGAAAAATGTTACCAATAAGGATGTTACGGTGTTGGACTGCACGTCTGGACCAGATTTGGACACGTCAAGTAATAGCTCTGTTTTTATTTCCCGGAAGACAAGACAAGACAAACAGGATCTGAACCACCAATACCCCCCAGACCTACAGGGCACAGTTAACTCAGATCCTCATCGGAGCAACCGGCAAACACTGTTCAAGTTTCCCTCAAGAAACAAAGGGGGGGGGGGGACAGAGGTGGAAGAGGACAGTAAATAAAATGTGGAGAGAGACAAGTGATGTTCCAATTCCTGACAATGTTTTTAATATCTCATCTAGAATGTTAACAATGGAGGAAAATATAGTGCTAAACAAAGGGTTGACTTTTGTGCCTCCCAAAGGACTTGATGTGAGCCAAGTATTAATAGATTTACATTTGTTTGCTAGAAAATTAACTTTAAAGACCATCTTTCAGAAGGATGATCCATCCAGTAACTAAATGGAGAGAGTGAACAAGCTGAGCATGTATTCAGAGTGAAGTCCATTTGTTGTCCGCAGCATGAAGCAGCAGTGTCCACTTTTGTGAAGCTGTATGAAAATGATCTCATGAGAATGGATTTGGAACCAAATCAACAAAGGAAAGTATTTTATAACCTTACTTCAACAGAAAGTGAAGCACTGAACTCTTGCAAAATGATAAATCTATTGTGATTAAGCCTGCTGATGGGGTGGGGGGCTATTGTAGTAATGAACAGTGATGATTATGAGAAAGAGATCTTAAGAGGGGCATGGCTAGCAGCTGACAGCAGAAGTTGCATCCCAGAGAGTGCTCCTGCACTACCACCTATAATAATCTCCATTTTTTGGATTTTTAGAAGCTGGAACTGTACAAAACAAGCAAAAACCTTGAGATATTAGCCAGCAGATTTGAACTGTTGTTTTCCAGCATTGAACACTATGGAGAACCCTTGGAAAACAGGGCAGTTGGATTCAGGCCAGGGGAAATGGGGCAAGAGGCCTGATGGCGCCGATCACTCTGCCCTTGTGGCTGAAGCTACCGGAGACTCGGAGCCGACTAATAGTGCAATTCTACAGGTGGTACAAGCTTTGGATAGCTTGGTGCAGGCTTTGGATACCAAGATGGATCTATATAATAAGAGAGTACCTGACCTGGAACATAAAGTGGAAATCATCTCTGTAGAATTGCGTATGGCGAAGGAATCAGCTGACAAAACCATCACAGTTACAGCAGGACTAGTTTCTGAGAACAAAATCCTTTGGCTTCGCCTAGAACAGGTTCAGAATGGAGCTCGATTAGCACATGTTCATGGAGTTCCAGAAGGTTATGGGGGGGGTGATTTACAGCACTGTGTTACTCAGTTGCTCTCTAACATGTTGGATCTTTCCCTGGCTGAGTCTCTTCAGCACATTTATCAGATTACACCGAGGAGAAAGACAGTGGAACAAGATTCTCCTCATACCATCTTGCTTGTTACAGCAGGGCAGCATATTAGGGATAGAATCCTTCAAGCAGCAAAAGATAAGGGCCCGCTAAAACTCTTAGATGGAACCAGGATCTTTTATTTTCCAGACCTCAGCTACAGTACTCATCAAAGACGAAAGCCCTTTGATGTGGTCCATGGAGAACTCAAATCATTGGGGATCAGCCACTCTTTGTTGGTGCCTGCGAAACTTAGAATTTCATATGCAGGTAAAACTTATATTTTTACCGATCCTACTGAGGCAGGGAAAAGACTGGTTAAGATTAAAGATGACTTTATGCAGAACAGTTTGATCCCTGGAGAGACTGATGAGGGCTGAAATAAATCCAAAAATACTGTCCTGTGGCTAAATTAGTCTGCTATCCTGATTTTTGATTGTTTGGAACCATGTTTTATTGCATAATAGATAAAGGTTGTGTTCTGTCTATATAATTGTTACAGTTCCTTGAAGTAATGTTCAATTACATGTATGATTGGTTGTTTGGGTGGAGTGCAGACTTAATGTCTGCTTCATTTAAACATAGTATTATAGTAATAAGAGTCTATACATGGACTTAGATATAAGTCACTGGTTGACTTAATGGGTCTTGCACCCCGGGTCTTATTGGATTTTAGTTTATTATAGTAAATAGTCCATGGTCATGGCTGCAACTAGCAATCTGTTTAACTTTTCTTATTCATACTGAATATTCAGTAGTATCTCTCCCCTATATGATGTAACCATGAGTGAGAAGCAATGAATACTGATTTAATGTATATACCTCTATAACTTGCTAATTCTTTGAAACAAGAATGCATCTGTATCAGTTCTGATATAATGAATAAAAAATAAAGTATAAAAAAGAGAAAGAGATCTCAAATCAATTGTCTGATACTGCTTTTTACCTACCATTAACAGGAAATTCTATGGGTGTATTCAAACAGCGTGTTGATGAATACTTACCGATGGCATTCGAGAAGGGTTGGTTAAATAAAAAAGAAAAAGCTTTTTGACTGTGGATAAGCCGAGTATACCAACAATTTATATCCTTCCAAAAATCCACAAAAATTTAGAGAAACGCCCTGGGTGCCCTATTATTTCAGGAATAGGGTGGCTCACTGAGCCACTCTCAATGTTCGTCGACACAGATTTGAAACTGCTTGTACAATTGGTACTTTCTTATCTTAGAGATACAGCCAATTTACCTAATATAGTTAATTACATGAAATTAATAGTAGTTCCAGTTTTGCCACTTTAGATGTGCAATCGTTATATACGTGTATTCCACATGAAGAGGGACTTGAAGCATTGAGATACTTTTTGAATCAGAGAGAAAATACTGTTAGCACCCACCATGGAATTATTATTATTAGTTCTATCCAGATTTATTTTAAAATTCAGTATGTTTGTTTTTAGGAACAAATATTATTTGCAAGTCAGAGGAACTGCCATGGGAGCAACCTTTGCACCAAGTTATGCTAATTTATTTTTGGCAAGGTGGTAACTGAATGTTGTCAGGAGCACCTCCACAAATCCTTTTCTTTTTGAGCTGGATTTGTGGAGGTGCTTTATTGATGACATTATTATATGGAAGGGAGACAAGAATGGACTCATTCAGTTTGTAGATTTCCTCAACAATAGTGATCCTGCATTGAAGTTTTCACTAACTATGGGGAAACATGAAATTAGCTTTTTAGATGTTAAGTTATACAGGGATCAGGATGGAAATATATTGTCCGATTTGTTCTCTAAAGATACTGACCGAAACACTTTGCTTCATGCATCTAGTTTCCATCCTAAACACATTATTAAGGCTATTCCAAAGGGACAGCTAATTCATATTAAACAAAATTGTACCAGCGAGGAAGTTTATGAGAAAATGTAGAGTGAACGAGTTGATATGTTCAAACAAAGCGGTTACTCGAAAAACACCATGCAGGAAGCAATACAGTCAGTGGATAAGATGGATAGACAGTTTTTGTTGGTACCAAAAATGAAAGAAAAACAGCAAACAGGGTCTTATGATATTAGGTTCATTACGACGTACACGATGGGGGCACAAAAGCTACGGGACATTATATTGAAACATTCACCAGTTCTTTCTACTGATCAGAAACCAATATGAATGTGTCAAAAGAAACCACAATTTGTTTATAGGGGAGCAGATAATATAGGAAATAGGGTAGTTTTGACATTGTTTACCCCAGATCAACAGAAAACACAGTGGACAGTTCCTATTGTGAACAAAAAATGTGGACATTGCATGTATTGTAGTTATTTGATACAGGGGAGTTCGATAGCACATCCAAGAGGAAAAGCAGACATTTATTGCAATGCATTTGTTAACTGCAATACAGAGGGGATATTGTACATTGTATCGTGTCAATGTAAAGCCTTTTATATAGGCAGAACGATTTGTCACTTTAAAACATGGATAGGACAGCATGTTAGAGCCTGGAAAGAAAGTAATATAAAATACGCTATTGGAAGACATGTGCAAGGGAAAAATAAAAATGAACACAAGATTGGCTTCTTTGGGATTCAGAAAGTCCAAAAGAATCCCAGAGGAGATAACTGGGAGGCTATGATAAGCAGAATTGAAACCAAGTGGTATTTAGAACTTGGGCATGCTATTCTCTGGGGTTAAATGATTCAGTAGAGTTTGTACATCATTTATAATAAATTTAGCAATAGATGAAAAACAACAAAAATGTAATTGTATAGACTGAAATGGTAATTTTGGTGTCAGTAATAATAAGATATAAACCTGGTCAGATTTACCCACCCCCGTACCTGTTCCATCCCCTCTTAAACCCATCCACAGTCTCCACCTCTATCAGCTCCCTGGGCAGTGCATTCCATGGCTCCACCACCCTTTCAGTGAAATAACATCTCTCCTCTCACCTCTGAGCCTGCCCCCTTCCAGCTTACACCCATGACCTCTCATTGCCCCACCCTCCTTCCTTTGGAGCACCCTGACTGGGCCTCCCTTATTGATCCCTTTCATGTACTTAAAGACCAATATCATGTCCCCCCTGTCCCTCCTCTTCTCCAGGGTATACATGTCGAGCTCCTTGAGCCTCTCCTCATAGGTCCTGTCCCCCAGGCCCCAGATAATTTTGGTTGCCCTCCTTTGCACCCTTTCTAGTAGTGTAATGTCCCTCTTTAAATGTGGTCTCCAAAACTGCTCATGATACTCGAGGTGTGGCCTAACCAAGCAGTTGTACAGTGGAAGGATCACTTCTGCCTTTCTGGAGGTAATCCCCCTGGTGATGCATCCTAGCATCCTATGTGCCCTTGCCGCTGCCCTCCTACAAGTCTCTGAGTTGTTCATTTTGACATCTACCACTCCCCCCAGGTCCCTCTCACCCTCCGTGACTTGAATCGTGTCTCCTCCCAGGGTATACCCCTGGCCTGGATTTCTGAATCCCAGGTGCAGAACCTTGGACTTCCTTGCATTGAATTTTAGTTTCCATTTTCCTGACCACCTTTCCAGAGCCTTCAGGTCCATCTGCAAGGCCACCCTTCCTTCCTCTCCTCCTCCTCATCCGCCACTGCACCCAGCTTTGAGTCATCTGCAAAGAGACTCATCTCACTCCTGATCCCCATCCTGATGTCTGAGACATAGGCATTGAACAGGAGTGGCCCCAGCACTGACCCCTGGGGAACCCCACTAGTAACTCACTTGGGGATAAGGCTAACCCTCCAACCACCATCTTCTGAGTACACTCAGAGAGCCAATTTTCTATCCATCTTAACAACTGTCTCCCTACCCCCAACTCCTTCAGCTTAGCCAGCAGGCCACTGTGGGGCACCGAATCAAACGCCATGCTGAAGTCCAGAAAGAGAATGTCCACTGGCCTACCCTGGTCCAGGGCCCTCGTCATCCAGTCATAGAACTCAACAAAGTTTGTCTGGCACGATTTTCCCGGGACAAAGCCATGCTGTCTATTGTCCAAGTACCCAGTTTGCTCCAGTAACCCCCCTAGCCTTTTCTTGACAATACCCTCCATCGCCTTGCCGACCACTGATGTCAGGCTAAAATATAAACACTTTGCCTTCTCCCCAGTCCACCTCTACAGTCAAAAATCTGTTGGTAAATGATGTAGATGTTGTTGATCCAGTTGAAATTGCTAATCTTCTCAATAACAATTTTTCTGACTTATCTATCGTGGGATAGGGTCACGGAGGGATGTTCAGGGCTTAAATTGTGCTTTACCTGTATTAAATAGACCTGAATTTAGGTTCAGTAAGGTTTCTGAGCTAGATGTTTATAAATTGTTAAGTACTTTTCCCAATAGATATAGTAATTATGGGGGCAGGTTGGATGGTCGATTTTTAAGGTTGGCAATTCCATTTATTGTTAACCTGCTTTGTTTCCTTTTTAATCTCTGTCTGCAATCTTGCTAGTTCCCTGCTGATTGGAAACTGCCAAAAGTTGTGCCAATTCCAAAAAAGACTCGTGCAACTTTACTTGAAGAGTTTCGTCCCATCTTTATTCACAATCCTTTAAGCAAGATGCTGGAAAAAATTATAGCTAATCAAATTAATAACTATCTTTCCAGTCATGGGTTACTTTCTTCTAATAAATATCGTTTTCGTAATAATTATGGAACTGGGACTGCCTTGGCCAGGTTCACAAACTCCGTCCCAAAGGGCTTTGAGAAAGGCCTTATGACCGGGGGCAGTGTTTGTGGACCTGACCAAGGCATTTGATTCAATTGAGCATGATCTGGTATGCTCAAAGTGGGAGTTCCCTGTGGTGGTATATCATCTCTCTCTCCCTTGGACTTGTACCTCTCATTCAGACTAATTCTCCTTCATCTGAGACTTTATGTTTGTACTGAAATATCAGAGTACTCTTGGAAGTATTTAAGTGCTTAGATTGTTAAATGTTATATGTGTGAGGAGATTAGTTAATAGATATTTTATCAGTTTTAGGTCTTTTGATTTAATTATTATTTGGGGAGTGGGGTTATTATTAAGACGGTGGGTGTATTGGGGTGAATAAAGTGTTTTTTATTGTAGGGTTTTTTAATTGATATAATAGTATTTTAGAGTCTGAAATATGTGTTGGGGTGGTAAGAACACAGTCAGGCGGTACTCCCCCTCAAGACTGAAGGAGCTCCGTCCTTTTGAATATCCTGCACTGCCTTTGGAAGTTTATAAAAATTGGCAAGTTCTCGGCATTGTGAGATGAAGGAGTGAGAGGAATAGGAGATCCTGGAACTCTTGTGGGGGATGGGAAAGGAGTGGATGGATAGGGACAGTCAGAACCAGGAGACGCCCTGGGGCAAAATGGATACAGGAGTGAGGTCCACCTTGCCGTGTACCCATTCCCAACAGCACTGACTTGGTCAGGCAGGAGGTGGAGTCATCCTTGGAATCTTGTCCCTTTCAGGTGGTGTTAAGCAATGCTAGGTCCTTTAGGAACAAGACCGCAGTGGTGGCGGATCTTGTTGCATCTGTGGACCTGGCCTGCATCACTGAGACCTGGCTAGATGAAAATATGGGCCTTATTTTGGGGTCCACGATTCCGGCTGGGTTCTTGGTGATTCACCGCCCGAGAGTGGACCGTAGGGGCGGGGGGGGGTTGCAGTCTGTTTCAGACAAGAACTTGACCTTAGGGAGGTGCCAGTTGGATGTACCAATTCTTTTGAGTGTATTGTGGGTGCAGGTGCAGGTTTCAGGATCCTTCTCATTTATCGTCCACCAGGTGATGGGAGGGAATTCCTGAAGGAGGTTGCGGACTTCATCACTGAGAGGGTATTGGAGTCCCCCTGATGGTTAATTCCGGGGGACTTCAATGCCTGGGTCAACGATGAACTCATGCCTTTTGGACAAAACCTCTTCCAATTGATGGATTCATTGGGCCTAACACGGGTTATTACCTCTGCAACTCATGAGGAGGAACACTCATTGGACTTGATATTCCATCTGGGGATGGAAGTCTCTGATGTGGAGGCGGAGCCTATCGGTTGGTCTGACCATCACGCCCTAAGGTTTAGTTTCGCGGCCCCCAGAAAGAGGCCTGCCCCAAAGGAGATGGTACTGTTCCGTCCTTTAGGAGGAGTAACCTCAGAAGGCCTGATGACAGAGCTGGACTTCTCGGGATTGCCAATGGATAGTACTGACCCAGGGCCCCTAGTGCTAGCCTATAATAGGGCAGTTATGAGGGCCCTGGATGTCATTGCTCCATCCCGTGTTCATCCCTGTACTCTTCATCCAGGGTCTACATGGTTTACCAGGGAGATCCGTAGGTTGAAGAGACAGGGTCAAAGATTGGAGAGACGCTGGCAGAAAACTCGCCTGGAGATAGACAGGCTTAGACTGCTGGATCATTATAAGATCTATCAGTTAGCAATTTCCCATAAGAAAGCAGAGTTCCTGTCCAGGGAAATTGCTACAGCGAGGAACAGACTGGCCCAGCTCTTCCGGACTGTGGACAGACTGTGCAATCCAGCCTGTCTTCAAGCCAGTCGAGCTTTGTCACAGTTACAGTGTAAGGAGTTTGCGATGTTCTTCACTGATAAGGTGTTCACCATCAGGGATGAGATCAGCCAGTGCCTCCCCATTGGATCTTGCACTGATCAACCAAGCTTGGTTCACCTTTAGTCAGCCGGTAGTCATGGATATAGTGTGGAACCTCTAGACTTTGCGTCCAACCTACTGTAGTTTGGATCCAGGCCCTACTCACCTACTGGTGGGGTGTGTAGAAGTTATCAGCCCAATCCATACTGGGATAGTGGTGGTATCATTGGAGAGAGGGATCTTTCCAGATCCCTTAAAGGAGGCAGTGGTGTGCCTCCTTTTGAAAAAGCCCTTCCTTGATCCCGACTGACCAGAAAACTACAGACCGTTCTCAAACCTCCCCTTTTTGGGGAAGGTTATTGAGAAGGTGGTCACTCTGCAGCTAGAGGATCATTTAACCAGCCATAGTATCTATGACCCTCTCCAGTCTGGCTTCAGGAAGCGGCATAGCACTGAGACGGCTCTTGTACGGGTACTGAATGATCTCCTGATGGGAAGAGATTGGAGAGCTCATTTTATCTTGGTTCTCCTTGATTTCTCAGCAGCATTTGACACCGTAGATCATGGGGTATTGCTCGAACGCCTGTGGTTTCTCTGTGGACTAAGGGGGTGGTCCACAGTTGGTTTCAATCTTTCCTGCAGGGTAGGACTCAGAGAGTAGTGTCAGGGATTTATTCCTCAGCCTCTCACTGCCTATGCTGTGGGGTGCCACAGGGTTCGGTGTTGTCCCCCATGTTATTTGTGGTGTATATGCTCCCATTGGGGGACATTATAAGACAGTATGGGTTGAGTTTTCATTGCTATGCTGATGACTCTTAGCTCTATATGTCTTTTGTGCCCGAACAGGAGTCTGATTCAAGTGCAGTGTTTAACAATTGCCTGCTGGAGATACAGAACTGGATGAGTACCAACTGGATGAAGTTGAACCCAGGAAAAACAGAGGTACTGGTAATGGAGCCAGGGGTAAGGATGTCAAGCTCATGGGCGGGAAAACCATCAGGTTTATTTCTTGGGGGAACCCCACTAATGGCATCTAGCCAGGTGCGTAACCTTGGTGTTGTGTTTGATGAGGGCCTGACCCTGATGGCACAGGTGTCGGCCATAGTCAAATCATCCTTTTTTCATCTAAGGAACATAGCACAGGTGAAACACTTGGTTCCATTGGATAATCTTCCTACCCTGGTCCATGCCTTAGTTGTCAGTTGTCTTGATTACTGCAATGCCCTTTATCTAGGGCTGCCAGGAGTGGATATCCGCCGCTTGCAGCTGGTGCAAAATATGGCAGCTAGGTCGTTGACTGGAAGCCCGAGATCCAACCATATAACACCTGTGCTGTGCGAATTGCACAGGCTGCCTGTACAGTGGCGGATCACTTTCAAGGTCACATTGATGACCTATCAGGCCCTACATGGTTTGGGACACCACTACCTGAAAGAGCTCCTGATTCCTTACTGCCCCTCCCGCTCCCTCCGATCCTCTGGCAAGGCATTGCTACAGATTCCCAGGATAACCCTGAAAACATCTGGTGGAAGAACTTTTGCCTTTATGGCACCTACCCTGTGGAATTCTCTACCTTGCCAGATACGCAATAGCCTGACTGTAGAAGGATTTAAAAAAGTTCTTAAGACCTTTTTATTTAAACAAACATTTTCAGAAATGTAAATTGTGTTTTAAATTGCTGTGGAGTTTAATATAGTATGTGAAATTTTGTAAAGACGCCCTGAGCTTTGGAAGGGCGCCTCATATAAATAAATTTTTACTTACTTACTTACTATGTGAAGCTGCTGTATATTGGATAGAGAACTACTTAATGGAGCGCACACAATTTGTCACTATTGGTTCTGTTGTGTCTGAAAAGTCCAAGATTAGTTGTGGTGTTCCCCAGGGGTCCATTTTGGGCCTCTTATTATTTTCTATTTTTGTCAATGAACCCCTCTCTTCTTATACAAATTGAGAAATCATCCTTTATGTGGATGACTTGATTATTTTTTCTCAAGGTGGCTCTCTCTCCGATGTAATGGCAGCTTTGAATCCTGACTTTAAATGAGTTTGTAAATGTTTTTTTGGATAACTTGATGATTTTGAATTCTAACAATACTAAGTCTTTGATTTTTGATTTTTGATACCTTTTCTATACTTGGTAACAATCCATCCTTCTGTTTGTATGATCAGAATGGTATGGTCATTGAACAAGTATACCAGTTTAAGTACTTTGGGATCCTTCTAGACCTCGGGTTAACTTTTTCCCTTCAGGTTCAAACAGTTGTTCGTACTATAAACCAAAGGATTGGTCTGTTGTACAAATTTAAACTTTTTTTTTCCTTTGAAGTCAGAAAATCTATTGCTAATGGATCCCTTTTACCCCACTATGATTATGTTTCTTATATCTATTTACATCTTGGGAGTACGGAGCTGCATTTTTTAAAGGTTGCTTATAATAACATATGCCGATTTGTTCTTCAGGTGCCCATATGAACACATCATTTTGTCTTGCATTCTCATTTAAGATGGTTGACCCCAATAGCCAGAATTGAATATTTTTTTGGTTGTGTCATTTTCAAATGTGTTTTACTTAAGTCATTGTTTCCTCTATACAGTCTTGTAAAGTTACGTACTGTTCTTTCCAGCTTGTGATCGTCTAATGGCATTCTATTTGACACTGTTATACCTAAACTTAAAATAGCATTTCATGCTTTTTCTATAGCTGCCCCTCAGTTTTGAAATATATTGCCCCTCCCCTGTAAGGCTTCATTGTTAACTGGCTATAAGACAAAATTGAAAAAATATTTATTATCAAAATTTTCTTGTAGCTGCTCTTTGTAATTGATTGTTCAATGTTATGTATTGTGGTGTATTGTCTTTTGCATTGACCCGGGTCAGACCTGAAAAAGGGTCATTGGTCCAGTGTCCTAAACCGGTTAACAAATGAATAAATAAACAAAAAAATATAAAATAAATTAGCCGTAACCTGGGGGCACCCCCACCTGTCTAATGTAATTGGGCGGATTGTCTTTATAGGTGAGATGAGGGCTCAGTGTTCCTAGTAACCTTTTAAGCTGATTATAAGAAGCGGTAAAATAATACAGATCCCACAGAAAGTGATAAAAAAAAACTTTTAAGTGTGGCAGCCCCATGATGGCTATGTGCAACTGATTGTTTTCCTCTCTCAACCTCTGTACTTCTGCCTGCAATTCTTGGGTGGTAGGATTCGAACCTACCTCAGCTTTTTTTACCTCTCCCATCTAATTTTACTGTGGCCTCTCTTCTGCCACCCAGAGTTGGGGCGTTGCTCCCTCTGTTCACCCCCTTCCAATACCCCACCCCTCCCACAGACTTCCCTGGATAAATAGATAAAAGGGCTTGCTGTATTTCAGCTTCCGTGAGGGTTTGTCTAGAGTAGCTGCTTTCTCTGGGGTCAGCTTTGGGAGGGTGGCAGATGAGAGAAGAGATGTAATTTCTCCTGACTCTGGTGGGCTGGAGGATGCATACAGAGTGGCACAGAAGCTGCACATAATTGCATTGACATCCTCTGGGGAGGTTCTATGTGGCTGTCCTGGTGCTTTAGACCAGAAATGTGTCTGTCAGCCTGTTGTTTGCACAGTCAGTATGCCAAAAATCTCCCCACTGCTTTCTCCACCTTCCCAGTATCTATGTTCAAGGTGAGGAATCACAACCTCAGCTTTGCAATAGATAAGTGTGTTGATTTCTAACCTTAACTGGACAATAATCCTATACAAGTCCAAATCATTGGTGGGATGTGGGAATGCCTTATAGGAAGTTTCTGTCTCCATGAGCTCTTTTTCCACATCTGCCAGTTGCTTTTCATGCTGTTTCCTCCTGTGCACATCATATCCAATTATTTTGCCCCTAATGGTGGCTTTGTAGGTCTCCCATACTGTGCTTGCAGTGGTTGGGCATACCACATTATCAGGAAAGAAATCAGAGATCTTTTTTTTTTTTAACCCAAGGGGTGAAACCCAGGTCTTTTACCAAAAGTGGGTCCAAGCACTAGGAGGGGGATTTGAGTATTAGGGGGCCCAGTATCAAGTGTAGGTGGATAGGGTTGTGGTTGGATATGACCAGTGGGATGATGGTGGAAAAAATTACCATTGATGTGGGGGTGGAGAGGTCTGCCACATATCTAGGCAGCTGTGTATGCTCAGGATGGTGGAGTGATGCATATAGTCACATTCACGGGGGTGTAGTAGGCACTATATCACAGACAGATTGTGGTCTTTTGTCTGTAGGTGCAGGGCTATACCTCAGGCAGATTGTGGTCTTTTGTCAGGAGGTGCAGGGCTTGTACCTCCTTGGTGTCTGGTTCTAGAGATGACACTTCTGCCTAGCAATGGACCTATGGTAAGGTTGAAATTGTCCCCTGTTTAAAAAGGGCATGGATGGGGTGGTGATTTGTGTCATCTGGTGGGTAATGTGATGGAAAAATGTAGGGTCATCCATGTTAGAGGCATACAGATTTTAGAGAGGAGAGGGTTGATTGTAAAGGAAGGGAAAAGATCAGAGTAGGTACTAGTGGATGGAGGTAGGGAGAGGACTAATACAGAGCAGAGGGGGTCTGAATTGGGTGGGGGTGCAGGTAAGGAATGGTAGGGGCAAGGACACAGCTAACATGGGCAGCAGCTGGGAGGAGCAAGGGAGGTCTAGGGCAAGGATACAGGCAGGATCAAGTGAGGCAGGGGGCCCTCAGGGATGGAATCAGGTAGGAGACCAGGAGGGTGTGCAGAGGAATGGGTTGCATCATGGAGGCAAGCAAGAGAAAGAAGGGAGAGTCGTCATCCTGGGGGATTCAGTATTAAAAGGTATAAGATGGGGGGGCAGAGGAGCCAGGAAGAGCTGCATATGAGTGGAGTGTATGCGGGGCATGACAGCTGGAAAAGTGGGGCAGCATGTTAAGAGGTGTGTGGGGAGGCTGGGGGGCCTCATATCATAGTGCACCAGGGTACTAATGATCTGGAAGGAAATAGGTTGGAAGAAGTGCAAGAGAGCTTCAAGGAAGTAAGACGGTTGTGCAGTAGAGAGGGGAGGACAGCTGCATTTTCTGAGAGTCTCCCGGTGCCAAGGCCTAGCATGGCCAGGAAACTAAGAATCTCAGAGTTCAATAAATGGCTGGGGACATGGTGTGAGGACATGGGATGTGGACTGGTGGGGGGATGGGGTAGCACATGGGTGAACCAAGACCTGTATGCACTGGATAGGCTGCACCTGAGTAGGGAAGGCTCAGTGGTCCTAAAGAAAAAGCTGGGGGAGTTCATTGCAGAAAAGTATTATTTAAACTAGGCTGGGAGGGTGAGGGGTGGGAAGCAAACACTGCCACCAGGCAAGGGAGACCACCAGGCTCCCCCCAAAGACAAGCTGGAAGAGGGGAAGCAAAAGGAGAAGGGTTAGGGAGGAGGATATAGGCAAGCGGGGAAGAACTCACGGTGGAGGGTAGTCTCACCAAACGCAAGAAGCCTTGGCAATAAGACAGTAGAACTGCAGGCTTTGATGGTGGAAGGGGACGTGGACATAGCTGCCATAACTGAAACATGGGCCACCCAGTACCAGGACTGGGATCTAACGATTCCTAGGTACAAACTGTACCACAGGGACAGGGACAAAGGGAAAGGGGGAAGGGTAGCTATATATGTTAAGGAGGGGATATTGTGCAATAGGGAGGAATGTGAGGAGGGCAAGGCCAAAGCCTTATGGATTCACCTGCAGCATTCAGAGGGTAGGAAGGTGAGATTGGGGGTGGTGTATGGGCTACCCTCTGAAAATGTGGAAATGGGCAGGGAACTGGGAGAATAAATAAAGAGGCTAAGCAGTACGGGCAACACAGTGCTGGTCGGGGACTTCAGTCTGCTGGGGCTGGATTGGAACACCCCAGCCACATCAAGTGCCAGAGAACAGGTCCTCCTGCAGGCCTTCCAGGACAGCTTCCTCCTCCAAGGAGGGGTCTCTAATTCAGATGCCAGTTCAGACTGGTCCCCACCACACAACTGGTGGTTGGAGATGGCCACAAGGCTCCATTCACCCCCCAGTGAACATACTGATGGAGGTCAGACTCTGGAATAGACATGCAGCTGTTTGATCCATATGCTTTGGGTGATTTTCCCTTTGAATGGCTTCCTCGACCCAAGGGTGTTGAAGTACTTGGTGGCGGGACTATGAAAACCACTAGATAGGAAAGCCCATTGCAGGCTCCGAGACTGTCCCAGACCTTTCCTCTCCTACAAGATAGCTTTGGCACCAGACTTCAAAAAACAGTTCTCAGTGTATCTGGAGAAAGGGAGTAAAGGCCCCAAGAAGGGGCTAGACAAGAGCCTTGGGCTGGTGCAGGATAAGTTGTTGGACCTGGTGGATCCTTTAGATCTGTTGAGTGATGTGTTTCAGGAGGTGCTGGATGACTGCAAGCCCCTGGACCCGACCTACCTTCAAGACATCATTCAGAGAGCTATCTGCTTCCTGGGCAACACTAATGTTGTGCTCTCAGCAGAGAGGTGCATGTCAGTTCTCTGTTTTCACCCTGATTCCACAGAGCTGGCTTACAAGGATACAGGGGCAGAGGCTGAGGGCTGCCTTTTTGGTGACCCGCTCCTGACAGAACTCAGAAAGCTGGGAGAAGGTTTCTCTTCTATGAGAAAAACACAGACCTCCTTCAGATGGATGAGACCCCTTTTTTCAAGAGCAGGAAAGAGTAGAGGCTGCCCTTTTGGTCAGGCTGGACAACAACAAGGTTTCTGACAGGCCCCAGATTATGGCTTTGATGGATATGAAGCTTTCAGATTTAGGACTGGCAGAGGCCACTCCAGGGTAGCTAAAGGAGCTCAACAAATGACCCCCCCAGAGTAGGTAAGTCAACCATCTTTACTCCTTTCTTTCCAAGCAGATACAGGCCCCTTGCAACTGGGTGGAAGACTAGCGCTGCTCACAGCCAACTAGGGAAAAAAAATCACCCAAGACCCATGTGTGCTGACAGCTATAAGAGGTTATCACTTTGAATTCAAACCCTGCCCCCTCCGTAGATTTTCTCACACCCACCCTGCGTTTCCCCGGGGAAAAAGATCTTATAGACAAAGAGCTGGATTCTCTGCAGTCCAAGGGAGCCATCTGAAGGGGGGCACTCACCATGACATGGTTAAGTTCCATTTCCTGGTCCCAAAGAAGGACGGGGTTCACACCCAGTGATCAGTCTCTGGGGCTTGAACTCCTTCATTGGGTACCGTCATTTCAAGATAGAAGGGATCCATCTCCTAAGAGACTCTCTACGCCGGGGGGATGGATGATCTGTCTGGACCTTATGGACATCTATCTCGTGATCTCTATCCCCCTCCTAGACAGGGGCTGGCTAAGGTTCATCTGGAAGGGGGAAAAGTGGCATTTTAACAGTCTTCCCTTCAGATTAACCTCAGCTCCCTGGTGTTTGACGAAAGCACTGTGCCCAGTAGTTGTGTGGCTCTGGGCTATGGGGATCAGGCTAATTGTCTACCTGGATGATTGGCTGATTATGGCTCAGGATTAAGTCTTGCTTTTGTTTCACTTTCACTTCACCACATCCCTCTTTGAGGCCCTGGGCTTTATGATAAATGGAAAAAAGTCAGTTCTGACCCCAGTTCAGATCATCTCCTTTCTGGGCTTCGAAGTGGATTCTTGATCTGCTTCTTTCCACCTTCCCTCCAAGAATGTGAAGAATACAAAAAGAGAGATACAGGATACTCTTGAAATACATAGCCCCCTCCCTAAGAGACCTTGCCAGGGTGATAGGACTACTATCATCCTCTGTTCAGCCATCTTCCCAGCCCCTCTCCACTACAGGACCTTGCATGATTTCAATATCCATTTCTTAAACAGACGGAGTCCTTTGATTCCAAACTCCCCTCCACAGACCAGTCAGGTCAGGGTTTATTTGGTGGTTAAGCCAAATGACAACTGGAATGGGAGAGCAATATTCAGCACACACCCAGAATTAATAATAGATTGTAATGCAGGTTCCTTTGGTTGGGGAGCATGGTGCGAAGCAGCCTTCACCGTGGGCAAATGGTCCCCAGTGGAGGCTGTGATGATTTGCCAGCTGGTTATGATTATTTTATGATATTGGTAGTATAAATAAATACAAAATCACACATGCCCCCACAATGCAAAGCATCATGGGCTGCATATGCAAATCACCACAGAATGTTATGCTGGTCCAACTTTAAGCAGAATTGCATGGTGCCGAAAGGCCTCTCACACAGTTTGCAAAGGGTGCTAACAGAAGACATAGACACGTGTTTTGTCCTACCAGGACTCATCAGTATGCCTCGTCTGTTTGACACCCCAGTGGAATGGACCAGCTACCTTAAGGCAGTGTGCCTTGGATATACTGTGGTGAACCCATTTAAATAAAAAATGTATGGTAGTATAAATAAATGGTCAGTGTATGAAATGTCAGTCTGCAAGATTTGGCCGTTTTAAATTACAAGGTGTCAGCAGCTGAAATCACAGGATGTATTACACTGACCAGGATATCTCTGTAATGTAATTAACTTCCTTGAGAAATTGCATTTTATGGCCTTGTTATAACTGCATGTCTTTGAAGTTGAAAACTAAATATACATTTTATTACATCAGGACATCACAGGATGTCATGTAGATGATTCCTGTTGGCTATTTCACACCTGGGTGATGGACTGCAATGTTGTAAACCTCAAAGGAACTGGTTAATCAAAGATTCATAATTTGGGAAATGGGTTTTTGCTGATGTCACATTATTTAATATACCTCCTGATAGGAAATCTTGTTTGCATTTTTTTATTCTAAAATGAGGAGCTAGATGACTCACAGAAGAGGCGTTGAGACACAGAGTTTAAACTGATACTTGTGTCTGAAATGTATGTCATATCATCTTGGGACTCTAGAGAGACACAGCTCTCTGATCTAACTTTAAAACACATTTCTAGAGGTAATACCTTAGATAGCAAAGATCTAAATGTATTGTGGTAGGAGTTTTGTTTTGTAATTTTCCCTTATTCTTTTATGTGATTGTGAGCTCTTTGATATAGTGTTCTGTGTTTACATTTTTCATATTTTTATCACCTTTTAGTAAAGTACCTTTTCTTTGAAAGACTGCATGGGTGTCTGCCAGTTCTTTTTGCATGTGACGTATAGGGGGTTAAGTCTGACAAAACTTTTCAACAGCTTGATGGTGTTACTAAACTTGTAAAAAGGTAAGAATATACCTAAGGTCTCTTATAGAGTTAAAAAGGTTCATTTTGGATACCTAGTTAGTTGTCCTTTGGTGAAAGATATATTGCATTCCCCGAAGAGAATATTATCTGAGCCTGTACATTTGGGTACGCTAGCATAAGGTTCGCAGTTTGAATCCCCCCAGAACTTGAGACTAAAGGTGATTTAGACCCAGAAGCAGACAGGAGGGTTACCCGGTCTGTTACCTGTTCACACTATTGCACTCTGAGGTTGGCACTGTGGGAGCAGAGGGCCTGACCTGTGGAGTGTGTTTGTGACAGAGGACACTCTTCACAACAGTGTATTGGAGCTGATGGCAGCCAACTTTGCCATCTGGAGCTTTGTGAAGCACAAGCCAGGGATTTCAATCCTTCCTTGCATGGACAATGAGGTAGCAGTGAGGTACATCAGCCGTCTGAGGGGAACCAGATCCACGCTGTTGACCACGGTGATGAAGGTCTTTTGGGGATTCTGATTCTGCCTCCAACAATCGATCAAGGTCCAGGTGATCCATAGCCTGGGCCTGGCCACGTGCGAGACTATGGTGATTTCCTTGTCCTCCCCAAGATTTTCAGGAAAGTCAGTCTCAGAAAGGGTCTCCTAAGTACAGACCTGTTTGCATCAAGACTAAGTCACGAACTTCGCAGATTCTTCAGTCGGAGACTGGACCCAGAGGCAGAGGCCATGGATCCATTTACTTAAAATTGAGAGGGGGAAAGGAGATTTACCTTTCCCCTTTTTCCATGATATGCAGGACATTGGCCCAAATCAGATGACAGAGAGTGACAGTAGTACTGGTGATCCTGGTCTGGCAAGCCCAGCCATGGTACCTAGTTCTCCTGGAACTCTCAGTCGAGTCAACATCCTTCTACTTTTTCCCCAACTGCTCGATCTTTTGCTAGACTCGATGGGGTGATGTTAACCCCAGTCCAGGAAGGGTCTTTCCAACTAGTGGCATGGATTCTTTCAGGGGCTACTGTGCAGTCTCAGATCTTTTAGATGGAGCTGTCAAACTTCTCCATCAATCTTGGGTTGGGGGCACTAGAAAAGCATAGTTCTGCCTGGGGTGGCTGGGTTAGTTGGTGTCTTTCAAGATACCTGGATACCATTTCTGCACCTGTATCAGAGGTCAAAGAATTCTTATATATTATTTTCTCCACAGGTAAGTGCTATCGATACGTTAACTTACTGAGATCAGCGATATCGGCAGGTCACGACTCAGTCGAAGGCAGGTTTGTAGGCCAAAACCCATTAGTCTGTCAGTTTTTGAAAGCAATAAAATGAGTAAGAACTCCACAACCTAGGCATATTATGTACCTGGGATGTGGCCAGGGTGTTTTGATTGTTCCAGGACTGGGCTGAGAATGAAGACAGAACAGTTACATAAGAACTTACTGTAACAGTAGGTCTTTGAGGGAATCTCAGTCATAGGTCATACCACAGGAACTTCACCACTGGTGAAGCAGGATCCACACAGAAGATTTTCCAGCAGTACAACTGTAGCCGGCCATGCTGATGTCACCTGCTAGTGTTATCAACCCTATAAAGGCATGGGCGGTCCTGCTCCCTACTCAGTTCTTTCCCCCAGAGACTAAGGGAGCAAACCCGTGCCATAGAGGACTGAGGAGAGAGAGGTGCCCATGCCAAAATAAAAGGTTGGATATGTCAGCCTGGTGGTACTGAGGGCTTAGGCACTGGATGCCTTACCTCGTGGTATGCCAGTGACCCGTGTTCAGGAATGAGCATGGGCTGCTGAGGGTCATCGGGGAGGAAAAGGATCACACATCCAATGGACTGTTCTCCTTCTCCTGGGAGGGTGATTGCCAGTGATCAGCTCTTGCCTGCTCCCTAGCGGAGGCTGGGGGACAATGTGCTGATGATGTAGTAAGAGGGAGGAGATGAGGCAGATGCTTGGAGGGAGTGCATGCGGACACATGCATGCTCTCTCCGCAGGCATTCTTGCATGCCTCATCTCCTGGGAAGAAAACCAGGAAAATACAGTTGCTGCGGCAAATGATGGAGGGCACCTCACAGGCTCCACTCCCTGCTAGCCACGGCACTGGTCACACTGGATCTGGTCTCCGGTGAGGGTTGGGGAACCCTGCTGGTCCCACCAGGGGGGTAAGCCCTGGGAGTACGGGTCAGCACTGGATTGTAGACACCGGGAGACGGGGCTTAGGGCTCCCTCTGGAGGATGGCCAGGATGAGAAGAAGAAAGTAATAGCCAAAAAAAAAAAGGCTAGGCACACCAGATAGTCAGTCTGACACAAAGACCCAAATGGGAATGGTGGGAGGGAAGGATGACCTGATGACTGAGCTTCCCTTGAAGATCTACTATTACAGTAGGTTCTTACATAATTGTTCTATCTTCTTTGGGGATATCTCGGTCATCAGATTCACACCATAGGAACAAGTCCCAAGCAGTTACAAGTACAGCAGGACAGTCTGGGAGGTAGGCAAACCAAGGCCTAGGACAGGAGGCCCTATAGGACATCCCTGCTGATGCCTGCTCAGGCTCTAGAAGCAATGTCCAGACTGTAGTGCTTAGAGACAGTACAGACGGTACTCTAGGTGGCAGCAACACAAATGTCAGTGGCTGAGACCCCCTTGAAACAGGCCACAGAAGTAGCCATGCTCCTTGTGGAGTGGTCTTTCACCACCACTGGCAATGCCTTGCCATGTTGGCTGTAGCAGAACACAGTACAATAGGCCAACCATTTGGACAAACATTGTTTGGAAACCTGAACATCTTCTCTTCTTTGGGTGAAAGAAACAAAAAGCTGCTTTGTCTTTCTACAATCCTTAGTTCAGAGCAGATAATACTTTAGAATTCTGCACACATCTAAAGTATGGAGCAGTGCTTCCCCTGGATTGGCATGCTTTGGAAAATACACAAGGAGGTGGATAGATTGGTTCAGGGTAAACTCAGACACCATCTTAGGAAGAAACTTAGGAATTCATGTGCAATGTGAAAAATCTAATTGGGAGAGGGGGTGCTAGAGAATCATCTTCCAGGCTGGTCATGCTTCATTTCAGCTCTCTACCTGGGCACATAGAAACTAGAATTTAATTATACTTTCCTTTTTATTTTGTGAAATATCTCAACAAATTCTTCTTCCTGAGAGCATTTACAGCAGAGTTATCCTAAAACTACAATGAGGCACCCTAAAAATGCACAACAGGGCCCATCTAAAGTGGAGCAACATCTGCCAGAGAAAACAGGGGAATCTATGAGCAGCACGGGGGCTGGCAACTCATTGGGGACTTCAGAACCCCCTTGGCAATCCCTACTGGAGTCTATGGGATCAAAGGATGCTAAATTAGAATGATTGCTGCAAAAAATAGACATACACGACACTCAGATTAAAGAGATATCATCTAAAATTGTGGATATAGGGAAGCATTCCACATCAGCACTTGCCACTGTAGCCACGCTGATTCAAGAAAATTCCCAGCTTAGGGGACATCTGGAGGCCCTGGAGAACAGGGTGCGTGCAGGAAATTTGTGGCTCATTGGAATGCCAAAGGGTAGAGGGGCCAAATTTGCTGTCCTTCACAAAGTCTTGGATCATGTGACTCCTCAACTTTGACCTGACAACCCTCAGGAGACCCTACCAAGTAAATCATCGAGTGGCCGTACAGATCCCCAACCAACAATGGCCTGTATTGCTGCGCATCAACGGGGCTGAAATCAGGGATCTGGTTTTGGCAGTGGCTCGCGTAGCATACCCACTATCAATAGAAAGAGCCCATGTCAAGATTTACCCCAACTTGTCCTTCCAGACCAGGGCCCGTAGAAAGATGTTTGACTCTGTTTGCCACTGCCTTTGGGCCCTGGGTGTGATCCACTCCTTCCTACTGTTGGCCCTGCTCCATATTGTCTATAAAAGGAAAACTTGGCAATACAGACTAGAATAATGCTGGCAGATGAACCATATCAGGGAGATGCCATTCCACAGTGGTGGCATTCCTCAGTACCAACAAAATGAGAGGAATGTTCTTAGGGGAGATTCTGGGATCTCCAGTAAGTCCACCAGCTCTCATCTGGTGGCATCTTCTTCCTCAGTGTGGAACACCATAGCCATAGACAGCTGCTTCATCACATTGAAGAAGGTAGGGTCTTCAGGAGGGGACCTGGGGGTATGCTTAACTGAGTCCTTGCTGACTGAAGAAGCAGTAGACCTGTCTGAGGAAGTGGTTCCTCTTCCTCAGGGAGAGTAAGGTTAGGGTGGTATTTCTTTTCAACATTGACCTTCTCCAACTCAGGGTCCGATGAATGAGGGACTGATGGCCCCCTAAGTGGTGCAGGCTGATAAGGCTGGACTGGCATCAGTGATGATGTAGCAACCAATGGTGCCAGTGACACAGGTCTGTGTGTACCTAACTGGTGCACCAAAACTGTGGTCAACTGTGTCAAACTAGTGTTAAGGTCGATGGCAGATAAGGGCTGTGTCGATGGCAGAGGGGTCATCAGAACAGGGTGCAATGAACCATCCGTTTGGTCTTGAGAGCCCAAAGGCCCAGGCATCTGAGGGCCTGGGGAAGCATTAGGCCTTGACAGAGGGGCTAGAGTTGACAACCCTGAGGGGATGATAACCTGAGAGTTGTTAACTGGCATCCCTGAGCAGCAGGAGGAGGTGCTGTTGGTAGGGGCCTGGCAGGAGCAGAGACCTGGACAACAGAAGATGTCAGGGCAGCCACCACTGACAGAGTACCCCCAGACAAAGAAGAAGTTGTCATTGGGGAATAGGAGTGCCGCTGGGGAAAGCAGTCCTGGTTGTTGTCTTTTTTATGACTTTTCCTCCAAGGACTTGTCTCAGGCCTTAGGGGCCTGGGAGCTCGACAAACCCATCAGCGACTGGGAAGGAGGGACTCCCCGAGGACCCCTGCCCAGAACTGGCTACTGTTGTTCCATAAGAAATTTCTTCAAAGACTTTTTGAGTTGCCTAAGGGTTGTGAGATAACATTTGTGGCAGAACTCACAGTCTGAGATGTCGTGGTCAGGCCCAAAACAGCAAACACAGAAGCTGTGTTTGTCTGAAGAGGCAATCTTCTTTCCACAGTGGCAGCGATGGAAAACAGATGTGGAAGGATTAACTCTCAACATAAATGAGGTAAAAGAATCTCTTGTGAAAAAGAGATTCCCAAAGGTAAAGAAAAGTATAGGCAAAAAAATGGCATGAACTGCAATGGAGCTTCCACGGAGACCCATGCAAGTGGAGTTGATAGCGGAAAAGAACTGAGGAGGGAGCGAGGCCACTCATGCCTTTTTAGGGTTGATAACATCAGCAGGTGACACTGGCATGGGCAGCCACAGTTGTACTGCTGGGAAATCTTCCATGTGGATCCTGCTTCACTGAGGATAAAGTACCTACAGTGTAACCTGATGACTAAGATACCCCAAAGAAGGTCTCAGCATGAAACTATTGTCCAGTAAACTGGCAACGCTACTCTGCTTGATCTCTATCAAGATAGTATCTGACATTAGAGCCCTTGAAGTGTCCCGAATGTCTCTAACAGTAGATGGAGTTCACTTTGTGATTATCAGCCGTACTAAGATGGCCACCCCAAGGGTATCTTACCTTAGGTTCAACTTGGAGCCCAAACTATGTGTGATCAGGTGCATCCTTTCTTATATAGAAAGAATGGCAGAATGGCATTCCCAGGGGCAGGAACAACTCCCTTATTGCTCTGCCAAAGCCACACAATTCGGTGTCAGCAGCTACCAAAGCCCAGTGGATATGTAGGGTTATGGCAGAATCAGGCATAGATCTGACAGAATGTGGAGCTCACTCCACCTGTGGGGCAATGGCAATCCAGGCCTTTAGGTGCAGAATTCATCTTGAGGATATCCTGAAGACAGCAGACTGCTCAAATGATGTGGTGTTCAAGACATTCTATCACAATCCACTGGGTCAAAATAATGCAAGTGTGGTTTTAAGAAGGGCTTTGAACAAGCCTATAATAGGAGCCTCCGAGTCCTGATATAGTACAGTAATTTTCATAAAGCATAGCCTGGCAGAAAATTATGATTTTATGAAGGACTTGGAGGTGGAGATTAAAGTCCCGCCTCACCCTCCCTGTGTTTATTTTCCAGTAGGTGCAGCGTAAAGTACAGCCCAAGAGGATGGACTGAAGAACAGTGGTCAGAAATTCCTGTCATTCTAGTTTTAAGTTTGACAAGTTACATATGAACTCCGGAGTTCCAAAACGACGAATGGTTGAAGCAAGTTGGCAAAAAAGAGAGTGATTTTGGCAGGCTTTCAGCTCTTATAGGACTCAGGATGTGGCGTGATGGTAGGTAGGTAACGTTTTATTCTGTTACACAAACATGTACAAGAATATGGGCAATCCCCATTGAGCTACAAGCTCATTTTCAATGGGTACCATTTATGCAATACCTGATTGCAACAGTAAAATAAAATGTAAATCAAAACATTTAGATTCAGTATATAAATTCACTTAATACAATATGATCATTAATACTGCAATGCGATCATTGGATAGTAAAACATATCCTGTAGTCCAACAAGTAACAGAGCCCTAAATACACTTTTTTTAAAATTGTACCTGCAGTCACCGATACCAACTATCACTCCATGTATTACAATGCATTTAATTTAGCCATATTCAAGACTATTGCAACAAGTCAGAGGTGGACCAGCTTGTTTTATCAACCAGCTAATTATTTCACCAAAATTTTAAGGTTTTATCATTGGTCTAAGCTGTGTGGGAATGGCATTCCAAATAAATGGTCCCCTGTACAAAACAAATGATCTCACATTCAAATTTATGATTGGTATCTGAAATTCAATACTTTCTGAAGATCTTAAATTTATCCTATTAGATTTTATAACCATCTTTTCCAGAAAATAGTTTGGAAGGGACTTCATGTAGGCTTTATGCATAAAATTGAGTATATGAAGTTTCCTACGATCATCTAGTCTCAACCAATTTAATTCTGTGTACAGTAAGGAACAATGCTTTCTTTTTGGGGCACAGAGTATATATCAAGCAAGCCCATTATACAATACACTAATTTATTCAACTCCACCCCTGATGCACCCCCTATAGAATATCCCCATAATCAATCATTGGTATAAGCATTGCTTTTTCAATTTTCAGTCCATCCTCCTTTGGAATATTGGTGCGAATCCTATACTACATTCCTAACTTCTGATTTATGTTTTTGATCATTTTATCAATATGTATATTCCATTTACAAGGTTTATCAATCCAGATTCCCAGATATTTATAGGCTTCTACCTGTTCTAGTTTCTTATCAAATGTTACAATTTCCAGGTCCTCTTTATCAGCAACTACTTTGTTTGAATGTTTAAATACTATAACATTCGACTTCATTGCATTTAGTACTAGTTTATGTTCGAAGAAAAAAGTCTGGAGGAAGTTAAAAGTATTCTGTAAGTTACTTCGGACCTGAGCGTATGTCTTACCCATAGTGTATATAATGGTATCATCAGCATGTAAATGATATTTAATGTGAAGATCTGGAAATTTAAATGAGTGTGTGTGTGTGTGAAGAAAGCCTATAATACAGCCCTGGGAAACTCCTGAGAAATTTGAAAAATGTAAACTCAGACTAACCTGTTGTGATCTACCCATCAAGTACTCTTCAAACCATTTTACAGCAGTTGCTGACAGCTTTAACTCTTTAAGCATCCTCAGTAAGCTATGGACTATGGGAACCAAGGACTTTGGGGGTTGTGGTGCTTAGGATACTGCTGTTAGGACCAGAGTTGGTCAGATTGACATGGCTGTAACATGTTTATTCTTTCTTTGCTGCTGTGAGCTAATAAAATAATTCTGCAGCCTATAACCTCTGCCTCCAAGTCCTTCATAAAATAATAATTTCTCTCAAGCTATGGTCTACGAAAATTACTATTTAACAGCAAGATGGGCCCTGCTGGAGTGTCCATTAAGTCAAGAGTCCAGCATCCCATTGGGATGCATTCCACCCGTCTGGGGTGCCAGAATAGGGTTTTATGGACAAGGATTGCAACCCCTCTTTTCTTAGAGGGTGTGGCTGAGTGCAATATCTGTCCCACCCAATCTCTTTGGAGGCTGGGCAAGGCTGCAGCTAATAACCTGGTCTCCTGAAGGAGAAAGCTAGCTTACATAGCAATTTCTTAAGGTGGAATAGAATTTTCTTGCTCTTGACTGCTGAATTTAATCCACACACATTTCCATTTTGCTAAGGTGGGATAGAATCTGCTTGCACTTGACTGGTGAATTTCATCCACACATGTTCCATGTGTGGCAAGTCACATCACCCATTATTCCATGGGAGATAAGCAGGCTGCATGTAGTGTGGTGGGACTAGCCAACATGGGAATGTGGGTGGGATCGACCACCCAAAGTAGTGCAACATCACAGGTGTGTGAATGTCAAACATTTGAAAATTGGGAACCTTTGAAGGAAACTTGACTGCAAGCCCTGAGAAGGATACCTCATAGTATTGGAATGCATAGTATTCATCTCTGAGCAGAACCAGAACATTAACATTTACAAACACAGTAATAACCAAATCAAAAAGCCTGAGCATATTAGAGAAGAGAGAGAGAGAGTGGAGGTAGGCCCACTAAGGGACCCAAGGCTCTCCAGACCTACCCCATGGTGTAAAGCATAGTGAAACAGCATAGTATGGTGAGTATCGTAAGTTCTGGACAGGGTGTGATGTGAGATCAAATGGAGAGGCTGCCCACTTCACCCCTCAGTAACCTGTAAGAAGAGACAAGGAGGTTAAACATGACAAAAAGTAAATACACATGACCATTGCATTTGCGCTAACAATGCCAGGGAGTAAAACATTGGACCAAAACCTGGTGCTACAAGTGGTTTGCACCCATTTCAGTACTTGATCTGCTGCCCTAAAAGTATGCCATGACTCGGGCTGGTGTGCTGGACCTCATGCAGAGGGTGACACAAGCTGCAGTAAGGGGACTAGAATGCCTGTGCTGCTGGAGTAACCCATTGTATAGGGTTCTTCAGAGGGGGCTGGTTCAAAGGTCATGGTGTGCCTAGTTGGGAATTAAAGCCAAACCTGACATTGTACAAAAAAAAAACTCCCTCCATCGCAGGAATCCCTGGATAACCACTGTGAACCTAGCTGAGGGGGGGGGAGGGGTGGAGCAGAGTGAGCAGGACGGGTATGCAGCTCCATTCTTGGATTGAATCATGATCTACTCAGTATCCCAGTGCCAGGTGTTGATGGGGATACCCCAACCAACATGCAACACACAAGGCAGTAGCACAATAGAATGCCATAGAGCAGCAAAAGGGGAGCAGTCAGGGGTGTTAAGTGGAATGTGGGTAATTTGTTTGCCCCTGTAGCTTAAGTAGAGTACCTCTTAACACCTAACAAGTCAAGTAATACACTCCAACACTCCAGGAGTGTCCCTTTGTTCATGAGAAAGGGGGGTATCTATTGTTATGTGGGGCTGAGGGGCCCATGTCGATATTCACAGGAAGGGTTCATGTAGTCCATTTCTCCCTCAGAGTGCAGTTTGCAAGAACAGTCCCAACAGGGCACCATGAAGATAGCCACTAAACAGTCCCCCTCACTGAGTGCTTTCAGGCCTGACCAGGTGCCCCTTGCGACAGCCAATGTGTGACGAGATGAAAAGTCACTTGCTGCCAGCCATGCTGGGTGCAGTGTGGCTATGGGTAAGTGTTCAGCAGAACATAAGAAAGTTAAGTGTTCTAGGCAGATCAGTCAGTCAGATCAGACCTGGTGCCCTAAAGCAGCAGCCTCATTACCATAGCAGGTTAACCAGGGAGGCTATGAAAAGTTGGTGCAGTGAAGCCGAATTAACAGAGAACCCACAGTACACCTGGGGTGGATTAACAAAGACTGATTTGAGAGAGGTGAGGAACTGCATAGTGGGGAAGGGCTGACCTTGTGTCCTATCTGTCAGGGGGTCCACTCTGCATTGTCAACTACAGCTCGCATAGGAATTAAGTACTGTCAGTAGGAGTGGAGTTGCATGACAGAAAAGGGATTACTGGTTGCACAATGGAGAGGGTATTTGGGTAGAGGGAGGCTTTTGGAAACTTCCTGGGCACATCAGAAACATAGAATTTGATGGCGGATAAGGACCGCTTGGCCCACCTAGTCTGCCCATTTTCCTACCTAACAAATAAGCTGCAGATCCTAGTTAACCAACAGCTTACTTCCTCCTACCCCCCACTAGGACTGCCTTATGTCTGTCCCATGCATTCTTGAATTCTCCCACTGTTCTTGACTCCACAACCTCCTCAGAGAGGCTGTTCCATGCATCCACAACCCTCTCCATGAAAAAATACTTCCTCACATTACCTCTGAGCCGTCCCCCCTCTATCTTCAAATTGTGCCCCCTTGTTCTTGCACATCTCTTTTTCTGAAAGATGCTACCCTCTTGGACTTTGTTGATTCCCTTGAGGTACTTGAAAGTTTCTATCATCCCCTCTCTCCCTTCTTTCCTCAAGGGTATACATATTAAGCTCCTTTAGTCTTTCTTCGTATGTCTTCTGGTGCAGACCCTGCACCATTTTGGTTGCCCTCCTCTGGACAGCCTCCACTCTGTCTATGTCTTTGCGGAGGTGGGGTCTCCAGAACTGTACACAGTACTCCAGATGGGGTCTCACCAACTGTCTGTTAAGAGGGATAACAACTTCCTGTTTTCTGTTGTTGATGCTTCTCCCTATGCATCCCAGTATCCCCCCAGCCTTCCTTATTGCCTTCTCACATTGCTTGCCCACCTTTAGGTCATTGGATATACTATAATTACCCTCAGATCCCTTTCCATTTTTACTGTTGTCAGTATCTCACCTCCCATTGTGTACGCTTCCCCTGGGTTTTTGTTTCCCAGGTGCATTACCTTGCACTTCTTTGCACTGAATCTGAGCTACCATACATTTGACCATTCCTCCAACCTTGCCAAGTCCCTCCTCATCCTTTCCACTCCATCTTGTGTATCAACCCTGTTGCAGATCTTTATGTCATCTGGAAAGAGACATACTTTTCCTTCCAGTTCCTCTGCAATGTCACTTATAAAGACATTAAAAAGGACCGGTCCCAGTACTGAACCCTGCTAGTAACCCTCCTTTCTTCACTGTGGACTCCATTTACTACTACCCTTTGTGTCCTGTTGTCTAGCCAATTTTTTATCCAGGCTACCACCTTGGGACCCACTCCAAGGCTGGCTAACTTATGTATTAATCTTTTATGTGGGACTGTATCAAATGCCTTGCTAAAATCTAGGTAGGCCATGTCCACAGCCCCTCCCTGTTCTACTACTTTGGTCACCCAGCCAAAGAAATCTATTAGATTCATCTGACACGACCTTCCCATCATGAATCCATGCTGTCTTGGGTCCTGTGCCCCACTGGCCTCTAGGTACTCAACAGTTCTTTCCTTCAGAAGTGATTCCATCATTTTCCCTACCACTGAGGTCAAACTAACTGGTCTGTAGTTTCCTGCCTCTGTCCTGCTCCCACTTTTGTGAAGAGGAATCACATCTGCCCTCCTCCAGAACGCAGGTACCACCCCATCCCCCCATGGTTTGTTAAAGAGAGTAGTCAGTGGTATCACTAGTTCTACCCTTAGTTCTTTTAGAATTCTTGGGTGAATCCCCTCAGGCCCCATTGCTTTGTCCACCTTCAATTGTATTAGTTATTTCAGAACCCTTTCTTCTGTAAATGGACTGGTATCGACCCACGTCTTCAGAGTGTTTCTCTTGTTTGGTTTAGGTACCTCCCCCTCCTCTTCCTTTGTGAATACTGAGCAGAAATATTTGTTCAGTATCCCTGCTTTTTCACTGTCACCCTCTGCCCACATTCCCTCATCTTTATTAAGCCTCAGTATCCCTCCTCTGGTCTTTCTTTGCTCCCTAATGTACCTATAAAAGGTCTTATCCCCCCTTCTTAACAGAGTGGCTATCCTTTACTTGGTTTGGGCCTTTGCTATTCTGACTGCCTTCCCTGCCTCTTTCTGTTTTAACTGGTAAAGTTCTCTGTCCTGCTCCTTCTGTGTTTCCTTATATTTCCTGAATGCTATCCTTTTCTCCTTAACCTTCCCTGCCACCTCTTTTGAGAACCATAGCGTTTTTTTCTCTTCGTTGTGTTTTGTTGATTTGCGTTACACAACGACTTGTTGCCTCTGTGATGGCTGTTTTGATTACTCCACATTGTTCCTCCACCCCTCCTTCTTGCCTGCTTGCTAGTGCTTTTCTGAGACACTCTCTCATTTTCCCAAAGTCAGCCCTGCTAAAGTCCAATACTCTTGCTTGTGTATGGCTTGATTGTATGGCTGTGTTTTATTTAGTTTTTTTGTTGACCGGGTAAGTGCACTAGACAAATTCTGCCTATTTTCAGGCACAACCCAGGGAAGTGGGATACAGACGAATGCCAACTGACCTTGAACCAGATTAAGCTGTTGGTGGTATTTTTAGTGAATGAGGGAAATTTGGCCAGTACACTGGGGAAATTCCCCTACTCTTTTCGATAAGTGCCATGGGATCTTTAACATCCACCTGAACTACCACCGATTAGTGAACCACACTTTTTGGTGGTCGCTTGTTCCCTGATGGCTACCCACTTCTAAATCTGAGATTCTTTCTCCATCCCCATTTGAGAGTATCAGGTCTAAGATTGCTCCCTCTCGAGTGGGTTGCAAAACTAGCTGTCTGAAGCATGTCCCTTGAAGGGCATCAAGAATGACCCTGCTCTTGGATGTGCCTGCAGCAAAGGTGCTCCAGTTAACATCTGGCATATTCAGGTCCCCCGTCAACAATATCTCCCCTTTTTCTGCCATTCTAAGGATACCTTCTATCATTTCCTTGTCCATTCCCTCCCCCCGAGATAGGGGTCTGTATACAACCCCCATGCAGATTGTGGTGCCATTTCCTGTCTCCAGGGTGACCCAGAGTGCTTCATCTGCTCCCTGTTTACGCTTTAGTTCTGTTGCTTTGATCTCTTCCTTTACATAGAGAGCTACTCCTCCTCTTCTTTTACCCTCCCTGTCCCTCCTGTAGATTGTGTATCCTGGTATGTTGAAATCCCAGTCATGGTTCTCTGTGTACCATGTTTCTGTGACTGCCATAATATCCAGGCAACCCTCTTCCATCAAGGCAACTAGTTCAGGGAGCTTGTTACACAGACTATGGGCATTGGTACTTATCACCCTCCTCTTTTTGATGGCCTTACCCCTTTTAGCCCCATTCCTGTCCTTACTGCCTTTGTCTTTTTTTACATTTACCTCTGTCCTGCTCCCTGATGACTTCTCTACCATGGTGTTTACCTCATTAATTACCAAGTTTTGTCAGGGGAGGCTGGGATTTCCCTGCTCCTTTTCAGTGCCTCCCCCCTTGGCTAGTTTAAATGCTTGCCCATGAAGCATTTAAACCTCTCACCTAGGATCCTGGTTCCCCCCCCAGACAGATACAGACCATCGCGCCAGTATATGTCTGCATCCCTTTAGGTGGCTCCCCAGTCCCCAATGAAGCCAAAACTCTGAGCTCCACACCAGTTTTTCAACCATTCATTGAATTCCCTGGTGAGGAGTACCCTAGCATCACCCTTGCCATAGACAGGCCACACCTCTGAGAAGGTTACTGTATGCGCTACTTGTCTAAGGCCCCTCCCCAACTCTACAAACTCCTCTTGCACTGCTCTGATCCCATTCCTAGCCAGGTCATTTGTCCCTAGGTGGACAATGACATCCAGCTCCTTCCCTCGTGCAGCTGCTCCCACGATCCTGAGGATTCGTTTCCTGTCCCTCCAAGCCATGGTGCCAGGCAGGCACCTTACCTCCCTCTCCCCTTCCTCCCCCACTTCTACCCCCCTAATGATTGAGTCCCCACCAGGAGTTGTTTCCTTCCCCTGTGGGGTCCCATGCCACCCTTCTGTGGGTCTTCTTTGTGAAGGTTCCCAGCATCCTCCTTGGTCTCCACTGCAGGTGCCTTCATAGAGGAACCACTATCCACCAGAACAGTGTATGAATTGTGGAGAGGTACAGCTGGAGGAATGCAACTCTGTTCCACCCAGGTCCAGCCTCTCCTCTTTCTTGGCATCCTCTGAGGTACTGGCATTGACCCTGGTGGTCCCTGGGTGGGGGAGGAGGTTTCACGAATCCTAGCCAGGTCAGCCTGGAGACAGCCAACCTCCTCCCTCAGACCAGAGAGATGTTTGCAAATAGGGCAGCATCGCAGCCTCCAGAATGTCTCCCAGAACACTGCCACCCCACAGCCATTGCATTGCACCACTCCTATCATGTCTTATTTTGTGTCCCCTCTCCTGCTTCTCTGTATGCTTACTCTCTCCTCTCCTTACAACTCTCACCCTTCCTGTTCTGGGACAGTAACTTCTTATATTCTTCAGTAGCCTCCTTCTTCCTTGCTCAGTGACAGACCACCAGCAGCTGGGGGGGACAGCAAGCTACTTTTTTCCTTTAGCGTTGACAAAACTAATGTTTCTCTATGATCCTTCCCTTCCTACTGCCAAACAGGAAGGTCCTGTTGTCAGCCAAATCCAGTGGCTATAAAAATAGAACTGGCTTAGGGTGGGATGGAGGGCAATTAGTAAGAAAAAAGGCTAGCAACAGGAAGTTGTAATTGGAGTCACCTGCTTTTATATTGTCAAAGCCACACCCCCAATTAAGCTCTCTCTCCTCATACTGATTTAGCAAAGTAAGTTGATACAGTACCCTTCCCAGCACAGAACACACACTGACTTTCTTTCATTTCTTTTTTTAAGCCTAAATAAGACCCCTTCTACTTCTAATAAAGTATCTGTCTGCTTAATCTTAACAGACACTGACTCCTGCTGAGATAGAAATGTTAAATTAGTAAGAAAATGGTAGCTTCTTTTAGTTAGCTGCTTTCTGCTCTACAAGCAAGATTTCTGTCTTCCAAAGGCTAGCAACAGGAAGTTGTAATTGGAGTCACCTGCTTTTATATTGTCTAGCCACACCCCCAATTAGGGATGTCCTTGTATCCCAGCAAAAGGAATCTACCCTGCCCCCCTCAGAGTGAAACTTCAGCGAAAGTCACAGAATGGGCAACATCATTGTATTCACTAGAATTGTAGAGCTTAGGCCCCCAACGAGTTCAACGAATTAGGCAAGGAATTTTGTGGAGCAGGACTGGCTTGTATTGGGCCTTGTTCCTCTGATCCTAAGGAGACGCTGGTCAGGAGAAGAATTGCAGTGGCAACTACTGCAGCCCAGGATCGAGCTTGCATATCTGCAGAGGAGGATGACTGGGAGTATTTTAAATTCGACTGCCTACACCTCTCTAAAGAAGGTACATGAGTGCTTGGTCAAAAGGTTGATGTCCATATTGGTTACTTAAACTAGTGGATGGGGGTGGCAGAGGCACCCCTTACTCCCCAAGGGTTGCCTTCTGCCCCTTCCCCATCACCAACTAGTTCAGCACGCATATGCTCCTATCATACACACAATCAACACAAAACACATATGCAACAGAGCCAGAGTAAGTCTTCAACTAACCAGAATAAACAGTGTTGGAAGGCAATGTGCATCAACGCTTGTAGCCTGATAAACAAAATTCCTGATCTCACAGCCATGATGGCAGAAATGCAGTTAGACTTGGTCACCATTATGGAAAAATGGTTCACTGGGAACCACACATGGGGTGTCACCATCTTGGGGTACATGCAATTCCGGGAGGATCAAGAAGGTAAAAAAGGGACATGGGGTAGCACTGTATGTAAAAGAGGAAATCAATGCAACAGAAATCCAAAGGAAACAAAGTAAGGCAGAGGCACTTTGGATTACCCTCTGGGCTGGAGAGAAGGCCCCAATCCAGATCAGAGTTATCTACAGACCCCCATCCCAGGAAGCGGATACAGATAAAGAGCTCATGAAGACCATCTTGATAATGGCAGACAGGGGAGAGTTGCTGCTGGTAGGGGACTTCAGTCTGCCAGATGTGGACTGGTTCTCATACACAGCATCTTCCGAACGAAGCAAAGATCTCCTGTTTACACTTCAAGGAGCAGGTTTACAACAGCTGATGAATTCTCCCACCAGAGACAAAGCAATACTGGACTTGGTGCTCATAAACAGCACAAATGTCTCAGATGTGCAAGTAGGGGTCAGTCTGGGGACCAGTGACCACAGGACAATACAGCTAACTATGAACAAGGTAGAAGATACTAGTCACACTAAAACCAAGGTTCCAGATTTCAGGAGAGCTAACTTTCCTAAAATGAAACATATAGTCACATCCATGCTAGATGGCAGAAACTCAGAAGATGTAGAAGACTGTTAGGAGGCCTTAAAAACTGCTTCAAATACAGCTACAGCCACATGTACTAGGCAGATCACCAAATCCAAAAGAAAGAAAAATCCACTCTGGTTCGCCAAGGAAGTTGCCAAGGAAAAAAGGAGAGCTTTTGCACAATATAAACTAAAAGTGAATTAGAAAAGAATACAAAAACAAGCTGAGTGAGGCAGGAAAGGCAGTCAGGAGATCAGAAGCGCAAACAAAGGAAAAATAGCACAGGGGGTCGAGAAGGGAGACAAAACCTTCTTCAGATATGTAAGAAAAAAAGAAAGAGTAAGGGGGGAATAGTCAGATTAACAACAAAAGAAGGCAAGATGGCAGAGATAGACAAAGACAAAGACAAAGACAAAGCAGAGTTACTAAATGATTTCTTTTGCTCTGTCTTCATCATAGAAGACAGCGGGAAGGGTTCTACATTAAGTAGGTCAGTACACAACACCACAGGAGCAGACACAAGATCCTTCACAAGGGAAAGGGTCCTAGAAGAGCTGAATAGGCTTAAAGTAGATAAAGCAATAGGGCCAGATGGCATCCACCGTAGGGTACTGAAAGAGCTTCAGGAAGAACTCGCCACGCCACTGGCTGAGCTTTTCAGCAAGTCACTGGAAAGTGGAATACTACCTCAGGACTGGGAAAGGGCAACAGTAGTACTTTTACACAAGAGTGGAAGCAGGGGAAGAAGCAGGAAACTACTTACCGGTCTGATTGACCTTGGTGGTAGGAAACATTATGGAGTCGTTGCTAAAGGAGAGGATAGTGAAATACCTGGAGGATAGCAAAAAGACTGACCCCAGGCAACATGGCTTCATAGCAGGATGCTCTTGTCAAACCAATATGATCGACTTTTTCGACTGGGTCACCAGAGCAGTCGACCAGGGAGGAGCAGTGGACATTGTGTACCTGGACTTAAGCAAAGTCTTTGACACTGTCCCCCACAGAAGGCTAACTAACAAATTAGAGCATACAGGAGTCAGTCAAAAGATAGTGAACTGGATCACCAACTGGCTACAAGACAGGATGCAAAGAGTGCCTGTCAATGGATCATTATCAAGGGAAGGCAAAGTGACCAGTGGCGCTCCACAGGGGTCTGTGCTGGGACCTATCCTCTTTAACATATTTATCAGGGATATTGCAAACGACTTGAAAGGGAAGGTTTACCTGTTTGCAGATGACACAAAACTGAAACAGAATAAACACTCAGGAGGGAGCGAAAGGTATGGAAGCAGACCTGAAAAAACTCGAGGAATGGTCCAGGGATTGGCAGTTGAAGTTTAATGCCAAGAAGTGCAAGGTTATGCATATATGAAAAAGAAACCCAGGGATAAAGTATACCCTGGGAGGGCATCAGTTAGAAGAGACAAAGACATAAAGAGAGCTCAGAGTAGTCATCGTGGATGACTTAGAGGTTGGAATACAGTGTGAAAAGGCAGCACAGAGGATGAGTGGCATCCTTGGATGCATTGGTAGGGGAATTACAAGTAGAAAGAGCAAGGTTATCATTCCTCTCTACAGGTCCTTGGTTAGGCCACATTTAGAGTACTGTGGTCAGTTTTGGAGGCCCCACCTCTAAAAAAAAAAGACATAGACTGCCTGGAGACAGTACAGAGAAGGGCTACAAAGATGGTGCATGGACTGCATCATGAGCCATATGAGGCAAGACTCGGGGAACTAAATCTGTACACCCTTGAGCAGAGAAGAAACAGAGGGGGACATGATCAAAACTTTTAAGCACATTAAAAGAATCAACACAACACAAGCAGGAAACCTCTTCCAGCAAAACAGAGATGCAAGTACAAAGGGGCACAACTTGCGTTTGGTGGGAGGCCAGTTCAAAAGCAACCTCAGGAAGTACTTCTTTACAGAAAGGGTCATAGATCCATGGAACAGCCTACCTCAGG
This sequence comes from Neoceratodus forsteri, assembly GCA_016271365.2. Lineage (NCBI taxonomy): Eukaryota > Metazoa > Chordata > Ceratodontiformes > Ceratodontidae > Neoceratodus > Neoceratodus forsteri. Next base: position 779,591,453 of record CM057454.1, read on the forward strand.
AGGTGGTGGAATTCAAGACAGTACGTGAGTTCAAACTTGCATGGGACAGACATTGTGGACACATCAGGGTGCAGTCTAAATAGGGAGGGGGCCGAAACATGGGCAGACTAGATGGATCATGTGGTCTCCATCTGCCGACACAATTCCTCTGTTCCTAAGAGACAGGGGGTCTGCCAAACTGGATGTTTCATCTGAGTAAATCCTTGACGGTGGATCACTGGTCTTGTCTGCTGTTGGAGAGGTCAGTCTGATAGGAGCATACCTGTTACTGGTCAGCAGGGTCCCCAACCCATCTGACAACCCCTCTGTCTCCTCTTCCCTGCTGTTGCTCTGGGATCTGCGATTTTGTCTCAGGAAGTCCTTTTTCTGTTTGGGGTGCCGTGGTAGCCATTGACGTGGTTTGGGGGGTTGATGCCAGACGTTACAGTCCACTGGGTGGTTGTGGTGGTCAGCAGGATTATTGGCTGGGGCACCCACTTCCATCTCATCATGACCTGTGGGTGTGGAAACAGATCTTGATCTGTGTGGGTCATGCATGATTTTTGGGCAGTGCTTGCCCAAAAAATTCACAAGAGCCTCTGGGGAGGTGAAATGCAGAAAGACACTATTGTGCAGGACTCGCATTTCGGCCAGGTACCTCAGAGAGAATGTGAGGCCAATTTTGTGAATGACATGGTGTGCCTCAATGAAAGCACACCATTTGTTCGAGAGGTCCTTAGAAAAATCATGATGAATGTGGATGTGGTGGCTTTGCCAGCGGAGTTCCCCAATTCCCTTGAACATCTCAGGAAAGCCTCTTTAGTAGCAAAGCTGAGGAATCTGGCCAGTATAGGTTTTGAGTGTTCACCTTTTTTGAGAGGGGGGGCAGGGAGTGGTGGGTCAGCTCAGTGTTAAACCTGTGGTCACCCTTCAACTCTAAGACTGTGGGCAGAACATGTTGCAGAAAGGCCACTGTGTCCTTAAACTTGGCACCTTCTGGAAAACTAATGAACCACAGTTTGTTGCGGTGGCCTCGGTTTTCCAGATCATCCACCTTGTCGAGTAGTGAGTGAATGAGGCGGCCCTGATCACAGACCATAGCTTGGAGCTTGTGGAAAATGGTTTTGTGCCTCTTTGTGTGCCTTTCATTCTGTACCAGCCTGGCCTTGATTTGTGTTACAGCTTGGGATGTACATAGAAACATAGAAAGTGATGGCAGAAGGAGACCATATGGTCCATCTAGTCTGCCTATAGGCCTACCACCCTCCCTTAACTACTAGTCAGTGTGGTGGTGCCTTTGTACCTGTCCCAAGCATTCTTGAAACCTACCACTGTTTTTCCTCCCACCACTACGTGAGGAAGGCTGTTCAGTGCATCCACCACCCTCTCAGTAAAGAAAAATTTGCATGTGGTACCTCTGAATTTTCCCCCCTCCAGCTTCATGTTGTACCCCCTAGTTCTTGTGTGCTTTCTGACTTGGAACAGTTCCTGAACCTGCACCTTGTTTATTCCATTTAGGAATTTGTAGGTGTCAATCATGTCTCCCCTCACCCTCCGTTGCTGCAGGGAGTACATGTTCAGGTTTTGCAGATGCTCTTCATAATTTTTGTTCTGTAGGCTGTGTATCATTTTTGTAGCTCTCCTTTGCACTGCCTCCAGTCTGTCGATATCCTTTTTTAGGTGTGGTCTCCAGAACTACATGCTGTACTCCAGGTTTGGCCTCACCAGAGATTTATAGAGTGGCACGATGACCTCCTTTTTTCTGCTGGTGATCCCACTGCTTATGCAGCCCAATATGCCATTCACCCATAGTGCCACTTTCTCACACTGTTTGGACATCTTTAGGTCATTCATTATAATTATTCCCAGATCCCTTTCCCGTTTGGAAGATTCCAGTTGTACTCCTCCCAGGTAGTAGTCTTCTCCTGGGTTGGCCCTTCCTAGGTGCATGACCTTGCATTTTTTTGCATTGAACTTTAGTTGCCATGTTTCTGACCATTCTTCCAGAGCCTTAAGGTCAGCCTTCATCTTTTCTACCCCACCTGGAGTGTCTACCCTATTGCTTATTTTTGTGTCATCTGCAAATAAGCTCACCTTGGCCTCTAGTCCCTCAGTTATGTCACTAATAAAAATATTGAATAGGATCGGACTGAGTACTGATCCATGTGGTACGCCACTATCTACTCCTCTTTCTTCTGAAAGTGAGCCATTTACAAGTACCCTCTGTGTCCTTCCAGTGAGCCAGTTCCTTACCCATTTCACTACTTGCTGTCATACTCCCATTCTGTCTAGTTTGCTGAGTAGCCTTCTGTGTGGGACCGAGTCAAAGCTTTGGTGAAATCCAGGTATACTATGTTTACTGCTCCTCCCTGGTCTATTATTTTAGTCACCCAGTTAAAGAAGTCTATCAGATTGGTTTGGCATGACCTTCCTGTTGTAAAGCCATGCTGTTTTGTGTCTAATTTGTTGTTTTCTTCTACAAAGGATATCATCCTCTCCTCGAGTAGGGTTTCCATTATTTTGCCCACAATTGAGGTTAGGCTTACTGGTCTGTAGTTGTTTGCACTTTCCCTGCTTCTGCTTTTGTGCAGAGGAACAACTGTTGCCTTCTTCCATTCTTGGGGACCTCCCCCCAGCTTGAATGATAGGTTGAAAAGATCAGCCAGGGGCGCTGCCAGCTCATCCCTTAGTTCTCTTAGTAATCTAGGGTGAATTTCATCTGGTCCCATGGCCTTATTTGTATTGAGTTTCTCTAGTTCCTTTAGGACCTTTTCTTTTGTAAAGGGACCTGAGTGTATTCCGACTCCTTCCTTGTTGTGTGTTGCAGTTCTGGGTCCGCTTCCTCCTCCTCCTCCTCCTTGGTGAATGTAGAGCAGAGGATTTCAGCCTTGTCCTTGTCATTTTCTGTGGTCTCCCCATTCATCTTTGTGAGTCTAACAGTACCTCCTGATGTCTTTCTGTTCTCACTGACATACCTATAGAATGTCTTGTTGCCTTTTTTGACCTCCTTGGCTATCCTCTCCTCAGTTTCTGAGCAAGGCTTCTTTTACCTCCAACATCTCACGTAGGAGCCTTGTAAACATTTGCTGAAGTGTAGTGAGGTCGAAAGAGGAGTTCCCGTCTGATGCCATTTCCATGAGTTGTTGATTCAGGAGAGCTGCTGGATTTACAAATGTGGAGAATTGCAGTTTCTGTAGACAGATCCCAGTACATAGGGTATCAAACTGAAGCACAGCTGCTGGACTACCAAACGATGTAGGTTTGAGCACTGTCAGGTAAGGTTTCATTGCTAGATGGACAAAGAAGGGTTACTGATGGGAAAGAATTAAAAGGATTAGGCTGCCATTTTATTGTGGTTCAAGCCATTGTGTCTTTCACTTTTAAAAATAAAAAAACACGCAGAATGAAATTACCTACTATACCAGCAAATCCTCCAAAATGTGAGCAATCATAACTATTTTTTTTTTTAACAAAGGGCAATTTAAGACCCATGGGGGTTGACAGTGTCCCTTTACAAAAACTGTGTTTTTGATGTTAATTTTAAAGGGTTAGGTGTCTGTCAGGCTCAGGATGACAATGCTACATCCCTTAGACTGGGAGACAAGCTGGACCAGGACAGAGAGACAATTTTCCTGCTTAGAAAACTGCCTTACTTTGCAGTCTTGTTTCTGATAAGGTGACTGAGGTGGTTGCAGGGGGTGGGGGACTAAAAAGGCACACCATTTCAAACACTGAGCGAGAGCATGACTGGTGGTTGCCAGCTAACAGAGGGTCCAGAAGGTAGAACCCTACCCTACCACAAGATGGTACATTGCTGCTAAAGAAGCTTCTCATAGCACCTCCACAACTTGCAGTCGTGCCTCTCCTCACCTGAAGATGCAGAGGTAGAGGAGCATTGATGGCAGTGTCCCCTGGCCATGCGGTATCAAAAGCATGAGCAGCACTTTGACCTCAACCATCAACCAATGGGCTGATGCCGAGGAGAAGTCTCTAGAGGGTCATGACCAAGGCCCTTAGAATTCTGCGGCCGCAGAATTTTGCGCAGAACTTGTAATCTACCGTAGAACTTCTGCGGTGCCACAGAATTCACTCTTCTTGGTGATTTTTTATTAATACTTCTGTTTATCCATAGAATCTGGTTCCCTTCCCCTCTTTTTATATCCAAAACCCCCCCATATACTCAGAATGTGATGTTATCATTGCCATAACATCATACATTAGCTAACAAAATGACTGTATTCTGCAACAGAAATGAACAGTCACTTATCTACCACAGCTCCCCACTGCCAGAGTTGGTGGCACAGCACATCATGCATGGTGATATTTGCTCAACCTGCACTACAGCCTAATACAATTTTCAGTCTTACATTATTGCGCTAGGACCAACTTAAACAAAACCATGTCAATAGCACAGACTTGTTAAGTCCATACCTCACTTTGTACAAACCTGTTTGGGCCTTTAAGGTATAGAGATGCCATCTGAAATGAATAACTGGTAAAATGAATTTAACTGTCATTTTTAAGAAAAATAAAGTAATTATGCCCAGAAAAGTGGAATATAATAATGTAGACCTGTTGAAAGACTAGACCTGTTAAATAAATAATTGCACTGTACACATTTTGCCAGGGTTATTGATTACATATTGTCATTGCTTGATAGAATCACCTAAAAGTTATGGAGAAATGTTGTGTGCAGGGACAGCTGTTAGGCCAGAGGCAGCATGCTGTGTTTCCATGCCGCGACTCAGGTTCAGAGATTAGCTCTGGGAGCTGGCTGGGCAGCACAAGGATTGGTGGAACACATCACTGCTCAGAGCCTGGGAAGGTATGGTGCAGTGTTCTGTCACATGGTGGACATATTGTGATGGGCTGGAGAGCTCTGTCTCACAATCGTTTCACATGCATGTCATGACCTGATAGCGTTACGCAGTGTGTCAGGGTAAGCAGGTTGACATGAAAAATAAGTTTTGCAATAGCTCCTTTATTCCATTTCCAATGGGACCTGTATGAATGAAGATGCAAGTTCATGAAAATGAAAATAAAAAAAAATTAAAAAAAAAATATATATATACACACACACACACACACACACACACACACACACACACACATATACGGTATCTCTGTCTCTTTCACCACACACACACTTGTATGTATGTTACAGATTTCACATAAATATATAAGTGATACACAGCAGGAACCTCATGAGTGGTGTAGAAAGCACATACAAATATATAAGTGATAGACATTGGAAACCTCATTAGTGGGATAGATAGCATGCATATAGAAATACCTTATTTATCACACAAGATCCCCTCTGCATATGTCATTTATGGAACAGGCTAGGACCTTAAGGGAGAGACATTTGTTTTGCTTTTTTAGGCATAAAATAATTTTTGTAAGTCTGTTATTTTTTGAAATAGTGTTACTGTGCTTTCCACCATCCTGATTGCTATAACCACTGCCATGAAAGTGAAGTCAGGATGACAAGCTGACACTGTGATGTGGTAGTTTGTTAGTGCCACAGAACTTCATGAAATTACAAACCTCATATAGAAGTTCTAAGCGCAAATGGTAGTCTTGACGCAGAACTTGGTCCCATTGTGCCGAAGAAAAGTAGGGGCCTTGGTCATGACTGACCACATACCAAGTCATATTCAAAAGCACTGGTTTGGAGGCAAAACCACTGATGGAGGCTGGTCTTGTGTGGCTCCAGTCAGGGAAACTGACCGGGCCACTTCCTCTTGACCATCCCATATGCAGAGAAGGAAAGTGTGCTGGTGTTTTCGTCCACCTAGGCACAAACAACCTGGCAAATCAGTCAGTTGAGGAAACCAAAAACTATTTATCTCATCTAGGGGAAAAATTATCATCACAATCGCTGATCATAGCCTTCTCAGAGGTCCTACCAGTACAGGACAGAGAAGGCAGCACGCAGGAAATCCGCAAAGAGGAAATCAGGGAGCTGAACGTTTGACTCCAAAACCTGTGCCTGGAAAAAGAATACCTCTTCATTGAGAACTGGAGGGACTTCTGGGACAGGAGTCTCTTCCACTACAATGGCCTTCTCCTGACCAAGGAAGGTATTAGAGCTGTAGGGCAGAAATTTGATGCCTTCATGGACTGTTTAAACTAGGCACTGGGGAGAGGGTAGAAACACGAACACAATTCACTACCCCTCCCCATAAATTTGCCCTATCAGAGGGGACAAACAAAGAATGGAGCAGGAAACAGGATAGGTTATATTCAAGGAACAATACTGAAAAAGGCTCAGTATTGCAGCAGGACCCCAATAGGGGGGAAAACCAGGCCTGGAAAGCCATGTACACAAATGCACATAGCCTAGCAAACAAAATGGCTGACCTTACAGCTATTGTTGTACAGGCTGATCCGGACTGGGTCGCCATCACCGAGACATGATTTAAGGACAACCATGACTAGGAGGTAACTATTCCAGGAGACTGCCTTTTTCAAAGGGACAGACCTGGAAGAAAAGGGGGTGGGCTGGCAATGTATGTTAGGGAGAGAATAAAAGCTACCATGGCCCAGGACACTCACACTGAAGCTGATGCTCTTTGGGTTACTCCCAAAGCCGGAACAGGTGCAGTTACTAGAGTAGGAGTATTGTACAGACCCCCAGCAATCAGCTTGCAGAGGGACAAGGAGATACTAGAATCCATTTGCAATATGAGTATTAAAGGGGATGTAGTATTGGTGGGTGACTTAAATTTACCAGACATAAATTGGGGAAACCATTCCTCTGCTACAACAAGAAGCAAATACTTCCTTGACATTCTGCACTTATCGGGCCCAAGACAGTTTGTCAAGGAACCCACAAGGGGGGAAGCCATCCTTGACCTGTTACTCACCAATAGTGACATCATATCAAGGGTAGAAGTCAAGAGCAACCTAGAATCTAGCGACCACCAGATGGTGTGGTTCCAGGTTAAAATGGAAAAAGAAATCAAGCACACTAAAACTAAAATCTTGGACTTCAGGTGTGCAGATTTTGATAAAATGAGGGAAAAGCTCAGACTTAACCTGTCTAAATTAACACAAACAGAATGAGTAGATACATATTGGGCATCTCTAAAGGAAGCTATCATAGAAGCATCAAAACAATGTATGAAATGTGTGAATAAAGCCAAGAAGAGAAAAAAATCTATGGTTCTCCAAGGAAATAGCTGCCAAGGTCAGGGAGAAATGGATGGCCGTCAAGAGATACAAGCAAACAGGATGTGAAAAAGACAAAGACACATACAAGGAGAAACTGAAGGAAGCAGGAAAGCAAATCAGGGCAGCTAAGGTGCAAACAGAAGAAAAGATTGCCTCAGAGGTCAAAAAGGGAGACAAGACCTTCTTTAGATATATCAAGGAGAAAATGAAAACAAGTGGAGGTATAGTCAGACTTAAAGGGGAAGATGGGGAATGCACAGAGGATGACAAGGACAAAGTAGAAATCCTTAACAGATACTTTTGCTCAATATTTACTAAGGAAGAAGAAGGTTGTGGTCCCACCTTGACAGAAAAAAGTGCAGACAGCAGCAATATGAATTCAACAACTTTCACAAGGGATAGTGTCCTGAAGGAGCCAGAAAAACTTATGGTTGACAAGGCCATGGGTCCTGATGAAATATACCACAGGATACTGAAGAAACTTAAGGAAGATCTGGCAGCACTGCTGAGTGAACTGTTCAACCTCTCGCTTGAGGTCGGGGAAGTTCCTGCGGACTGGAGGAAGGCCACAGTTGTCCCTCTTCATAAAAATTGCAGTAGGGAAAGTGCTGGGAATTACTGCCCAGTAAGCCTATACCTGGTTAAACAACTAAATAAAAAAAAAATAAAAAATAAAATAAAGCCTGACCTCAATATGTCGGCAAAACAATGGAAACCCTAATTAAGGAAAGAATGATATCCTTTCTCAAAGAAAATTATATAATGGATCCAAGACAGCAGGGCTTCACCACAGAAAGATCATAGCAGACAAACCAAATAGATTTCTTCAATTGGGTAACAAAGACAGTAGATCAGTGGATGTAATATACCTAGACTTCAGCAAAGCCTTTGTCTCGGTCCCACATAGAAGACTATTGAACAAACTTGCCAGTACAGGAGTTGGGCATAAAGTGATAAACTGGGTATGGAGCTGGCTTAGTGGAAGGACTCAGAGGGTACTGGTAAACAGCCAACTATCAGAGGAGAGAGAGAGAGAGAGGTAACTAGTGGTGTGCCACAGGGATTGGTGCTGGGGCCTATCCACTTCAATATTTTTATCAGTGACAATTCTGTGGACCTAGAAGGCAAGGTGTGTTTATTCGCAGATGACACAAAGATGTGTAATAAGGTAGACACACCATGGGGAGTGGAAAGGATGAGGGCTGATCTTCAAAGACTAGAAAGGTGGACAAAAACTTGGCAATTAGATTTCAACACCAAAAAGTGTAAGGTCATGCACCTAGGGAGAAAAATCCTTGTGAGGAATACCTCCTGTGTGGAGTGAAATTGGAAGTCACAAAGCAGGAAAGGGATCTGGAGGTGATTATAACAGATGACCTGAAAACATTCAAGCAGTGTGAAAAAGCAGCGTTAAAGGCAAACAGTATGTTAGGCTGCATAGGAAGAGGAATTACAAGTAGAAAGAGGGAGGTGATTATGCCACTGTACAGATCACTGATAAGACCTCATCTGGAGTAGTGTGCAGTTCTGGAGACCTCACCTTAGAAAGGACACAGACTGGAGACAGTGCAAAGGAGAGCTACAAAAATGATACTTGGACTCCACAACAAGGCATATGAGGAACGTCTGCATGACCTAAACATGTATTCCCTGGAACAACACAGGGAAAGCGGGGACATGATTGAAACGTTCAAGTACTTGAAAGAAATAAACAAGGTCCAGGTTCAGGACCTATTTTAAATCAAGAATCATGCAAGAACAATGGGGAATGGCATGAAGCTGGAAGGAGGTAAGTTCAAGAGTAACACAAGAAAGTTCTTCTTTGCTGAGAGGGTGGTGGATACTTGAAATGGCCTTCCACCAGAGGTTGTGGAAACTAGGTCAATTGGATCATTCAAGAAGGCATGGGATAGCTTATAACAGCATCAGGTGTGAAAATGTGCATAGGGTTGGTCTATAAACCACCAGGACAGGGAGATGAGGGCAAAAGGGAACTAGGGGCAGAAATAAAGATCTGGCATCCCCCAAGGGTAATGGGCCAAGACCCACAGCAGTAACAAAGAGTATACCAATCAAAAAATCTAAAACATGGTAGAAAAGGGGATAGAAATAGGCCTGCTTCTCCCTTCAATCTCAGGGAAGTGCCATGAGTGAGAGCTATTGTATTTATCCAAGCAGAGTGCATAACGTTCCTCCACACGCGAGGCTGCTGCTCAGTGGAGTTAAACTGGATAGTGCCCGGGCCAAAAGCTGCATTTAACAACTAATAGGAATATACCCATGGGAGAATATACCCCGGGAAGGGAGAAAGAGGGCAAAAAAAAAAAAGATGGAAGGAAGGGGCTACCTACCTCCTCCACAGAAAAGCAAATTTTTTTAGTCGGTTGGAAGGTGGGCCACTAGGGATCCTCACGTCCTATTTTTTTTTATGTGTTTTTTTTTCTTGGTGAGGGTTGGCACAGCCTGCTCAACTCTATTTTTTCTTTTGTTAACAAAAACACATCCCTAGAAGGGCATGGCAGAGGAGAGAACTCACTAATAGAGAAAAGGTGCTGTCCAAAGGCCCTGGCTCTACCTGAGTGGGTGATGGTGGGCAGCGTGTGAATCAATGGTGAAGATATTCTGGAAGATCAATAATTACAGTAATTACATAAAAACATATATTTTTTTGATAATGGTAGCGGTCATTCCTGCAGTGTCCGACTGCTACCGTTGACGCTGTTGGTGGCAGCATTCTTTCCTACTGCTGTAGTGGAGAGCGCTGTCAATACAGCACTGTTGTGGATGGCGCTGTTATTGACAGTGCTTTTCAAACCTTGTGCCAATAGAGAGGAGGCACTGCCCACAGGTGGGGGTGGCACCTAGGGATCAGGCTGAAAATGAACCCGGTTGGTGTCTATGGCAATGATGCAAGGCATGAGCTGCCCCTCTGCACTGAGTCCAGGTGAGTGGCCCCAGACAGCCCATGATCCATTGAGGCTCAAGCAAGGGTCGCATAGGCCCAAAGGGTAAATGGGAGCAAGAGGCTCCAGGGCCTATGTTTGAGCTGTGGGAATGTACAGTGGACCTCCCCGAGGGGATTCCCCCAGGTGAGGAGAGCAGAGCTGTACAATCCCCTTGGGGAAGCTCTGGTCCTCAGTGATAGTGGGTTCAGCACAAGGGTCTGGGAAGAACTCCACCTCCTGGCAGTCATACAACCCCAAGCCAGCGCTGCCTCTGGCACCAGGCCCAGGGCCGATGACAGGCCTAAAGATGGGTTCCTCCCCAACTCCACAGCCAGTGCCACCCTTGCTGCTGGGTTTGACACTGACCCCAGTCCCATTTACTGAGGCTGTGAGTGGCACTGGGAGCCAGCCTGGTGCCATGAACAGCACTGGGACCCAGGACAGCTCCAGAGGCAATACCATCACCACCAGGTATCAGGCCCAAGACTGATACCATGGCCAGTGCTGCATCTGTCACCTGGGACAGTGCTGTACCCCTCCGGAGTCACTAGGACTGCCCAGGAAAGAGACTAATACCACCACCTCAGCAACCTGATGCTGCACGACCTCAGTTTCAGTCCCTTTCCTGACACTGTGAGTCACTTAGGAGCGGCACCAGGCCATGACATTGAGGTATCCACCAGGGAAGACTGAGCCTATAGCCTTAACCTCACCACCAGGGATGTCTGCTGTCAAGATCAGATGAGAAGGCTGTAACCAGTTGCTCAGAAGAAGCTGGCTGTCCAGCAGACCAACCCCTCAGGGCCTTTGATGCATCAGCAAGGTCAAGGAAGACCCTATGCTTCCTCAACACCACAGGTGCTGAGAAGGGGCCCAGAGACCATGCCTTGGCCTTGTGAGTGTGACGTCTGCCTCCAAAAGTGGTGATTGAGCAATCCCACTTCATCGTGCGGATTTTGAGGGTACAGTGGTCCATTGAAAAGCAGGCACTGCACTCATCCATGTTGTGAAATGTGCCAAGGCAGGTCCAGCAGCACAGATGCTGATCCATCACAGAGGTGGGTTTCCAACAGAGGCAATGACATGAGATGGGAGCTTGCCAGTGATTCTTGGACTTCTCTGCCCCTTCTTATCTTTCTAAGGCTTTGGCATCATGGAAAATAAAAAAGAACAAGTTAGATGGCACTGTGACAAAAAAAACTGAGCAGTGATGCAGAGGAAATTCAGTGGTGTAAGTAAATTGAAGTGATGTCGCTCCCACAGTGTGCACTCGTCAAGGGGAAGAACAGAAGTGAGGTGCATGAGAGAACTGGTTACGGATATTGGCAGGTGCACAGGCGCCATCTGTACCCAATGTCAGCTCCATCCTGCAAAAAAATTTGCTCCTGCGGAGTCCTAGTGCCTCTGTCTCTAGAAACATCAGTGTAAATCAATGGTGAAGACTGATTCTTGGAAGATCTGAAGCTTTTATTTGAAATTTTAGCCTAAAGAGATGCTTGAACACTTTAGAATCCTCTCATACAGCAGGAGCTGTGAAAGAGGAGACCTGTTGAGAACGACAAGGGACAGATCCTTTCAATGAGAGTTGCCTCCAGGGCAGCTCTGCCTCACAGGTAACACTTTACTGTTACACTTACGCTTTCTCATATTTACTGTTCTAACACCATGCCACCATGGAGCACTACTCTAGTGAAATTATGACAAAAGAAAACTGAGGTATCTTGTCTGGATTAAGACTCACAGTCTCTTGTTTATCAGGCTGTAGACTGTTACATATCACCAACAAGCTGGCACAGCTGTGAAGCTCAGCTCTTTAGCTGTAGAGGTTAAAGTTCTACCTAGGAGGCAGCCCTATTAATAATGTCTGCCTCAGAGGCAGGGCTGCGATGGAGGCAACTTTCATCATCATCAGGTTTTATTGGCTAGCAAATTGAGGTAAATAATCTCATTTACAAATGCATCCATACATAACACAAAACTTCATAACATACATACAATTTATACGAACATACAGAGATAAGTTATAAAACACCAGTAAGTAATTAAAAAAAATTAAATAGGTACATAACAATTACAATGCTTATTATTTAAGCTAGCTAATGACACTCTGAAGTGCCCCATTGGAAGTAATGCTTGAACTTTCAGTTGTTTCTATAACCTATCCCATGTTCTAGGGACCGTGACAACCAATAACTTATCACCAAAGCTAGATCTGCTTCTCGGAACTTGATAAGAGATCCAAGTTGCAGATCTCAAGGAATATTTATGGGGAGTTTTAGACTTTAATGCACACAGTAAAAATGAAGGCAAAATCTGTATAATAAATTTGTATATGAATGTATTCCAATGGAAATCTCTACGATTTGTCAATGCAGTCATACCTGCTACACTATATAATGTACACCTATAAGTACTGTAAGATAAGTTTGTAATAAACCGTAGAGCACTACTGTATAGTGAGTCAAGTGTTCCTAGTAAAGTGCTAGTAGCATTTTTGTAAATGAAATCGTCATAGGCTAGTACAGGTGAAAATAAAGATGTAATTAGTTGTTTCCTAACTGTCAAATTAAACAAAAATATATTCCTGTAGAAGAACCCAAGTAATCCTTTTAGTTTATTAGAAATGTTTTTATTATGTAAATCAAAAGTTAAGTGATTGTCAAGTGATAAACCCAAATATTTGTAAGAATTAACATGACTAATAATAACTCCTGAAATAGTATGTATATCCCTACTAATTATCTCTTTGTTGTTTTTCCTATCGAACAACAACCACTGGGCTTTCTTCTCATTCATGAGGAGCCTTAATTCCATAAGCTCCCGGTCGATGCCAAACAAATCCTTTTGTAATATATCTATAGCTAAATTTGTGTCTTCTTTTGATGTATACATAATTGTGTTGTCAACATAAAAATATATGCTAGTGTCAGGTAAGCAGTGCCTAGAAAGATCATTCACATATAGTAAGAACAATAGGGGACCCAGTACCGATCCCTGAGGTGCACCCAAGTTCAACACTACTGTATCTGAACAAGCTGTACCCACCCTGACATATTGCAACCTCTGTATCAAATATGAACTAAACCAAGACACAGCTGTAATGCCCAATCCAGCGGATTTCAAGTGACTAAGTAAAATTGTGTGGTGCACTGTGTCCAATGCCTTCGACACATTCAGAAAAATTGATGGTACACTGGATCTTCCATTGAAGGTAGTCAACACATCATCCACTACTTTTGAAATTACATAAGTAGTGTTATGTCCTGTCTTAAAACCAGATTGTAAATATGAAATAACATCATATTTAGTGAAGTACTGAATCAATTGCTTATGTAAAAATTTTTCAAATATCTTTACACAAGTCACCAAAATTGATATTGGCTATAAGAGTTTGGATCAGTAGGATCTCTCCACCCCCCCTTAAAAATGGGGGTAATAAATGCTGTTGTCCAGTCTTTTGGCAAATCAAAACTTTGAAGTGAAAAATTAAATAAATAAATAAATAAGATAAATGTGCCAGTATGTTTGATGCTATTTTATAAAAAAAATTGGAGCTATTCCATCACATCCTGCCCCTTTGCTAGTATCCAATTTTTGCAATTGCTTCAACACTTCCTCTTCTGTTATGTCTTGAAAAGAAAAGATGGACCAATCCAACCTCTTTGTAAAGTCAGTATCCAAGTAAGGTGAAGCAAGCCCCGGATGTTCCCTGTCAAATGTTTGACCTACAGTAGAAAGAATATGTTAAATGCAGCCGCTTGATCCACCGCACTACACAAGGTTCTACCCCCATGGTTCAGAGCTGTGGGTAGAGTGGGTTGAGCTTGTTTCCCATACAAGGAGTCTATACCTCTCCATCTTGATTTGGGGTTTCATGTGCGATCTGTAAAGCAATTTATGTAATAATCTTCTTTTTTTTTAATTATTCTTTATTCGTTTTACTTTTGTTTTTGATTTTTTTGCACAAGTAACAGGTAACCATACATCCATACATATATAACTGATAAAAGATGAAAACAATACACTTTTTGTATACTTTCCCATTCCTGAATATCAAATTCTTCAGAATTTACAAGCTAAGTTGATTGGGAATTTATATAGACAGTTGATGTGAAACCAAAAATAAAGGAAACAACAATTATAGCCACTCTACATATAAAAAAACATTTACCCAGGATAAAAGGAAGGAAGTTAATCATTATTCTAAATAAATAGTTGTGCAAGGAAATAAAAATCCCTGCTAATACTGCTTGGGGGAGAAGGGAATACCACGAAGGGGAAATCAGACACTTAAATTAGTTTTAAATGTTCTGGTTTAGCTAAAATCTCCAAAATGTCTTTGCCTTGTGTTTTGGCAATGTAGTGGAAGAATGGCATCCATCTACTAATAAATCTGTCTGTTTGGAGTCTAAGCTATGCTGTCACCCTTTCCATCACTGGTATTCTCTGACAATTGTTTAACCAAGATTCCATTGAGGGGCAGTTGGGACTTAACCATTTTTGAGCTACTGTCTTAAGCGCTGCCGCCACCATGATGTAGTACAAATATCTTTCAGACCCTGTTTTCACACCCCGAGGTGGTATTCCCAATATTCATGACTTAAAATCATGAGGGATGGGGGTTTCGAGAACTCTCTGTTTCTTTTTGTACCCTTTTCCAGTATCTCTCTATTACCGGGCAGGTCCAGAAAATATGTGTCATGGTTCCCACATCCTGGCATCCCCTCCAACACCTCTCTGAAAGACCCATTCCCAAGTGTTTTGTTATGTTCGGAGTGTGAAAATGCCAGATTACCACTCTTCACATAAAATCTCTCCAGGAAGGGGAAGCCGTTGTCTTAAAGATACCCTGCCAAGCTTGTGCCCATTCTTCATCCAATATCTCTATCTGTGCTTCTGTCTGCCATTTCTCCTTAGCGGGTCTCATCTCTCCTCCTTTTAAGCCAGTCAGGAACTGATATATTTTAGATACCACCCTTTTAGTGTCTTGCCCCTTGGCTATTCCCATTAGGAGTGTCCTCAATGGGTTAGGGTCCTGGGTAAACTGTGGGGTCCTACTGGGGACTTGCACATAATGTCTAAACTGCAGGAAATGAAAAAGTTTCCCTGTGAGAAAAATTTTTTTCTACTGATCCTTTCATAAGATTTTAGCGTCCCATCTTCCCAGAACTGACCCACGGTTGAGAGTCCCCCTGAAGTCCAGCGATGTAACCCCCTTGTTAACTTGAATTGCAGGAAATTGAGGCAAGCTCTAAGAGGCGTGTCAGTCCCATCAAAATTTTAATTAAACTTTTAGAGCACACTTCTATCCAGGTTTTTTTAAGTCCCTGTGCCCATATGTTGGAAATGTCCAACAGTTTTAAATTATCCTGGTCCATAAATAGCAAGTCACTTAACATTGCCATGCCTCTGGTTTCCCTTTCTAAATCCACCCATTTCAGGGTGTTCCCCTCCCCCCTTTAAGTGGGGGAATTAAGTGTTGCAGCTGTCCAGCCCAGAAATACCCTTTAAAATCCAGAAGGTCTAGCCCACCCATTTTTTTGGAGCTGGTCAAAACAACCCATCGTACCCTGGGCTTCCTGCCTCTCCATATAAACCTTGACAACATGGTCTTAAGATCTTTCCAGAACCCAGGTGGGGGCCTGATAGGGATTGATGAGAAGAAGAATAAAAATCTAGGGAGAAGATTCATGTGCATCACTTCCACTCTTCCCGTAAGAGACAGTGGGAGCTCCCTCCATCTGGTAAAGTCCGACTGGACCTCCTTCAAGAGCTTCAAGTAGTTGGCCTGATATAGTTTCCTTAAGTCCTGAGGGATCTACACACCCAGATATCTAAAGCCTATCTTAGGTAGTTGTGACCCCTTCTGCAGCCCCAAAGGGAGCATTTCAGTTTTAAATTCATTGACTTTGAAACCTGATACTTGACCAAATTGCTTCAAAACATCTGTTACATGTACTATGGTGTTTTCTGGGTCTGAGACATATAGTAAGGTATCATCCATGTAAAGCGAGATACGGATATCCTCTCCCCCAACCCCTATACCCTGGTATTCAGGATCCTGTCTGATCCTGTCTGATCCTGACCACCAGGGGTTTCATACTTAAAGCAAACAACAGGGGAGATAGAGGGCAACCCTGCCTAGTTCCCCTCTCTATCTGAAACATTCCAGACAGCACCCCATTGACTCTGACTTTTGCTGTGGGGTTACGATACAGATTTGAAAGCCACCCCTGAAATTTAGCCCCGAACCCAAAATTAGCCAATGTAATTTTCCAAAATTCCCAATCTAGCTGATCGAAAGCTTTTTCTGCATCGATTGAAATGACCGCTTTTAATGGTTTGGAGGGTAATTTGTCCGCTGTCCCCAGGACGTTTAATAAAAGCCGAATATTGTCCTATATGTGCCTCTCTGGAATGAATCCATTCTGGTCGGGGTGGACCAGTCCAGGGATCACCACCTACATCTTGTTGGCAATTGCTTTAGTGAACATTTTTGCATCGGTGTTTAGCAGGGAGATTGGACTGAACTCTGCACACGAGGTGCCCTCTTTACCAGGCTTAGGTAGCACAGATATCATTGCCCCGGCCCAAGAATCTGGGGTGGCCTCACCATCATGTGCCGCATTACAGACCTTGGTTAGAAAAGGAGCCAGTTCTTCTATGAAGGCCTTATAAAATTCATTTATAAACCCATCCGGACCGGGGACTTTCCCCATCTTTAGTAATTTTATTATTTCTTTCATCTCTATTACAGTAAAGGGAGCCTTCAGGGACTTCCGTTGCTCTTTTGTAAGATTAGGACATTTCACCTCCCTCAGAAATTCAGAAAATCTCTCTAAATGCCCTTCCTGTCTTTCTTTCTTCTATAAGAGTGCATAATAGTTTTGGAATTCTTCCATGATATTTTCAGGTTTAGTAATTACTTTGGCTCTCTCCTCTACCTTTTTAATTTTAGCCACATATCTTTCTGACTCCTGTTTTCTAAGTCAAAGGGCAAGTAGTCTCCCTGCCCTATCCCCCCTCATAGTATTTTTGGTTTAGGAATGTAATCGTGTTTTCTGCTTTTCGTGTTGTCAAGTTATTTAATTTTTCTCTGGCCTCTTTAATTTTGGGTAATAATAGAGCAGGTTTTGACCTTTTATGTTCAGATTCTAAATCCATCAATTTTTTCTCTGCTTTCTGTATCCCCGCCTGGTGTATCTTTTTAATATATGATGCTTGTGATTTTGCATGACCCCTTACTACTGCCTTCAGGCCGTCCCAAATAAATTTTAACTGAGTTTCCCCAGTATTATTCTCTGCGAAGTAATTTTTAATGACATCCCTTGTGGAGTCTACAAAAAGTTTATCTTGAAACAGGCCTGCATTAAGTCTCCACTGATTTTCCTGACGTACTATCCCCCATTGCAACTTATAAGATACTAGTGCATGGTCAGATAACGAGAAGGGGCATATCTTTGTTTCTACTACTGTATGGGCCTGACCTTTTTGTGTGTATAGCCTGTCTAGCCATGAGTACGAATCCCCAGCTACCGAGTAGAATGTAAATTCCCTCAGGGTGGGATTCTGCACCCTCCATAGGTCCAACAGGCCTCCTTCCATCCATAGGGCCTTCAGTAATTTTGCACCAACTTGAAGAGTTGTGCCTTTTTGAGGGCTTCTGTCCAGTTCCTGATCTTCCACAAAGTTCCAGTCTCCCAGACACAGAACTTGTCCCCTCGAGAGACTGGAAATGTGTCTAAAGGCTCACCTGAAAAATTACCCAGTAGGTGGAGTGAGGACATGCAAGGAAATTATGTGTAGTGGTTGTCCTTCTAATTCCCCCAAGATCCTCACCAATTGCCCATCACCCTCGGAGAAAATCTGGTTGACCTGCAGTGGTAATTCTCTGTTCACCAAAATTGCTACCCCTGCCTTTTTAGTTTGGGGGTGTGAATCAGTACACACCCTCCCCACCCATACCCTCTTTAGCTTCAAATGCTCCTCCAGAGAGAGCCTGGTTTCCTGCAGACAGGCAACATCACATTTGGATCTCTGTAACTCTTGCAGGATACTTGTGCACTTGACCACATTATTCACCCCCTTCACATTCCACATGCAAATATTTAAACTAGCCATTAGGCCACTATAATGTTTTCACACTTTTTCCTTTTACATCCTCCTCCTCCCAGGTACACCAAAAACTGGCATAAGACCCTTATTGTAAAACTAATAAAAACAATAGGAAGTGTTTGCAAAAACACATTAACAGACGTAGACTTGTACCACAGTTTAAACCTCAAAACCAGCCTCTACGCACTGCAACACAACCACATTAGGCAATGAGCAGAGGGAAAACTAGTAAGTGGACAAATGTTCACATGAGATGCAAATCAGCACCCAAAAAGTTTTCTGTTTATCAAAAGAAGGTACGCCTTGCACCTTTGGGCCTGGAACTGAGCCCTGGACCTCCAGGATTCCAATCTGAGTGCCCCTGGCTTTTTCAACAAGAATAAACGAGTTTTCTAACTTGCAACAAAGCGTTTTAAACTTCTCTTATAGTTGGTAGATTTAAGTATAAGAAACTCTTAAGCCCCCCATCAACCCAATAGTCTTGGATAAATCCATTGCCAGTAATACCCTAAATTATACCAGGGCCTACAGTTATAATGATTTTAGAAAAATAATGCCTTCATATATCTGAAAGAAACAGAAAACAAAAACATGTTCGGATATTAAAGTTTCAAATATCAGCACAGTAGTCCATTAACTCAGTTCAACATGTTCGCAGGCTCCCCATAAGACATCTTCTTGGCTAGGGGGGCACCCGATGCAACATCAGACCTTGAGGGAATAATCAACAAAGAGAAAGAAAAGAGCAACTCACTCCTCGTCTAGGCCAGAAAAAAAAAACCCTGCCATTACTAGAATAAAGTAAAGTGTAGACTCAGTCCCGATCCTCTTGTTCTGGTATCTGCCTTTTTCTTCAGCCAGGCCATCAGATCTGTATGTAAAGGTAAGATGCATTGTGCTCTGTTAAGCCACTTAGCCTTCTTAGCCAATGTTACTCCCCACAGTAGTTCCTCTACCTCCACCTCTGCCATCTCCTCCTTGAGGTCTGGGACTTGGATGTTGGTGTTTCTCAAAAAAGTGGATTCAGCCATGAGTCAGTTGAATAATTTAGTGGTGAGCCCATCTTGTATCCACAACTTCACGGGATAGCGGACCAGAGTTTTCAGTCCCTTCTCTCTGAGTTGCTTCACGACGTGGATTACCTTCTTCCCTTTTGCTACTTGCATTGGGGGGTAATCCTGATCAGTATACACTTTTTGACCATAAAAGCTTAGATATTTTTTGCTCCATGCTAGGCGCAGTACCTTCTCTTTTATGGGGTAGATTAGGAACCTGATGATGATTGAGTGGGCCGGCGCCCCGTTTCAGTTTTGGGGTGATCGCATGATGAGCCCAGTCTATGCCCAGTTTGGAATTCGCTGACAAATCTAATTCTTGTTGGAGCCAGGACTCCAGAAATTTTGGCATGCCTGCTTGTTTGGCTCCCTCCAGAATTCCAAGAACCCTTATGTTGTTTCTCCTCGATCTGGCTTCAGCATCTTCAGCCCTTGCCGATAACTCTCTTTCCCTTTTTTACAGATAAGATAGGGCTCTCCCTATGGCCATGTGTTCAGACTGGACCTCCACCACATGGTTTTCTACTGCGGAGGTCCGCTGCTCTAGTTTCTTAAAATATTTTTGGATGTCCAAGACTTTGCCATCAATTCTATGTAGCAATCTCATTATCGCTCTACCATCGGCTTTACAAGTGTCTTTGCTTGTGTCGGGGCCTTCATCCTCACATTCGTCGCATGACCCAGCTGAGTATGTTGATGTATGGGAGGCCACGGCACTGGCGTTGTGAGGTCTCCTGTTTGTTTTAGGCATTTTACCGCTGTCAGAGGATATGTTTCCCGCATGAATTTAGTATCACTGGATCGCGGGGAATCTCTCCAATGTTACTAGGAAGTAAGTACCAGCTTTTGGTTAAGTAAACCAGTAATTTGCTTTGTTTTACTCTCCTGAGGGTGCTCCTGATCGAAATCAGCCATCCATTACTCTTGGTGACATCACTGGAAGTCTGTAATAATCTCTTTTTGCCTTTCTAATCTCCTGTGTACATTTGTTTCTCATAACCCTAAATGCCTGCCAGTCTGATAAGTTCTTAGTCTCCCATGCCTTTTGCCATAATTGTGCCTTAGTTTTTATTAACCTTTTTACTCCCTTTGTAATCCAAGGGGTCTTTGTGTTGTTGGCCTTTTTACGTGTCAGGGGAGCATACTTTTCAATAACTTCAAGTAAAGGAGTTTTAAAATAAGACCATGCAGTTTCAGTGTCTGGACAGGCACACAGCAACTTCCAATCTATGTCAGCTACTACATCTCTTAAATAAGCTTGGTCACAGACGGTGTCAAAAGTTCTAATAATAATTATTTGGGCTGGAACTGTTTTCTTTTTATTGTCCCTTGTACATGATATATAACAGTGGTCACTTATATCTGCCTCTGGACAGCTGAAGTATATTTGTGCAGCCTATTAGTTAAAATCTGGTCCAAAAGTGAATCTTTTTCAGAGTTAGATTTGTGTGGTCTAGTAGGCAGAGTGACCAGCTGAGTTAAGTTCAGTGAAGCAAATTGGTTTACTATTTCCTGCTGTGGCACTAGCGTATTCCAGTTAAAATCACCTAAAAGTATAAACTAATTTTTTTTAAAAGGAGCAATACATATGCTTGGAGTCTGCAATGCTGTGGTGCAGGCTGAGGGAGGTCTATAGTAAACTGCCAGGTTAAAATTAAAACCTGATAAACTCTGTACTTGTAGTGTCAATAGGTTCAATTGCCCTGGGATGGACTTGGCCAACTTAATTTGTCCTCTATATTGAGTTTTAAGGTAAATCATTACCCCTCCCCCTTTTTTAGTTCTATCTTCTCTAAAGATGTTATAATTACTAACTGATATAGTGAGGTCCTTAACTTTAGCTGTTAACTGCTGCAACCTGAGATCTTATTTGGTCAATTTTAGGTAGGAGACTCCTAAAATTTAAATAAAGTAACCCTACATTTTCCCTTTCACCAAAATCGACCATTGAGTAATTAGTTTGTGGCAGTGGGCCTGGGTTTTGATGAATATTACCACAAATCAATATTAGCGATATGACCCTTCTTATAAATAAAACTAGTTTAGATGAAGTTCATTGGACCCCTTTACTACACAGCTGTTTCTGTGAAAAAAAATGTACAAGTGAATGTGTGACAATCCTTGCCCAGGTGTTAAAGTAATTGTGTAACTCTCAACTGAGTCTCCACACCTCATGTATTCATTTGGCAGAAATACCTTTTGTTCAAAAACCAAGCCACTGTTTGCTAAATCTTCCTTTTCATGACCCAAAAATGTTTCTCCTCCCCGAGTACCCAGTATTAAAAAGAACACCCCTAATAACAATTCTCTATACATTATTCTATTTGCTACTTACTATATGAAGAAAAGATCGGTAATGTGCATAGAGAATTGTGACCGAGTGGTGACTCGTGCTTGCGCCATGCACTGGCACAAGATTTTCTAGTGCTGCGCTCTGCCCCTACTGAGTCTGCCATCAGTGATTGTACCAGACAGCTCAGAAAGCAAGTGGGGCAGAGACATTCCATGGAAAGTGCTGGGAGACAATTCAGTACTCAGTGTGGCAGTCTCTCTTCAGTGTGTATCTGATCCACAAAAAGATTGACATTATCTTGGTGACTGAAACGTGGTGGAAAAATAATGATACTTGGAACAAAGAAATACAGGGTTATAACTTATTTAGATGAGACAGGGACACCAGCAAAGGTGGCGGAATCACCATGTATATAAACAACACCATAGATGTGGTTGACATGACCACAAAAATAAAAAAACACAGCGGTGAAACAGAGACAATATGGGTACAAATTAACACAAGAACTGCAAACTCCTTTAGCCTAGGACTAGGTTATAGACCTCCATCCACAAATGAAAACACCCACAACCTTCTGTTAGAGGAAATAGTTACTACCCTGGAATGTGGACCATTAGTATTGACAGGTGATTTCAATTTGAGTGATATTGATTGGATCACTGGGAAAGCCACCAGTAAACCTGGAAAAGCATTTATGCAAGCTTGTGAGGAACATAACTTAACACAACACATAAAAAAAAAAACAACTAGAGAAAAGAACATCCTGGATTTAGTACTAGGTTTGGACAACATGAATATTGACAGCTATATAATATCACCCCCCCCCCTTGGCAACAGTGACCACATGAGTAAACATTTTGACATTCAGTGTGCACCTAAATGTTTGTTAGGATGTACAGAAATATTTTTATACAAAATAGCAAATAAATCAGCTATGAATCATGAAATTAATAACATCAACTGGAATGAACTACTTATGAACAAGACTGGAGAAGAAAGTTGACAGGTCATAAAGCACACGATATTAGACATAAGTAATAAATACATTAAGCATAGGAAAAAGTACAACAAAAGAGGTATAAAAACAAAATGGTTAAACAAAAAGATCATTAAGTTAATCAAACAAAACAATAAAGCATATGCGGTATATAAAAATAATGAAACAGTACAAAACTGGAAAATATTCAAACAAAAAAAAAAACATAAAAATATAATTAACAGATCCAAAAAAATGTTAGAACTAAAGTAAGCTAGAAATGCAACAAAAAGCAACAGAAAGCAATTTTTTGGGTATATAAATTATTTAAAAAAAATCCAACACAGGGCTGACCACTATTATTGAAAATACACAAATTATATCTGAGCCCACACAAATGGTTGATACTTTTAACAATTATTTCTGTTCCATCTATTCTGAACCCAGCATTAGGAATATAAATTGCACTAACAACAATGAAGTTCCACTCTGTACAAAACAGGAAATAAGAACTAAAATTGGAAACTTTAAAAAGGTTTGGTGCTCCAGACCTTGATAACAACCCTACAGATTCATATATTAATACAAGACAGTATATGTTGGCCATTAGAAATACTATATAACAAACTTCTGAGCACTGGAGAGGTTCAATCTGACTGGAGAACTGCAAAAATTATCCCATACATAAAAAAGGACCAAAAAGTGATATTAGGGATTACAGACCAACTCGCTTATCGTCCGTCCCAGGAAAAAAATTTCAATCAATCATTAAAGATAGACTGAGTATGCATATTGAGCAAACAAACAGTATAGATACATCTCAGCATGGGTTTATTGCCGGACATTCATGTCTAACTAATCTTGTGTGTTTTTACGACCCATTCAGCAGGTTTATGGATAGAAGTATCCTGGCAGATGTAATTTTATTAGATTTTTCCAGAGCCTTTGACACTGTACCTCACTGGCAATAATTCAAAAGATCGGCCAATTAAAAATAAATACATGTATTGTGCAGTGGATAAGTAATTGGTTGACAAATCGGACAAAGAGAGTCACAGTTAATATTTTTGTCCGGCTAGGTGCATGTTACCAGTGGTGTACCGCAGGGCTCTGTACTGGGCCCTGTACTTTTTCAGTTGTTCATAGATGATATGGGGAAAAACATCACAAGTAAACTAATAAAATTCACTGATGATATGAGACTTGGTGGATCTTGTGAGTCTCGTGAACATGTACAAGTGATACAAAAGGGCATATACAGTAAGTGGAGTATGAGCTTTAATACAGAAAAATGTTGTGTATTGCATTTGGGGAAAAACAACAAACAAAATACATACATTCCTAGTAGTACCATATTAAAACAGGCAAGTAGTGAACGGGATCTGGGAGTTCTTATAGACAAGGACTTGTATTTTGGTCTACAATGTATCAACATTATTTCCAAAGTGAATGGAATAGCAGGAGCAATACATAGGAATATTACGAGCAGGAGCGCCGAGGTGATACTTCCCTTGTACAGGTCCTATGTGAGGCCTCAACTGGACTATTGTAGCCAATTGTGGAATCCCCATGAAAAACAGACATAATAAGGTTGGAAAGAACACAAAGAAGAATGACCAAAATTATCTCAGGGGTTAAACATTTACCATGCAATGATAGAATTAAAAAGTTGGGTCTATACTCCTTGGAAGATAAACAGAAACATGGTGACTTATTATTATATTATAATTATATAAATAATTTTATAAAGAATGTAAACCTTGGTAAGGAACAGGACATTACATTTAAAGATTTAAACTATACTACGAGGGGGCATTCATTGCAAGTCCAGGGCGGACATTTTCAAAATAATAAGTGTAAATATTTTTTCACTAAGAGAGTGGTCAACTCATGGAACAGTTTACCAGAAAATTTAGTACTGTGTGCTAAGAAGGAGGATTCAAAAAAAAATCTTGACAAACTAATGCTTGAGGGTGGGAACACACAGTATTATTACTTCACATAGGAGCACATATGGGTTTATGCCTTTTTAAGCTCCTACTTAACATTAGTGACATTAGTTTGCTGGCTCACCTCAGTTGTTCAAAGTCCTGCCAGTATACACAGCACGTCTTCCAGGAAATGACTGCAACAGGTCTGGCATTCTGCTCCCTCTTGCAGGCACAAGCTTTTCTAGTGCCGCGCTTCACTCCCTACTGAGTCTGCCATCAGTGACTGGGCTTGCCGCCAAGCCCCACTCCTACCAAGCAGCTCAGAAAGTAAGTGAATGGGGCAGAGACAGTCCAAGAAAAGTGCTGGCAGACAATTTAGTACTCAGTGTGGCAGTCTCTGTTCAGTGTGCTGGCTCACCTCAGTTGCTCAAAGCCCTGCCAGCACACACAGCATGTCTTCCAGGAGATGGTTACAGCGGGTCTAGCGTTCTGCACCCTCTTGCCGGCATTTTCTAGTGCCGCACTCCTCCCCCTACTGAGTCTGCTGTCGGTGATTGAAATAATCTATCTCTTGCTTGAGGACAACACTGGATGATGAAAGGAACCAAACTTGATGACTGTTCAGGTGACTGAGGAAAGCCTAGCATAATGCCTAAGTGTGGAAAATAAACTACTATAAGGCAGTTAGAAACACTTTTTGGGTGAAAATCTTTAGTAAATATAATACATAAGGTGACTGGCATCAGGTCTAAATTCTGAAGACACCTGGGTACTGTGATTACTGCCTTCTAACAGATGAATCTATGTATATTTAGTTAGACAAAAACGTGAAAAATAGGTCCACTCCCAACATTTCAGTTGTACTACATTGCAACATTTGTTTCCCTTAAATCTCACTCCAGCCCTTTCTTAGATGTTTCTATCATTTCTGAATTTATTATGGGGGAGTGAGCTGGGAACTCCCACCCCCCACTGCAAGAAGTAGAATTTTCTTCTGTCACTCCAGAATATTTCCCCTTTTAACTGTTTGTTATGACCCCCTAGTTGTAGATTTTTTTTCAAATAGCCCCAACTCTTTACCTAATGCTGGATCTTTTAAGAAACCATGCAAAGCAATTAGATCTCCTCTGTCACCTCACTGGTAGACAAAACATATATAGTGTACTTAGTCTCTTCTCATATTTCATGTTATCACCATTATCATTCTTGTTGCACTGCTTTGAACCCATTCCAATCTACTGCATATTATTTCTGCTATACGGATTCCAGAACTGGTAGCAGAACTTCAGCTGAGGTCTCATAAATACACTATGTAGTGGTAGACCTGTTGGTTTTGGAAAAAGGTATAAAACCACCCAATTTGAAAGACCATAATACTATTTTCTGTACTGTCCAAATAAACTGTACGGTATCAAATCAAGTCAATATTCCCCCAGTACTAGAAGATGTTTTAATAATTATAATAAGCAAGTTATTCAAAATCAAATAGCAAATTTAAAATAGTACAGGACTGCACTAATCACAAATCTGGATTTAGCTATAGAAGAATTCATCATGTTTTTAGAAGCCTGCAATATGTGTGCTCCATTAAAGGAATATATTCAAAAACCAAAACAATGGGCCAGCCCAGTGACGTCCAGGGCTGAGGCAGCGATGCCTTATCTCCTATCACACCAGCGACCCATGTTCGCAGTGCAAGCAGGTCGCAGGGGGTCGGCCAGGGTGGGAGAGGATCGAGGATCTGGAGGACAGCTCTCCTCTCCTGGGGAGGGTGGGGAACAGAGATCAGCATCTGCCTGACACCTAGCGGAGGCTAGGTGTTGTCACGCCAGGTCCTGTACAATGGGGCATGGAGGCAGAGCCGCCGACCAGCATGCTGCATGAGAACATGCATGTGGCTTGGCCATTGTCAGCTTGCAAATTCCCCTCCACAGAAAAGTACAAACAGTGGTCCGGGTCGAGCGGCATGATGGCCATCCACCACAGGTGCCATGGGAGTTAAGGTAGGTGCCTGAAGGTCAGGGAAGGGGCTGAGTGGACGGCAGGAGGAATGGCCAACCTGGACTGGAAGGAGAATAATACCAGCAAAAAGAAAAAAAACAAATAAAAACCAAAACAAGTACCTTGGTTAAATGATATGATTAAAAAACTAATTAAAGAAAAAAAAATCAGCTTTGGATAAAGCTAATAAAACACTGAGCCAAGAAACTTGAGATAAGTTCAAGAGAGTTAGAAATAAGGTCACACAGGAAGTTAAAAAACTTAAGGGATACTTCTATAGGCAAAAAGTTAACAGCACCATGGATCCAAAATGCTATTGGTCCTTAATAAAATCCCTAACAAATCCAACAAAAAAACCAACTGAAATCAATTTTATGGAACACAGTGAACCGTTACCACTAAAAAAGGTGACTAATATTTTAAATGATTATTTAATTAACCTCCCTGACTTAGAAGATGTAACTGAAATAAACAAAGACTTTGAGGTAGTTATTAAAAGAAATGAAGAAGACATGGGGGAAAGGACAATACCAAAATTTAGATTTAAAAAGGTTAATAAGAAGGAACTAACTACAGTAATACATAGGTTAAAAACAGACAAGGCCCATGGACTGGATAGTACTGAAACCAGGTTTATAAAAGATTCTGCAAATGAAATTGCACAGACATTGACAGAATATTTAATCAGAGCTTAATAAAAGGTACCTTCCCAAAAATATGGAAACAGGCTAAAATAGGTACAATTTTCAAAAGGTGGTGAAGCTTCCAATCCTGCAAACTACCGTCTAACTGCGCTGCTCTCTATAACGTCAAAAATAATGACAAGAATCGTTCATACTCAGTTAATGAGTTATCTAGAAAAATATAATAAACTGACATGACTACAATCTGGATTTAGGAAGGGACTATCCACAGACACTGCGCTCATGGATTTTGTTGATTTGGTGGCCTCCCCACTTGGAGAGGCACGAGCCATGGGCGCAGTGTTCGTTGACTTGTCCAGAGCATTCGATTTAGTGGACCATAAAATTTTGCTGGGTAGGCTTAGTGCAATAGGTGTTTCAGAGGAACCCTAGAGCTGGTTCCGTTCCTATTTGACAGAACGCTACCAACTGGTCACAGTAGGGGATATTAAATCAGATATGGCTTTGCCATCTTGAGGAGTCCCCCAGGGATCAACATTGTGGCCCCTATTGTTCCTCATTTATGTAAATAAGCTCCTAAATCATATAAATAAAATAAATATAAGACTATACATGGATAACACCGTGTTGATGTCAAAAGGAGAAAACATTAGGGAAGTCGAGTTTAAACTACAAAGTGATTTCAGTGTGTTGCAAACTTGGTTTACTACTTCCAAATTGATTTTAAATGCTAAAAAAAACCACAGTCCATGCTTTTTAGCCAACCTCAAACAAGTAAATCTAGAGAAACAAATACATTGCAAATAAAAACAGTAAACGGATTGGTCCTTACTCAGGCCTCTAGTTATAAATATCTAGGAATTCAAATAGACCAACATCTTTCCTTTGAATGGCACATAAATCAGCTAACAAAAAAGATAAACTCTAGAACAGGTGCCATGAAGACAGTATCAAATTGTTTGACTAAAAAAAGATCACTTAACGGTGGCAAACCAGTTAATTATTCTAATGATGGATTATGTTTGCCATGTCTTCAGTGGTGTAAATAAAAAAGCACTTCAGAAATTAAATTCTACTTACCATAGATTAGTTAGGTTTGTGCTAAAATGTAAATATGATACTCATCACTGTCATTTATATCAATAATTAGATTGGGTTTCATTAGACCAAAAAGGGACAGGATATGGACAATACTACTATATAGGATTTTTAAAAACAGAAAACCTACAGGACTCTTGGATAAACTGGACTGTCCAAATCATCATTTTCATTTGAGAACAAACAAATCAAGAGAAACAGTTGTGCCAAAAAAATAGTTTTAGGAAGATGACATTTAAATATATTATGCAGCAATAACATGGAATAAATTGACATCTCTAAATACAAACACTTGAAATGTCTGTGACATCATTTAAGTCTTTAATGAAACAAGAACAGTGTCATACTTGTATTTGCAATGTCTGATTTTTAGGCTGTATGTTATAATATATCAAGACTGTTTGGGTATGTTTAGTCCTTAAACCAATATCTTGTTAAAAAGTTTAATGAAATGTTACTGTTTATATGTGTAACTTGATTATCTGAAACATCTACAGGAGCACCTTGTAAACAGGGTATTTATCACCCTAGTGGTGAATATCTTCTGTCAATTAAGCCTGTATGAACAAAAATGTTTTACTACTACTAGATACAATGCAGATAGGGGTAGATATAATGTATCACAGGAAAGTAACTGTTTCACTTGAATTTCTTGTGATATATCTGTATATATCTAAATAACTATATTTTCTGGCACGTATCTCTGGTTACAACTGTAAGTCTCTCTAAAAATTTGCCCATGTGTTTCAGATTCTGAGAGGTCTGAAATAAACTCTTTTCTGTGTTCACTATCCAGCCATGATCCAACAGGATCTGCTTGGTCCTGTGACCCAGTTTGTAAGCTAGCTATTTTGATGATGCTTTGGTCAAAATATCGCTCAAGTAGGCATGTATGTGGTGAAACAACACCGGAGCCACCTGCACATGTGGTGACCCTCCATCTGGAGCTGTGCCATAATCACCACTAAAACTTTCATGACAACTCTCTGGGTCAGGCCTACCAGGAAAGAGACGGATATTGAAAATGTTTGTTCTTCATGGTAAACCTCAGAAATCTCTGATAGGAATGCTATATCAGAATGAGCAGCTATTTAGTGGAAAAGTTGATGGATGTCATTAAGTCCCCTGACTTGACTACCTTGATAATTGAGTTATGAGATCCTATCTTAAGTCTGACTGGTCAGTTGAAAGTATTGAGAATCCTGAGATGCAGAATTTGGCAGAGGCTACATGTCTTCGTGACTATGAAGTAAACAGAGTAAAACTCTGTTCCTGCCCCCCCCCCCGAAGGAAGAAAGTACAGTTACGTATGAACTTACCATAACAGTAGATCTTCAGGAAAATCTCTTGCATCAGGCCACACCTATGGAACTATAGCCACCAGGCACTAGGACCACATGGAAACTTTTCAGCTAGCAGTCTACTAGGGGTTGCCCATGATGACATCAGCCAATGACATCCTTCTCATATAAATGTGGGCAGCCCTGTGCCCCCGTTAGTTTTCCCACCAGAGACCATGTACAGAGGATCACCTTCTGGGGAACCAAGAGAGAGCCAGAGGTTCCCTCCACTAAACAAGGTGAAACAGAAGGTAAACCATCCTGGAGAGAGAGAGAGAGAGAAACAGGAAGAGAGAGAAGCCCTAAGGCCAAGGGGGATGGAGGGCGGGACAGTATGGCCTGATGCACGAGATTTTCTCGAAGATCTACTGTTACAGTAAGTTGTTATGTAACTGTACTATCTTGCATCATGCCACACCTATGGAATGAGTCCCAAGCAGTACTGACAAAGAGACAGTCTGAGTGGCTGGAGGTTATAGGCCTAATGTAGGAGGCCTTGAAGCACTGCCAGGTCGAAACCTGCCCTTCTCCTAGAGGCACTGTCCAGACTGTAGTGTTTAGTGAAAATATGGACAATACTCCAAGTGGCAGCTGTACAGATTTCAGCAGCTGACACATTCCTGAAACAGATAACAGAAGTGGCCATGCCTCTTGTGGAGTGGCCATGCACAACCAAAGGAAGTTCCTTACCATACTTCCTATAACAGAAAATAATACAGTTGGCCAACCATTTGGACAGGCACTGTTTATAAACTGATATGCCCTTTTTCCCCGGAGTAAAAGCAACAAACAGCTGCGAGGACTTCCTGCAGTCCCTTGAGTGATGAACATACTATCTGAATATCCTATGTACATTTAAAGTATGAAGCAATACTTCCCCTGGATTGGCATCCTCTGGTAAATAAACAGGCAGGTGAATGGTTTGATTCAGGGTAAACTCAGACACCTCAAGTCAGCACTACCCACCACAGAATAAAGGCAAGGACAACAATCAATGTCCAAACAAATCCAGTTTAATGGAACAGCTCAAACAGGACAGTTGTTGGATTTTGTTCACTATTTGGAACAGTCGAATCCGAACTTAAAATTTACAGTGAATCATTCTGCACACAGGATACATTTTTTGGATCTGGTGATTATTAAGGGTCCTGATGGAGGAATTATTACAGGTCTTTACTGTAAGGAGACGGATCAAAATAACTTTTTGTTGTCTAGTAGCTGCCACCCCCGGCACACCATAAAGAACATCCCCAAATCCCAGCTTCTTAGGGTAAAGCGTAATTGTTCTGATGCTGGAACAAGTGAAATCAGGTGTAAGAAGTTATGCCAGAGATTTGTGGGAAGGGGCTATAATACGGGGCATCTTAGTAGAGTTAAGCAACAGGTAGATTAGATTTCTAGGACAGAACTGTTAAAATACAAACAGAAAGGAGATGTTATTCGGGAGAAAGTTTTATTTATCACCAAATTTGGGAGTGATAGTGAGGACTTTAGAAATATTCTGTTAAAGTATTGGCATATTTTGGCCACTGAACTCACTTTGAAAGAAATAGTGCAGCAGAAATTACAGATTGTTTTTAAAAAAGGTACAAACTTAAAGGAATTATTGGTTCATAGTTTGTTACCACATAATAAACCCTCTTCTATGGGATGGATACCATCTGCACCTATGGGGTGCTTTAGGTGTGGTAGATGTACACAATGTAAGGTTGTGACTAGAACTAAGACTTTTTCCTCAAAAAATAACTCCAAGGTTTATGAAATAAGGCATTTTATGAATTGCAGTACTGTTAATGTTGTTTACCTTGAGACTTGTTGTTGTGGGGCCTTTTATGTAGGCATGACCACCCGCCCATTAAAAACTAGGATAGGAGAGCATTTGAGTTCTATCAGATTGAAAGACTGTAAGAGTGTCCTTAGCTTACACTTACAGGAGGTTCAATATCAGGATGGCCATGAGTTCACCTTTGTAGGTATTGATCATGCATTTATAGGTCCACATGGAGGTAATGTCAAAAGAATCTTAAGTGAGAAAGAATCATTTTGGATTTTTACTTTGGGTGCCCTTATATCTCCTGGTTTAAATGATGAGATTGACCTAACTGTACATCTTCAAAAGCGATGATTTTTGGAAGCTCTTTACATAATTAATATATGGAAAGTTAGTTTTGAATAGAGATAGTGCATGATAGGGTCAAATGTATTCCTTTTGTTGCTTATATATATCGGAGGAATACTGTTTAATATACATTAAAGTATATGCCTATACATAGATTTGTTTAAAATCAAAATTAAATGTATTTATAGATGTATAATTTGTACATTGAAAATGTTTTTTTGATGTAGTCACCCATGTCTGAGGTTTTGAAGAGGATGTAAGTCCTTTACATACATATTTTGTATTTTTATATTATGATGCTGGGGTTATATAATTAGGGTGAAAAATAGTTATTAAACTTCCTAATTGTATTTACATTAGCTGGCAGTTTATTATGCTAGCACATGTACTTTATTATAAATGGGATCATAGTTCTTGCATATATATTGATTTGAATTTATTAAATATTATGGTTTTGTTGAATATATATTTATATGTTTTATAACTGGGTATGGTCTCTAAGAATTTACTTTAAATTGCCCTCCCTGAAGCATCTTGGGACACTTCCTGAAGAAGCTACTGCGAAACCGGTAGCAGTCAGCTGGGCCCTGACCATTCATCACCAGCCTTTGCTAACAGCATGTTTGAGGTCTGTGGATTTTACACTTTTTGTGTTTGAGCTCTTCCATTAAACTGCATTTGTTTGGACATTGATTGTTGTCCTTGCCTTTATTTTGTGGTGGGCGGTGCTGACTTGATGTGATTTTTTACATTTTAGTGGGTTATTTTAGCACACCCTGATGTGGGGCAGTCAGTAATTGAGTTTGGAGTAAACTCAGACACCACCTTTGGTAAAAATGTAGGGTTGGTACACAAAACCTTTGTGGAAAACCAATAAGTAGACTCACACATCAGAGCCTGAAGCTCGGAACTCCTTCGAGCAGAAGTAATACCAACTAAAAATTACTTTTTCCATGACAGAAAGTGTAACTCGCATGTTGCAGCCAGCTCAAAAGGAGCCAAAGTAAGTTTCTCTAACACACATTTTAAGTCCCAAGGAGGGACTGGATTGTGGATGGGAGACTTCAGATGAAGAATGCCTCTCAAAAATGTACAGGACACCTCAAGTTCTGCCACTGTACGGCCATCAACGGGCACATGGAAGGTTAAAATAGCAGCCAGGTGCACTTTAACAGAGAAGTACTGCAGACCAGAATCTGAGAGGGACAGCAAGTACTCCAGAATCTGATTCACTAGGCAAGTGAAAGGATCCAATGGATGGGAAGCTGCCACAGAGCAAAGCACTTCCACTTCATGGAATAAGAGGCCCTGGTAGAAGACTTCCTAGCAGCCACCAGGACATCGGCCACCTTTTGGGATACCCCAAATCTAGCCATGGTTATGTCTTCAGGAGCCAGGCATGGAGGTGTAGTGACTTAAGGTCCAGATGGACCAGGGTGCCTGCTCCTGTAACAGCAAGCCTTTGCACAGGGGCAGGGGCACTGGAAGTTTCACTGCCAACTGCTGAAGTAAGGGGAACCATATCTGATGAGGCCATAATCATAGTCGCTCCTTCCATCTGAAACTTGAGCAGCACCCTCTGAATTAGTGGGAAGGGAGGAAAGGCATAAAGGAACATCCCTTTCCAAAAGAGGGACAGTGCGTCTCGCCAGAAAACTCGAGGCCCTGGAGCGAGCAAGCATAAAAGCGGCAGTTTTGCACTGAGTGGGGACATAAAACTGTCCAACTCTGGATGACTCTACCTGTTGAACAAGTCTTCTATGACTGACATCACCGGTTCTCACTTGTGCATCCTGCACTATGACCTGCTCAGTCTGTCTGCCAAGATGTTTTGGGGGCCTGAAACATGGACTGTCGACAGTTCTAGACTGTGTTCTAGAGCCCAGTACCAGACCCTCATAGCTTCTCTGCACAGGGGGGTATGAATGGGCCCCCCCTTGCTTGTTGATGTAGAGCACTACACTGATGTCCATATGCACTAACAGAGGCTCCAGTGACAAGTAGTCCTGAAAGGCTTGCAGGCTGTATAGAATGGCCCTTATCTCCACAGCAGTCCAAGTACCCTGGGTCTGGTGAGGGCCCAGGTGTGCCCCCCAGCCCATCCCCGAAGCGTCCATGGTGAGAATCTGATGAGGGAGGCAATCAGGAAAGGAACTTTTTTGAGCAAATTGCCATATTCTATCCACCACTGGAGCACTTTCTTTACTGGTGAAGTTACTACAACCTTCTGTTCTAGTTCATCAGTGCACTGACCCTATTGGACTCTTAAAGTCCACTGGGGGATCTGCATGTGCAGCCTTACCAGGGGAACCATGACAATTGTATCACAAAGTCAGCTGTGCATCAGGAAACACCGTTGGTGCTCTTACGGGGCTGGCAACCCCAAACTTCAAGATCCAAATCACGAGCAAAAGCACTTTCCACACTTGAAACAATTGGACTTTACAAGGAAGATCTCCAATATAAAGCATTTAATAATGGTTTAAAAGTCCATAGAATAAGTGTCACCAAAAAGCAATACACCTTGTCAAGTCTGTTTGTTTCAAGTGTGGAGAGTGCTTCTGCTCACGTTTTGGAACCATGACAATGCCTGCTGCCATGAAGCCAAGTAGCCGCAGGAATGACCTGGCTGTGACATACTGGTTGCTGTAAAGCAGCCGGGCCTGTGTTATCAGGTGTTCCGCCCTGTCTTGGGGCAGGAAGGCTGCACCCTGCACAGTGTCCAGTATGGCTCCTACATATTGAAGATACTGACAGGCAGTTGACTGTGATCCCTAATGCGTGGAACAGCTGTCTGGTATGCACTAGGGTGCAGAGCAGTTGCTCCTTGGACTGAGCTTCAAGCAACCAGTCATCCAAATAAGGGAAGACGTATAGTCTGTCCATCCTGAGGGCTGCTGCTACAACCACCACCAAGCATTTGGTAAAGACTCATGGCACAGGAGATAAGCCAATAGGCAAAGCCCTGAACTGGTAGTGCTCCCCCTGGAAAAGGAACCTGAGGTACTTCCTGTGAGGAGCACAAATCTTTATGTGCAGATATGTATCCTGCATGTCTAGAGACCATATCCAGTCTCCCTTGTGCAGTAGAGGCAGCAGGCCTTGTAGGTTTACCAACCTGAACTTCTTGTACTGGATGTAGAAGTTCAGGTTTCTCAGGTCCAGGATAGCAACACATTCCCTGTGGATTTGGGAACCAGAAAGAAGTGAGAATAGAACCTCTGTTCCTCTGATCTTTGGGAACTGGTTCTTTAGCCCTTTTCTGCAGCAGCCTGTGAATTTCCTCCAGCAGCACCAGAATATGGTCTGGAGGGCAGCTGAAAGGAACTGGAGGTAGATTTGGAGGTTGTAGACCTGCCTGACCTACAGTCCCTAATGTGGACTGCTATAATTCTATGTTACAGTATAAGGGATATCAGTATTTTCTCGTGCTTGCTATGATGTACCATTTAGTATTATATTTGTGGTCTTAGCACGCCACCTACAGCTACTAGCCATAATGCTATGATCAGCATATTATATGAACCGCTCTATTTTAACCCAAAAGTAGTGTTAGTCAGCATAATACTTGTCACTGTATATGTGCAAATATCAATCAATCAAGCAATCAATATCTTTATTTAGCCAGGTGGAATACCATTGAGCAGGGCTCATTTACAAGATGGACCTGGTAGTTTAAACAACAACAACAAGTCACAATACAACAATTCAGCATAGGCGTAGCAACATTAGTAGCCTATGTACAGTCATTACAAGTGAGAATGGTGTGGCTTGGCACAGTGGTGTACAATAATTTACAAATAGCAACGTAAGACTTGACACTGAGAACAGAACAAGGCAGCATAATTTACAGGCATGGTACCAAAGGCAGTCAGCATACCACTATGTGCGAGTGCAAGGCAGGTCTCTGATAGACAGTAGAGTACAATATTATATTGGATGAGGTCTAGACCAGCAAAGCATTACGTGGCCTGGGAGAAGATTATAAAGCAAGGGCACTGAGGGCCAGGATGTGCCAAGGATAGTGGAGGGAGGAGAGATTAGGAGGGGTGGGAGGGGGCAATTGTAATACCTTCAGGATTGTCATAGCTGCATTAGTCGGCGCGGTAGGTCTAAGGGTAAGGGAGAGGGTATGGGGTGAAAAGGTGCCATTAGTAGGGGGAGGTGACGGACAGGTGGGAGGGAGAGTCAGAGATTCAGTGCCAGAATATAATGGCCTTTGATGCAAGCTGCCCACCACACCTACCAATAGAAATGCTTTGTTTAGCTTTTCTACTCTGCAGATGAGCACGTTACCAGTTAACAGACCCTCTTATCTCTGACTATAAGAGTTTGTGTCATTCTGTTTTTCACTGAGTTTTTCTATGACACTGGGTGTCTGGAGGTTCCAGACTCCCAGCTGTGGTAAGATGTCCTTTTTACATGTATTGGGGAATAAACCTTTGTTCTGCAACACCTGTCTTTGTGTTGTGTTTTGCCATCAGGTTTAGATCCTGTCAGACCACAACAAATGGTGACCGTGGCATGGACCTAATTGGTCAGAACGGACCAGTACAAAAAAGGTATACAGACAAACGGGCACAAGAATCACAAAGGAGCTTGAACCTATGCCCACCCATTTAACCCATACGAATGATCTTATAGGCCGTCAGTGCCCTGAACGGGACTGGTAATCGCGAAGGTGTTTGAACCTACGCCCCCTCATTCAACAGTGGCACTGGTCTGTAGGATTCCAAATCCCAAACTTGTAACTGTCTAGTTGTAGAGCGCAAGGTGGGTCGATATGCCTTGAACTCCTGGCTAGCTCAGGAAAAGGGGAACCTTCCAAAATGGCCATTAGTGCAGAGCTCAAGTTAAACGTCTCAAACTTTCTAGCCTCCCATGGAGGCTGGGGTGATTTTGCATTGGACGCAAAGTCGCACAGTCATCTAATACAGTATGTGTGCACGCCATACTCAGAGACCAAACCTATAGTAAATAAACATGACCAAAAGGGTGTAATAGTTGCCACTCTGTACGCTGCACTACAGGCAGTGGAAACGGAGGTCCTAGTTCTGAAAAAAGAGTTGGGCTCCAAATCCCGAGAAATGGGCGCGCAACGGAGGGAGCTGGAACAAGAAATCCAAAAACTCAGAAAGGAGACTCAGAATGAGCTGCAATGTACTGTACAGGAGGGAGACAGAGAAACTGTTAGATTGAGTGACGAATGGGGCCAGCCTGCCGGCACAGAGTCAGTGCATCTGTCTGCGCCGACGCCAAACTGGTTTCAGAAATGGACTTGGGACATCGGAATTGGAGGACCAGCCAGGGTGGGGGGGAGAATGATTGAGCATCCTAGGGACTGCTCTCCTTCTCCATGGGGAAGGGGTAGTGTGTCTGGCACGTCATGGACCCCTGGTGGAGGCTGGGGGGGATCCATTGTGCCGGTGCCATTACCTGTGGGTGGCAGGGCAGATGCCGGTCATCATTGCACATCTCCACCCCCAAGTACAGCTGCACACAAAATCCCAGCCCCAAGCATGAAGCCCCGCTCTGCTGCCACCTCCACTGCCAAGTGTCCGCCTGGTGGGGTCCCGTTCCCGTGGTACGTGATCCCATCCTGGGGGGTAAGCCAGGGCATGTTATCATGGACTGTGGGAAGGGGGTGCCCACCCAGTGGCTCTGCCCAGGGGGAAAGCCTGGGCATGGGGGGTGCGGTGAGCGGGGAGGGGCTAAGCCTAGAGTATAGCGAGTGGTCTAAGGCTCTGAGCTGCAACTCGGTGACATCCAGCAGACCACACCTGGGTTTGAATCCACAGCTTCCACTTGCATACTGTGTGACCTTGAGCAAGTCACTTAACCTCCTTGTGCTCCCAAGTCGCTCCTGTAAAAAAGCTTTGCGCTTAGTGTGCTATACCTGGTTAAAACAACTAAATAAAAAAATAAAAAAGCTCCCTTCGGGGAGTGGGGGAGTTGGACAAAAAAAAAGATTGAGTGAGGATTGTGAAAGGCTGCAGCAGGATAAGAAGCATGTGTTACAGCTGAATGATTTGCTTACTGGTATGAATGATACATTGTGGAGTGAGAGCGAGAAGTTGTATGAACAGTTGGGAAAGTGCAAGGAAGCACTAGACAGGGAGATTGGCGGGGAATCGCGAAGTGAGCACCACGTACAGAATTTTGCAAGAGCATGTCAGTAAGGGATTGTACAGCGGCAGAGTGCATCATTTAATGTGTAGAGCCAAGATAACAAAATTACATCAGCAGGTGGCAATTGTGGAGGGTCATGTGAAAGTTATGCTGTATGCCACGCCTATTGATCTGGCATCATTGGAAGCTGACAGATGGCTATGATGAGGAAATTCAAGATGGTGGTCCTTGGGACGCCGGAGGGTGGAGGCCTCGCCCACCGCTGGTAGCCATCTTGAGTAAGCAAGAAAAGGATGAAGTGGAAGCCCTGATTGAACAAGCAGTCATGAAGGCTGGAGTCTCCGAGGTGCAGTTCTCAGTAATGCAACAAGCCATGGCCGACCTGTTGATGATGGAGGTGGAAAAACAGACCCTCCTCCAGGGTGTGGCAACCGCAATGGTTGAGGCAGTTGTCAAGTCAATGACATGGCAAACGGGGCCCACCCCGAATGCTCTGCAGTCCACACAGGCCATTCAGACTATCATGGACAAAGTAGGCCACATGGCCTCTGGTGACAATCTTAGTTGCTACTTGGAAAAGGTGCAAAACCAATGTGAAATATTCAGCCTCCCAGCAGGCCCAGTGGCACTGAGGGTTGAGGTGCTGGATGCTAGACCTCACACCACACCGGCAACCCAGGATCAGACATGAGCTCAGGTCGGCTGGGGGGGGGAGAAGAGCTGATTGAGATGACCGCTGGCAGCTCTCCTCCTTGGGAGGGTTTAGAGGGTCTCCTCAGCACTTGGTTGCCACCTAATGGAGGCTGGGTGGCAGTGTCACCCCAGGGAGCCCTGACATTAGGCTTGGGTGGGCTGAAGAGGCCGTCATTGGAGCCATGGTGCATGTGTGCGTGCCTCCATGCATACATGCAGCCACGTTCCAGGGCCTCGAGTAACGGGGGTAGAAAACGTGAATATGCAGGGGTTGAGCAAGGATGACACCTCCAGGCTGGCTCTGGGGATCCACTGGGCCATGCATAGCGCATTAAGTGCCTGAAAGAACCCAGACTTGGTAAAGGCTGGCTGACATAAACTGCGGCTTGCTGCAAAGCATAAAAATCAATATGGAAATACTCAGCCTCCCAGTTGAACATAGAGTCCAGGTTTTGAAACAAACCGTGGATCCCACCTTGTGGGCCAAGTTGCCAGAAACGGTACGCAATGACATCAGAGCCCCATTCGATGTAGTCGCAGCCAGCCTCCTGGTGGCGCACAATATCCAATATGGTTGGCATCCAGTACAGCAATATGTTAAAGAGACCCTGGCACAGATCGATAACCTTTTGTGGCTTGCCTACTCCATAGGCAAGGAATTGACCAATAAGGCTGCCAACCGAGACTCAATTAGCACAAATCCCTGTTTCTGAAAAATCTGCAGCCAGCCCTTCACGAGAAGGTTAAAACAGCGGTGTTCCTGAGACAGGAGCACTTTTATGAAATCACGGAGAAAGTGGAGTATGCATACCAGATCTATGCGTGGGACTTGGGCTCAGGTTTCAAGGCCAAGGTGGCTACGGTGCAGAACAGCACCGAACTATCCACCCAGTACATGGTGGAAGGGAAATTGAAGGATTCCCAACAGGACAAGCCCTCCTACCAGAACCAAAGTGGGTCGAACAGGAAGAAACAACGGTATTGACAGAAGCCAAACCAACAGAATACGAAAGGGAATAAAGGACAAAAACAGTGGCGTGGCCCTTCGTACCGGGATTTGGCTGAGGAAAACAATTGACTTCGGGAGTTTAAGGCCAAAGTCCTATCACTAACAGCAGCCATTCCAGCAAGAACCTTGGCTGCTATCCCTTCCACCTCTCCATTGGAGGAATCCGATGAGGGCGGGTGATCCAAGTCTCCATACTCCAAACTGGTAAAATGCTTTGAGAGATAGACCCCTCATCAGACGACACTAACCAAAAGCACTCTGAATCATACTGACAGTGTCAGACACTGGTTCACATCATCAGCACCTTGGCAATCGATGATTCTGGATGTCCCTGTGTAGAAATGCTAGTTGGGGGCCACCAGCAAGACTTACTTCTAGACACAGGTGCCACAATTTCAGTGCTGCACCAAGATGATCCACAGCTATTCCATTGGTTGATGAAGAAGCCCACTTTCACCCAGACCTTCGAGGTGACCATGGTCACAACGTACCGGTCCAAACCAATACCAGTCGTCATTGGTACCTTGGAGGTGACACCCCATTTTGACCTCATGATACTACGTCATCACCAGAGTATCTTGGGAATAGATTTTCTTTTACACTATGGTTGCATGGTGGATTTAGCCAACAGGCTGTTGCTTCAGATACCTGGCCAGTACCACATGTTTCTCATTTTTGACTCACATGCGGTAGCGGTAGTAAAGGCCAGTAACACAGAGTATGATGTCATCGTCATGCTTCAGCACCACAAGCTATTCCCTTAATTGGAACCAATTTTGGAATGGCATCAAGAGGCCTTTGACAAGCAGAAACATGATTGTGGGAGGATGGACACCCTCATACAAATCACTGGTGATGAACCCCCATGTCAGAGACAATACCCTTTTCCATTTCTATCAGAGGTGTTACCCTCTTTGAGGGCAACCATTGACTCCCTTCTGAAACAAGGGGTCATTAGGCCTTGTTTGTCCACAGTCAACTCCCCCATGTGGCCAGTGAAGAAGCCTGACTACAGCTGGAGACTTACCATTGATTGCAGGAGATTTAACCAAGTTACCCCAGTTGTGCACCCACCATGGCATCTGCCCCGGACATGCTAAAACTTCTGAAACCTGACCACAAGTGGTTCAGTACACTAGACATCTCCAGTGGCTTCTGGTTACTCCCATTGGCCCATGAGAACCAATACAAGTTTACCTTCACCTTTGAACAATGTCAGTACACGTGGAACTGCCTCCCGCAGGGGTTCCACAATAGCTCCTTCATCTTCCTCATCCACATGAGGGACACCATATGTGGCTTCTCCACACTAGAATGTCCCCTGCAACATGTGGACAACCTTCACTTGGCCACGACTGGCCTGGAGAAACACCTAGAGCTCCTAAATGAGCTCTTGACACTGTTACAGAGAGCAGGCCTCAAGTGCAATCCTGCAAAAGTACAACTGTGCCTCCCAGAAGTCTCCTTTCTGGGTTTGCACATTACTTCAGAAGGCAGAAGCCCTGCCCTGGACAAGGTCCAAGGCATTTAGGATTTGCCAATCCCTACCAGGGTCGCTATCCTGAGACGCTTCCTGGGTATGGTCAACTACTCCAGGGACTTCATTTGAAACTTGGCACAGAAGGCTGCACCCTTACATGAGTTACTGAAGAAAGATGTCCCCTGGCAGTGGGGACCAGAACACACAGCTGCTGTCACTTCTTTGAAGAAAGCTTTGGCCTCTGCTCCAAACTGCCACCTCTGAGGTGGGCATATCAGCAGTCCTTGCACAAAAGGTAATTGGCACATTGAGGCCTATTGCCTATGTCTTGCAGATGCTCTCCCTAGTGGAGCAGCAATACACTCTGTGTGAGAGAAATCTTCTGGGTCATCAAACACTTCACCTACATTATAGGGTTTTCCTCTATTGTGCTGCACACCAACCACACACACCCTCAACTTCCTACTGACAGACAGAATCAAAGATGGATATGTGTCTAACACCAGACTCACCCATTGGTCTCTCCTCCTGCAGGATTGAGACATCACTGTGTTTCCCGCCAAAATGCCCTCCATTTTAGCACATGGACTCCTACATCAAGAAGATCCAAATGAATGTGGCCTACAGCCACCCACCCTGCCAGAACCATGCCCACTCCTGCCCACTACAGAGCACACGCTAAAAGACCCTGCACTCTGTCGCATCTTTACAGATGGATCTTCTTCCTACCATGAGGGAGAACAAATTGCAGGTTTAGGTGTCCTGGTCCTGTACCCAGCAGGTGACACCTTTGAAGTGTCCAGGAAGTGCACCATAAAATCTTCCCAGTATGCAGAACTTGCTGCAGTAGCCTGTGCCCTGCAACTCATTCATGGTCAGGGCACAGAGGACACTATCATATTTCTGATTCTTTCTGGGTGTGCAATTCCCTGACTGAATTTCTTCTTTTCTGGAAGACCTATGATTTTGCCTCTTTAGAATGTACCCCTATGAAACATAAGGACCTGCTCATACACACTGTCAGCCTTGCTGAGTAATTTATTTTCAGGCTGTACACCCACAAGATTAAGGCCCACTCCAAGGCCAAGCCTTTCCATGAGTACAATGATCGAGCAGACACCTTAGCCAAAGATGGTGCTCGGGGGAGGTACAGTCCATGCAATCCCCAGCTGGGCCACACACAGTGGCTGCCCACAAGAGAACCAAAGTGGTCCCTCTGGATCTCACTGCAGTACAAATGGCAGATCCAGAGATAAAAGAAGTATATGAATACCTTTTAAAGGAAACAGAAAAAGAAATGTCTCTGAATAACCTATTCAAAAGACATTCTGATGACCTTCATCCCTCTGTAGAACAGAAGTTGGTCCTGTACCACTCTGGTGATCAAAAACTATGGGTGACTCCTAAATCACTCCGACAAGACAGTACGACTGGCAGTGAGGAACACTGCTCTTGAAATTGTTTTAGTTGTGTTTTAAAAAGTATTTAGTCAGGGACGGAGGCTAAGAGCTTGGGGTTGGTAAGCAACTAACAGTACAGCCAGGAAGGGGACGGCTCACAGTCAACACTGTCGTTTAGACTGCAGCTGCATTTCAGTACGTTAGCACCTAATATTCCTGGGACTGAGCAGGCAATAGGCTCCGTGTAAACTCTCTGCTTGTGGGACAGTTTTTGGGAGTCAGCTCAAGTGATTTACCAGCAACTGGTCACGTGATTCTGGACCTACCTCTGGGTCCCAGACCTATATAAGGAAGGGAAAAGAGTGAGCAGAGCCTCAGATACTGCCTCTCAATGCTGTGAGACAGCTATAGGCTGTGAGACAGTACGACTAGCAGTGAGGAATGCTACTCTTGAAATAGTTTTATTTGTGTTTTAAAAAGTATTTAGTCGGAGTCAGAGGCTAAGAGCCTGGGGTTGCTAGGCAACTAACAACAGTATAGCCAGGAAGGGGATGGCTTGCAGTTGACACTGTCATTTAGACTGCAGCTGCATTTCAGTATGTTAGCACCTAATATTCCTGGGACTGAGCAGGCAATAGGCTCCTGTGTAAACTCTCTGCTTGTGGGACAATTTTTGGGGGTCCGCTTAAGTGATTTACCGGCATCTGGTCATGTGATCCTAGGCCTACTTCTGGGTCCAAGACCTGCATAAGGAAGGGCATAGAGTGAGCGGAGTGAGCTCTAATGGACAAGCGCGTGAGCTCACTGCGTGCATGTCCTGTATGTACAGTACCAGTGGACAAGGAGAACCCTTTATTGCCAGAAGGGAGTTTATAAGTACAAGAAAACTTTGTTGGGGATCCTGAACATATCTATACCATTACCATTAAGAAATGCAAAAGCTGCTT
Source organism: Neoceratodus forsteri (assembly GCA_016271365.2). Classification (NCBI taxonomy): domain Eukaryota; kingdom Metazoa; phylum Chordata; order Ceratodontiformes; family Ceratodontidae; genus Neoceratodus; species Neoceratodus forsteri. The sequence goes on from CM057454.1 coordinate 779,634,783, forward strand.
CATGTATTCAGCTAATGTTATAGATATGCTGTGTGAAAACTTTATTTGCCAAAAATGCATAGATCTGGGGAATCTACTGCAGGAAGTTAGTAAATTAAGACAGCAAGTTAGGGCCAACCTCTACAAAGTAGTAAACAATATACCTAAGGACAAAAGAAAGAGAGAAAGCCAGGAAAGAACTGAGGAGAGAGAAGACCCAGGGAATGGAATATCTCAATTAGCTGATGATCTTGATAATAAGGAACATGATTGGATATATGTAGATAGGATGCCTAGAAAGAAGGGCTGTAGAGCCATAACTCTTTCAGACTTACCACTGTCAGACAGATTTGACCCATTGTGAGAACAGATGGATGAATTGCCCAGTAAAGTGTTGGTAATAGGAGATTCATTACTTAGAAGACTGGGTAGTATTATCTGTGGAAATAATAAGACAAATAGGGAAGTAAATTACCTCCCTGGAGCTAGGACGTATGATGTTAAAAGAATTCCTCCAAATGCCACAGAGAGGCAACCAAACACTCAATCTGTTGTCATTCATGTAGGAGTGAATAATATAGGTAAAGATCATGAAAAGGATGTAGCAGATGATATATTAGAACTTCCAACAAACGAACCGTGCACAAGGATTTAGCGGTGCATCTAGCCAAATGAACAAACTTGTTTAAAACAAGCTAAAGCACACGCTCACCCACTAAAATTCAGACACGGAGCAACTTTTAAAATCCATTTATTGAACACCAAGATGCGCTTGATGCGTTTCGGACAAAATCCTTTCTCAAAAGCTGCATCCTAGAAAACACACAGAACTTAGATACAAAAGCCAAATGACATCACAATTACTAAAACAATTCCATTGGTGAACCAATAAAATAGAAAAATAGAAAAATTAACCCTTTTAAACATGCAGTGCTACAAAACACATATAAAAACTTTCATTATAAATATCACATTATTATTTACTACAAAATATTTATCTATATTCCAAATAAGGTTTAATTCCAAATGAGCATTTAAACCTGGTTTCTGATATCTTTTAACCTTAAAATCCATTCATTTTCCTTTTTAAAATTTTATTAGAAAATTACCACCTCTAGGTCCATTATATATTTTCTCTATGCCAAAAACTTAAACTCATGGTTCTCCTCATCATTTCTATTTTCATTAATATGTACCGAAGTTGCATATGTTAAATCATTTTTATTTATTGCTCTTATGTGTTCTAACACCCTTATCTTAAAAGCTCTCTTCGTTTTACCTATATAGAAAGCCCCACAGTTACATATAGCTAAGTATATCACACCTTGCGTATTGCAAGTGATAAGATGTCTAATTTCAAACTTCTTATCACATCTGTTAACAACACTAAATTCTTTACTTTTCTTTATGTGTTGACAAGCATTACAATTTTTGCATTGGTTACAGCCAACAGGTTCTCCTAGCCAATTATTGGTGTGTCTCACTGGAGTAGTAAAATGGCTGTGAACCAACGAATCCTTTAAAGTTGGGGCATGTCTATAGGTCATAATAGGTGGTTTTCATTACATCCTGCAGGCCTATCTCACATGATAATACATGCCAATGTTTCTTAATAATTCTACTAACTTCATAACTTTGGGCACTGTAAGTAGTAACAAAATAAAAACCATTCTCTTTATTATTGATCTCATTTTTATCAGCCATTAAATCACCTCTGTCCATATTGGCAGCAAATTGATAACCTTCCTCTATTACTTTTTCAGAGTAACCCCTAATTTCTAATATTTGATAACCTTCCTCTATTACTTTTTCAGAGTAACCCCTATTTTCTAAATAGGGGTTACTCTGAAAAAGTAATAGAGAAAGGTTATCAATTTGCTGCCAATATGGACAGAGGTGATTTAATGGCTGATAAAAATGAGATCAATAATAAAGAGAATGGTTTTTATTTTGTTACTACTTACAGTGCCCAAAGTTATGAAGTTAGTAGAATTATTAAGAAACATTGGCATGTATTATCATGTGAGATAGGCCTGCAGGATGTAATGAAAAACACCTATTATGACCTATAGACATGCCCCAACTTTAAAGGATTCGTTGGTTCACAGCCATTTTACTACTCCAGTGAGACACACCAACAATTGGCTAGAGAACCTGTTGGCTGTAACTAATGCAAAATTGTAATGCTTGTCAACACATAAAGAAAAGTAAAGAATTTAGTGTTAACAGATGTGATAAGAAGTTTGAAATTAGACATCTTATCACTTGCAATATGCAAAGTGTGATATACTTAGCTATATGTAACTGTGGGGCTTTCTATATAGGTAAAACGAGAGAGCTTTTAAGATAAGGGTGTTAGAACACATAAGAGCAATAAATAAAATGATTTAACATATGCAACTTCGTACATATTAATGAAAATAGAAATGATGAGGAGAACCATGAGTTTAAGTTTTGGGCATAGAGAAAATATATAATGGACCTAGAGGTGGTAATTTTCGTAATAAAATTTTAAAAAAGGAAAATGAATGGATTTTAAGGTTAAAAGCATATCAGAAACCAGGTTTAAATGCTCATTTGGAATTAAAACCTTATTTGGAATATAGATAAATATTTTGTAGTGCAATAATAATGTGATATTTATAATGAAAGTTTTTATATGTGTTTTGTAGCACTGCATGTTTAAAAAGGGTTAATTTTTCTATTTTTCTATTTTATTGGTTCACCAATGGAATTGTTTTAGTAATTGTGATGTCATTTGGCTTTTGTATCTAAGTTCTGTGTGTTTTCTAGGATGCAGCTTTTGAGAAAGGATTTTGTCCGAAACGCGTCAAGCGCATCTTGGTGTTCAATAAATGGATTTTAAAAGTTGCTCCATGTCTGAATTTTAGTGGGTGAGCGTGTGCTTTAGCTTGTTTTAAACAAGATATATTAGAACTAGCTGACTTAGTCAAGAGCCATGAACAAGTACAAATTTTCTCAGGCATTCTCCCATTACTAAAATGTCACAGTGAGAAAATCAGCACTATTCAGAGGGTGAATATAAGAGTTCAAAACAAATGTAATGAAAATAATATAACTTTCATTGATACATGGGATAATTTTTTAAATCACAGGGATCTATATGCTACCGATGGTTTACATCTGAATAATAAAGGGACAAAAATCTTAGCTAATTTGATACAAGGACCCTTACATTTAAACTAATTGAAAGGGGGGAGGGTAGTGCCATCAGATCCTGTGCCAATCTATCATCCTACAGACCCGCCAGTGGAAAAAAAAAGCAGAAAAATACAAAACTGTTGAACACATTAATTGTTACTTAACTAATGCAAGAAGCCTGCCTAGCAAAATAGATGAACTTAAGGTAATTATAAACACAGGAGATAGGGATACTAATATGGTATTTATTACCAAAACTTGGTGGAACAAGGAGGACATATGGAGAAGAGAGATCAGTGGCTACCAACTCTATAGCCTTGATAGGAAAAATAGGAACTGGGAAGAATCACTGCCTACATCACAAACACAATTAAATCAACTAATATAAGTAACAAAATAAAAACAAGCGAGTCCATTACTGAGACCTTATGGCTTAAAATTGATATGGATGGTCACCAAAGTACTATTATTGGGTTATGTTATCAACCTCCAAACTCTGGCCAGGAGTTAGCAGAATTGATCAACAAAGAACTGGAAAAGGCTTGTGAATTGGGCCTGGTATTGTTTTTGGGTTAACTTAACTATGCAGACATTAACTGGGGTAATTCTTCAGCCCAAAGTTAAGCTGGAAGACATTTTCTAACTCTGCTTCAGGTATTAGAATTTAGACAATATATGAATCAACCGACACATCATAGTAATATATTAGATATTACAGTTACTTCTAATACATTAGAGATTGATAGGTGTGAAATTGTGGAACCACTAAGTAACAGTGACCACAGCAGCATACAATTCAGCCTTAGCAGGAGACAGCCAGCTGCTAAGGGCTATAGAACTATATTCAACTTTAATGGAATACACAAGGACAAAATACAAAAAGATCTGGATTCCATCAAATGGGATGTTAAATTGGCAGATAAAACTACAGGAGAAATATGGGAGATAAATAAATCTGAGATAAACAACTTATGTAACACTCACCTGAAAAAAGTGAAGAAATATGACAACAAGGGCATAAAGCCCCACTGCTTAAATAATAAAGTAAAAAAATTACTGAAGAAAAAAGAAACTTATAAAATTCATATAGGAAAAGTAATACTGTTGAGAATTGTGACAAATATAAAAGGTGCCAAAAGGATTGCAAAACAGGAAATAAGGAAAAGTAAAGTTAGAATGGAGCACAAGCCAGCCAGTACAGCTAAGAAGACGTTAAATAATTTTATAGCTATGTTAATTCTTTGAGAGAAAATAATGCGGGACTTACAGTGATAACACAAAATGGTAACCAGATAGAGACACCTTCTGAAATCGGCGAAATATTTAACAATTATTTTAGTACAGTATATGTGACAAATACAGATTATATAGGTACAATACCAAAGGGAACTACTATACAGGTTGAAATAACCACTGGATTGATTATTGAAAAGAGCAAAGCACTAAAAAATTCAGCGTCAGCAGGATCTGATAATATCTCCACCAAGATGCTTAAATTAAGGTCTCCAAGTATTACTACACTCCCCCCCCCCAGTCATGTTATATAAGAAATCCCTACAGGAGCAAGTCGTACTATCTGACTGGTTTACTGCAGTAGTAATTCCGATCCACGAAAAGGGTTCCAAAACTGATTGTAGTAATTACAGAGCAATCAGTTTAACATCAATTGTAGGCAAGATTTGTGAATCTATTATTAAGGATGTTCTGTATGAGAATATAAGCAACAGAGGCCTTCTTGATCATACCCAGCATGGGTTCAGGCCTGGTAGATCTTGTGTTACCAATCAGTTGAGCTTTTATGAGAAAATCTTGTACGCTTTGGATCAGGTATATCCAGTTGATTGAATCTATTTGGACTTATCAAAGGCACTTGATAAGGTTCCACATAAGGAAATCATTAAAACACTGTTAGACCTTAACATTGATCAGCAGATAGTAGGGTGGGTATTCAGTTGGCTAAAAGATAGAACTCAACAGGTCAGTATTAATGGATATTTATCATCTACAGTCCAGGTAACTAGAGGCGTACTACAGGGATCTGTATTGGGCCCACTTTTATTTCAACTTTTCATATCTAAATTGGGGCATAATAGCGAAGTCTGGGTCAGCAAATATGCCGACAACACAAAACTTGAGAATGGGGTTTCTAATAATAATGATCAATGCAAATTCCAATTGGCACTAAATAGTATGGTTCAGTGGGCAGAAGATCTGGGATTGTCTTTTAACTATGACAATAGCAGTGAGATGCACATGGGAAAACATAACAGGGAAGCAACCTATTATATGAATACTGTCCGACTAAAAAAGACCACTGAGGAGAAAGATCTGGAGATAATAATATCCAAAAAACTGACTTATGAAAAATATTGCCCGACACAAGCAGTTAAGGCTAAGCGGGTCCTTTGGACTATCAAAATACATCTTTCAAGTAGGGAGGCAGATGCAATTATGCCCCTATATAAGGCTTATATACTGTAAGACCACTTTTAGATTTTGGGAGCCCTTTGTGGGGACCAATTAAGGGAGCAAACAGGGACATAATAGAAAAAGTCCAGAGACAAACAACAAAAATGCTCTACAACTGCAAAAACCTATCCTATGAAGACAGGCTGTTTAGATTAAATCTCATGTCCCTTCACACTAGAAGGATTAGGGGAGATATGCTCTTATGTTACAACCTAGTGAAAGATCCAGCATTACTTTCAGAATTAAACCTAAGCTTTAAATCTCATAATATGGGCACAAGAGGACATAAATTACAACTAAAAAGTACAAAATGTAATACTGAAAAACGGAGAGCTTTTTATACACAAAGGGTGGTTAACCCCTGGAATAATCTTCACAAGGAAGTAGGCTTATGCAAAGAAAGAATCCATTCAAAAGTAAACTAGATTATTTGTTTTACAGAAAGGATCTAACATACTATGTGTAATACAGGAGCATATATGAGCCTAAAGCCTCTCTTAAACTCCAAGATCTTAGTATGAATCTTAGTATAAGAATTGATCCTGACACCCCTACAGGTGGACACCAAGGGGTAGATAAAACCATGCAGAGGCTGAAAACTGTAGGCTGGTGGCCTGGCATGGCAACAGAAGTCCAACAATACATGGACAATTGCATTATCTGTGCACAGAATAATCCTATTCCTGGCAAGAAAAATGCCAAACTGCTCCCCCAGAGACTATCAGGTCCCTGGAATGCAATTCAAATTTACTTCATTAGACTATTGCCAATCACCAGCAAAAACAAGTATGCACTTGTGATTAGCGATCTTTTCTCAAAAGGGGTAGAAGCCTTCCCATGTTGGGCTAATACAGCGAAAGCCACTGCCAACATTCTGGTAGATCAGGTGGGGCCTACCCCTCAAGGTAGACTCTGACCAAGGATAAGGCTTTACAGGAGAACTGTTGCAGGAATGCTTGCAGTTATTGGCCAAAAGTTTTACACTGCATACCATCCTCAGTCATCTGGGCAGGTAGAGATAGCTAACAGAACAAAATGATGATGTGTAAATTTGCAAACGAGAATGCTAAAGGTTGGGACACTTTGTTGCCCTTACTCTTGATGGCAATCAGAGCTACCCCAGCTGCAGTAACCCAGTGTACACCCTTTGAGGCGATGACCAGTAGACAAATGAGACTACCTGAGCATCTGTGGATTGATCTGAATGCTCCTACTGTAGACAGAGTGTCGGTGGACACTTATGTGGCGCAACTGAAAGACAATCTGGTACAGACATACCTTTTAGCTGCCAAAAATATGTGCCAAGTCCAGCAGCAATCCAAAATGTACTTTGACAAGAAGATCAAAGAAGTTGATTAGCAAGTAGGAGACCAAGTAATGGTACTGAAATTCTCCACCCCTGCCCACCCATTTGCAAACAAATGGGCAGGCCCCTATGACATCATCAACAAATTGAGCCCTGCTGTCTACCAAGTGCAGATTATGGACCGCAAGAAACCCCTTGACAAATGGTACCATGCCAATCAACTGAAACTGTACAGAAGTGATTAGTGATCCTTTCCTTGGCCAGGGGAGGGAGATCTGTAATTTTACCTTTTTGTTCTCTTTTTCAGAAATGATCATTTCATCTGCCTTCTGCCATACATGCTGGCAAGTGTGTCTGAATTCCACCAGATGGATACCAAGAGACTTCTCCACATCCTGAACCCTTGGGATATAACCTACTTTCCAGACCCACCCTCACCGCCTTCCCCTAGAGGTGTAGCCAATCCTAATGGACAATAGATTCCAGTAGCCTGCCCTTCCAAAGGAACTTTCCAAGGCTGGCCCGATACTCATATCTGCCCTAATGGAACTTTGTGCATACGCCAAGTTCAGCAGCAACATACTTGTCTCTACAACCTCACAGCAATGATGAACCCAAACTTTTGTTCCAGATTCCCTAATACCACCATGCACCAGTTTTGTTCCAATCACTCCATTGCTACAGCTGCTCTTTTCCTTACAGTCATCCCAGCATCAAAGGACGATCCTTTACAATGCGCAACATTGGAGCCAGGCCCACCCAGTGTCCTGGCCACTACTTCTGTTCCTGCGACTCTCATTTATAATGTTCAATTTATGCATGTTCCTGTTGTTTTGAATCTCACGCACTGGGACATGGCAGAGTTTGGGCACTGTTATTCAACTAACAATCCAGATTTCACACTGTTATATTGTTAGATTTGATGGCTGCATATCAAGCATGTGCACAAGACCCTGTAGCTAGGCAACACACCATGGAACTCCGAGCGGTGTTCCACCCAGGACGTCCAAAGTGGAACATGGGATTTGCTGAAATAACAGGTGCAACAGGCATCGTTAAAGGATTATTTGGCTCAGGAATGTCAATTTGGATCTGAGTCGACTTGGCTAAAATTCAAAGTCAAACTAGAATTTTCAATAGTGAATTAGGTCAGAATGTGTTACAGCCCATGCTACACAGTATTGATGGTATTTCCCAGGAGGAAAGATTCACGGTATATAACATGCACGATATTGCATGTTTATTCCATGAAACCCGAAACAAACTCAATGAATTGATGTTCTGAAACAATAAGGAAGCCTCAGAGCAACACACAGGCAGGGAAATTATTTGTTTAGCTCATGGAACCTTTGCTATAACCACTATCACAAATCTCTTCCAATATCTGGAATCAGGGTGGATCTCGGATTTGATCCACGATAGGTGTATGGCTAAATGGTATTGCCCCTATTGCAGAACCCTGACATGCACTCCCAGTGCATGAACAGGACTGTGTCCTTTTCTTTGGCCACAGCATGGAACGTGGGCTATGTCACACCACACCCAAACCTGGGACCCTGCTATGCTACAGGTCAGTGTACTCAGCAGGTCACTATGTATGTTACCTTCACTGTATCCCTCCCACTCTTTGACAAACATTCTTCAGTCTTCGACAAGCTGGCAAAAGTCCACTCCATGGGTCATCTTGAGGGCAGCATCTACCAAGAATGGATCAATGTGCCTCCTTTGCTGGTGTTTCATCCTCAGCTGGATGCCTGGGCAGCCCCACATACTGACTGCTGTGCCAAATGGGGTTACCACTATTTGTGCAGATGTGATGTTTTTGATGTAAACACGCCTTTGCGCTTACTCGATGACTCTATGGACTGGTCATATACGTTTGATAATGACCTCTTTGCAAGTGAAACTGTTAATGTCACATCTCTGTTTGACATGCCAATTGTCACTTTTGCCTCAAGAGAAGCCATATGATGCCTCACCAGCCGCATGATGAATGCCTCCATCACTTGCCCTGTCCAGCTTACGAAGTGGTGCCTTCCTCAAGTTCGAGTTACCTACAATTCTGATGGACAGTACTGCGCTGTGACCAACTACAAGACTTTTTCCTATGGACCTCTGGTGTGTGACATCACTATGCCCAACTTCTGTTTTGTACCCCAACAGTGTACTGTCATTGGCCATACAGTTATCACCCCTGTTCTCACCCTAGAACGTGATTACATTGATATCGACCCTGACTATCTGAATGCTATAGCACAGTATCTATCATTTTTTAATGTGTATATCGACCCACTCACCCTGAATCTTAGAGCCCTGTTAGACAGAAAAGATACACACCTTATACATATTAGCAACAACATTACTAAGGCAGGTAATTCTCTGAATGACTTATTTCATGATGGTGATCTCAGTATTGCTTTGTTCAGCACTTGGTTGGAATTTACTTTTAAAGGTTGTGTTATTCTTCAAGTTTTCTTGATTTTCTTTTTGATTGTTACCTTATGCTGTTTACGGCGCACACTCAAACAACATCATGCACAATTGACATTTCTCTATAAAACCCATGCAGCTAGACTGTGACCAACTATACTTACCCTAGTTGTGTTGCCTCTTTATTCAGGCAATGGGGGGGATATGTAGACCTGCCTAACCTACAGTCCCTAATGTGGGCTGCTATAGTTTGGTGTTACAGTATAAGGGATATCTGTATTTACTCATGCTTGCTGTGATGTACTATTTAGTATTATATTTGTGGTCTTAGCATGCCACCTACAGCTATTGGCCATAATGCTATGATCAGCATATTACAGTATATGAATTGCTCTATTATAACCGAAAAGTAGTGTTATCATAATACTTATCACTGCTGTGTACGTGCAAATATAACAGCCTTGGGTGCGAGCTGCCCACTGTACCTACCAATAGAACTGCTTTGTTTAGCTTTTCTACTATGCAGATGTGCCCGTTACCAGGTAACGGACCTTCTTATCTCTGACTATAAGAGTTTCAGTAATTCTGTTTTTCACTAAATTTTTCTGTGATGACACTGGGTGTTCAGAGATTCTGGACTCCCAGCTGTGGTAAGCTGTCTTTTTTTACATGTATTAGGGAGTAAACCTTTGTTCTGCAACACCTGTCTTTGTGTCGCATTTTGCCATCAAGTTTAGATCCTCCCAGACCCCAACAAGGTCACTCTAGAAGTTTTAAAGTGTGACTTTGCTCTATGAGCTGCAGGGCCCAAGTATCTGTTGTGATCTCCCTCCATCTGTCCAGGTGAAGGGAGAAGTGACCCCCTACCACCACCTTCTGCAATAGTAGAGGGTGGGGGTCTGACAAGGAGTCTTGCTGAGGCAGAACCAGTGACCGGGGCTGCACCACCACCTCTAGGGGTCTTCCTGGTGGTAGAGGTAGGAGCAGACAGGGCTGTTTCCGCTCTGCGCTTGGGTAATTTTTGTTTTATTTATTTAGTTTTTGATGACCGGGCAGGTGCACTAGCCATAGCAATGATTATTTTCAGGCACGACCTGGGAGGGTACAAAACAGAGACAATCAGATAACAGATTACACAATATGAAATCACAATATACAATCGTAGGAATACAAAAACAAGGCAGAGTTAAATAACAAGCTTAGTAAAAATATGTAAACAGAGAAGAATAAAATAAAGTAAGAGTAAAGAGAGGTAAAAAATTACAAGAAAGTAAAATGACAATTTGATTTGGTCGTAAGTGTTAACATTACCATAGAATCCAGGAGGATTAAAGCTGGGTGACAGAGACGATTACGGTAGTCAGTATAGGATAAGGTGGGAGAAGTAAAGTTGAAATGTAGAAACAGAAATTGAAAGAGGAGTGTTGGATAAGATAGGAGGATGCGGACTTAGTGAGGAATAGAAGTTCCAAGGAATAAAAGTTTATAAACAGGTGATAAGAAGAAAGAGCTAAACTTTGGACGGGTCAGTAAACTAAGAAGTGGTATAAGTGCAGGAAAACATTGGGGTGGAGATGAATACTAGGGTGGTTAGAAACAGGAGACGAATGCTAGGGTGGTTTGAAACAGGAGCATTGGCAGGAGTCAACAAGATAGCGTTTAAGCAGTTTTTTAAAGGAGGCATAGGATGATGTGGAGCGAGTACTTAGGGGGAGGGAGTTCCAGAAATGGGGAGCACAGCAGGCAAAAGCACTAGCACCTTTGGACGTTCGGTGTCTAGGGATATAGACTGGGGCATTGTCAGCAGAGTGAAGACCATAGCTGGATGAGTGGTTTAGGAATAGACTTTTCAGTGGCTTGGGAATTTGGGATCGGATAACGTTATCAATGAGTGATCCATAAGCATAAGATCTGGATGCAGAAGGGGAAAGCCAACCAAGATCCGAGTAGAGGAGGCAATGGTGCTTCAGTCAAGGGAAAGAGGATGCATAGCGACAGATGTTATTATAGGTAACATCCCATTTTTGGAGACTAGATTTAATGGCAGAGGCATAGGTTGCGACACCATAAGTGAGACATGGTAGGAGTATACCACGAGCAATGGCGAGCCTGGTGGATGGAGTGAGCACATAGCTAGTCCGGCAGGCAATGCCGAGTTTCATGTTTACCAATTTGCAAGTCTGTTGAATATGAAGATCAAAATTGAGAGTCGGGTCAAGGGTGATACAGAGATATTTAAACAAGTTTACTGCCCCTACAGATGTGCCATTAGCAGAGGAGCCATTGAGTTTAGGTTGGTAGAGTTTGAGTTTGGTGTAGGAACCAAATGGCATGGTTTTTGTCTTTTCTTCATTTAGGATAAGCTTATTAGTCAGCATCCATCGCTGAATGACTTGTAGGTCATGGGAGAGTCAAGTGTTGATGTCATCTATATCCTTCGCACTAGTGTACAGAACAATATCATCTGCATAGAGTAGGGAGTCAGTGTGAGCGAGGTTGGAGGTGATATTGTTAATGAATATAGAAAAGAGCAGGGGACCTAAGATAGACCCTTGTGGCACTCCAATATTAATGGAAACTTTGTCCGATAAAGTTGAGTTAAATTTAACTGTCTGAGTCCGATCAGTTAAGTAACTGCCGAACCACCTGACAACATTTGGTGAAAAGCCTAGCGAGTTAAGGGTTGTTAGAAGGATAGGGTGATCAACTAAGTCAAACGGTTTAGTCATGTCGATGAAAATGGCCCCCCTGAGGAGACCAGAGTCCATGGCCATTTAAACATCAGACGTAAACTTGAGTAGTGTAGTAGTGGTACTGTGACCTTTTACGGAATCCATGCTGTGCAGTTGTAAGAAGGTCATATTGCTGAAGAAATTCAGTAGTTTGAGTGGCCACAAGTTTCTCTAGAATTTTACTAAGAACTGACAGGATGACAATAGGCCTATAGTTGAAGGGATCTTTACAGTATTTTTTTTTTTTAAACTGGGGTGATGCTAGCTGTTTTTCAGATGTCAGGGACGTGGCTTTGGCAGAGGGAGAGAGTAAAAATCTTAGCTAGAGGATCAGCTATATAAGGGGCAGCAAGTTTTAAAAGCTTAGGTTCGAGGTCATCAGACCCAATTGCAGCAAACTCTGAGATATTATTGAGCAATCTTAAGACATCATGGTAAGAGACTGACTTAAAAAAGAATTGAGGTGTTGTGACATCAGGAGGAGTAGAGTTGGGTCGGACAGGAAAAGAAGAAGTGTATTTGGTAAGATCAAAGAATTGGATATTGAAGAAATTTGCAATGGAATGGGGGTTGTTGCAATGAACGCCATTTAGTAGCATATCGTTAGGAGTGGGGGCCTGATTAGAACCCAGGAAGGACTTTCTGTTGGACCAGAACTTTTTAGAGTCACCATAAGAGTTTGTTCTGATCTGTACTGTATTGTACTCTCCCGGGTCGTGCCTGAAAATAGGCAGGATTGCTGCCTAGCGCACTTACCAGGTTACCAAAAGTTAATAAATAAATAAATATCCTTCTCGTAGGAATTTCGTATTACTCTATAGGTATTTAGGTCAGCTGGTAACCCAGAGTTTCTATAAAGGAGCCAGCTTTTGTCCTGCTGCTGAAGTTTGGAGAGTAGGTCAGATTTTAGCCAATGGGTATGACGATTTTTACCCTATGGGTTGCAAGAGGACAATGTTTCTCCTGAAGCGCAAGAAAGTGGGTGAGGAAGAGGTTTAGGGCAATCTGGACATCACTTGGTTTAAAAAGGGGGGCCCAGTAAATAGCACTGACATTGGTTAGGAAGGCAAATGGGCTGAAGTGAGAATAGTTTTTGAAGGTAATAAGATGTGGGTTTGATGAAGGTGGCCTGCTCTTACCCCATATACAAAAATTAGGGAAGTGGTCAGTGATGGCATCTGCTAGAACTCCTGAGGAGATTATTTTCTCAGGATGGTTTGTCATAATCCAGTCCAGTAGTGTACTGGAGTTTGTTCGAGGGGCAGTTCTGGTGGGATCACCGATCAGTTGATGCAAGTTAAAACTTTGAAGACTGGTAAGGGATGTGGGTTGAGAGTTACCAAGCCAATTTATATTTATGTCACTGAGTATTAAGACCTAATTTCTTCCAGCTATCAATCAATCAATCAATCAATCAAAATCTTTATTTATTCAGGCGGACATCATTGAGCGAAGCTCATTTACAAGATGGACCTGATAGGTCAAGATCAAAATAAGGTAATGTAGCATACATAAACAAATACAGAGAAAGAGACAAAGACTTAAATATAAATGAACAGCTACAATAATAAAAAAAAACATATATACAAGCAAGGTAGCTAATGATTTTGGACCACAAAACAAAATAATTCAGACAGGTTAGACCCAGATGACTGTAAGGTATTGGGATTGTGGAATTGGTCAGGTTGTGTTGTAATTGGGTAGATACTTAAGCAAGTAGAAATGGGGGGATAAAAAAGAAAGGGAATGGCAATGGATTTTAGGGTATATTGTAGCTAAGTTTAGAAAAAGTATATAAACTGTGATAGAAAGAAAAAAAGGGGGGTAAAGGGTAAGAGGGGATTAGGCTTAGTGAAAGCAGTTGCATCTCTCAGAAAAGAGACTTATAAAGAGCTTTTTAAAGGATGCTATAGGGATGAAGGTGTTCAACTTTAGGGTCTTCTGCAGAGAATTCCAGGTAGATGCTAAGAAGTAGCTGATTGCAGATCTCCCATGCCGGGTACAGGCTTTAGGTATCTTCAAGGTGATAAGGTTATTGCTTCTTAGGGCATATGATCTAGGTGTAGCCAGGGTAAAGCAATCAGAAATATAAGATGGAAGTTTATTTGACAGAGCTTTGTAAATCCATAGTGCAGCATTTTTATTCCTTCTAAGGTGTAAGGATGTCCAGCCAACAGCATTATAGAGAGAGCAGTGATGAGTGTTGAAGGAAGATCTGTGATGAATCTAGAGCTCTGTGATACAAGGTATCCAATTTACTTAAATAGGACATAGTACAGTGGCCATAAAGAAATCTGCATAATCAATGAGAGATAGAAATGATGCCTGTATTAGTCTTTGTTTGGACTCTATGGTTAGATAATGTTTGATTCTGAAGAATAGGCCGAGCCTCTGTCTGAGTTTTTAAGGAGTTCCTCAACATGTTGAGTGTAATCAAGTCTATTATCAATCCATACCCTAGATATTTGAATTTATCCACATAATCCAGATTTTCTCCAAGGATGGTGGATAGTTGGGGAAGAATGTTTGATGAGAGAGTGGTAGAATATATATTGGTGGAAAAGAACATAGCCTTTGTCTTCTTGGCATTTAATAGTAGTTTCTTTTCAAGTAGTTGATGTTGCAGCAGGGAGAATTCTGATTGTAATAACTCACAGGCCTTTGATGGTGAGGGGTTACTGACATACAAGACAGTGTCATCAGCAAAAAGGTGGACATTGGCAACAGTGAGGTTGGAATCAATGTTATTGATATAGACAGCAAAGAGGATAGGGCCCAGGATGGATCCTTGCGGTACTCCCCTAGCTAGATGAGAGGTTTGTTCCAACAGTTCATCAAGACCAGTTTGGCCTCCTGAGGGTGGGTTATAAGCACAGACAATATGTAATTTTTTGGAGCCGAGAGAAAGGAGAACACGTAGCGCTTCACAGTGGGTAAAAGGAGATGAGCAGATGGTTGAGAAATGGAGGTAGTCTTTGAAATGATTAGCCGTGCTACCTCCTCTTTTAGGGGCCAGTCTATCTGATCTCAGCAGGTTATATGAAGGAAGGGAGCACAGTAGGTCAAGGGTGGATGGTTTGAGCCAGGTTTCAGTGAGGCAGATGATGTCCGGATTGTAGAGAGCTGCCCAGGACTCCAGCTCTGCTAGGTTGTGCACAAGACTTCTAATATTAGGTGCACAACAGTGAGCCCTTTGACATTTGAAAAAAGGGTAGGTGATTTGTTTACAGGCCCTGGGTTCGAGTGAATGTCACCTGAGAGCAATAGGGCCAGTAGAAGGAGATACCACAGTTTGCGTTGCTGGAAGGGCCATAGAGTACAGTTTGGCAGGTGGCAGTGTTTTAGGGAATAGGCAGCCAACTGGATCCAGGACTTATTTAATAACATTGGGGTAGGGTCACAATTTTGTGGAGGCATCAGAAGGAGGTTAGAGAATAAGAAGTCATGGAGCTGGAAATCTGGGATTGTCGAGGAGGCTTGAGACAGAGTAAGCATGCCTAGGTGGATTGATACCAGTGAGGTCACGAGTAGGGGCAGGAGAAAATAGGGTTTCATTGTAATCAGAATTTGGGCTTTAAGTGTCAGTATGGGGTTTAGCCAAGTAGACACAAGAAGAGAGAAAAAACAAGGTGAACAAACCACAGCTACAGTAGACTCTGTGCCTAAAAGTGGCTTAAGAACATCCAGGAATTGGATGAACAATGAATTGAAGCAAGGGCAGTGATCAGGACTGTAGCAGAGACAGAGCAGTGAATTTCCCATGGAATAGGATTGTGAAAGATGGTGATCATAAATTAGATGAGAAAGGGCTAGAGGACAGAAACCAGAGTAGGCTGTCTGAGATTTAGGGAGAGTCATAAGTAGCAGGAGAGAAGTTCAATCACACCTAGATCATAGAGCAGTACTGGCCAGGGATAGAGGAGACAGAGACACAGGACAGCCAATCAGATGAGCAGTGCAACAAAGGGGCGGAGTGATAGTGAATTTAAAGGAGGCCTGGGAGGGGGTGGAGGGGAGGGAGAAAAACCTTGAGGGAGATAGCTAGTGAAAACAGCAGAGAAACAGCAATGATAAGGCAATGGGAGAAGGCGCACCAATCCGTGCAGAGTCCAGAAAGCAGAGAGCCCAATCGGGGTTTGCCTCAGAAACGCCACACCGATCAGATGCTGTGAGGACAGGAGCGGTCGTATCTTTCTGTTGTGGCCAAGGTGGAGAGTCAGGCGGGTGGCTGGAGCTTGTGGCTTTTGGCAGGTGGCAGCCAAGGAGCTGGCCGAGCGCATCGCCAATGAAATCCCATAGCACCACTCAGGCGCTAGCCCCTTTCTGTTGTGGCCGAGGCTGAGAGCCAGGTGGGCGGCTGGAGCTTGTGGCTTTTGGCAGGCGGTGGCCGAGAAGCTGGCTGAGTGCACTGCCAGTGAAATCCCGTAGCGCTGTTCAGGCGTTAGCCCCTTTCTGTTGTGGCCAAGGCGGAGAGCCAGGCAGGCACCTGGAGCTTGCAGCTTTTGGCGGGCGGCAGCCGAGGAGCTGGCCGAGTGCACCGCCGGTGAAATCCCGTAGCGCCGCTCAGGCGCTAGCCCCTGGAGAGGCTTGGGTCTGTGGGAGGCCCAATGAAAAGGCACCTTCTGCCCATTTCTTGGCCGGGTATAGTAAAGCGAGTGGATGGACCAACTGCAGGGTCCTCCTTGGGGCCTATAGGTCAGAAACTATGTCCTTCACATCCACCCCAAAGAGCTTGTAGTCTCTGAAGGGGTCATTCAGGATGGATTGCTGCACGTCAGAAGCAAAGCTGGACACGCTAAGCCAAGAATGCCTTCTTAGGCAGACACCAACTGCAGTTGCTCTAGCGGAAGCATCTGAGATGTCATAGGCAGACCTTAAAAGGTGCTTACCCATATCTGCCTCCGACTGGAAGGCTTTAAGCAGCTCCTGCTTCTGGGGACCATCTGGAAGGGCCTGAGCTATAGCTTTGTCCTTTTTCCAGAGAGTTCTCTGGAGTTTGACCATATGGGCAATGTAATTAATTCTGAGGGCCAGCGTGGCAGAGGCATAGGCCCTTTTGCCCATAAGATCCAGCTTTCAGGACTCCTTATACAGGTGAAGAGAGCTGAGGTGCTGAGGCCTCTTGGATCTATCATGGGCTGCATTTATCACCACTGAATCTGCCTGTGGTTGCCCTGCAAAAAAAGGCTTCCCAGAGGGAGCCTGGTACAATTTGTCTGCCTTTCTGGGCATGGCAGGGATCATATCTGACCTATACCAGGCAGCCATGGTGGCATCCTCTAATGCAGCCAGCAGAGGAGGAATAATCAGAGGGGGAGAATCTGGCAATTCCAAATATTTGGCCAACTTCTTGCCTTTACCTTGAGCACTCTCAATCTCCATATGAACTTGGTATGTACAATGTTTTCTTTAAGTCTAACTCTTAAGTCCTTTTGCCTATATGTTCCTCCTCTACCTACCGCTTGTAACCCTATGAAGTCTTTTATTGTTAAACAACATTACATTTACCCTATTGTACTGATCTACTTACCTGTATGTAACTGTCACTCCCGGGTCGCCCCTGAAAAAGGGACCTCCGGGGCCCAGTGGGCCTACCCGGTCATCAAAATTCAATAAATAAATAAATAAAATAAATTTCTCCTGGTAAGATACTGCTCCTCAGCATCAAACCCCATAGCTGTTTGCAGCTGCTTCATCACTGAGATGAAGGAGGTGTCATCGGGGGGGGACCTCGGGGTATATTTAATGGAGACCGCTACCCCTGAGGAGACAGTGGAGGTAGACCTGGAGCGGCTCCTAGCCCTCTCTTCCTCTTCCTTCTCCTCCTCATGTGGGAGGAGGTCAGGATTGTACTCATCCTCATCCACTGGCTCTGAATAGGCACAGAAGATGACAACAGAGAGCGAGCAGGTCACGTTGACATGGAAGATGTCAATGCAGGAGCTGGCCTGGTAGGCTCTGGCATCAAAGGGCCCTGAGGAGGAACAATGTGGTGCATGAACTCCCAAAAGGAGGAGAGCATAGCCTGGACATCAGTGGTGATCGGTGTCGCCAGAGCGTCTTGCAGCGCTGACTGGGATTGGGGTGGGGCTGGATCCCCAGCATTGATTGTAAATTTGTACATTTTGTATACTATATGTGTAACTTATTTTCTCATTTTATGCCCAAGGACCCCAATGTAAATGAGTTTAGGCTCAACTGGGTTATCCCTTTCTGAACATCAGAATAAAAATGTTTACAACTACATTACTACTTACTACTTGGTGGTAGCATTGATGCCAGAAACTGAATCCCTGGTGTCAGTGAAATGGCCAGAGTCATTGAAGGGGTGGCAGGAATACCAATGTCAATGGGGCATTACTTGCTGAAGCAGGTCCAGTGGAACTCCCTGTCTGTTGCCCCTGAGCAACAAGGGGTCTGAATGCTGGCCCGCTGGCACAGCGGTTGGAATTCCGCTTACGGCACCAGTGACCCGGGTTCAGGAACAGACCTGGGTCATTGGAGGACCAGCCGGGGGGTGAAGGATGGAGCGTCCCATTGACGGCTCTCCTTCTCCGGTGGGTGGGTGGGGAAGTGTCCGGCGCACTGAAGACTCCTGGTAGAGGCCAGGAAACACTCACGCTACCAGCACTAGTCATGCAGGGAGGCGGGGTGGATGCTGGCATCATTGCACATTCCCATCTCCAAAGTGAACACAGAAAAAAGAGCAGGAGGGGCAGGATCCACTGACTACATGCAGCCCTCCTCTGGGCTTTGATTATCTGCCACCGCTGCAGTCCCCCGACCAGTCACTAGTCCCGCGGCATGCATAGGGGACCGTTGCTGCGGCCCCATCCTCCAGGGAGGGGTAAGCCGGGGGGTAACTGGGGGACAAGACAGCCATGGCTGGCGGTGGAGGCTCCGGGGACTGTGACCAGGGCAGATGATGACAGTGGACCTACCAGGAAAAAGTAGAATAAAAAAAAAAGGGGGTCTGAATGGCAGGGGTTGGAGCATTGGTGGGCGCATGAGGAGGCCCGAGGTCGATGAGCCAGTGCTGGCCAAAGAAGGACTGGTGGGCAGCATTGCCAGAGCCAACCCTGTGGAAGAGGGGGTGTGAGTGGCAGTGGCGGTTGCTGCCGAGGTGGGCAACAACCCAGCAGAGGCTGGTGCTTGAAGTGGTGACTGAGAGCACGCTGGGGACAATTTCTCCTTGGGCTTATCCTTCTCTCAGTGCTTGTGTTTACCAGCCAATTTGTCCGGGCCTTGGAGGAGGAGTAGTAGCCTGTGGACGGAGCTGGTGAGACAGTGGAACTTCTTGCCCGGAGCTCCTTCTCCATTCCAGTGACCTTCTGTTCAAGGAGGAAGGACTCCAGGACCTTCTGACGTTTCTGCTAGGTAGCCTGCTTAAATCCATGGCAGACCTTGTAGGCCTTGACGTCGTGGTCAGCACCAAGACAGTGGATGTAGGCATTGTGGTCTTTACTGTAGATCTTCTTGCCACACCCACAGTATCTGAAGAGTTTCTCAGGGTTGATCAGCATAAATTAAGGCAAAAATCACTTTAAAAAATAAAGTGGTTGACGAACTAGGTGAGAAAAGAAAATAAAGTTAGAAATTGATGATTTGGTAGTAGACTGAAGTAGTGGTGTCTCTGTGGAGTCCAACAGCAGGATAAGAACTGAGAAGGGTGCAGAGCTGCACACGTTTATATGGAAAGGACGTTGTTGGTGGATGTTGTCATGGGCAGCTGCTAGTAGACTGCTAGCTAGAAAGTTTCCATGTGGTCCTAGTGCCTGGTGGCTATAGTTCCATAGGTGTGGCCTGATGCAAGAGATATCCTCAAAGAAGATCTGGTATTATTGCTTCTATGTTCAGTAGATGAGTCAGAGTCTTGTCCAATTCTCCATGTATCTTGGAATTTGTTTGACAATGGGGACTGGAAAAAAAACATTTCAAGCAGGGCTCAATGAAGACCTCTTCTCTGATAGCCTTACCAAATTATCTCAACAATAGCCATGCATCTGATGTAATCTAGACTCATCTATTATGAACCCTCCTGAGACTACCCCTCCAGAGGGTTGAAACAAGGATAGGCCCTCAAACTTTCATGCAGAGGACTTTTGGTGATGTCGTGAGGGTAATGGTTTCCTAGCTCCTCAACTCTGTCTACCCCCCCCAATCTAATCTACTAGCATCTGCCTCAAAGAGCCATGGATTGGCCTGCACTTGTAATGCCTGCTCAAAAAACGAAAAGACTTGTTCCAAGCTGAAAAACACTGGTCAAATCAGCGCCATATCCGACACAGGAGCTGCGGCCTGGTCAGTCAAGGATATGCATATAGAGGATCCAGATGAAACAATGTATATTATAGCAGCCATAAAACAAACAGCCAAGACAGTAGGCAAAATAGACAAGGACACTCACCAATGTGTGTTCCGACATTACCAAAACAGAATGCAGAACTGAAGTAGTGGAGGAGAGGGTAACAGTTGATAGGCACGACTGTCTTATCTTGTATTTGATGGCCCATAAGAGGGAACAAACATTAAAACTAGATGACCTGGAGTAGCACAGTTGGAGGCATAATCTCTGAATCTATGCAGTGCCGGAGGGCATTGAGAAGTCAACAGAAAACTTCACTGTATTCCTATAAACACTGTTACAATGCTCCCTGAACCTTTTGGTGGACTTTGACTTATGAATGGACTGCACGCACAGAGCACTGGGTTTCAAGCCCACCAGCCCCAGAGCTCACCCCAGATTGACTGTCACTAAACTTACCTCATATGCTAGTAAAGGAGATACTGCACAGGGCTTAGCAGTGCAAAGATTTCAAATATAACTCTCACTGAATCTCTGTGGACAATGACTATACAGCGAAAGTTCAGGAAAAATGCAGTAGCATGTGGTATTTAAATAAAACAGCTTCATGCGAGGAACATGGAAGGCCCAACTTCTCTACTCAGTCAGACTCCATGTGGAAACTTCAAATGGCACCTGAGAGTTTATTTTTTATACAGATTTTTATCCTCCTCCTGAGCCTTGGCAGGGGCTGTGGTCCTCTGAAGGAGGAACTCTCTCTCTCGGGTCCCACTGAGCTGCATTTTTAGCTGACCCCAGTATTTCCCCCATGGCCTGCCCCCCGTGGCGGGTTCGAGAAGGTGGTGACCCCTCCCCGGAGACCCAATCCAGAACCCGGAGTCGGCTCGCGGCATGGCAGACCGTCATGGAGCCCTGCCAGGCTCATTTTCCTCCTGTTTGTCTCCCGACACCCCTCCCTACCCATGTTACGTCTGAGCATGTCTCCCAACTCGTATTGCCCTCCAGTCACCACCAGAGGGCAATCAACAAGCAGGACGACATGGACTTCCGGTTCTGGTATGTCTGTGTGAGCAAGCAGACAGAGAGGCTCCTGCCTACATCAAAAATAAAAGAGTTCTGAACCCTCTTCTACAGCTTGAATCTTGCTAACTGACAAAAGATATAGTTGGGGTTTGCACTCCGTCAACTAGTGATGGCAAAAAATAGCCGCAATCGGTTCCAGCCCATCGCCGATTTGACCGACGTAGAAGACCGCATGTCTGACAAGGACAACCTGCAGCTTGGGTCTGCTCTGAGTTCGGGGAATAAATCCACAGCTTCATCTCATCCAAAGGGCCCAAAAAAGCCTCCAGAGCCCAACAATGAAGCTATACTTCAGGCGATTACGGAATTCCGTGGTGAGGTCCGAGAGTCTCTAAAAGACATTCGAACTGAACTGGGAGTACTGCAGGGTCAAGTGGCAGAAGTGGACCTCCAGATATCTCGGAATGCTACTAGGCTGGATGAGCTTGAGGGGACTGTTAAAATTCTTGCAGCTGAGCAGCTAGCCATCTCCCTACGTCAAAAGGATGCAGAGAACTGTGGCAGGAGGAGGAATATTCGCATCTTCGGTCTCCCCGAAGATGAAGAGGGGAACGACCCCAGAGCCTTCACTGATTACCTACTGCGTTTGGTACTCAACTTACAGCCTGACTTTCAGATCGATGTGGAGAGGGCTCATCAAGCCCTAGGCCCTAAAGCCTCAAGCCTTGGGGCAAGACCACGCTCTTTTGTCATTCGAATGTTGAGTTACCAAAACAAGGAGACCCTTCTACGAAAGGCATGGCAGAAGGGCAAAGTAATGTGGGGCCAACAGCATTTGCTTTTTGATAATGACTATGCCCCTTATACCCAGAAACAACGCAGGGATTATAGCTTGCTGTTTCCTGCACTTCGGTCCCAAAAGATTAGATTTCGTACCCCCTATCCAGCTAAACTCACAGTATTCCTCTCCATGGGCCAGCTGACTTATACCTTGGCTTCTGAGGTGATGGCAAATCTTTTGGCTAAAGACATCATCTCAGATAAGACTGCTGAAGCGGTGAAAACATGACAGAACCAGATGGAGAAGGTAGAACGATCTAGACACTCACATGCGTCATCGTTGCCACTTGACAAAATCCTGAAGAAATTGCAGCAGTATAGGAATCCTACTTTACCAACCTGAACTGCCCTCCTGGATTGGTTGATATAACAAAATCCCACATTTGGGGGCTTGATTCTCCTATGCTGGTAACGGGGATGGTTGGGGGGGTGGAGTGGGATGCTGCCAGGGTTGAGGGACAGGGAGTGCTCCTAATACAGTCCAGGCATTTAAAAAACCTTTTATATCTATGATTTGGCACTAGAATGCCCTCTGGACTTTTTCTCTGTTCTCAGATGGTGGGGTAGATCCCAGGCTGGAGTACGGACATGGAAGCATCCCCCTCCCCCTTTTTTTCCAGCACCTTCATTGGTGGTGTCCCCTCCCCTCTGCCGTCTCTCCTCCTCCCCGTTTAACAGCAGAAAACTATGACTGGGCTGCTATCCGTTGGAGGGAGAGATTATACATGATGGTCATACCTCAATTACAAGAGGTGCATATAGAACAATAGTTACTGGACCTTTTTGAGAGGCAAGAAATATGGGGTGTTCATTTTGGACATTTTAATCTTCCATGCTTACGTCATTCCATGGTTTTCGATAGAAAGGCGAGCTGGGCTTGGTTCCCCAGCAACTGAATTGGGGGGGGGAATAACCTATAGACAGGATTATAATAAAGGTCTGATTGCTGTTGTTAAACCTTCTCTCCACAACAAATGTGAATATTACCAACCTTCTATTAAGGGGATAGGCATATTGCCTCTCCTGGGGTATGTAAGGACAAAGAACCCAGTTATACCGGTTCCATTTCGCAGAGGTATTTACTCCGCTCCATCAAGGGGCTTCTCCGCTAAACTTGGGGATAGTAAACCCTGAGTGTGCTATTCATGCCCCACATCTCTCCCCTGTCCCCTTTTCATGAGGTAGGGGGAGGATGTCCCAGGGGGAGCTCAGAATGAGCACCTCTCACTTGGGAGTCATTGTATATATAGTTTTTGTTATGGTTACTCGGGCTCCTTGTAGTGAGGGTCCACAAGTTGTAACTGTGGGTAGTCTATCCCAGAGTGTTCAAACTTTTACTTTGGTAGGGTGGGGTGGGGAGGGTTTTGGAGCTTCCTTTGGGTGTCAAGAAGCTCGACAACAGCTATTATGGGTTTGTGGTTGCTATCTGTACTTACTTTTAGGCCCATATATTTTACAAACTAAGATAACATTTACTATTACTTTTGGAACCCTTATAGGTAATGTTATAGAACTGTTAGTAGTTTGATAAACAAGGAGAGTATTGGAGGGAAGGGAAGGAGAGAAAAAAATTACACACATCTAGACTCTTGGATAATCAAATATGTTTTATTAGTTACAGTTATAAATCACAGTCAGCCAATATCTCTTTTCTCGCAGCTGGACTGCTACCTTTGGGGGAGTGTGGTCTGGACTGAAGTTTCTTATACCGCCCTGGGGGGGAATGAATCCTGTTTACAACTTCAGAAATTTTGTATATTGCCAGTTAATCCGGTTAAATTTTTATCACATAATCTCAATGGTCTCCATGACCCCATTAAAAGGGCCCACCTCATGCAACATCTTAAGAGGCAGGGGGCGGACCTTAATTTTCTCCAGGAAACTCACCTCTCGGATGTGGAGCATCTCAAGTTAGCCTGGGGAGGCAGATATAAGGTGATTGCTTCTTCGCACCCGAGGGGTAGAAAGAGAGGTATGGCTATTTTAATTCCCCATGCTACTCCCCTAGAAATTTTACAGACACATATTGATGCTCAAGGGAGGTATGTGATTATTAAGCGCCTTTTGTATAGTCAGAGGGTCACTTTGGCCAGTGTCTACCCCCCCCAGAAAAAATTCCCTACTTTCTGGGGATTTAGTACAACCTTGTTAGATCTTCTCCAGGGTCAACTGATCCTTGGGGAAGACCTTAATCTAACCTTGCTGCCCCATGTGGACTGTTCCAATCCGCAGACACATCAGAACTCATCTACTGCTCAACAGTTCAGAAATACCATGGACCACTTGGGGTTGATAGACATGTGGAGGTGCCTATTTCCTTCTTCCCCTGGCTACACTTACTATTCTCACAGATTTAAGTCTTATTCTAGATTGGACTATTTTATTACTACATGTGAAAATTTGACATCGGTCCAAGATATATCAATAGGCCCAAAGGTCCTCTCGGACCACCATCTTTCAATGTTGAAGGTGGATATGGGTAGGGAAAAGAAACAACCCCTCTGGAGATTGAACTCTTTGACCCTAGCTGATAAGGGATTTCAGGATGAAATCAGATCTAGACTTCCCCCTTTTCTTTTCGGAAAATGCCTCGCTGGATATTCCTGAAGCTATCCAATGGGTTGCGATGAAGGCAACTATCAGAGGGGAAATAATAGCCTATTCCACCAAAAAATATAAAGAAAGAGAGGCTGAATACCATGGACTCTCTGAGTGGCTTCTGAATTATCAGATGTTGTTTAGAGAGGGTAATACATAGGTGCAAAGGCTGATCAAAGATACAAAGGCCGCATTGCAAAAAATTATAGATAATAAGGTCCAATAGTCTCTATTTTATCTTCGACAAACAGTCCATGACAGCGGGCCAAAAGGGACCAGGAAGTTGGCTCAGAGGCTCAGATCACATAGACGCACAGCCACTATTTTGAAACTTAAAAACTTAACTACAGGGAAGATTCATTACTCAGACGAACATATACTCCAGGTATTTTCGTCCTACTATGCAAAATTATATTCAGTGGAGGAACCTTTAAACCCCCCTGACCCCCCACAATTTCTAAATCAAACTACTCTCCCAAAATTTTCATTTTCCCAAATCAATGATTTAAAAGGCCCCCTCTCCCAGGCTGAGATAATTACAACAATTACAAATCTTAATACGAATCATTGCCCGGGACCAGATGGTTACACATCAGAATGGTATAAGATGTTTATTAAGGAAATTACCCCCAAAATTCATGCTTTATTTACCAAAGGCTTTGAGGGTGGCACCCCTCCTCTATCCTGGGACTTCGCAACAATTGCCCCAATACCCAAGCCTCAGAAGGACCTCTCAGATCCTAGATCTTATCGACCCATCTCCATATTAAACGTGGACTATAAAATCTACACAGCCATTTTGGCCTCCAGATTGGAATCTATTATTCCACAAATTATACACCCTGACCAGTCTGGATTTATCAAAAACAGGAGAACTATGGATAATATTTGCTGAACAGTAGGTCTCCAAGAATATGTCTGTACCAGGAAAATCCCATCTGTATTTATTAGCCTTGACGTCGAGAAGGCTTCTGACTGTGTTCCATGGTGCTCTTTGTGGGACACCCTAGTGGTGTTTCACTTCCCCTCCTCATTTATCACAAGTTTAATTAATCTTTATAGGTCTCCAAGGGCTTATATATGAGTCAATGGGGCTCTATCCTCTTCGTTCCATTTGGGTAGGGGTATGCGGCAGGGTTGCCCCCTGTCTCCCTATCTTTGTGCAATATACCTTGAGCCCCTGGCCTCTGTCTTGAGATCTTCATCCCAGATAGAGGGCATACCCATAGGTCAACAGGAATACAAAATTAATATGTTTCCTGATGATATATTACTAACATTATTGTCCCTAATACTTCTATTCCTTCAGTCTGGAAAGTTTTGACCTGGTTTGAGAAAATAGCTGGATTTAAACTAAATCTGTCTAAAACTGAAATTTTGACATTCAATTTTAAACCTTCTCAGCAACTTAAGAAGGCCTTTCCCTTTAAATGGCATTCCATTAAAATTAAATACCTGGGCCTTCACATACCTAAGGACCCAGCTGTCATGAGAATGATAAATTATGAACCCATCTCATTACAAATCCAGTCGGATCTGGATAGGTGGACTTCTGGTATATTTTCTTTCTATCAGTGAATTGAAATTATTTGTATAAATATTCTTCCTCATCTCCTGTACTTGATTCAAAATGTCCCCTTCTTTCCCTCGACTTTTTACCTTAAATCATGGAATAGAATGATAGCAGGTTTTATATGGGGTAAGGGACGCCCAAGAATAAGGTTATCCATTCTTAAGTTATCATTGGCCCAGGGAGGTTTTAATTTGCCAGATTTTAACCTATACGCAAGGGCAGCATTTCTAAGAATTTTGATACTGTGGCTGGCGGGATCTTATGTCCCACCTTGGAAAACTATTGAATTTCACTTAAATGATCTATTTGATATTAATAGAATATTATTTTCCTCTGACGAGAGATCAGTGTCAGCCTCAGCCCTCACGAAGGTTGCCTCTCCGGTTTTTAGACTGTGGAGGCGTATGAGAAGGTCCCAACCAATTCATACCATTTATGAGTACTGCAAGTTAATTTCCCAGGATGAAATGTTTGCTCCTATTCATATGGATGACGCCTTTTCCACTTGGAGACAGATGGAATTATCACATGTCTTCCAGTTTCTTTCTCCCCAAGGGATTCTTCCCTTTGAAAAACTACAATCTCAATATAGCCTTCGGGACTCAGATTTATTTAGAAACTTCCAAGTCCATAACCATATACTGCAAAACAGAGGCCTTCAGGTTAAAATACCCTTCCCTCTTCCTGATTTATTAAAAGTATTTATTGAAGCTATCAGAGGAAATTTGGGGACTCACATTATAGGACAACTTTATAGGGGGTTGATGAATGAGCAGTTAGAATCCATGGCTTCAATCTTACAAGAATGGAATAGAGATATGTCTCTAGAGGTTTCTCTTGAGGCTTGGCTGGGATCGGCACTACAAGCTATAAAGATTACATCATCTCCTCATTGGAGGGAATTTGCTTGGAAGTGCTGTTCCCAATTTTTCAGGGCTCCAGCGATTCTCCTAAAATTTCTACCAGAAAAATATGGGAGATGCTGGAGAGTGTGCGGGTGTCCTAGGGCCTCATTGGGTCATGTGTTTTGGCTGTGACCTTTGTTGATGCCCTTTTGGATCTCACTTCAGATAGAACTTTCTGGGATATTCAATGAGCTGGTGGAGTTAACGGCTGAACAATTATTAACAAAGATTGGGTTGCAGCATGCTGGCTAACATCAGAGCTTAGCTCAGCAGGCCATCAGGGGGGAGGCACCTTGGGGTGGGGTTGATACCTAATCAGGAAAATTGGACTTGCATTCTGGGATAAGGACCCTAGGCATCAGGCCTCTGCTCATATTCCCAGAAAGGGCCTGCATACTGACTTATAGAAGGGGGTACATCAGGAGCCTGAGGGCCTCCTAGCAGACAAACTGGGAAGCTTATACTAAAAGGAGGGTTTGGGATAGTATCAACATCAAGGCATGTAATCAATATGATAATTATCAAATATCGGGGAGGGCTATAGGACAGACTTCAACACATGACATCTGGAATACTGGGTAGATCGAGACTCACCCTGCTGAGTTTACTGATCCTGTTTAATTCTCCTTCCATCGAGGATGACAGCACCACAGGGGTGGCACACCACAAGGGGTTCCTCCTGGCCTAGGAGGCAAACAATTCCCCCCACTTGACCTTGGAAGATGTGGGGGGTGGCAGTAAAGGCTAAGGTCTCTGAGATTCAGAAAATTGGGGCGATAGACTGCTTGATATTCATTATGTATAAGGGCTGCCATAAATACATTAAGCCACGGTGGTCCTGTTTACAAAAACCACACCACACAAACGTTTGTTTAAAAGATTTATTGTTCTTGTTACTACTGTTGCTTTTTGTCAAGGGTATGAACTCTTGGTCTCGCAGTCTTGATAAATCCCCTTGGGGAGGGCTGGTACTATGTAACCTAAAATGAAAGGAAAACATACTCTTAGTATATGAATGGGGACCTTAACAAAAGTCTTAACTTTTAATGTCAATGGCATCAGCAATCTGGTTAACAGAAAGCAACTGCTAAAGTTTATAAAGTGTGGGGGGGGGGCGATGATCACATTCATCCAGGATACATATTTCCCCCAGGTGTACCAGGCACCACTAGACAAGGGAAGGAAATTTGGGGGTTGCTAACACTACCCTCCCATTTGAAGAAGAAGAAGTGATTTCAGAACTGGAAGGTATATATTTGATAGTAATTGGAGTTATCCAGGATACACCTGTCACCCTGGTGATTGTGTATGCCTCGCCAGGCTTTCCATTTATAGTTTAGTCCCAGTTACTGTGGTTAGTTGCTGCAAAAGCAACGGGCTTACTGATTATGGGGGGAGACTGGAAATGTAATCTTTGACTGGGCTATGGATACTACATCTCAGGTCCTGGGACTAAGTAACACGACAGCCAAAAAAGTTAAGGCCCTGATATAAGAATTGGGGATGGGGGCTGTATGGCACCACAAGTACCCCAGGACAAAAGACTATACATGCTATTCATTCCACTTTAAGACATATTCTCGCCTAGACACCTACTTCACATGCATGCAGGATGCCACAAGATTCAGATCAATGTGGGTTGGTACCATGACCCTTTCAGATCACCAATGGTCTTCCTGGAGGTTGATCTACACATACCATGGAAAAAGACTCTGGTGGTTAAACGCCTCCCTGCTCTAGGACTCTAACCTCCTGGGGGAGCTCAAAGAGGAGTTGCAATTGGTGGTACGGGAGAATGATAAACTGGTCACTCCTCAGATGCTATGGGATATGGTTAAGATGGTGTTGTGAGGGGAACTGATCTCAGTAATGGCTTACTAAAAGAGGGAACAGAGAAAAAAGTTGGGAGGGCTCACTCAGACTCTACAAAGGCTTGAGGATGAACAGAAGATTAAATGGGACTGGAATAGAGACAAGGCCATAAAACAAACGAAAACTAAAATCCAAACTTTACAGAAAGAGGAGTCTGAGAAGGCTCTTTTGTACCTGAAACAAAGGTGCTATGAGGGAGGGGGGAGCAACCAAGCTCTTAGAATATAGTCTGAAGCAACAGGCCACTAAACCTGCTGTCACTAAAATTAGTCACCCACATACGGGGACTCTAGCACAAAAAACAGAATGCATTTCCAAAGCCTTTGTAAACTACTACAGAGACATTGTATAACCCCCATCTGGAAACCATAACAGTTGCCAAAAGGGCCTTTCTTCAATCCCCAGACCTGCCCAAATTAATGGAAGACCACTGTACTGCACTGACTGTCACAGATTCACTCAGCAGGTCAGGTCCCTACTACCAAAGTGCCAACCTCTGAGTGCAGTCTTGTGAACAGTGTAACAGACAAGGTAACCCTCTTGTCTGTTTTTGTGAGTTCGGATCAACCTTTGGTCTCAGTTCTGGAGGGATTCAAACTGTTAACCTCTTGCTAGCATACCCAATGCACAGGCTCAGATATATCTGTCTTCAGGGGGCCAGATATCTTTGCCTACAGGCACCTAACCAGGTATTCAGAGAAGAACCCTTTAAAACTTTTATAAAGACATCAGATTTAAAACTCTTCTCTTTCCAGTTTGATACCACCATACAAGCTATATGTCCGCTGAACCATAAATATTTCTTAGCAAAAGAAAGCAATTCAAAGACAGACCAGGTTTTCTCTAAAATTAGAGTTTTTGCTAAAATATATAATAATATGTCAAACATACAATACAGAACTCTTATATCACAAGACATACAGATCTTTAAACAAAACAAGGTTTAAAACAGTGCAATTCCTACAACTATATTTAGATTTGTCTAGCTTTCTAAATACCTCTTTTCAGTGCTCAGATGTTTTCTTGGTCAGTGTCAGATACAAATGCACATCTATAGTGAAAGAGAACAATCTTTTCAAGCAGTATTGGCCAACCCCTTTTGGATGAAGTCATCCAGCCCCTCCTCTGGTCAAATATCTAACAAAAATATATGTTTATACAACCACAGGATGTAATTTCAAAGCACCAATTCTGCAACCCTAGCACAACTCAAGTTTCAATGACACCTCTTTTGATCTCATGCTGTACCCTCATCACACAGGCTTCATAGGGTCATTTACAATCTTATACCTCTATGTAACATCTTAGCTTTCCTTATTTTAACGTCATAAACCTAGTTTATGATTTCTCTCTTAACAAAATTAACTTAACAACTCTGTAATTAGCTCAGAGAAACAGGATCCTTAATAAAAGTCTTCCAGTAACTGTCAGCAGTTCACTTGGCCTGCATCTGTCAGCTGAAATCTGGGGGTGAGAGAGGTCATTCCTAGAGCATTTGAATTTTCAGCAGAGACATTAATACATTTTATATTAAAAAATATAATACAGCACTCAGAACTGGCTGTCTACATCACACTGACCTCCCCATTTCACACCTGGAGATAACAGAGACCATTAACAATGCATAAATGCCCAGGTGTAGATGGATACAGCGGGGAATTTTATAAGACCCTATGAGAAGAGATAGCTTCATTACTTATAGAAGTCTTTAACTAGGTGGCGGGGGCCGGGTGCTGCCCACCTGGAATTATATCACAATAACAGTGCTACCTAAGAGGGTAAGGACCCGACATACAGTGGTACATATTGCCCCATATTACTTCTTAACACAGACTATATGGTTTATACAGCAATATTGGCAAAACGACTTAATCCCCTTCTCCTGAATTTAAGAGTTGGACCAAACAGGCTTTATCATGGGTAGACAAGCCCCAGATAATGTCCTGTGAATAATAAACATAATCAATGACATTACATGCCAAAAATAATGGCATATGTAATGAGTCTTAACACTGAAAAAGCCTATGATAAAATAGTTTGGAGCTTTCTATTCCTAGTGCTAGAAGACTTTGGCTTCCCAAAATAATTCATAGCAGGGGTTAAAACCTTATATTCCTCCCACCAGGCATATGTCTGAACTAATGGTGGCATCTCTCCTAGATTTGACTTATACCATGGCACACAGCAGGGCTGTCCTCTCGCGCCCCTACTAGTCGTCTTGTATATAGAACCCTTGACTAAATGGATAAAGGACAACCCTAGCACTGAAGGCACAGAGATAGGGAGCTCCGACAAAAGATAGTACTATATGCAAATGATGTGCTGTTCTAACTGGCCCACCCAGAAACCTCAATACCAGAAGTTTGGAAGGGCTTATTTATTTATTTTATTTCTTTTTTTGGTTTTGTTAACCAGGTAAGGTGTGCTAGCCATATTTTCAGACATGACCCGGGAGGTTACAAAGTAGTGGTACAGAGTACATAAGCTTAATCAGAGCAAGTAAGTGTTACAAAGTAGTGGTACAGGATACAATGGCAAGAATATAGAATTGGTACATAAAACAAGGCAGGAGCAGAGACAATCCAGAATATAGATAAATGCATAACAAACTGAGCAATTCTTAGTGCAAACGAACTGAGCCATTGTTGAAACACTAGGTAAGGTAACTGAGAGACAAAATAATGGAATTAGCCAGTATACATGTCATAAGGGTAAGTGCTACCATAACAGGGCAGAGCATACTTTAATATTGCACCACTGGAGGAGTGTGAACTGGGGGGGGGTTAAGCAGGTGATAGTGGGTGAAATCAGTGTGTTATGGGGGGACTGAAACCTTTGCATTGTGCATTAGTCAGGAGAACAGAACAATGGTTCTTTTTAAAATTGGTATGAGTGGATGAGAGCCGTAGGTCAAGAGACAGCCCATTTCAGTATTCTGGGGTGGCATGAGCAAAAGCGCTGCCACCATTGGAAGTTTTACATCAAGGTATTTGAAGCAGGGCATGATCAGCAGACCTGAGGCCATATGGGGAGGACTGGGGGTGTAGCAAGGAGGCAAGCGAGATAGGAGTGTTAGATCTCATAACGCAGTTCATAATGGAGCCAAGGGTTAAGTTCCTGATAGCACAGGGGGAGGCCAGTTGAGGTCAGCGTCGAGTTGACAGTGGTGCTTGAGCCAAGTGGCTGCTGAGGTATTATTGTACGTGATATCCCATTTGCAGAGAGAGAGGCCTTAGATGCATTAGCATAGATTGCAGCACCATACAAGAGAGATGGGAGTAAGATACCTCTGGCAACAGCCAGTCTTGCTGAGGGGGTCAGGGCATAACTAGTTTTATAAGCCACTCCAATTTTGGAGTTGACAGATTTGCAGGTGGCTAGGATATGTTTATCAGAGTCAAGGGACCCATCCAGTAGAATCCCCAGATATTTAAAGGAGTTCACCGTCTCCAGTACGGAGCCATTGAAAAGAGATTTTCAGAGAGTTTTGCCTAGTTTTGAGTTTGACTGCTGAGCTGAATAACATAGCTTTCATTTTGCCTGTATTGAGGACTAGCTTCTTGGAGTGGAGCCTGGTTTGAATGGCATGAAACGAAGTTGAAAGGTTGAGATTAATCTCTGAAATGTCATTAGAGCTCAAGTACAGGACCAGATCATCTGCATAGAGGAGGGATGAATATATTTGTTTATTTAGGCTTAGGACTATTTGGCACTCATACAGGATATATCCTGAATAAAATTAAAATTGAAGTCCTCAAATTTCATTACAGCCTCTCACCACGTATGAAAGAATGATTCGCTTTGAAGTGACAGGCCACACAAAATACTTACGGGTGCAAGTCACAAAAAATCTCTTCAGGCTGTTTGATGACAACCCTATACAAGAAAAGTCCAGGAGGATCTGAACAGATGGGCCCTGGTTAACATCTCACTATACTCCAGGATTACTTCTTTAACGCTGAACGTATTACCACGCTATATATGTCTGTTCCAATGCCTTCCCATTTCAATCCCCAAAAGACAATTTTACTAGTGGCAGAAAGTCTTCTCAAACTATATATGGGCAGGCAGAAGACCCAAGATAAGGTACAAACTGTTACAAGTGGACAAAACATCAGAAGAGAGGGTAATTCCAGATCTGGAGAGTTCTTTTCTTTTTTTTTTTTTTTTACCTACTTTTTCTCCCTGTGGCCCCAGTCGGCTCCTACGATTCCACGCATCTCCTTCCTCCGGCCGCCATCCATCTGCATCCATCTCCCATCAGCCACCACCTTGCCCCCATGGCTTACCCCCATGGTGGGGTGGCAAGGAGACCCTGGCTCCCCACCAGCACCGAATCCAGTACAGATGGTGCCCAGAGGCAGTGCGTAGAGGCAGACGGCCATCAAGCCATTCGACCTGGCTGCCAATTTTCCACTGTTTCCTTTCAGGGGTACAGCATACAATGCTGACATAGGTGTGGCATGTGCGTGTCCATGCATGGTGCACCCGCCGGCTGCTCCGCCTCCATGCTCCACTGTATTGGCCAGACATGCCAACACCTAGTCTCCACTAGGTGTCAGGCAAATGCTGGCTGTTGTTCCCCACCCTCCCCAAGGGAAGAGAGCAGTCCTTCGGACGTTTGATCCTCATCCACCCCGGTTGGCCTCTGACGACCCGCTCACACCATGAACACGGGTCGCCGGCATGTCAGGAGGTAAGGCAACACTGCCTCAACTCTCCATGCCACCAGGCCAGCAAGAGTTCTTTTCTAGTGGTGCACGTGAGGTCCCTGCTCTTGCCGATGCTCCCAGTGTATAAGGCCACATGGAAGCAGACAGAATAGAGGGAGGAAGGGGGATCACTCTTGGGGGCCAGGGCAATGGACACTAATTTCACAAGCACAAATTCTGTCATTACGGTCCTTAACAGTCTGCACTACCCTGGCGGTAGGTTATAGAACCTTGGCTACGTTCGGTCTGAACCTGTATTTGTTGCTGTTTCAATGGCTAGCATGGGACCTGGCTTTACAGCCAGCCCTAATGGACCCGACCTATAAGAGATGGGCCAACAGTGCCATCATAGTTTTATTTTACTGTTATTTATTGATTGATTTTTCTTTTCTTCTTAAAAAGCCTTTTCTCATTTTCAATACTGAAAATCAAATATTGCTGATGTATATTGGATTTTATGTGATATGAACTGAATGTATTTGCTCTTGTTGGAAAAGAAAACAATGTTTAAAAAAAAAAAGAAGATAGGCCAATTGACGGCTATGTTCCCCAGTGCAATTAGGGGTCTTGATAGACTTTCAGTCTCTCAAACAGGCCTTCCACCTAAATAACACCGATCATTTTCAGTATCTCCAAATACAAGCTCATATACAGACACAACGTAGGGCTGTGAAAGAACCACCCTCAATTAAATGATTCTTGGACGGCTTAGAAGCCATCTTGGGGGGTGGTCTCCTACTGGATAGATATCAGTTCTTTACTAGGCCTAAATGTAGATCATGTGGCTAACATCATGCATAAATGGGAGCGTGACAATGGTGTAACACTAACTGACACAGACTGGACCGTGTCCTTCCAGATAGCCTTTAAAACTAGTGGCTTCCTGTTTGGCAGGAGTTTGCCTGGAGGTGAGGGCCCAATTCTTTTATACGCCTGTGGGCACGAAATGTCTCATAGGCTTGCTGGAGATTTCGCTCAGAAACCAAAGCACACCACACACTTATTTTGCTCCTACCCTAAACTGGCTGGATACTGAGACCAGATCATGACAACTTCAACAGATCTGTTTCTGTTACATTCATCATTACCTGCACAAGCCATCCTGGGGGAAGCTCCACTTGTAGTCAACAGCGGTGTTGCCAACATCCATTACATCAATGGCACAATGCTGACACTCGGCATCGTGCCGTCAATGTTCGAGGTGTTTTTTGTGGGGGGCTGTGCTCCCCCCAACATTTCTTACAATCAACTCCAGGTCTGAGTTGTTTCCGAGAAGGGACAGAATACTGGGAGAAGCCACGTTGGTGAAACCTGGACTATTACGGTGACTTTTGCTATAATGGTATTTTTTTTTCAGGTTTCGCGGTTGTGGTGTCGCTGTGCAATGGGTCAGCACATCTGGGTTCTCTGCCCTCAAACGGAGTAAGAGGCAGAGACACTCTATAACTCTGGCATGTACTCTTGGTAGTGGCTAACAAAGCCGTCACTTGACACTGGCTAAAAGCGCAGCTCCCCATGCGTAAACACTGGACAGATACATAAGAGATATACTTCATGGAGGAGCTCACTTACAGAATAAATCACTGTGAAACTAGCTTCACGCATTGATGGTTGATGCACCTCAAAGGCAGGGACTCTGACACCACCACCACACAATAGTACACCAACCTGGGTCCTGTAATCTCTTTCCTGATTTGCCTGCTGTCACTCGTTCAAAGCCTGTAAGCCAGATTTCACCCAGCCTTTCGACAATTAAATTCCCAGTCCCCCTCAGACAATAATTCTGCTTTTAAACTCCTCTGACTATAATGTTTTGCCATGTACTGTGCAACTTTATTTAAATCAATAACTGTTTGTACCTATCATGTTACTATATGATGTACCTGTACCCATGTTATTTAATAAACTTGAATTAAAAAAAACAATGCAGAGTAACCGTCCTTGTTTTTGACACTCAAAAATGTGTGCAGGAGAAAGAACCTTTGCCTAAATTACCTTACTGAGATTTGAATCTGGAGAAGACTGCTTTGTTTTGCTGGTTTCTGTATACATAAAAGGAGTTAAAACTGCCACAAAAAGGTCATTCATGATAGAACCCCATTTTTTTGAGTAAGTATTCACAGGTTAGTGCCCTTTTGAACCTAGACATGAACCATTCTTGTTTTTAATGTCTTCCAAAATGTCATCCAGTTTGGGGCCAAATAGCAAATCACCTAAACTTTTAAAGGAATGCTAAGGAAATGGCTCATTAAAGTCTGATTAGCTGACCAATATGTTAGCCATATTGCCTTCATTGGAGCCACTGCTGCTGCCAAACTCCTGCAGATAAATGAAAATTATGTACCTACTGTAATCATTGATCTTTCTGTGTATCTCCACCATTCATCACTACTGGGTACAGCGCTGGAGCTGGACCCTGAGGGGACTTTTTATGGGCGGAGTCAGCGCGGGGCCGGCGCACCCTCGAGACCAACGTTCGTGGGCGCTTTCATGAGGTTAGCTGTTATCTGTCATCGACTCCGCCCTAGCCTCCGTTCTGAGACGCCGGAGTATGTAAGAAAAGGGAGGTGGGGTGGGGCAAGGGAGCCCAAGGGATAGATAAAAGGAAAGGATAAAAAACCAAAAGGAGAAATAAATGACAGAGGAGACAGGAGGGAGAAGCTAGGTTCAGGAAATTGGAGAAAAGGGGAAGGGGTCCCAATCTCTGGAAAGGAGGAAAAAAAAGGAGGAAAGATAGAGGGATAAGGGAGAGAAGGAGGAGGAGGAGAAGAAGAGAGGACTGCACTCCTAGAGACAGTCCTGGACCCCAGCTCTTTAACAACTGACGACAGACCAGAACATCAAGACTACCTAGTTAGGTTAAGAGCTGCCAGGAGGCAAAGCCTGGGTCTGAATGAGCAGCATTACCCGAGAAGGGCCAAACTTTAAGAGGGGGGTCAGGAATAGGGGTGTCTCTCCTCCTCCCCCCCAAAATAAAGGGAAAACCTAAAAATGCTAGGAAGGATAGCCAAAGAATATCCAAACTTAGGGCAAGTAAAACAAAAGGTTTTCTGGTCAAGGGAAAAACGGGGGGGCCCCCAATCCCTCACCTCAGTACAGAA
This sequence comes from Neoceratodus forsteri, assembly GCA_016271365.2. Taxonomy (NCBI): domain Eukaryota; kingdom Metazoa; phylum Chordata; order Ceratodontiformes; family Ceratodontidae; genus Neoceratodus; species Neoceratodus forsteri. The sequence goes on from CM057454.1 coordinate 779,671,790, forward strand.
CAGAAGTGAGGAGAAGATAAGGCTAATGAAGGAGGAGAGGACTCTCCCCCCACTTAAAATAATAACCCCTTACAGGAAAAACTCCTCCCTGTGTGTCTCCAGGATCCCCTTCCTTCTAACCGCAAGAGAGAGAGGACAGTGAGGAGAAAAACAAAGGGGAGACACACAGGAGGGAGGAGGGAGCCCGGAGACTGAGGCCCCGGAGGAAAGGTGGGCAGGATTTAGTGATGAATGGTGAAGATACACAGAAAGATCAATAATTACGGTAGGTACATAATTTTCATATCTTATCTTTGTCAATCTTCACCATTCATCACTACTGAGTGAGTACTGAGCCCCCCGAAGTGGGCCCTAAACTTCCGTAAGGGACTAGGTCCCTTAGCCTCCAGTGGATGAGACACTGGAGGAGAGAACTCTCACAGGCCTGGGGAGGCCTGAGACTGCTCCAGGTGAGACGGGGAGCCCCCAGTGGGGGAGGGAAAGCACCCCGCAAGCCGCCACCTCACCCTGCGGGAGAAGAGGTGGGTTCTCTGGTATGCGGAGAAAATCACCCTATGTCGGGCCAGGGGTGACAACCAGGAAAAGCGAAGCCATGCTGTCCGCCTGATGCAGATCGCTGTCCCTATAGCTCTGGAGGCTACCTCATTGGCGTCATAAGATGCTCTTGCATGGTGCCTTGCTAGCTCCAGACCCTGAGCAGAGAGGGCGATGGCTTGCCTGGTTTCCCCTGTATCAGGCATTAAGGCTAGGAGCTGTCCTAGCCTGGACCACAAGAACCTATCATAGGAAGCAAAGTGGGCCTGATGAGAAGCAATGGAAAGAAGGATCTGTGCCGAACAGAAAATCCTTCTCCCCTAGAAATGAAAGTCCACAGAGTCCGAGTCTGGGGTCGGTCATGGTGGGGGGCGCAAGGCCCAGAAGGGGTTTCCAGGCAAGTCAAACCAGAAGAGGGATGAGGCAAGGTACCTGGAGACCCGGGGGTGGTGCAATACCATTGGCGCAGGTCCCTTGGGGCTGGAACAGTGGAGAAGGGACATAGCCAAAGCCGATGTGACGCTTCCTGGAAAGGAACAGGCCATGCGGGAACCACCAGGTTGGCCACACTGTACTCACCTAAGAAGGCACGCATCACATGCTTGGGATTGCTGACAGAGACTGGGGTAAGATGGAGCTCGTCCAGCATCCTCGCAAGGAAGTGCTGATACGAAGAAAGATCAGACGCTGGGGAGATGTGGACAGACAATTCCTCTCCCTCAGAGGAGGAGGAGGAAGAAGATGCAGGCGAGCTCCAAGATTCAGGGTCCGGTTGCACGGGAGCATGGTGGAACACCTGCAGGTACAGGGCATGGAGGTAGGTAGGGAAATGTGCAGCTGAACCTCTGAACTGTTCCCAGGTGAGAGGTCCCCTAGGACCAGTAATGCCTGGAAAAGCCGGGGATGGAGGCAGAGGCACGGGGACAAGCTCCTATCAGCAGGAGAATGGCCTCTGTCAGGGCAGGGGGGCCTAGAGGAAACTCCCTGCAAGGAGGGAGACCCGAAGGTTCCAGCAGCTAACAGCCATTCAACTGGATCAGAACAGTCAGAGCTGTGCCCATGGGAAGAAATACCCCCGTGAGGTGACCGGGAAGTGTGAGTCCAGACGGACGGCCCCTGACCTCTGAAGTTGAAATCCTTCTCGAGAACCATTCCAGAGAAGAGCGAGGGTCCACACTGCAGCTTCTCCCAGAACCCGGCCGTGCTCCAGTGAGGGCGCGTTGCGCCACACCCCAACTTCTCAACCCTTCAGAGTCCAAGAGGGACCTCATCCTCATAGCCACCAGCCTAGGCAACTGACAACTCTGGGTAAACTCCAAAGAATCCATCCAGAGAACAATGCCCTCCCCTTCCTGGGGTGCCCTGGGCTGTTCCAAACTTGGACTGTCCAAACACACCAGAGAAGGGGGTGCCCCAGCCGGAGGAGCAGACGTGCCAGTGGCTGCAGGGTGCACAGCAGTGGCCACGAGGACCACTGCTGGCTGGTAAGTACTACTGACCCCAGAGTCTACCGGCAATGACTGACCCCAAGAGGGAGGCCGAGTGGGGGCCGAGGTGCTGGACACATAGGAATCAGAGGATTCCGAAGAATCCGGGACCCAATCCGGATCAGACCAAGAGTCCCCCTCTGAAGAGGTTGACCCTGAGGCCCGAAGCCAGATCACCCCTCGATCCCTACCAGTTCCCGGACCACCTTCAGCCCCGGCACTGCAGGCAGCACTGGAGTCAAGCACGGCACCACGCCTGATGCCACGACCTTCCTCTGAGGCGTGAATGGCACTCGAAGTGGGCGCAACACCAAGTGCAGTGCCACGCTCCACCCTGGCACTGCAAATGGTGCCGGAGCCAAGGTTGGCAGTGACCGCAGCACCGTCCCCATCCCCAGCACCGCAAACAGCACTGGAGTTGGGAGCGGCGCCGACTCCAGTCCTGGCGCCGCACACCATGCCAGAACCAGAAACAGATCCAGAAACCAAAGCAGCACTTCCCCTGACGTCGCCGACATCCCCAGCGCCAGGAGCAACAGCGACACTGAGGGACGGCCTGGCACCAACCATGACGCCGCCCTCCAGGCCTCCAATGCTGCGAATGGCACCGGAACCATGGGAGGTGCCGACACCGAGTACGGTGCCGGCCTGGCCCAGAACATGACAGTGAGGGAGCCTTCACCTCTGAAGAGATGACTGCCATAGCGGTGCCTCCCGCTTGCCCCCCCAAAAGGGGCAGACTGAGCCTCCTACACCTTGGAAGGAGCCCCCACTGCAGCGAGGCAGAGCCCCCTCCTCCACGGGCTGTATAGGACTGGGAGTGGACCTGGAGGAAGGGTCGAGAATCCTGGTCTTGGCCTGCCGGCTGCGAACCTGCCCCCCTGAAAGTAGGCGGCGCACATCCAACTTGAAACGTGTGGATCTCAAGAACTCGACGGTCCATAGAGATGCAGGCATTGCAGTTGTCCATGTCGTGGGCCAGGCCGAGGCAGGAGAGACAATGGTCATGCTGGTCCATCACGGAATAAAGGTAGCCACAGGGGCACCGATGCATTGGTGGCCGCCCCGCCTTCGATGATTTTTTGGCCCCAGGTGGAGACATGACTGCACAATAAACAATAAACAAAAACAGAATTCGACGTCGCTATAAATAATGAAACAGTCTTACCGTCCAGAAGCGATGTCGAGCAGGACGAAACAGAACCAAGAACCTTCATACACTAGGCCGAGAACGATAACTAGGTTGCACATGCAGTTGCTTGAAGTCTCCTCATGAGGTATGCACTCGACGGCGGGAGAAGAAGAACTGAGGCTAGGGCGGAGTCGACGACAGATAACAGCCAACCCGTGAGCGCCATGTAGAACGTCGGCCTTGAGGGTGGCGCCGGCCCTATGTTGACTCCACCCACAGAAAAAAAAGAAAGTCTCCTGCGGTGTCCTAGCTCTGGCACTGAACCCAGTAGTGTTGAATGGTGAAGACTGACACAGATAAGATTATGCAGCAAGTCAACTGGTTCATCTCCTGGAAAAGATACATCAATGTGAACTAAAACAACTTAAAGCTGCACAGGGGAGTATCTTGGTAAACTGTCATACATTCACAAAGGGCTCCTACCACCAAGGCTGGGGCTGACTAAACCTCACTGCTGACACAGAGGTGGAGTACGCATGCCCACAGGCTTTATCCAGCCACCTGCCATTAACAAGTTAATGAATCACCTCCCACTACTGAAATCGCTGTCTGCTTGGCCTCTGCAGAAATTGCCACATTCATTGTGGGAGGAACCTTATATTTCATCACAAACATAATCTGAAAAGGACAGCATGAGCGGCTTGCTGGCACAGGGGTTAGCTTTCCGCCTGTGGCCCGATGCGGGTTGAATCTGGACTCAGGATGTCAGAAGGGCCAGCTTGGGGGGAGGGGGGATGGAGCATCCTACGGATTGCTCACCTCCTCCAGGGGGAGGGTTGCGTGTGATTAACCCCTGGAGGAGGCTGAGGGAATACAGATGCCTCTTCTACTTGGAGCTGTGTCAGATGTTCGGTGTGTTGCCTTAATGTCATTACATGACATGCCTCCTGGGGAGAAAACCATGAAAAATCTATGCTTCCGCCTCCACAGGATGAGGTCTTCCCCAAGTAGCGGACCTCGTACTGTCGCCCAGGCTCCTGTTCCCGTGCTACCTACTCGCATCCGTTGAGGGGAATGCACCTTCCCCTCCACGGCCCAGCCACTGGGAGGAAGCGGGGGTGTTCAGGGGTAGGGTATGTCCGAAGGCGAAGGATGTGGGGCCGAGCATGCAGGTGATTGATGGCTGCAGATACAGAGCCAAGCACAAAAAAAAAAAAGACAGCACAAGCACATGCTGTGTCAAATTGGAAAAGTACAATTACGTAAGAACTTACTGTAACAGTACATCTTCAAGAGGATCTCTTGCATCAGGCTACACCTATGGAAAGTATAGTTACGTAAGAACTTACCGTAACAGTAGATCTGTGAGGGATCTCTTGCAGCAGGCCACACCTATGGAACTATAAGCGCCAGGCACTAGGACCATACAGAAACTTTTCTAGCTAGCAGTCTACCAGGGGGCCGCCCACTCTGTCAGGTGCCGACGTCACCACATGCTATAAGAGTGGGTAGCTCCCACGCCCTTCTCAGTTCTCCTGCTGGAGACCATAAGCAGAAGAGTCCCACAGAGGAACCGAGGTGGGACCAATAGTTCCCACCAAACATAGAAACCTGTCGGCAGATAAGGGCCTTTGGCCCACCTAGTCTCCCCCAATACCTCCAATAACTGCTTTTTTATGCTCTGCCAGTATTAGGTTGTCCCCCTCCTCCAATTACTAGTAGTTCTCTATGCCTATCCCACACATTTTTAAATCCATTTATTGTTTCTGCCCCCAACCACCTCCACTGGCAGGCTGTTTCACTTGTCCACCACCCTCTCCATGAAGTACTTTCTCACGTTTCCCCTGAATCTCCCTCCTGCCAATTTCATCTTCCTTGTCCTTAAGCAACTTTTTCTCTGAAAGATTATATTCTCCTGCACCTTCTCTCTGTGAGGTACTTAAATGTTTCAATCACATCCCACCTCTCACTCCTCTAGGGAGTACTTATTTAATTTCTTCAGCCTAGCTTCATAGGGCCTGTGATGCAGTCCTTGCACCATTCTGACCACCCTCCTCTGAACTGCCTCCACCCTATCAACATCCTTACGCAGGTGGGGCCTCCAGAACCGGGCATAGTACTCAAGATGTGGCCTTACCAAAGTCTTGCACAGTGGAATTATTACCTTTTTCCGCTGTTGATTCCCCTGCCTATGCATCCCAGCATTCTTCTAGCCTTTCCTGCCACCTTGTCACACTGCCTCCCAACCCTGAGGTCATCAGAGATGATCACCCCCAAGTCTTTTTCCTGCTTGGAGCATTCTGTTTTCTCCCCCGCCAAATCATATGATGCTCCTGGGTTTTTGTGCCCCATGTGCATTATCTTGCACTTTTTTGCATTGAACTTCAGTTGCCAATCCCTTGACCAATCCTTCAGCTTCTTTGGATTCCCCCTTTATTCTATCTACTCCCCCTGGCATGTCCACCCTGTTGCAAAGCCTAGTGTCATCAGTGAACATGCAGATCATCCCTTCTAGACACTCTGCAATGTCACTGATAAGGACATTGAAGAGGACTGGGCCCAGTACTGATCCTTGTGGTACCCCACTGGTCACCTTACCCTCTTCAGAGTGAATGCAATTTACCACCACCCTCTGGGTCCTTTTATCCGGCCAACTTTCCACCCACTTCACTACCTTCTTTCCTACTGCCATGTTCTGCAGTCTCCTTAGCAACCTACGATGTAGGACAGTGTCAAAGACCTTACTGAAATCCAGACAGACCCACGTCTACTGCCCCCAATCTACCTCCCCTGGTTGCCCAATAAAAAACCTCAATGAGGTTGGTCTGACACAACTTCCCTCCCATAAAACCATGCTGCCTTGTGTCCTGTAGACCATTGACAACCAGGTGTTCCATGGTTCTTTATATAGTGTTTCCATGACTTTCCCCACTACTGAGGTCAGGTTGACTGGTCTGTAGTTTCCCACCTCCTCCTTGTCCCCACTTTTGTATAGAAGGACTACATCAGCCCTCCTCCAGTCCCTAGGAACCTCCACTGTTTCTAAAGACAGGCTGAACAGGGCAGTCAGTGGTTCTGCCATTTCCCTTAGCTCTTTTAGAATCCTTGGGTGTATCCCATCTGGTCCCATTACCTTATCAGCTCTCAATTTCGCCAGTTCCCTGAGGACCTCTTTGATTGCCTCACACTGTTCTTCTACACCTTTTTTCCCTTACTCTGGTCAGAGCTTCATTTAGGCTTTCTCCTATTTTTCTGAAGTATGCCCTCTTAAAGTCTAGGATTCTTGTCCTTGTGTGGCTTGGTTCCGCCCCTCAGTTATTTCAAACCACACTTTTCAATGATCACTGTTCCCCAGGTGCTCCCCACTGCAAATCCTGTCATGCTGTCCCCATTTGTAAGCACCAGGTCCAGTAATGCCTCTTCCCATGTGGGCTCTTCGACCATCTATTTAAGGAATATCCCCTGTAGGGAGTCGAAGATGCTCCTGCTCCTAGCCATTGCTACTGCTGGGAGGTGCCAATCCACATCTGGTAGACTGAAATCACTGACAAGCAATACATCTCCCTCGTGTGCCATTCTTTGGATGGCTAGCAACATCTCCCTATCTCTGTCCTCCCTCTGAGTTGGTGGTCTATAAATTATCCCTGTGCAGATGGATCTTCCCTTTTTCCTTTCTAGTGTAACCCACAGGATCTCCCCTCCACCCTGTTCCCCTTGAATTTCTGTGGCCTTTATGCTTTCTCTCACATATAGAGCCACTCCTCCTCCCTTTCTGCCTACTCTGTCCTTCCTGAATAGATTGCAACCTAGAATGGACACTTCCCAACTCTGGTTTTTGTTACACCAGGTCTCCATGATGGCCACAATGTCCAAGCCAGATTCCACCATGGTAGCCTTGAGGTCTCCTATCCTGTTACTCAGACTTCGGGCATTTGCACACATGGCTGTCCAAGATGTGGTGCCACTCCCCTGCTTTTCTCTAATAAGCCTTTCCCTCTTTTGATCATAATCCTTGTCAGTATGAGAAGCAGTCTCTCCCAGTCCCTTGTTTTTATGTTGATGTGATCCCTCAGTCGATCTGCTTGCCTCCTGTGTTTCCTTGTAGTGTCTGTACTCTTGGGGGGGGAAGGGTATGTTTCATTTCCTATCCTCCCTCCACCCCCCCATGGTTAATTTAAATGCTTGCCTAACAAGCACTTAAACCTTTTAGTGAGGTCCATGGTCCCCTCCCTGGATGGATGCAGGCCGTTGCCTTTGTACAGGCTCACTTCCCTGCAGGTGGGGCCCCGTCTCCCATGAAGCCGAACCCCTCCTCTCCACACCATTCCTTCAACCATGAGTTGAATTCCTGGATTTGGAGTATTCTGACCTCCCCTTGCCATGAACAGGCAGTACCTCCGAGAAGAACAGAGAGCTTGCCACCTGCTTAAGGCCCATCCCCAAATCCTTGAACTCCTCCTGGATTCTGCCTAACTCCTCCCTATCCCCTGCCAGGTCATTCGTCCCTAGGTGGACAGTGACATCCAGCTCCTCCCTCCTTGCTATCAGCTTTGCAATCCCCGGATTTGCTCCCCATCCCTCCAAGCTGTGCTGCCAGCTAGGCACTTCATCTTCCTCTCTCCCTCACGTCCTGTTCCCAACTCTATTCCCTGGACAACAGAGTTCCCCACCAGGAGTTGTTTCCTCCTCCTCTGGGGTCCTCTGCCCCCCCCCCCGGAACCATCCTGGATGTCTCTCTCACCCTCCCTGGACACTACCTTGGGTGTTGTCATCGTACGACCTTCCCATTCCTCCAACACTGCATAGGAGTTATGTAGTGCTACTGGTTGGGGGCTGTGTCTCTTTGCCCTCCTCCCTCACCCTCCCCAAACCCACTATAGTCCAACTACTCCCTCTGTGAGGCAACCGCTGAGGAGGTGGAAGCTGACTAGGTGGCCTCTGGGCGGGGGCACAGGTCCCCCGCATCCTAACCAGCTCGGCCCAGAGACTGGTTACCTCTGCTCTCAGCACAGAGAGGTGCCTGCAGATGGGGCAGTACTGCAGCATCCAGAATGTCCTCCTGAAAATTTCTGCCCCACGTCCACTGTATTGCACCACTCTCAACATCTTCTTTTTCTGTTCTGCCTCACCCTCAGCAGCTGTGCCTTGTCTTTACCCTTCTGTCCTTCTAGCTACCTTTCCCTGAGTGGTTGTGCCCTGTCTTGGCCCTTCTACCCTTCTATCACTGTCCTTTATAGGTTACTATGCCTACTCCTGTCTTGGTTATGCTCTGTGCCTGATTGGTCTCTCTTCCCCTTTAACTGTCACTTAAAGTTGTTCTCCCTTCACAGTCTTTACAACAATTCTTTTTCCTATCTTCTCCCTTCCCTCCTACCCCTTCCTGTCTCTAAGCAGGAAGCTGCAGATTACTACCTGGTCCTGTGCCTATAAAAGGAAAATGAGCCCGGGGTGGGTGGGATCTTCAGGTGCTGCAAAAGAAACAGTCAGTTAGCCTGCTCTGTCACACTCCACTTGCTCTGCCTCCCTGCAAAAAGGAGATAGGGAGGAGAAGTAGACACAGGAGAGCCTCATAGATACAGGGGGAAAGAGGGAGGGATGGCATGGCCTGCTGCAAGAGATCCCCTCGCAGATCTACTGTTAAGGTAAGTTCTTACATACTTTCTGACTTCAGGGGTATCTCTTGCAGCAGATAACACCTAAGGAAGGAGTCCCAAGCAGTTTCTGAGATCAAGTAATGTAGTCTGGGTGGTAGGAAGCCAAGCGTCTAAGAAAGCAGGCCCTGTAGAACAGCTAGGCCAAAACTGGCCCTACAACTAGAGGCAATGTCCAGACTGTAGTGCTTAGTAAAGGTATGGACAGTACTCCAAGTGGCAGCATTACAGATTTCTGCAGCTGTCTCATTACAAAAAAGGCAGTAGAAGTGGCCATGCCTCTGGTGGAATGACCATGGACAACGCTAGGAAGATCTTTGCCATACTTCCTGTAGCAATAAGTGATACAGTTGGCCAACCATTTGGACAACACTGTTTTGAAGCAGGGATGTCCTCTCTCCCAGGGCAAAAGAAACAAACAACTGTTTGAACTTTCTAGAGTCCTTTATACGGTGAGTGCAGTAATGCAGAATTCTATGCACATCCAAAGTGTGAAGCAATGCTTCCTCTGGATTGGCATGCCCTGGGTAATAAACAGGAAGGTAGATGGATTAGTTTAAAGTAAACTCAGACACCACCTTCCAGAGAAACCTAGGATTAGTACACAAAGACACCCTGTCTTTGTGGAAAATCAAATAGGGCTGTTTACACATGAGCGCCTGTAGCTCTGAAATTCTTCGAGCAGAAGTAAGAGCAACTAAAAATAACACTTTCTATGACAGAAAGCATTGCTCGCATGTCACAGCCAGCTCAAAAGGAGCCAAAGTAAGCTTTTCTAATGTAAAATTTAAGTCCCAGGGTGGAACTGGATTGCAGATAGGAGGCTTTTGGTGAAGGATGCCCCTCAGAAATGCACGGGACACCTCCAGTTGTATCACCGCACATCCATCAACATGCACACAGAAGGCAGAGAAGAAAGACATGCACCTTAAGAGAAGAGTACTTCAGACCAGAGTCTGAAAGGGACAGTAAGTACTCCAGAATCTGATTCACTGGACAAGTGAAGGGATCTAGCTGACGTGAAGCAGCCCACAACACAAAATGCTTCCACAGCCGGCCTGGTGGCGCAGAAGGCTGAGGTGCTGGACACCTTACCTTGTGTCACGCTGGCAGCCTGGGTTCGGGAACGGACTTGGGTCATCAGGGTGCCAGCATGAGGGGGGAGAGGGTGAGAGCAGGACTGAGCAACTGACAGGCAGCTCTCCTCTCTCGGGGTGGTGGTGGTCCTCCCTGTGGTTCGCTGCCACCAGGTGGAGGAGTCCGGTGGCCTTAGCCGGAGGGGTGAATCGGGAGGCACCTCAAGCTGCGGGCGGCGCATGCCTCACATGTCATGCATGGCCAAGGTTTAGGACAGGTGAAAACGGGGCACAAAAATCCATTATATATATATATATTGTTGTCGAGGTACAGGTCAGGAAGCATAGGGAAAACCAGGGGCAGTTGTAAAATTTACAAGTGTTTTACTATTTATAACAATAAAATAAAAAAAATAAAATTGCTCAGTATAACTATTTACAAAGGCAGTATAAACAGAAAAAGTCCATCTGGGTTTCTTCTCAATTTTCAATCTCTGTCTCTCAGTCTCTGTGTCTCTCTTGCAAGAAACTGCAGCTCTTTTTTATAAGTCTTTGCAACCCCCACTTGTTAACAGATATCCTGTTTTTCCTAAAATGTCCTTGTCAATTTCAGCAGGTACAGCAAAAAGAACATAGTGACCCAGAACTGAGCTATTGTTTCAAGATTCTCAGAGTTTGCACCCAGCAGTCTTCTGTTAACCCCTGGAGTTCCAAATAGCTTTGCAATCATTTCAACAGTATAACTGTATACAGTTTTAAACAAAGGGATCCAAGTTTTACATATAAGCATTCACATATATTTTTATACAAGCAGATATGCAAGGGGGGAGAAAAGGACAGCAACAGCAAGTGAAGGTAGAGAGATAGCGAGAGGCAGAGTACTGCAAGACTGTCCGGGTGATCAAGTCCTAGGTCTCATGAGAACATTTGGTTGTGCAACCAGACAGAAAAGAGACAGAAAAGGAAAGAAAAGAACAGATCCTTGCATTTAAACTCTTTCTGAATAACAAATGGGACAGGGCTTTACCCTTATTCAACCCTGTCATATATATATATATATATATATATATATATATATATATATATATCAACCTTAACTATGGTAGCACTACCGTGCTACCATAATATATCTATATATATAAATATATATATATATATATATATATTTATAACTGATTCTACTTCATAGAATAAGTGGCCCTGATGTAAGGCTTCCTAGCTGCCATGCCACCAGGACATCAGCCACCCCGGATGACACCCCGAACCGAGCCATGGCTATGTCCTCAGGAGCCAGGCATGAAGATGCAGGGATTTGAGGTCCAGATGCACCAGGGTACCCCAGTTCTGGGACAGCAAGCCAGTGTACAGAGGAAGAGGAATGGGAGGCTCCACTGCCAGCTGTTGCAACAATGGGAATCAGATTTGACAAGGCCAGAATGGGGGGGATGCATACAGAAACCACCCTTTCCAGGAGAGGGATGATGCATCTCGCCAGAAAACTCCAGGTCCAGGATAAAGCGAGCAAAAATGTGGCAGTTTTGCATTGAGTGGGGACGCAAAAGGGTCCAACTCTGGATAACCCCACTTGTCGAACAGCTCTTCTGCGACAGAGGTCAACAGCTCCCACTTATGTCTCTGTGACTGTGACCTGCTTAGGCATTCTGCCAGGGCATTTTGGGCACCAGGAACATGGATGGCCGACAGTTCTAAACTGTGATCCACAGCCCTGTACCAGACTCTCATGGCTTCCCCAACAGAGAGGGTAGGCATAAGTATCCCCATTTGTTGATGTACTGGACTACACTGATGTCCATCTGCACTAGCAGAAGGCTCGGGGACAGCTGAGTCTAGAATGGCTGCAGGGCATAGAGAACCACTCTCATTTCCAGCACACTGATGTGCAGTGAGGGCTCCAGAATGGACCAAGTCCCCTGAGTTTGGTGGGGCCCCAGATGGGTCCCCCACCCCATCTCTGAAGCATCTGTGGTGAGAATTTGCCAAGGGGAGGGAATGAAGAAGGGAACCCCCCCTTAACAGGTGGCTGGGTTCCATCCACTAAAGGAGGCCCTTTTTGACTGGGGAGCAGACCAGGACCTGCTGTTCAAGGTCATCTGCACACTAGTCCCATTAAACCCTGAGTGTCCAATGGGGAACCCTCATGTGCAGTCTGGCAAGAGGCAGTGTGGCTACAGCCATGGCCATCAGGCCCAGAATCCAAAGGAAGGTTCTGACTAAATCACAGCAGCTGTTGTATAACAGATGGGCCTGGGCTATCAGATGCTCTGCTCTGTCCTGGGGCAAGAAGGCCATGCCCTGAGCCATGTCCAAGACCACCCCCAATGTACTGGAGGCATTGAAATGGTGTCAGAACCAACTTGGGCAGTCCGGTATGAGCTAACTGCCAGCTGCATCGTGAACCCTCCTGCAATACCAGTCAATTTTATTCAAAAATAACTGATCCCCGGTCTCAGATCTTAAAAAAATTGCATTTCTTTACCTTCTGGTCCTGCAGAGTGACAGTTTGCCTAAAAACCCCAGTCAAAAATGACCAAGCAACAACGGAATTGCTTCCATCTGCTCTCTGACCTGGAGGACCAAGAGGAACGGAACATACCCCGATCCGGACCAAGCCGCCAAGCAAAACAAGGATCCTGGCCCTGGGAAAGCAACTCCTGTATTTAAATCAGGAGGCAGTATAGTGCAGTGGTTTAAGGATCTGAGCTGCAAATCTGGTGACATCCAGCAGACCAGACCTGGGTTTGAATCCCACAGCTTCCACTTACATACTGTGTGACCCTAAGCAAGTCACTTAACTTCCCTGTGCTCCCAGGATGCTCCTGTAAACAAGCTTTCAGCTTAGTGTGCTACTCCTGGTTAAACAACTAAAAAAAAAAAAAAATTAGGGGGAAAAAGGGTCAGGATTCTTTAATAGGGGAAAATATTTTACAGGCTATCTCTGACTTCTGCAACCAAATGCGGGAATCCATTGGGAACTGAAGCAGGATACAGGGGCCCTTCAGTAGCGCGTAGCAGAGGTGGACCAACAAATTACAGAAAACATTACTAAAATAGACACCATGGAAGTCAGTATTCACTCCATCCTTAAGGAACAAATTTACTTAGCAGCCAGACAAGAGGATGCAGAGAATAGGAGTTGCCGGAAAAATATTTGTGTTTATGGCCTGCCTGAGGGGGAGGAGGGATCTGATCTAGTCGCCTACTCGGACTATCTCTTCCGCCTAATTTTAAATCTGAAGCCAGATTTTCCAATTGATACAGAAAGGGCACATCGTGCCCTGGGCCCAAAACCTGCCCGTGTTGATGCCAGGCCCCAATCCTTTGTGATTAAGTTTCAAAATTACCAAACGAAGAAGTAGTTACTTAAAAAGGCCTGGCAGGCGGGCCGCATTATGCTGGGGTCACATAGACTGATCTTGGATAATGACTATGCACCCTATACTCAAAAATGAGGCAGGAGTATGCCCCTTTGTTCCCCTTACTCCAGGCCCAGAAAATTAAATTTCGCACTCCATACCCGTCGAGACTGTCAGCGATGCTCCCCTCAGGTACAGTATCCTATAATACAGCTCAGGAGGTGCTCACAGACTTGATTTCATGAGGCATCCTCAAAAAGAAACCAGTGGCTTTTACAAGACCCAGAACAACCTTGAAACCCCAACAAGACCCAGAGGACCATCTTTGCAATGTTCCACTTGTGGATCTACTGGCAAGGCTCCACCAATATCGAAACCCCACCTTGCTCACCTGAAGAGGGACGGTAGGCCTGCTTTGAGTTTTCTCTTATTTCCTCCCTGTCTGGGCCTCCCTGTCTGTCCTCTGCTCCTGTCCTACCTGGCTTGGGAGATGTTGGGGGCGGGGTTCATATAGTCCCGATTCAGGGCTCCTGCTTAACTAATTTATCCCAGGCAGTCACTGTACACCTATAATACTAAGCAAATTTAGGCCTTACTGTCTGCATTCTGGGATAAGTAGCCATTAGATGGTGGGGGATACCCAAGCTGAATGGCTAAAGCCATAATTTCTTCACTAAAATCCAGGATTCCATAGGGTTGGAATGGACTTCGAGCCTATCTGATTCATTGATGGACTCTTGGGCCAATCATTTTAGGGTCCTGAGAGCCTTTTTTTTTTCTTGCTACCTTTAACTGCAAGGACTTCCGAACCTGAACAGTTCCAAACTCCAAGATTGGAGCTATGAGACGAATATCAAACTGTATGACAAGAGAAACAAGATTGACCATGATAAACCAACTAGTACTACCAGTTATCGATTATGGAAGTCATATTTATAGGCATACAACAAAAAAATATTGAAATGACTTAGATACACTCTACAACAAGCTCACAAGATTTGTGTTAAGGTGTGACCCTAACACTCATCACTGTATCATGTATATAGAATTAGGATGGACCTCATTAAATTTACAGGCAAAGGGAATCTGGTTGAACCAGGTCCGGAGTATACTCAAAAATAAATCCTTAAATAATTTAAAAAATAAATTACAAAAACCTAAACATGGTTTAAATTTAAGAAAAACAGGTGCCAGGGATTTAATTATACCTAAATTAACTAATCGGTTTAGTGAAATGACTCTTCAGTATCAGGCAGCTTTTAGCTGGAATTGTCTCCCCCCTTTTCTACGTAAATTAACTATCACCGATAATGCTTTTAAAAACGGCATGAACCATGAACTCAGTTTTCGCTGTTACTGTAACAGGTGAAAATAATGTAGAGGTTAAATGACTATTAGCCTGTTTTTGATGTTTTTGTAAAAATTGTAATGTATTTGTATTTTTTGTATGTCTTGTACTTTTGTATTGTGTCAAATATTTGTAAAGTTGTAATTATTTTTGTTTTATGTAAACAGGTAAGCCTTGTGAATAGGGATTTTCAGAACCCTAATGGCTATATCACTGTATAAATAAAATTTTACCATACCATACCATAACTGATAGGAATCTTATGCATAATTAAGATATATGTGATATGTTGGGATTTCTATTGTTAAGCGGCTTACAATCAAGGGAGAATCCATTCTCCTGTTAACCATAACATTTTTGGCAAATATCCTACTCCCTTATAGGGGGAGTGAAAGGGAAGGGGACAGAAACAAAGAATTACCTAAAGAGAACAAAGTTTTGCCTTTTTTGGTGACCTCTTCTTCCTATGCTATTTCCTTTAAGCTTTAGTGCCAATGACATAGCTATATATCCCTTTTGCAATAGTCTGATTGGACTGCCTCTTTCTCACAGAACAGTTCCCTCCTATAGCAAGCTCTGTAGCTGAACGGGAACACAACATCATCACTATATGGGCAGGAGGGTTGGTTAGCGAGATGAGCCTGGCTATGGTCACATTAGGACGGGACTCCTTTTCGGAACCCTCTCTCTTTGGGTGGTCCTCAGTCCCTCATGTGGTTTTCTTTCCTCTGGGGGACTGAATGGCACCCATTCCTCACTTTGCCCCACTTATGGGGGCAGTATGAGGCTCTATGTAAGTGTCTACAGATAGCCACTTCACTGGTGGGAGTCAATTTGTATATAGTTCAAGCATTACAGTTATCACAATATGCTATGTTTGCATCCCGTTGCAGGGATTTTTTTTTTTAGGTCCCACTGTTAAAGGAACCATGTTGCAGGTAATTCTAGAGTTTAAAAGTTGTATCCTAATATGAGGGTACAAGAGGGGTGGGAGGGTGGGACCTAAGTTGGTTTAAGATATTTAGTGATATAGTTGGGGGGGCCGGGGGTTAGTTGGGGAAAAAAAAAACCACACATGCTCGGTTGGTATGTTCATTATGCAATCTTTATTATAACAGGATCAGGGTGCAGTAACGCCAGTGGTTTTTCATCAAGTTTTGGTCCTTCCTGGAGAAATGGTCTGGATGAGCGAGTTGGCTCTTCTCCTAGGGTACAAATACAACAACAAAAATCATCCAAGACATTATGGCTATCCTTCCAATAAAAATTTTTCCTAGAATATTAATGGCCTGCATAATCTGATAAAGCGCTCTCGCTTTATCCAATATATTAAAAAACAAAATGCCGATATTTTTATGATTCAGGAAACTCATCTTTCAGAAGATGAACACAAAAAGTTAAGTTAGGTAGGGAGATATAGAGTTTACGCCTCCTCTCACCCAAGTGGGCGTCTCAGGGGGGCTGCCATTTTAATTCCTACCTCTACACCATTGGAAGTGACCCAATCTTTTTCAGACAACCAAGGCTGGTTTCTTATTTTACAGGGGAAATTATATTCCCAGGAGATCACCCTGGTGAGTGCTTATCTTCTCCCCCAGTCTAAAACCTTAGTAATTAAACATTTGATGTCAAAGGTTATGGACCTCCTGCAAGGTTAGCTAGTTCTGGGAGGGGATTTAAATTTAACGATATCTACTCACTTGAATACCTCCAGACAAAACCAAAAGCGTCAATCAGGTACAGCTAAATATCTAAAAAACACAATGGATCATCTGGGAATAGTGGATATTTGGCGTTGAATATTTCCCTCGGACCCGGGTTTTACCTTCTTTTCGAACAGACATAATACTTATTCTAGACTAGGCTATTTCTGGACAACCTGTGAACACCTAGGTTTGGTCCAAGATATTATTATAAACCCTATGATCTTCTCTGACCACCATCCACTTACCCTTAGACTGGATTTAGGTAAAAAGGAAAAACAAACATTGTGGCGCTTTATCTCTATTCTATTAAAAGACAAACAATATGTGGATTACATTAAGAAATGAATCCCTCAATTTCTTTTTGAAAATGCCTCTCCTGACATCTCAAAGGCCCTAGTCTGGGACACCCTTAAAGCTACCCTCCAGGGAGAGACTATAGAGTATGCTTCTAGGAAATGACGGGAACTAGAAGCTAATTATAATACCTTGATGGATCACTTAGGAACCTACCAACTATTATACACAGCAGAGGACCGAGAGGTCCAACAAAAAATTAGAGATACTAAAGCAGAGCTACAGAAATTGATGGACCTTAAGTTACAACAGGCCCCCCCTACTTAAAACAGTCTAAATATGAGGGAGGTCCTAGAGGTACTCACAAACTCGCATACCGTCTCCGAGGTCAGAAGGGCTCATCAACAGTCCTAAAAATCAGAGACCCCATCTCTGAGAAACTATCACATAAAGAGGTGGATATTTTTCATTCATTTGTTGCCTTTTACCAACACCTATACCAAAGGGAGGACCTCTCTACTCATGTAGAGAGACAATCATTTCTGGGACCCCTTCCCTTCCCTCAATTATCCAAGGCTCAGAGGGCACTGCTGGAATATCCTATTACTCCCGAAGAAATCTCCCTTCATATAACATCCCTTTCATCTTGCCGTTGTCTGGGACCTGATGGGTTCCCGTTGAAATGGTACAAGGCATTTAAAAAAGAACCCCCGAGTTACTTTCTACATTTTGAGAGGTGGCGGAAGGTCCCCTCCCCCGGTCCTATGCTACCTTAGCCACCCTATTAAAACAATATAATGATTCTACAAACTCCTCGTCATATCGTCCGAATTAGAACAATTCTTAACACTGATTATAAACTAACTTTTTATGGCCATTTGGGCATCCAGACTGGAAAGGATTTTGCCCAGTTTAATTCATAAAGACCAATCTGGTTTTATTAAAAACAGAAATACTTTGGATAGAAACATAGAATTTGACGGCAGATAAGGACCATTTGGCCCACCTAGTCTGCCCATTTTCCTACCTAACAGATAAGCTGCAGATCCTAGTTAACCAACAGCTTACTTCCTCCTACCCCACACTAGGACTGCCTTATGTCTGTCCCATGCATTCTTGAATTCCCTCACTGTTCTTGACTCCACTACCTCCTCAGGGAGGCTTTTCCATGCATCCACAACCCTCTCTGTGAAAAAATACTTCCTCACGTTACCTCTGAGCCGTCCCCCCTCTATCTTCAAATTGTGCCCCCTTGTTCTTGCACATCTCTTTTTCTGAAAGATGCTACCCTCTTGGACTTTGTTGATTCCCTTGAGGTACTTGAAAGTTTCTATCATGTCCCCTCTCTCCCTTCTTTCCTCGGGGGTATACATATTAAGCTCTTTTAGTCTTTCTTCGTATGTCTTCTGGTGCAGACCCTGCACCATTTTGGATGCCCTCCTCTGGACAGCCTCCACTCTATGTCTTTGCGGAGATGGGGTCTCCAGAATTGCACACAGTACTCCAGATGGGGTCTCACCAACTGTCTGTACAGAGGGATAACAACCTCCTGTTTTCAACTATTGATGCCTCTTCCTATGCATCCCAGTATCCCCCCAGCCTTCTTCGCTGCCTTATCACATTGCTTGCCCACCTTTAGGTCATCTGATATAATTACCCCCACGTCCCTTTCCATTTTTACTGTTGTCAGTATCTCACCCCCCATTGTGTACTCTTCCCCTGGGTTTTTGTTTCCCATGTGCATTACCTTGCACTTCTTTGCATTGAATCTGAGCTGCCATACATTTGACCATTCCTCCAACCTTGCCAAGTCCCTTCTCATCCTTTCCACTCCATCTTATGTATCAACCCTGTTGCAGATCTTTGTGTCATCTGTAAAAAGACATACTTTTCCTTCCAGTTCCTCTGCAATGTCACTTATAAAGACATTAAAAAGGACCGGTCCCAGTACTGAACCCTGTGGTACCCTGCTAGTAACCCTCCTTTCTTCACTGTGGACTCCATTTACTACTACCCTTTGCGTCCTGTTGTCTAGCCAATTTTTTTTCCAGGCTACCACATTGGGACCCACTCCAAGGCTGGCTAACTTGTGTATTAATCTTTTGTGTGGGACTGTATCAAATGCCTTGCTAAAATCTAGGTAGACCATGTCCACAGCCCCTTCCTGGTCTACTACTTTGGTCACCCAGTCAAAGAAGTCTATTACATTCATCTGACATGACCTTTCCATTGTGAATCCATGCTGTCTTGGGTCCTGTGCCCCACTGGCCTCTAGGTACTCAACAATTCTTTCCTTCAGAAGTGATTCCATCATTTTCCCTACCACTGAGGTCAAACTAACTGGTCTGTAGTTTCCTGCCTCTGTCCTGCTCCCACTTTTGTGAAGAGGAATCACATCTGCCCTCCTCCAGTCCTCAGGTAGCACCCCATCATACCCATGATTTGTTAAAGAGAGTAGTCAGCGGTGTCACTAGTTCTACCCTTAGTTCCTTTAGAATTCTTGGGTGAATCCCATCAGGCCCCATTGCTTTGTCCACCTTCAATTTTATTAGTTCTTTCAGAACCCTTTCTTCTGTAAATGGACTGGTATCGACCCAGTCTTCAAAGTGTTTCTCTTGTTTGGTTTAGGTACCTCCCCCTCCTCTTCCTTTGTGAATACTGAGCAGAAATATTTGTTCAGTATCCTTGCTTTTCACTGTCACCCTCTACCCACATTCCCTCCCTTTTTAAGCCTCAGTATCCCTCCTTTGGTCTTTTTCACTCCTAATGTACCTATAAAAGGTCTTAGTCCCCTTCTTAACAGAATTGGCTATCCTTTCCTCGGTTTGGGCCTTTGCTAGTCTGACTGCCTTCCCAGCCTCTTTCTGCTTTAACTGATAAAGTTCTCTGTCCTGCTCCTTCTGTGTTTCCTTATATTTCCTGAATGCTATCCTTTTCTCCTTAACCTTCCCTGCCACCTCTTTTGAGAACCATAGCGTTTATTTCCTTGGTTGTGTTTTGTTGATTTGCTTTACACAAAGGCTTGTTGCCTCTGTGATGGCTGTTTTGATTACTCCCCATTGTTTCTCCACTTCTCCTTCTTGCCTGTTTGCTAGTGCTTTTCTGAGGCACTCTCTCATTTTCCCAAAGTCAGCCCTCCTAAAGTCCAATACTCTTGCTCTTGTATGGCTTGATTGTATGGCTGTGTTTATCGTGAACCACACTGTTTGGTGGTCGCTTGTTCCCAGATGGCTACCCACTTCTAAATCTGAGATTCTTTCTCCATCCCCATTTGAGAGTACCAGGTCTAAGATTGCTCCCTCCTGAGTGGGTTCCAATACTAGCTGTCTGAGGCATGCCCCTTGGAGGGCATCAAGAATGACCCTGCTCTTGGATGTGCCTGCAGCAAAGGTGCTCCAGTTAACATCTGGCATATTCAGGTCCCCCATCAACAATATCTCCCCTTTTTCTGCCATTCTAAGGAAGCCTTCTATCATTTCCTTGTCCATTCCCTTCCCCTGAGATGGGGGTCTGTATACAACCCCCATGCGGATTGTGGTGCCATTTCCTGTTTCCAGGGTGACCCAGTGTGCCTCATTTGCTCCCTGTTTACTCTTTAGTTCTGTTGCTTTGATCCCTTCCTTTACATAGAGAGCTACTCCTCCTCCTCCTCCTCCTCTTTTACCCTCCCTGTCCCTCCTGCAGATTGTGTATCCTGGTATGTTGACATCCCAGTCATGGTTCTCTGTGTACCATGTTTCTGTGACTGCCACAATATCCAGGCAACCCTCTTCCATCAAGGCCACTAGTTCAGGGAGCTTGTTACACAGACTACGGCATTGGTACTCATCACCCTCCACTTTTGATAGCCTTACCCCTTTTAGCCCCATTCCTGTCCTTACTGCCTTTGTCTTTTTTTACATTTACCTCTGTCCTACTCCCTAATAACTTCTCTACCTTGGTGTTTACCTCACTAATTACCATGTTTTGTGGGGGGAGGCTGGGATTTCCCTGCTCCTTTTCAGTGCCTCCCCCCTTGGCTAGTTTAAATGCTTGCCAATGAAGCATTTAAACCTCTCACCTAGGATCCTGGTTCCCCCACTGGACAGATGCAGACCATTGCACCAGTATAGGTCTGCATCCCTCCAGGTGGCTCCCCAGTCCCCAATGAAGCCAAACCCTGAGCTCCACACCAGTTTTTCAACCACTCATTGAATTCCCTGGTGAGGAGTGCCCTATCATCACCCTTGCCATAGACAGGCAAAACCTCCGAGAAGGTTACCGTATGCGCTACTTGTCTAAGGCCCCTTCCCAACTCTACAAACTCCTCTTGCAGTGCTCTGATCCCATTCCTAGCCAGGTCATTTGTCCCTAGGTGGACAATGACATCCAGCTCCCTCCCTCGTGCAGCTCCTCCCACGATCCTGAGGATTAGTTTCCTGTCCTCCAGTTGTGGTGCCAGGAAGGCACCTTACCTCCCTCTCCCTTCCACCCCATTTCTACCCCTAATGATTGAGTCCCCCACCAGGAGTTGTTTCCTTCCCCTGTGGGGTCCCATGCCACCCTCCTGTGGGTCTCCTTTGTAAAGGTTCCCAGCATCCTCCTTGGTCACCACTGCAGGTGCCTCCATAGAGGAACCACTATCCACCAGAAGAGTGAATGAATTGTGGAGAGGTACAGCAGGAGGGATGCAACTCTGTTCCACCACCCTCTCCCTCCCTGAGCCCATCCTGGTCCAGCCTCTCCTCTTTCTTGGCAACCTCTGAGGTAGTGGCATTGGCCCTGGTGGTCCCTGGGTGGGGAGGAGGTTTCATGAATCCTAGCCAGGTCAGCCTGGGCAGACCTCCTCTCTCAGACCAGAGTGGTGCCTGCAAATAGGGCAGCATTGTAGCCTCCAGAATGTCTCCCAGAACACTGCCGCCCCACAGCCATTGCACTGCACCACTCCTATCATGTCTTATTTTGTGTCCCCTCTCCTGTTTCTCTGTATGCTTACTCTCTCCTCTCCTTACAACTCTCACCCTTCCTGTTCTGGGACAGCAACTTCCTATCTTCTTTAGTAGCCTCCTTCTTCCTTGTTCACTGTCAGACCACCAGCAGCTAGGGAGGAGAGTGAGCTACTTTTTTCCTTTAGGGTTGACAAAACCAATGTTTCTCTATGATCCTTCCCTTCCTACTGCCAAACAGGAAGTTCCTGTTGACAGTCAAATCCAGTGGCTATAAAAGTAGAACTAGCTTAGGGTGGGTGGGATGGAGGGCAATTAGTAAGAAAAAAGGCTAGCAACAGGAAGTTGTAATTTGAGGCACCTGCTTTTATAGTGTCTAAGCCACACCCCCAATTAAGCTCTCTCTCCTCCTACTGGTTTAGCAAAGTCAGCTGATACAGTACCCTTCCCAGCACAGAACACACACTGACTTTCTTTCCTTTTTTAACCCTAAAGAAGACCCCTTCTACTTCTAATAAAGTATCTGTCTACTTAATCTCAACAGACACTGACTCCTGCTGAGATATAAGTGTTAAATTAATAAGAAAATGTAGCTTATTTTAGTTAGCTGCTTTCTGCTCTACAAGCAAGGCTGGCAACAGGCATAACATCTGCAGAACTTTAATACTTATTGAATATGTCAGGGAGCGGGAAATACCAGTGGCAGTTATTAGTCTGGATATGGAGAAGGCCTTTGACAGGGTGTCCTGGCCATTTTTGTGGGACACCCTGTCGAGGTTCCAATTTCTGGACTCATTTTTGAAGTGGTTGGGCAACCTTTATGATTCCCTCAGGGCATATGTGAGGGTTAATGGTGGTGTATCCCCACCTTTTACTTTATTCCGGGGCACCAGGCAGGGCTGCCCCCTTTCACCTCTTTTATTTGCCCTTTATATGGAGCTGTTGGGTTTGACCTTAGGACCTCCCCCGAAGTAGAAGGCATCCCATTAGGCCAGGAGCAATATAAAATTGGTATGTTTGCCGATGACTTTCTTCTAACCCTTCTTTCTCCAGACAACTCCATTCCAGCTGTTTGGCAAATCCTTAGGAAATATGAGACCATAGCAGGTTTTAAACTAAATATTTTGAAATCCAAAGTTCTCCTCTTCAATTTTTCTCCTACAAACTCGCTCTGCTATCTTCTTCTGTTAAAATGGAGATCTGTGAAAATAAAATATTTGGGGATCCATATTCTGCTGAATTTAGGGGTAATGGAAATGGTCAATTATGAGCCACTCACCACCACCATACAATTCGACCTAGGGAGGTGGTCGCCTCTTCCCTTATCATTTTTTCAACGGATCGAAATTATTTATATGAATGTACTACCTCGGCTTTTATACCTTTTTCAGAATGTTCCATATTTCCCTTCACCATTTTATTTTAAATCTTGGGACAAATTACTCTAAATTTATATGAAGGGCACATCGACCTAGAGTCCGACTTTCTACTCTTAAGCTATCCACTGCTCAGGGAGGAGCAAATTCACCTAATCTTAAACTTTATGCTCAGGCATCCTTTCTACGTATCCTTATTCAATGGCTGGTCAGTAGTTACACGGCCCCTTGGAAATCCCTGGAGTTCATTTTGAATGGCATGCATGACATTCTGGTTCTTCTGCTTTCTTCTCCCAATAACATGCCCCCATTAAAACATTTCACATTTCACATCTTCTACCCTCCGCGTTTGGTATACATTGTGCAACAGGCCAGAGTTTTGTTTTAATATATAATTATTGTAAAATAATTTCTAATGATGATCTTTTCCAGCCCTCTCATATGGATCTGGCTTTCTCTCACTGGCGTAAACTGGGCCTGTCTTATTTATACCAATTTATAGATGACAAGGGGATGCTACCCTTCAACAAGTTTAAGCTCCAATATAGACTCCGAAATACAGACTTTTTTAGATGTCTCCACGTGAAGAACTACATACTTCGCCATCGAACCATTTCCGTTAAATTCCTCGCTCCAACCCCACCTTTATTAAAAATCTTCATTGATTCCGTTAAGGGGTAGCCAGGGAGGCCACCTCATAGGGAATATATATAAGGCATTGAGGGGTATAATGGGGGACTCGACAAAGTTCATGCTAGACAAATGGAATGAGGACCTGGCCTCAGAGGTCCAATTTCCTGATTGGATAACCACTGCAGGGTCGGTAGTTAAAGTAACCTCCTCCCCCTTCTGGTGGGAGTTCATTTGGAAAATTCGATCCAGGTATTTTCGAGCCCCTGCGATTTTAACCAAGTTTCTCCTGGCCGATTATGGCTATTGTTGGAGAAAATGTGGGTGCCGTTCGGCGAAGTTGGGCCATATAATGTGGCAATGCCCCCTTTTGATGCCTCTTTGGTGTGATCTTCAATTGGAGTTGTCCAACTGTTTGGGGGAGTTGGTGGAATTAACTGGTGAAATTATGTTGAGCTCAATTTATCCAGACCATGCCCTCCAATGGACCAAAACATTGTTACCGATTTTTCTCCTAGCGGCAAAAAAAGCCATTGCTAAAAAGTGGATGTCCCAGCAGATTCCTACTATTCAGGACTGGAGAACTATTGTGCAATAAATCTATCAGATGGAATGCCTAACGGTAGCTATACAGGGCCGCATGCAGAAATTTAGACTTAAATGGCAGGGTTGGATAATGTATTGTTTGGGCACAGACCCAGATTTTGTTCCTTGAAAGCTTTATGGGGCAATTTATATTTAGGTCAGTTGTTCTGGGATAAGCATTAGGCACTACTGGGGATTCTGGCTGTCATAATGAATTACTTGTACGGTGTTATCGTGTGACCACAAAGAACAACATACCTTGTATCAACTATGCTTGTGTGTATAAAAATATCTAATAAATATATATTATAAAAAAAAAAAAAAAAAGAACTAACTTGGGCAGGCTCACAGTTATCCCCAGATCCTGGAATAGGCAGGTGGTATGGTCCAGGGTCTGTATCAGATGGTCCCTGGACTGAGCCTTGAGGAGCCAGTCATCCAGGTAGGGGAAGACATAAAGGCCATCCCACCTAAGGGCAGCTACTACCACTGCTAGGCATTTGGTAAATACCCGAGGAGCCGAGGACAAGCCAAAGGGCAAGGCCCTAAACTGGAAGTGTTCCTCCTGGAACTGAATCCTCAGGTACTGTCTGTGAGTTGTGTGAACCTTGATATGCTGGTAGGCATCTGTCATATTGAGGGAGCAAATCCAATCCCCCTAGTGCAGAAGGGGCAACAGACCCTGAAGTGTCACCATCCAAAACTTTTTGTACTGAATGAACAGACTGAGCTCTCGGAGGTCTAAGATGGGCCTGTGTTCCCTGAGCATTTGGGGACCAGGAAAAAAAGAGAGCAGAACCCCAGCCCTGCTGATTCACTGGGATAGGCTCCACTGTCTTCTTTTGAAGCAGAGAGTGGATTTCCTCCCAGAGCATGGATATGTGGTCTGAAGTGCAAAAGGACTGAACCAGAGATTTTTCTGGGGGCCACTCTAGAAGCTCCAGAGTATGGCCATGCCAGGAATCAGGCAGAGAAGGGGGCCGCAGTGGTGGCTGCACTGTTGCATCTGGGAGCCTTGCTGGCTGTGGCAGCAGGGATAGGCAAAGAGACGAACCCTTGATGCTTGCTCTGAGGTCTTGCAGAGGGTCTGGACTTGTTGGTCACCTTCCAAAAGGGCACACATTTTCCTCTCTTAGCTTGAGTGTGATACATGGAGCGGACACATCTGAGAGTATGTCCAGAGGCCTGAAGGGCATCAAGGATCTGTTGCACATCAGCCCCAAACAATTTGTATCCTTGGAAGATGGCATTCAGGAATAGATAACTGAATGTCCTGGGTGAACCCCGACATTCGAGGCCAAAAAGTGCCAGTATAAGCAGATGCCCTCGCCAAAGCATTGAAGTCGTCATCGGCCGAGCGGAGGAGATGTAGACTGACATCAGGTCCCAATTGAAGGGACTACAAGAGCTGCTGCTTCTTCTGGTCATCACAAAGAGAACTGGCCAATTCCTGGGCTTGGTCCAAACAAAGGTTGAGGTACTTGACCATACAGGCCATGTAGTTCAGTACCCTGATTGCCAGGGTTGCTGAAGCGAAGGTCCTCTTGCCCAGTAAGTCCAACCTCTGGGATTCTTTGTCTGGAGTGAGTGAACTTATATGTTCTGGCCTTTTGGTTCAGTTGTCAGCTGTGTTGACAACCACTGAGTTGGCCTGCACCTGCTCAACAAAGAATGGCTTCCCTTCTGGGGCGTGGTAAAGTTTTTCCACCTTCCTAGGCATAGCAGGGACCCAGTTAGGGTGGCGCCCGGCTGCCATGGTGGCGTCATCAATGGGTTCAGTCAGAGGGGGAACCACCAAGGGGGTAGTGTTGGGCAGACAGAGGTATGTAGCTAACCAACTTCTGCTGGGGTCTTGCTCCTCCATTTCAAACCCCATTACCACCTGCATCCCACACGAACGACAAATTGATGGGGGACCGTGGAATATATTTCGGGGTCACCTCCCTGTCCGACAAGACCGTGGGGGTACAGTGAGAAGGAGTAGCCCCTCCCCATCACCTTCATCCCCATCCTCATCTTCAATGGGTAGTCGAAGGTCTGGGTGATATTCAGCCACTTCTCCCAAATGTCTAAAGGGAGAGTGAGGGGTCTGGCTGCATGGGGACTGACACAGGCCCAGTGGAAGCATGGGTATGAGGAGCAGCGTCGGACGTTCCCTAGGGGAAGAGCCCTGTGGGGGAAGGCGGGTCTGCATGAAATCTCATAGGGTAGAGAGGGGAGGGTGGCCCTGCAGGGGGACCTGGAGGCTCTGGAAAGATGGTCTAGAAAGTGGAAGCTGAGGTTTAATGCAGGGAAATGCAAGGTACTCCACCTGGGGGCCAGAAACCCAGGCCAAGTGTACACCCTGGGGGGGGAATACTACAAGTCTCAATGGCTGAGAGGGACCTGGGGTTGGTGGTGGATGTCAAGATGAACAACTCTGAGACTTGTAGAGGGCAGCAGCCAAGGCCAACAGGATGTTGGGATGCATCGCTAGGGGATCACCTCCAGAAGGAGGGAAGTGATACTCCCTCTGTATAACTGCTTGGTGAGGCCGCACCTGGAGTACTCGTGCAGTTTGGAGGCCGCGCATTAAAGAGGGATATTAACCTCCTGGAGAGGGTCCAGAGGAGGCAACCAAAATGATTTGGGGCTTGGGGACAGAACCTATGAGGAGAGGCTCAAGAGCTAAATATGTACACTTTGGAAGAGAGAAGGGACCGGGGGACATGATAGAGGTCTTCAGGTACATGAAGAGGGTAAATAGGGAGGAACAGTGAGGGTGCTGAAGGAAGGAGGAGGGGCCACTAGAGGGCATGGGTGGAAGCTGGAGGGGAAGATTCAGGGAGAAAGGAGGAGGTGCTACTTCACTGAGAGGGTGGTAGAGCCATGGAATGCACTACCTAGGGGCTGGTGGAGGCAGAGACAGTGGAGGGGTTCAAGAGAGGGTGGGACAAGTACAGGGGAAGGGTTCAGGAAGCAAAATCCAATGCAGCAAGAATATCCGGAACTGGGAAGGGAGAAGCCAGAGAAGGCGAGGGGGACAGCAAGGTCAGCACCCAGGGTGGGGGCTGACCAAACGAGCAGACACGAAAGACCATTAGGCCTATTCTGCTGGCATTTTAGTATGTTAGTATGTTAGTATGTTAGAGAGTAGTGAAAGAAAGTCCACCCTAACTAGCGTTGGGTAGCCAGGCAGTGCTGGCTGAGAATGGACCGGTGTAGGCATCGAAAGAGGAGCCGGCAATGGAGGCTGGATAACCCTAGACCCCGAGGAGGTGTCCCCAGCCTGAGTCCCCCCAATGGGATGGTGAAGAGGGCTGGGAGACAGCCTGGGGTGATGCCAGGGAGGGCATTGGCTCCAAGGCCAGTAGAGCCGACGTTGCGGCTGCAGGCAATGGTCAGGTAGTCAAAGACCCTGAGGCCGCTAAGCCTGCACCAGTTGAAGACAGACCAGTAGAGCCTCCTGACTGTGAGCCCACTGAAAATAAGGACCAGAACAGTAGGGGCTGGGGGGGCCAGGATTGTGCCTGGTCCCGAAGGACCTCTGCCCCCTAAAGTAAGATTGGCAGGAGGCACTGAAAATGGTAGCCCTATAGAAGATAGGGCATGCGAGGCAGATGTCACCACCTCCTAAGTGGGGGATGGTCCCACTGCGGTCACCGGGCAATGCAGGGACCAAGAACGGGATGGAGGAGACTGGGTTTTGACATGGCCTTGTTCCTATGCTTATGCTTACCCAAGGATTTAGCCTGGGATTTTGATGTTTGAGAGCTCGATGATGAAGGCAGAGAGACAGAGGAACCCCTCTTTTATTATTTATTTTTTCAGTTTATTTGAATCTAGGATTACAAGTAAGTACCTTTGAGCCGAGGCTCTTTTACAAAGGTTCCATGTCGGGTGGAGTACAATACAACACAGGACAATTCAGTACAAGTTGCGGATAAACATTGGGTTACAGAAACAGTAGGCGTAACTTATTTTGTCAGTGAAAACCTAAATACTGAGACAATACTAGGTAAGGATACAGAGGTAGAAGCAGCCAGAGGCATTGTCAGTGGTACTTAGGGAAGTGCAGTGGAGAGGAGGGGGAAGGAGGACATGAGAGGAAGAGGGGAAGGGGTAGGAGTGGGAGAAAGTAAGTGCTGAGTAGAATGGGCAGTGGCAGCAGAGAAAGGTTGATGGACAGGAGTGCTGTTAAGGGAAACAATCGCATGTGCTGGAGGCAGAGAGGAGTAGACAGAGCCTTGAGTTGAAGGTGCCGAGCTTGGGATGTGACGAGCTGTCACTACTGAGACCACTGAACCAGAATGGAGCCCTGTAGGAGAATGCTCTTTGCCCCAGACAGGTACAACAGCAAGGGATCGGAAAGAGTTGGGAGTCTGAGCCCCTAGTGAGGCGTGAATTACGAGCAGGAGAAAGGAGGGCTTTGACACCAGGAGGGGAATAGCCCAGGGTTGTCTTCTTGGCCATTAAGCAGGTTTGGTATTTTATGTGATTAGAGAGTTGTAACCAGCCAGTTTGGGCATAGAGGTCACATGTATGGGTGAGACGGTGGTCTCCAGAAATGAGCCGACAGGCTTTGTTGAGGGCTGTAGCTATATGTCGGAGAACAGTGGCAGTGGCAGAGCCGTGTACGATAAGGCCATAATCAATTCGTGAGACTACAGAGCTCTGAACTGCAACCCTTAAGGCTTCAGGAGTAAGGCATTGCCTGTGCCTGTAGAGAAGTCCGATACGATTATTAGCAGCTTTAGCAACGTTGTCGATATGTAGGCTATAGGATAGGTGACTGTCGATTGTGACTCCAAGATATTTAAAGGAGGGTAGATGTTTCAGGGCAGCACCATTGCAGTTTAAGATGGTCAAAGGAAGATGCCTGTTCTTGTTGTGGTTGCACAGAAGAGCATTGTCTTTGTTTTTTTATAGTTGAGGACTAGCTTGTACTTAGAAAACCAGTTTTTGACTGACGAGAAGCCACTCTGCAGTTTGCATTGGAGGGGATAGTGTTCCTTGTGGGTGGAGTGGATTACAGCATCATCTGCGTAGAGGAGTATTTGCTCAGGACAGGACTGTGGTAGGTTATTCAGAAAGAGAGAGAAAAGTAGTGGACCTAGAATGGATCCCTGTGGGACTCCAGAGCTGAGTGGTCTAGCATCAGAGGGGACATCGCCGATTTTGACTCTTTGTGATCTGTTTTCAAGGTAACTTTTGAATCAGATTGTGGACATAGGCGAGAGCCCAGCGTTTAGCAGCTGGTCTATCAGGAGACGATGATGGATGGTGTCAAAAGCCTTGGTTAAGTCAATATAGACAGAGCCAGTTAGATGACCTGTATAAAGGTCCTCCCTTTGAAACCTATTGGACTTCTACCGCCCACACTCTCTCTCCTCTCCTGCACCCTACCCACTCTCGTCCTATCACATCTTCTCTGACCCTCCCAACTCGCTTTCTATGCCCCAGCTAGGGCTCTCTTTCCACTCTCTCTAGCTTTACCCTCGTGATCCCTGTTCCATTGGGCACTATGGGCTATCCATTGTGCCTTTTTCTCTAACTATCCTCGCATCTCTGGTTCCTGTCTGCTATCTTCCCGGAGCCTGCAACCCCTCTTTTCCCCCTAGCTTCATAGTCAATTGTCTCTAAGCCCACTCAGGTACTCTAGCCCTTGCTCCCCAATCATACCCTTCCCTGACACTATCTGGAAGCATACAAGTAAGCATGGCTTACTTGCATGCTTCCAGATAGGTTTCAAAGGGAGGACATTTATACAGGTCGGAGGAGCTGAGGCTTATTTAATTAAAGGTAGGAGGTGGGGAGGGGGGGCGCAAATGTTCAGCACTTTTCAATACAATCTTATGGGAGCAGAAGCCCAGGAAGGCAAAAAGACAACAGAAATTAGCACGACCAATCAGTGGCTGAGAGAGGCTCAGCAGTCCAATCAGCAAGCGGCAGTAGTGAGCGATGGCCAATGGGGGCTGCTCAGTGCTTACCGATCTGACCATGGATCTTACCCGGCTGAGGAGAGGTCGGAAGCAGCCTGAGGAGGTGGTGTGGGTGGCTGGCTGAATGAGCCATGGCCGTGCTGCTTCAAGTCCTATCTGGGGCTGGAAATCTGTGGGGAGGGAACCAGAGAGAAAATTAGTAAAGGGGGAAGACTAAGGAGTGAGGCGAGGGCTAAATCAGGGGGCATGGGGAGCAGAAGAGAGAGAATGGAAATGAGTCTGAGGCTAGGCGGGCGGGTGACAACCAGGACCAAGATGGAGGATAGCTTGTTCTGGTGCCACACTGGAGTACAAGGGGAAAACGTGGTTTAGGAGACAAAGAGATGTTACAGCGAGTGAAACACAGCTTAGGAGTCCAAGCGAAGTTAGACAGGAATTACATGGCAGAGAGGGGGGAGAGAAGTGGAGGCAGCTCAGAGACAGGGGCAGCAGACAAGCAATTAGAGCAGGTTCAAATACTTTAAACAAGCAGTTTCAGTGATAGAAAAAAAAGGAAAAAGATGGCAATATAATCAGGCTACTGTTGGCTACATTAACAGCTTTCTAGGCAGCTTTATCTGGTAGACGTTTACAGGCAGGTTGTAGAAATTAGAGATTAATACAGACAGCTGTGGCTAGATTTGGCAAGAGTTACAGACAACAGCAAGCAAGTTAAACAAATGTTCGGCACTTTTCAATACAGTCTTATGGGCACAGAAGCCCAGGAAGGCAGAAAGACAACAGAAATGAGCGTGACCAATCCATGGCCGAGAGAGGCTCAGCAGTCCAATCAGCAAGCAGCAGCAGTGAGCAACAGCCAATGGAGGCTGCTCAGTGCTTATCGGTCTGACCACAGATCTTACACGGCTGAGGAGAGGTCAGAGGCGGCCTGAGGAGGTGACGTGGGTGGCTGGCTGAACGAGCCGCAGTCGTGCTGCTTCAAGCCCTGTCAGGGGCTGGAAATCCATCTGAGGAGAGGTTGGAGGTGGCCTGAGGAGGTGGCATGGGCGGCTGGCCTGCAACTCCTTCTCCATGCTGGTGACTTTTTACTAAAGCAGAACATTTTCCAAGGTCCACTGGCAATGGTGGCGGGTTGCCTGGTTGAAGCTGTGGCAGATGGAGCAGGCATTGACATCGTGGTCTGGGCCTAGAAAGTGAACAGAGGCAGAGTGGCCATCTATCTCTGTGAGCTGCTTTCCACAGGCGCACTTGGTCAAATGATCAGAAGATGAAGGAAGCTGAGAAGACATAAACGAAAAAAGGAAAACTATGAAGACTGAGGTGAGAAAACAAAAAGTTTTAGAAAGAATGGTGGTCAACTAAAGCTGCGTATTTTGAAAGGTCAGACGTGCACTGGTCAACGATGGGAAAAGAACAAAGGAGGGCACAGGGGCCGCCCACTCTTATAGCATGCAGTGACATCAGTGCCTGACATCCTGGTGGGCAGCCCCCTGGTAGACTGCTAGCTAGAAAGGTTTCAATGTGTTCCTAATGCCTGACATCTTTAATTCCACAGGTGTGCCCTGCTGCAAGAAATACCCCTGAAGTCAGATCTACAGCCACCAGGCACTAGGACCACACAGAAATGTTTCTAGCTAGCAGTCTACAAGGGCCGCCAATAACATCAGATGCAGGTGATGTCTCTCCCATATAAACGTGGGTGGCCCCATACCCTCCTCAGTTTTTGTCCTGGCAGAGACCCTATGCAGAGGATCTCCATCTAGGGAACTGAAGAGAGACAGTGGTTCCCACCAGAAAGAGACGGGAAACAGAAGGTTGAACCGTCTTGGAGAAGAAGAGGCAGAAACAGAAAGTCCTTAGGCCAAGGGGGATGGGGGGGGGAGCATAGCCAGATGCAAGAGATCCTCTTGAATATCTACTGTAACAGTAAATTCTTTTGTAACATGGGGAAGAGAAAGGGTTGCACAGGATTGGTCCAACATCAGGTGACCATTGATTAATTCTCAAGTAATCCACGGTTGCCTGAGAATTAATCAATGGTAAAAGTGCACCCACATTCTGTTCCCCATGTTAGTTTCCTGTCTCTGCTCTTCAGCCATCTATTGGCCGGCCGTGAATTGCAGGCTAAGACTGTTAGTATATAGCGGTTATAGGTGACCTGCAAACTAATTGTAGCAGCCTGCTCCCGTCACATACTGCTACAGTGCTGTGGGGTCTGTGGCTGCTCACGATGAAGATTTTCGAATCAAAGTAATGTTGAAAGGCCAAAACTTTTCGGTGAGCATTGGAAGTGCCAGGCGGGTCCCGATCAATGGCACAAATTACTATAGAATTCCACCCAGTTTGTGATGTGGCAAACACCACTGCTATGAGATGAACAGCAATGGCTGCAATTTAATATTATTTATTTTATTGCTTCTCGTGGATCTTGATGCATAAATCATGCGTGCAGCAACACCTGGACAGGCGCTTGTGCGTGGCGGTTTGTCGTCAAGACTCAGTGGCTGATTAAATAAAATGAACTGCGGCCGCTATTCGTTCGCTAACGGTGGTGTTGCTAGCTTTGGTGGTCACCATAGTAACTAAACCGGCTCAATGGGGACCCGCTGGGCTGCCGATGTCGCAAAGTTTAGATTGGCACAACTGTGCTGTTGAAAATCATCGTAAATAACGGTATGGTCCACGGCGCTGTGGGTATGGGATGAGGGCTGGCTGCTGAGGTGGTTTGTGGGTCACTGCTCACTGATCTTAACACTGATTCACAGTTGGCCAACAGATGGCAGGAATGGAGGAAAACAAGGAACAATCACATGGTACAATTAGAGTGAAAGGTACAGGTCCATAGAATAAGTCAAAAATACATGGTAATTGCTACAGGGTTACAATTATTACAAGGCTAAGATTGCATGAAACATGTAACATTGGTATCAAGAGTTACAAAGATTTCCAACTTATATACACTTTGTTAGAGCAGCCAAAAAGAGTGGCCTTGTCAAAAAACTGATGCAAGCACACCAGACTGTTTAAAAAGTAACTATATACTATAGCGGCCTATTTCTAATACATCAAACATAGCAGAAAAACAGAGATGATTTCACAGTTTACAAAACTAAGTCAGCCAAAATGAGCAAAAAGTAGCATGCCGAATGTCATTTGGTTTCTGGAACAAAAGCCTCAGCATGGCAGTGGGCTTTTACTAGGTCAAGGAAATCTGTGATTTGGCTGAGCAAAATTCCATCTTTTAACAGTTTGTAAACTATAAGGTGGCATCTTGTTGGATAGCTATGAGCCGTAGCCTATAATTACCTGTGTTTTTTTTTAATATAGCTGGTTTCTGTTGCAGAGCAGCTGAACAAGATGGGTTATGCTTTTAGCGAAACACACACACACTGGTACCTGTGATTCTAGCAGTATGGAACAGCTCAAATGTACTAATATCTCCCTTCTTTTTAATTTTTTTCCTACCTCTGAGGGCAACTACTATACTACACAACTGACTAAAAGTGAGAGGTAGTAAGCCAGAAACTCTTTCTGCTGCAAGAATTTTTCTATTCTTATTCTCCATTTTTATATTTGCTTGCGCACATGTGCAAGAAACATTATGTGGCAGCTTAGGAGAGAAGCGGATTTTGGAGGTACGGCACTGTGGTGGCTAATGCCACCACTGCATTCTTGGACTTGACCCTCATTTTCCAATGCGGTGGCACGCTGCTGCTGACACTAGTTCAGCCAGTGTGCCACCAACTTGAAACAAATTAGCCGCTGCAATGAGGAAGCGACCCGTCATTGTCTGGTGTAACATTTCACAAAAACATGGTGGTGACTGTCACTGTCTGCTCACTGTCCCTATAAAATCAGACGGGGTGCCCAGTCCTCCTGTTGGCATGCCCCCGTCCCAGTTCATTTGCAGATAGGGGAGCCCATCAGCCCAATCCCCGTCGGCATAATGTCCCCATCCCATTTGTTGTGTGCTGGGAGGGGTGCCCAATCCCCCTCGGCATCATGCCCTTCCAAACAGATTTTCTTTGCCGATGGGGGGCCCGATCCCTGTCGGCTTAAGTCTCCCCTCCCCAAGAAGCGGGTGGCACACTGGGGAGCCCACCCAGTGTGCCAAAGCATAATACAAAAAAAAACAACCTTCCTCGAAATCTTTTGTTTATTCCCTGAAATGAAGAAATGGTCCCTTGCCGTTGGGTCCCTCTCCCAACCTGCACCCACCCACCCTCTGTGTACCTCACCTCCCACACACCCCATCCCATACTTACCTCCGGAGCAAGTTGCGGCGATCTTGAGTGGACCGGGAACACGTCTGCACTCTTCAAAGCTGACCGCGAACTGAAAAAATGCCGGTAAGCTGTATAATGGCATAAATGTGTTTTTTTTTAACTTGTGTGGCTATCGCGCCCATTTTTTTGATTTTTGGCACCAAATTTTCAACATGGTGTTCTTGGGACCCCTACTCATGAATTCAGTCACTGTCATGATGTTATTCGGTCCCAAAAGGTGATTTCACTGTTACTGCGCGGAATCACCTTTCAGAACTGATTAATGAAATGACAGTGTCACTGTTCATGAGGTGTATGTCGCAAATTTGGTGAAAAATTCCAAAAAATGACTGTGCTATGAGCATGCGTTGCACAGTTTACACGCCAGCTTGTAACTTTGAGCATTTTTAAGATTTGTACTCCAGATTTTCCACATTGCTGTTTTTACATACCTCCTTATGAACAGTACAGCTGTCATTGTTCACATCCTGCCTGAAATGTGTTTTGCACATCCGGCGAACAATGGCGTGGTCGCTGTGGGAACTCAATGTTCGGGACATATTAAGAAAATCACAGTGACACTGTTCATTAGTGGATATCCCAAAATGCCTATGTTGAAAATTTGGTGACAAAATTCCACAAAATATGTTATGAGCGTGAGTTTTGGAGTTTCCATGCACACTCGTAACTTCGGGAATTTTTTATATTTTCACTCCAGATTTTCAACATTGCTATTTTTGCACACCTCCTTATGAATAGTACAGCTGTCATTTTTCACATCCTGCCCGAAATGTGGTTTCGCACATCCTATGCACAATGACGCGGTCGCTGTGGGAAATCAATGTTCTGGACAGATTAAGAAAATCATGGTGACACTGTTTATGAACAGAGGTCCAAAAATGCCTATGTTGAAAATTTGGTGAAAGAATTAAAAAAAATGACCGTTACGAGCGTGCATTGCGCAGTCTTCATGCACGCATGTAACTTTTGAGAATTTTTAATATTTTCACTCCAGATTTCCAACATTGCCATCTCTTCACACCTTCTTATGAATGGTGCAGCTGTCATTTTTCACATCCTGCCCAAACTGTGGTTTCGCACATCTGGCACAGAATGGCACGGTCGCTGTGGGAAATCAACATTTGGGACAGATTAACAAAATCATAGTGCCACTGTTCATGAGCAGAGGCCCCAAATGCTTTCATCGGGTGGGGTTCGCAAAAAGGCCATGTTGAAAATTTGTAGTGCAAATACCAACAAATGCCCAGGGTGTTAGGGATTTCTAACCATAACATCCCACCCTGTACAGACTGACAGGCATCAGGGGTGTGCCTTTGGATTGCCGGCTGTAATGTTCATGCCATTCCACCCCCATCCTGCAGCCACTGACAGGCATCAAGGTGTGCCTTGGACTCTTCAGCACCAGAGTTCACCCCATTCTCCTATACTGCACCCATTTCAGCATATGTCCTTATGGAATGGGGTGACTGTAAAGCCGAACACCAAAGCACACCTCAACACTTGGTGGTGTCTGCAGGATAGGGTGAGGTGACATGGCATGAGCGTTATGGGTGACGACCCAAAGGCATACCCCAATGTCTGTCCGTCTCTGCAGGGTGGAGGTGGGGTTGGCGTGAAGTTCAATACTTCACTGCCATCCCTATTCTGCATCTGCCTAACGCCTGCACTTCCAATGCTAATACCATCAAGCAAACATTCAGCATTGACAAATGCTTATTTTCTGTGTGGTTCCTCCTGGTTCCCTACCTAGTGCTGTTTGGAACTTTCATATTCCACTGAGACAAAATTCTGTGGAATTTCTGAAAATTCCAACTTATTCCTTGTAATTCTGTAAGAAAAGAATTGGCAGAATTTCACCAGCAGAATTTGGATTATCATGTGAACTACAGAATAATAGTATATAGTAGAGCATTGTTCTATGTAGAAACTACCAGAAGTTTCACAGCCATCTGTTGGTCTGCCAAGAAAACTGCAAGAGCAACTACCAGATGTCAAATCTCCTGTGCACTTAAATATATGCATTTCCCATAATGCACAGCAGTCAAATCCTAAACAAACATAGAAGAAAAACGGAGATAATTCCAGAGTTCACAAAAGTCAGCCAAAATGAGTACATATTCTAAAATGTTGATCACATTTGCATGTAATCAGTAATTCAATGACTTCACCACAATATTAAAAAGAAATTAGCCTTTTCAGCATGTAGTTTCTCCAATCAAGTACAACCCCCTTTCTCTTCCCCATCGTAGGAACCTTAATATCCTCCTGGAACCTTCGTAATTTTGTACTTTTAAATTACTTTTACGCAAATGTAACATGGGGAAGAGAAACATATAAAGAGTGCTGAACCCTTTCTCTTCCCCTTGTTACAAGTGAATTAACCCACTCCAGAGCGTAGGTCTACTGGGGATTAATGTATGGCTAGATGATTGGAACCACTCAGCCTTCAGCCTCACGGTCCAAACCCCCCCTCCAGTCATACATTAATCCCCAGTAAACCCAAGCTCTGTCGTGGGTTAATCCTTACATGTAGCTGTACTGTCTTCATCTAGGGTATTTCTTGCATGAGACCACACCTATGGAATGAGTCCCAAGCAGTTCTGTCAGAGAACCAGTCTGGGTGGCTGGAGGCTATAGACCTAAGACAAGAGGCCTTGAAGCACTGCCAGGTCAAAGCCTGCCCTTTTGCGGGAGGCACTGTCCAGACTGCAGTGTTTAATGAAAGTGTGGTGAGAACTCCAGGTGGTCACAGCATAGATCTTTGCAGCTGGAACAAGCAACTGAAGTGGCCATACCTCTGTTGAATGACCACAAACAACGTCAGGAAGTTCCTTACTGTACTTCCTATAACAAAAATACAGTTGGCCAACCATTTTAACAAGCACTGTTTAGAAACTGGTACATCCTCTATCCCAGGGGCAAAAGAAACAAACAGCTGCGAGGACTTCCTGCAGTCCTTTGTACGGCATGTATAGTAATGCAAAATTCTATGTACATCTGAAGTATGGAGCAATGCTTCCCCTAGAATGGCATGCTCTGGATAATAGACAAGCAGGTGGGTGGTTTGATTTAGAGTAAACTCAGACACCACTTTTGGAAGAAACTTAGGATTCATCCGCAGAGACACCCTGTCTTTGTGGAAAACCAAATAAGGAGGCTCACACGTCAAAGTCTGAAGCTCAGAAATTCTTTAAGCAAAACTAATGGCAACTAAAAATAATGCTTTCCATGACAGAAAGCATAGTTTACAGGTCGTGGCTGGCTCAAAAGGAACCAAAGTAAGTTTCTCCGACACAAAATTCAAGTCACAAGGTTGGACTGGATTGCAGATGGGAGGCTTCAGATGGAAAATGCCTCTCAGAAAAGTGCGGGACACCTCTAGTTGTGCAAGCAAGCAAATCTTTATTTATATAGTGCCTTTCAATGTCAAGACACTGTACGGAATATAAACCATAAATAAAAAGGCAAGCAGTGATATAATTTAAAATCAGTCTGGGAAGGCTAATGAAAATAAAAAAGTTTTTAACAAAGATTTAAAGCTACTGACAGTCAGGAACTCTCTTAACCGACAAGGTAGAGAATTCCACAGTGTTGGTGCTGCAAATGAAAAGGCATGAGCTCCAGATGTTTTAAGATGAACCCTAGGAATCTCTAGCAATCCCTCATTGGCGGATCGGAGAGGGCGATTGGGGGAGTAGGGAGTCAGGAGATCTTTCAGGCAGTTGGGTCCCTGTTCGTGTAGAGCTTTAAAGGTAAGCAATCCTACCTTATAGGTGATCTGCCACTGAAGTGGCAGCCAGTGCAGTCCACGAAGCAGACTGCACAGGCGTTAGTGACTGGACCTAGAAGTACCAGTCAACAGCCTGGCCACAGCATTCTGCCACCATACGGCCATCGACAGTCACATGGGAAGCTGAAATGGCCGCATGTGCACCTTAACAGTGGAGAATTGCAGGCCAGAATCTGAAAGGGGCAGCAAGTACTCCAGAATCTGAATCACTGGACGGGTGAAAGGGTTCAAATGACAGGAAGCTGCCCACAGAGCAAAGCACTTCTACTTCATGGAATAAGTGGCCCTGGTGGAAGGCTACCTAGCAGCCACCAGGACATCAGCCACTTTTTGGGACACCCCAACTCCATCCATGGCTATGTCTTCAGGAGCCATACATGGAGGTGCAGTGGCTTGAGGTCCAGACTGACCAGGGTGCCCTGCTCCTGTGATAGTAACCCTCTGCATAGGGGCATGAGCATCAGAGGTATACCGCCAGCTGCTACAGCAAGAGGAACCAGATCTGCCGAGGCCAGAAGGGAGCAATGAGGACCAGAGTGGCCCCTTCCATTTGGAGCTTGATTAGCACTCTCTGAATCAGAGGAAAGGCTTAGAGGAACCTTCTTTTCCAACAGAGGAATAACACATCTTGCCAGAAAACTCCAAGCCCTGGAGTAAGCAAGCAGAAATGCAGCAGTTTTGCGTTGAGTGGGGACGCAAGAAGGTCCAACTGTGGGTGACCCCACCTGTCAAACAGGTCTTCTACAACCAAGGTCAGCAGCTCCCACTCAGGCATCCAAGATTGCAACTGGCTTAGCCTGTCTGCCAGGAGATTTTGGACACCTGGAATATGGACAGCCAACAGTTCTAGACTGTGTTCTAGAGCACAGTACCAGACCCTCATCAATTCCCAGCCCAGACAGTATGAATGGATCCCCCTTGCTTGTTGATGTAGTGCACTACATGATACTGTCCATCTGCGCCAGCAGATAGCTGGGAGACAGATGGGTCTGGAAGACTTGAAAAGCATATAGAATGGCCCTCATCTCTAGGATGTTGACGTGGAGGGCAGCCTCCACTCCGGACCATGTTCCTTGAATCTGGTGAGGCCCCAGATGAGCCCCTCTGCTCAGCCCCAAAACATCTGTGGTGACGATCTGCTGAGAGGAAGGAATGAGGAAGGGGACCCCTTTCAATAGGTTGCTGGATTCCATCCACAACAGCACCTTTTTGACAAGAGAGGAGACTAGAACAAACTGTTCTAAGTCATTGGTGCATTGGTCCCACTAGACCATCAGTGTCCACTGGGGGATCCGCAGGTGCAGCCTGGCCAAGGGTACCATGACAATGGCTGCAGCCATGAGGCTCAAGAGCCGCAGGAAGGTTCTGGCTGTAACATACCTGCTGGTGTAAAGCAGCTGGACCTAGTCATCAGGCAGTCTGCTCTCTCCTGTGGCAAGAACGCAAAGCCCTGAGCCATGTCCGGTACTGCTCTGATGTACTGGAGGTGATGACAAGGGGTCAAGACTGACTTGAGCAAACTGACCGTGATTCCCAAGGTATGGAACAACTGCCTGGTACGCTCTAGGGTCAGGAGCAGTTGCTCCCTGGACTGTGCTTTGAGCAACCAGTCATCCAGGTAAGGGAAGATGTACAGCCCCTGCCTCCTGAGGGCTGCTGCTACTACTGCCAAGCATTTTTGCTAAAGACCTGCAGCACAGAGGATAAGCCTAAGAGCAATGCTTAGAAATGGTAGTGCTCTCCCTGGAACTGGAAAGTACAGTTATGTAAGAACTTACTGTAACAGCAGATCTTCGAGAGGCGCTCTTGTAGGAGGCAACACTGGTAGGACTGAAGCTGCCAGGCACAAGGACCACACGGAAAACTTCTAGCTAGCAGTCTATCACGGGGGACCACCCCTGCCAATGTCAGCATGCTGACGTCCACCTATTCTATAAAGGAGGTGGTCCGTCAGACCTACCCCAGTTTTTCTGCTAGAGACCCCAGTGTATAAAGTAAGAAAGGAGAGCCGAGGCAGTTCCTTAGACCCAAGGAAAAGTAGAAAAATGTGAAGGAGATGCAGTTATCAGGGGGAAGGAGGGAAGGAAAACAGTGCCTGCTGCAAGAGCTCCTCTCGAAGATCAACTGTTACTGCTAAGTTCTTACGCAACTGTACTATCTTACTTCAAGGGGCCTCTTGCAGCAGGCAACACCGGTAGGACTGAGTCTCAAGCAGTACTAGAACAGACCATAAGTCAGCCGGGAAGAGGTAAGATACAAGAGCAGACTGCTGAGGAAAGAAGGCCCTGAAGGACAGCTAGTCCAAAGTTGGCCTTGCACCTGGAAGCAATATCCAGGCTGTAATGGCAGACAAAGGTGTGAACCGAACTCCAAGTAGCAGCTGCACAGATGTTCGCAGCAGACCCATTCCTAAAACAGGCAGTAGAGGCGGCAATACCCCCGGTGGAGTGACCCTTGACTGCCCCAGGCAAGGGTTTGTTGTACTTACTTGCCAACCATTTAGACAAACACTGTTTCGAAACAAGTGCCCCTTCTCTTCTGGGGGCAAACGAAACAAACAACTGATCTGTATTTCAAACTGGTTGGGTGCGATTCGAACAATAGAGCACCCTGTGAACATCCAAAGTGTGCAGTAAGGCCTCCCCCTGATTGGAATATTCAGGGAAATAAACAGGCAGGTGGATGGATTGGTTGAGCGTGAACTCAGACACCACCTTAGGCAGAAACTTAGGATTAGTATGCAAAGACACCCTGTCTTTGTGAAAAACCAAATAAGGCTCTTTACACATCAGAGCCTGAAGTTCAGAAATCCTTCAAGCAGAACTTAGAAACATAGAGACATAGACTTTGATGGCAGATAAGGACCGCTTGGTCCACCTAGTCTGCCCATTTCCCTACCTACAGGATAAGCTGCAGATCCTAGTTAACCAACAGCCTATTTCTTCCTACCCCCCACAAGAATTGCCTTATGTCTGTCCCATGCATTCTTTAATTCTCTCACAGTTTTAGACCCCCACAACCTCCTCAGGAAGGCTGTTCCATGCGTCCACCACCCTCTCTGTGAAAAAATACTTCCTCACATTGCCCCTGAGCCGTTCCCCCTCTATCTTCAAATTGTGTCCCGTTGTTCTTGCATATCTCTTTTTCTGAGAGATGCTACCCTCTTGGAATTTGTTGATTCCACTTAGGTACTTAAAAGTTTCTATCATGTCCCCCATCGCCCTCCTTTCCTCAAGGATATACATATTAAGCTTCTTTAGTCTCTCCTCATATGGCTTCTCTTGCAGGCCCTACACCATTTCAGTTGCCCTCCTCTGGACTGCCTCCATCCTGTCTATGTCCTTGAGAAGATGGGGTCTCCAGAACTGGATGCAGTACTTTAGAGAGGGTCTCACCAATTGTCTGTACACAGGGATAACAACTTCCTGTTTTGTGCTGGTGATGCCTCTCCCTATACATCCCAGTGCCCCCCTAGCTCTCCTTACTGCCTTCTCACATTGTTTGCTAACCTTAAGGTCATCTGATATGATTACCCCCAGGTCCCTTTCCATTTTTGTTGTTGTTAGTACCTCCCCCCCATTGTGTAATCTTCCTGGGTTTTTGTTTCGCAGGTGCATTATTTTGCACTTCTTTGCATTGAATTCAAGCTGCCATACTTCTGACCATTCCTCCAACCTTGCCAAGTCCCTTCTCATCCTTTCCACGCCTCCTTGTGTATCAACCCTGTTGCAGATCTTTGTGTCATCTGTAAAGAGGCAAACTTTTCCTTCCAGTCCCTCTGCAATGTCACTTATAAAGACATTAAAAATGACTGGACCCAGTACTGAGCCCTGCGGTACCACACTAGTAACCCCTCTTTCTTCAGAATGGACTACATTTACAATTACCTTCTGTGTCCTGTTGTCCAGCCAATGTTTTACCCAGGCTACCACCCTGGGACCCACTCCCAGGCTGGTTAATTTGATTATTAATCTTTTGTGTGGGACTGTGTCAAATGACTTACTAAAGTCTAGGTAGGCCATGTCCACAGCCCCTCCCTGGTCTACTACTTTGGTCACCCAGTCAAAGAAATCAATTAGATTAATCTGACGACCTTCCTGCTGTGAACCCATGCTGCCTTGGGTCATGTGCCCCACTGGCCTCTAGGTACTCAGCAATTCTTTCCTTCAGAAGTGATCCCATCACTTTCCTCACCACAGAGGTCAAACTGACAGGTCTGTAGTTTCCTGCCTCTGTCTTGCTCCCACTTTTGTGAAGGGGAATCACATCCGCCTTCCTCCAGTCCTCAGGTACCACACCATCATCCTATGATTTGTTAAAAAGGGTAGTCAGTGGTATAATCAGGAAATAACAACAACTGAAAAAAGCGCTTTCCATGACAGAAAGCGCAGCTCACGGCCGGTTCAAAGGGAGGCAGTGAGCTTTTCCAACATGAAAAGAAGGTCCCATGGAGGGACAGGGTCCTGAATGGGGGGTTTCAAATGTAGGATACCCCACAAGAATGTGCAAGATACCTCCGGCTGGGCAACAGTTTTGCCCTCAATAGGTGCATGGTACGCAAAGGTGGCGGAGAGGTGCACATTTAGCAAACAGTACCCCAGACCAGAGTCGAAGAGGAGGTACTCCAGAATCAGATTCACCACGCAGGTGAAGGGATTTAGGTGACAAGCAGTGGCCCATATGGAGAAGCGTTTCCACTTCATGGCATGGGTGACTCTAGTGGAAGGTTTCTTGGCAACCACCAAGACATCAGCAATCCTGGAAGAAACTCCAAGGCAGGTGATAGCTAAGTCTGCAGGAGCCACGCATGGAGATGCACAGAGATGAAGTCCGGATGGAGCAGGGTGCCTTGCTCCTGGGAGAGCAAGCCGGTGCACAGATGCAAGGGAACTGGAGGTTCCACTGCCAGCTGCTGCAGCAGAAGGAACCAAATCTGATGCAGCCAGTAAGGAGCTATGAGAATTACCTCTGCCCCCTCTGACTGAAGCTTGGGTAGAACCCTCTGCAGAAGTGGGAAGGGAAGGAAGGCATACAGGAACCTCCCTTTCCAGGAGAGGGACAACATGCCATACCATAAAACACCAGGCCCTGGATCGAGTGTGCAGAAAAGTGGCAGTTTTGCGTTGAGTGGGGATGCAAAAAGGTCCAATTCCAGGCATCCCCACCTGTTGAAGAGGTCTCTGACCACCGAGGACAGGAGTTCTCACTCATGCATCCTCGACCTGGACTGGCTTAGACTGTTGGCCAGGGTGTTCTGGATGCCTGAAAAATGGATGGCTGAGAATTCCAGGCCATGCTCGATGGCCCAATACCATACCCTCATGATCTCCCGACAAAGGGGGTAGGAATGAATGCCACCCTGCTTGTTAATGGAGAAGACTATGGACATGTTGTCCATCTGCACCAATAGCGGACTGGGAAGGATGTGGGCCTGGAAGAGCTGCAGAGCATACAGAGCTGCCCACATCTCCAGCACATTGATGTGGAGATAGTGCTCCAACTCAGACCAAATACCCTTGGTCTGACGGTTGGCTAAATGGGCTCCCCAGCCCAGGCCCGAAGCATCCATGGTGAGAATCTGCTGTGGAGACACAACGCAGAGGTGGACCTCCCTCAGGAGATTGATGGGGTTCTGCCACAACCCCAAGGTCCTCTTCACCGGATCAGAGACCAGCACTGGCTGATTAAGGTTGTTGGTGCGTTGATCCCACTGGGGAACCCTCATGGAGGTGGGCCAGAGAAACCGTGGCTATAGCCTCTGCCATGTGCTTCAGCAATTGAAGGAACACTCTGGTTGGTACTTGATGACTGGAGGATACCGGTTGGGCCTGCACTATTAAGCACTCTGCTCTGTCCCCCAGCAGGAAGGCTTTGCCCTGGAACAAGTCTAGAACTGAATCCTATGTTTATTTATTTTATTATTTAATAATTTAGTCTTGGATTGCAATACCTTTGAGCAATAAAACTCTTTTACAAAGGTTCCACATCAGTAAAAGTAGGACACAAACAAACACAATGGTAAACAATAGATAAAGTAAATAATGAACATCAAGAAAAAACTATGAAACTAATACAATATAGGTAATCTATAAGAGCACTGTAAGTTACTCAAAATAACTGTGAAAGGGGAAGAATGAAGTAAGAGACCAGAGGTGTGGGCAGCCTAGAAGGCTTTGTCGAAAGTCTAGGGTAATGGGGTGGAAGGTAGGAGCAAGAGAGAAACGAGAGGGGGTACGAGAAAGAGTTGCAAAAGGGGTGATAGGGAATAGAGAGAACAGGAGGGAGAGGGAAGGGGAAGGGAAGATAAGGGGGTAGGGAACAGCACAGAATGAGGTGGGGAGAAGCACAAGTGGAGGGTGGTGGGGGACGAACTAATAGTAGAGGGAGAATAGGTAGTATTAATACAGTCAAGGGGCAGCCAAGTGGGCCTTGCCGAAGACCCAGGAGAGTAAGTAAATGGCGGTGGAAGGGTAGGAAGAGGGAGAAACAAGGGAGGGAGGAGGGAGATTGCAGGAGGGAAACAAGGGTTAAAGAGGATGGGAGGGGTGGGGGATGATGAGCAGGAAGGAGAACAGAGAGAGGCATGAGCAAGGGGAGGAGAAAGGGTGAAGGGTGGTGGGAGGTTGTGGATTGGATAGAGATGAAGTGCCTTGAGGTAAAATATAGATAAATATCATAAGAGGTAAAGGCTGCTAAGGGCGGCAGTCACAAATGCTGTTTGCTAATAGGTGCTGCCGGAGCTTGTATATGTACTGGAGGTGGCACGAAGAGAGAAAGGACTTTGGTAGATTGATTGTAATCCCTAAGGTCTGGAAGAGCCAAAAGGTGCCTTCCAGGATCTGTAACAAGAGATCCCTGGTGGGGGCAGTGAACAGTCAA
This sequence comes from Neoceratodus forsteri, assembly GCA_016271365.2. Classification (NCBI taxonomy): domain Eukaryota; kingdom Metazoa; phylum Chordata; order Ceratodontiformes; family Ceratodontidae; genus Neoceratodus; species Neoceratodus forsteri. Next base: position 779,716,784 of record CM057454.1, read on the forward strand.
TTGTCCAGGTAAGGGAATACATAAAAGCATTGCCTACTCAGAGCTGCAGCTACCATGACTAGGCACTTGGTAGAGACTCGAGGTGCTGAGGAAAGGCCAAGAGGGAGGGCCTGGAACTGAAAGTGGTCCCCCTGGAAGCAGAAGCAGAGGAAAAGGCAGTGGTCCAGGAGAACCTGGATATGGAGATGGGCATCCTGCATATCCAGGGAACAGAGCCAGTGCCCTTGATGAAGAAGGGGCAACAGTCCCTGCAGGGTAACCATCCTGAACAGCTTGTACTCTTTGTAGAGGTTCAGGTGACTGAGGTCCATAATTAGCCTCAGGTCACATGTGTTCTTTTTTTTTTTCTATTTATACTTTTTGTCCCCTACATTGCCACGCCAAGACCATCAGCCCGGTCACGGACTCTGGCTGTGGCTACTCACATTGTAGCCATCCTCCCTGAACCCCTGGCTTCCCCCCCAGGGCGGGGTCACAGCACCTGGGCCAAGGGCGCCGTGACTTAGGAAAGGCAGGAGTTGGCCTGAGTGCCTAATGCAGCCGGAGTGGGCTTCATTGTGGCAGTGAGGGCAGGAGTGTTTTTTCCTTGTTGTTGCGCGGGAGGCAAGGACGTGCAATGACGACCTGCGTCCACCCCGCCTCCTGAATACTGCTGAGCATCGGTCACTGCGGTACCCCCAGCCTCCACCAGGAGTCCGTCCAGCACCAAGCGGTGTCCCCACCCAACCCCTGGAGAAGGAGAGCAGTCCCTAGGATGCTCCATCCTTCTCCCCAGCCAACCCTCCAGCGACCCGTGTCCATTCCCGAACCGGGTCACGTGCCACAAGTGGAAATCAACTGCTAGGCCAGGGCCAGGGTCAGCCTGTCTTCTTGGGGATGAGAAAAAAGTGGAAGTAGAACCCCTTCCCTCTTTGAGCCGGGGGATAGACTCTATGGTCTTCTTGCGCAGGAGAGCCTGAATCTCTTCCTGGATGAGGGCGATGTAGGCCCAAGGGTAATGGGAGAGTGAGAGAGAGTTTTCTGGAGGGGGTACCAGAAACTCGAGGGTGTGACCCTATTCGTTAATCTGAAGTACCCGCTGATCTGAAGATACTGTGCGCCACCCATCCACGTAAAGGGAGACTCAACCCCTGACCACCTCCTCCAAGGCCTCTGATGGTGGGGGGGGTCAGGCAAGGAGTCAGGCAGTGGAACTGGGGGGGCAGAGCGGCTGTGGGTGTTCTGGGGGCCTGAGGGGCAGTTGCTCTGGCTGCTGGGGTGTTTGCCTTGTGCTTAAAGGGTCCTTTCCACTGTTGGCCCTTGGAAGGCTGTCGAAAAGATGGATGAAAGGACTGACATTGGGAAGACCTTGGTTGGGACCAGAACATGGAATGTACCGACCGCAGGGCCTTGCCCGATTCCTGGAGGTGGGAGATGATTTCCTGGGTATCTCCCCCAAACAAAACAGAGCCACGGAAAGGGGTGTCCAAAATTTTTATCTGTATATCCAGGGCAAAACCAGACGCCCTGAGCTATTTAACCAACACTGGACTATTCTATTCAGTTGTCTGAGTGAACTGGGACTGTCACTGTTGCCTAGAAGGTTTTCAGTCCCTGGCACACCCCATCCACCCTACCTATCCACACATATCTATCAAGATAGGGTGCTTCTTCATGCAACCCTGGGCACTCTTGGTACTCGCTTTAATTGGCCCGTGCCTTGTTCATTACCTTACAGAAAACAGGTATGTGTGCGGTCCCACAAACTGATGTTGAGCACACTTGAAGGATTCTAGTTCTGCTATTGCTCTGCTCAGGCAGTGTTGAATTAAACCTTGGTCCCCTACTACCAATCCCTGCTCTGCGGGACCTAGCAAACCTTAAAGGTCTAAGTAGTCTTCACATAAATGCATGCAGTCTCTTGAAAAAAACAGACACCATACAGACATGGATTACTCATATAAAGCCAGATGTTCTGGTGGTCTCAGAGACTTGGCTCAAACCCTCTACTCTGGACATTGAGATGAATATTACGTCCTATGATATCTTTCGAATGGATAGACTGGCCAGAGGAGAGGGGGCTGCCATCTACATTCTGGACAAATTCACCATTTCTATTTCAGATTCTACATTTGTCCTGAAGGAGTTTAAAAGTCTAATGATCAAAGTCCAACTCTCCACCTCCTCATCCCTGAACTTTATGGGATGCTATAGGCCACCCTCTGTGGGCTTACAATTGCTGAGCCATTTAACCAGCTCCTTGGATGCAATACAGTCCGAAGTCATAACTCTGGGCAACCTCAACCTGGACTGGCTATTGGAATGCTACAAACCTCTAAAAAATCTGTGCGACACCATTGGGCTTGTCCAAATCATCACGGAAGTGACTCGTCCGAACAAAAAAAATCCCAACAAAAGTTCCCTGTTAGACATACTAGTAAACAAATCTCACCTATTTTTCCACTTTGATGTCTTCTTCACCAGCTTCAGTGATCATTGCTCCATCGCTTGTATAAAGACTGCACCTAAACCAATCTCTAAATCCAGGTTCAGAAAGATGTTTACGTAGTTTTGATCCTCTGGCCTTCCTCACAGACTTGCAGAACTCACTGCATTGGCAGGACTTCTACCTGGCCAAGATGGTCAAGGCTGCATATGAGATCTTCTAAATCATTGTCCGTGGGGCACTAGATAAGCATGCCCCACTGGTCAAAACCCACACCAAGAGGACATTCCTTTGGTTCACGGCCGAACTGAAGTCCACCTTGCTCAGCAGCGATAATCTCTAGAAAAAGGCGCGTAAATCAAAACTTCCTTCTGTTTGGACTACCTTCAGGACAGCCAGGAATCTCTGCAAAAAGCTTATAAGAACTCCAAAGGCTAACTATTACCATACAACGCTGGACTCTTCCACCACGTGCCCTGCTAAGTTCTGGAGAACACTTAAAAGATATTCAAGGCCATGCATCCTCTGGCTCCCTCCCCTCTAAAATCTTGTATGATGGCTCCTCCGTTACTGACAAAGCCGAGATCCTAGACCTCCTAAACAGACACTTTGCCACCACAGGGATGGCCCTCGATTCATCACCGGCCAACAACCTCCAAACCCAGCTTGCAACCCAGGGCACAACTATCCCTGTCCCTAACCACAGTGCCCCAGACATGGGTTTCTCCTTTCAGCCTATTACACTCAAAGAAGTGGAAGATATGCTCCTCCAGTTGGATACTAGAAAAAAGGCGGGGAGGATCTTATTGGATCGTACTTTTTAAAGCTCAGTCATCGAGTCTTGGCAGCACCAATCACACACCTCTTCAACTTGTTCCCTAGCATGGGTGAACTCCCGTCAATCTGGAAGACTGCTTAGGTCATACCCCTCTTCAAATCAGCAGATCTTCAACAATTACAGGTCGATCTCCTTACTTCCCATCCTCTCCAAACTGCTGGAGAATAGTCAATAATCAACTTAGGAACTGCCTCGATGCTTCCAACCTGCTTAATCCAGTACAATCAGGCTTTAGACCCTATCACAGTACAATGTCAGCACTTGCTAAGATAATGAATGACTGGCAGAGAGCCCTTGACAAAGAATTACATATGTGCAGCCTTTCTTGATTTAAGTAAGGCATTCGATACCGTGTACCATGACCTACTATTGGTTACCCTTCACAATATTGGATTGGACGTACAATCCTTGAAACGGTTTACTCCTGAGAGTGCCTGTATGGACCTGCAATCAGATTTTAGTATACTACAACATAACCTCCTTAACCAAAAACTACTACTAAACACAAAAAAACAAAGATCATGCTCCTGTCTCCACTTGTTATGGCCTCAAATCCCTTGAAGTCTGGCCCAGTGCCACCTATCACCACATTGCTTGGTGAATCACTAGATTATGTTACGAAATTCAGATACCTAGGGGTGTGGATTGACAACAGACTCTCCTTCACTGAGCATGTACAGGAACTCTCAAAAAAACTGAAGCAAAGGCTTGGCCTATTCTATAGAATTAAACATCTGCTTACCCAAGAGGCTGGTACAAACCACTTTCCTAGCTCTATTGGACTATGCTGACTTCCTCTATGGTCAAGTTCCAGGGTCAGCTCTAGCAAAGCTCAAATCCTGTACCACAGAGCCCTCTGCTTCATCTCTGGTGCAACTCTGACTCCCTTAGCGACCACCACATGACTTACATGGTCAGAAAAATCTTCCAGCCCAAAGCGCCCCTCCTCCCCGCACATCCTGCTGACCAGGTCATACAAATTCCTTGACCTCGCCCCTCTCCTACACAACCTGTCCACTACTGACTGGTCCTTCATACACCAAGCTTCGTCCATTGAAGCCGCTCTGGAGGGTTTCAAATCTAGGTTTCTTGCCGTCTGGAACAACTATGCCCTGCTTAGACGGGCTAGGATGCAGGGTGCCCACCTCCCCTGGATAACAGCTGACACCATTGCCAATCTCAAAGCAAGAGACATGGCCTGAACAGCATTTAAGGAATGATGCTTGCCACAAGATCATCTAAAATATCGTGCTCTGCGCAACGCATGCACCAGGCTAATCCGCTGGGCAAAGGCCAATTACTTCAGTACTGCCTTCCACACAAATATAAACCATCCAGCCAAATTCTGGAAGGTGCTCAAATCTCTTTTTGCCCCCCCCTTCCCAGCTCTTGATGTCCACCCTAAACAAAGGCACATCCACGGTTACCGACCCTCCAGCAGTAGCCACTGCTTTCAACTCCTACTTCACTAACTGCACTGCTGCACTGTTACCCTCTCTCCCTTCCCCCTTACCCCCCTATCAGGCCTGACAAAACAACGCCACCCAACCAATCCTTCTCCTTCTATCCAGTTACATCACTTGAAGTGTACTACGCCTTACTTGCCCTCAATCCAACCAAGGACAAATGCCCACCTCCTTTGATATTAAAATGCTGTACCTATTGGCCCCTGCCATTGCATCACCCCTGGCAACTATATTCAATTTGTCCTTCTCCCTAGCCTTGGTACCCGGCTGAATGGAAGTACACCACAGTCATTCCGTTACCCAAAGGAGGCGATCCCTCTGTCCCAGGAAACTACTGCCCCATTTCCCTTCTTCCCATACTGGCTAAAATCCAAGAAAAACTTGTCCTCTCTCAACTATCCTCCTTCCTCGACTCCTCTTCCTTCTACACCCCTTACCAGTCTGGCTTCAGGAAGTCCCACTCCACCACCACCTCCCTGCTGAGGCTCATGGACTCCATCCTCTCTGCCATGGATAAGGGGCACATCACCTCAGCCATCTTTGTCGACCTAGCAAAAACGTTCAACACAGTCTCCCACACTCCCTCCTCCTGACTAAGCTCTCCAGTGCAGGGCTCTCTAGTGTGGCCACCGACTGGTTCAAATCTTACCTGATTGGCCGAACGTAGTCTGTCAGGATTGGTAACTCCACCTCTGATCCTCTCTCTGTCTCATCGGGGATGCCGCAGGGCTCAGTCCTGGGGCCACTCCAGCTCTCTAGCTTCCTAAATGGCCTGCCCTCTGCCTGCCCACATACCTCAATCCACATGTACTGTATGCAGACAACACGGTGCTGTATACATCTGGCCCCACCCCTACTGATGTGGCTGCCACTTGCTCAGCTTTGGTTTCACTCCAATCTGCTTCACCTTAATGCCAAGAAGATAGTCTCCATGACTTTCGGCACAAGGCAGAGACTCTCACGGCTTCCCCCCTCCCCAACATGCCACACCCTGGATGGGACTTCACTGGAGATCTGCACCTCCTTCAGATACCTCAGGGTCTGGCTGGACCAGCACCTTGACTTTTTTGTACACACTGATGACATCCACAAAAACTCCACCTCAGACTGGGTGCACTTTAGCGTAACCATGGTTGCATCCTGCTGCCGGCCCACCGAGCAATTGTACAGAAAATGATTCTACCAATTTTTGACTATGGAGATGTGGTCTACAGTGCCACCCCCAAGTCCACCCTGTCCAGACTGGACTCACTCTTCCATTCCTTCTGTCATTTTGCCCTTGACTGTCCTTACTCCACCCATCACTGTACCCTCTACCAGGATATGGGACTACCCGCCCTTTAGGACCGCAGATCATCTCACTGTGTGCACCTCGCTGCCAAGTTCTGGCATCAGTCCTTGCCTTCCTTCCACTCCATGGTCCTGGTGTCAAACGCAGTCTCATGTCTCACCTGCCTATGCTAGTGCATCATTGTAAATGCTGAACTATTTGCTTGTATAATACTGCCAGGGCCCCCTAGTGCTCTGCGGCAGAATTTTCTGATTTCTGTGGCAGGGTTCCTTGGCTTCTGCGGCAGCATTTTTTGATTTCTGCGGCACGATTTATTCATTTCTGTGACAGAATGCAGTCCTGCCATTGGCTAAATATTATATGGTGTCATCGATGACATCATATGATAAGCATGGAGGAGGGGCTTCATGATAAACAAGATGGGAAAGAATGCCTGACACTAGAGAATAACAGTATATCTGAATGAAAATTCACCAAAAACAGGGACTTCTGGTGACGTCACGGACATGGTGGGTAGCTAACTCTAAGGGCTCCCCGACCACCTCACCCTAATCCTGAAAATTCAGCACAGAAAACACTCCAATACAACTTTTTCAATAGCGAGGCTGATACTATACATGGCAGGGAAGTCACAGAAGGCAAAAGGAAACCAATTACCTCCGTCCTCGACAAGTAAAATGAAGCAAACAACCTTGAGTAGGCCGCAGGACAGCCTAACGGCTTTACCACAACGTAGAAGACACCCCTCAGAATCGTCGGCAGACTGGGATCACGATGATACTGAACCATCGGAAAGTAGTCAAACCCTGAAAAAGATCCTAGCTACAGTAAACAAAATTGATTCAGCACTGGCTGACCTGAGACAAGATGTGAAAGCTCTAGATAGGAAGGTTTCGTCGTTGGAAGCCAGAATCGGAGACCTGTCTGAGGCGCAGGAAACTACAGAACGACTGCTGCTATTCTTACTTCAGAGAGACCGAGAAACCGAAGCTAAATTAGAAGATTTAGAAAACCATTCCTGTAGGAACAACTTCAGAATTCATGGTATCCCCGAGGGGGCTGAGGAAGGCTTTCCAACGACAGCAGACTTCGTGCAGCAAGTGCTGCAGGCAGTGCTCTCTCCACCCCCCGACCTGAGTTTAGAGGTTGATCGGGCCCACAGATCGCTAATCCCAAAACCAACGAATCCCAATGCAAGGCCCCGCTCCCTGATAGTTCGAATGTTACACTTTCAAACTAAAGAATGGATCATTCATGAGGCCTGGAGACTGAAAGACTTAAAATATCAAGAAGCAACAATTTTCTTTGACCAGGACTTTTCCTCGGCCCTGCAAGCCAAAAGGCAAAATGTAAGGGGGGTGATAAGGGAGCTTAGGCTGCAGAAAGATATAAAGGCACAGTTGCTTTTCCCTGCGAGGCTGAGAATTCACCTGGAAGCAGGAATTAAGACCTTCCCATCCCTGGTCGAGGCGAGTGCCACCTTAAAAGAGCTTCAGGTTGCGATGCCAGATTTGGAACAGGAGATTTTAGAGAAAAAATTAAGAGGGGAGCCTGGAACATAGTATCTCGCAACCAGACGAGGAAATGAGGCCTGCCAGGATCCATCGCGATGGCGAGTGTGGGGACATTGCTAAGCTGCTGCTTCATGCTGAGAAGAGAAACAGGACCCAGAATGATGAGAGACCGACCTCACCAACATCAAAAGGCTGAGTTTACTTGCACACGGAGAATGTTTTGCTGAATAAATGTTGGCGCTTGAAGGGGAATCGGTGGACGTCTATGTGAATGCACCAGTGGTTCCACAAGTGGATCATCAATATGGATGGATCGAGGAGATCTAAGGACAGTGACTTTAAACAGACTATTTGTCCTTGGTCCATGAATACATCCTTCTCTCAAGGGGGACACTGGGCTTGGGGGGGGTCCCTCTATAGCTCTTTTTTCTTTACATAGTTAGCCCTATTAGGTACTGGTACTGAAGCGGTAATGATAGGTTGGAGCCATTGGAGGGCGGTAAAGGGTTATTCAGAATATAAATGTTTGATGGGGGCTCTGATTTGGGCAGCGATTTTCCCCTTTGGAGGTGGCTTTGGGGGGGACCTCTCTCTCTCTCCTTACTCCCTTCCCTTTCTTTTTTCTTGCTCCTCCCCCCTTTTTTGGGGGGGGCGGGGGTAGGAGGAAATGACTGGTGAGTCACAGAGGGATCCATATTGGAGGACATAGTAAAGCATAAGAGGGTGGGGGTGGTGGGGTGGTTGGGGTTTGGGTGGCTCTTTCCACATACACAGAGTGACGTCTATTAGACTAACTGTTGTCAGCCCGGGAAGTCACTTAGCTGGCCAAGGTGACAACGCCCCTAAACATCAAAGGGGGTATTGATTATGTCACAGGTGTGACAACTCTGAGTGGTTTTTGACTACTAGAGTTACTTTTCCTAGGAAGTCAATCTAACAGACACTTGCTTTGATTTGAAAAAAGGTTTTTATTGTGGATCCAGGTCGGATCTGACTTTTTCAGTTGATTGATTGGTGTTATTAGTTTATCAGTTTTAAATGTTTCTGGTTATAGTAAGTCGACGAGGGTTCAAAGGGGAAGGAGGGATCTGGATTGGTTCTGGTGAGCCTATAGGGTCGAGATGGATATTCTTGGGGGATAGTATGAATGAGAAGATAATTTACAGGGATAGATTATGGCTATGCGCCTAATGATTATTTCTTATAATGTTAATGGGTTTAATTCACCCATTAAAAGAGCCAAAATCCTAACGGAACTTAATAGGAGAGGCTGTGACATGGCGCTCCTCCAGGAAACCCACCTCTCTGAGGTGGAGCAAATGAAACTAAGATGGCAGTGGGTGGGCAGAGTGCTATTTACCCCAGGCAAAGAGACAAAAAAGGCCGGAGTGGCGATAGTAATTAAAAAAAATTCCCCATTCTGTATTCGGGAGGTAGAGGTTATACTCCAGGGTAGGTGCATTAGGGTCTCAGGGTTAATTCAGGGTAACCTAATTCATGGGGTAAATGTTTACGCCCCCAATAGTGGGGCAGCTACCTTCTATAAGGAGGTCTTTCAGAGGGTGGTCTCACTTCCTAGGGGTCAGTTAATACTTGGAGGTGACTTCAATACCACATTGTGCCCAGTTTTAGACCGGTCATCTGGAAAATTGGAGACTTCTAAGCAGGCCACGAAATGTTTGAGTACATTAATGCAGGAGGGGGGATTTGGGGACATTTGGAGAATATATCAACAAAAAGAAAGGGATTATACATTCTACTCAGTCCCCCAGAAATCATATTCTCGTATAGATTTTTTTATAACATATACCACAGATGCCCACCTATTTTCCAATTCTGTAATCTACCCAATGACTATCTCCAACCATGCCACAATCTCAGTAGATTTTGTTTGGGAGAGGGAACCCAGGACAACGAATTGGAGACTGAATATCTCATTACTTAATGATAAAAATATCATACGACAAATTACAGAGGATATAAAAAATATTGTGACAGATTCCCCTATCTCGGACAGTACCCCAAAGGAGTGGTGGGACACAATGAAGGCCGTTCTAAGGGGACAATTAATCAGTCTAGCTTCAGCAAGGAAGAAACTGAAGAACAAAAAGATAGAAGAACTGCAAACTAAGATAAGAGGGTTAGAACAGGAACATAAAAGTAATCCAAAAGGTAAGGAGAAAATCTGGAGAGACTTAATGGAAAGCAGGAAAGAACTCAATAAGTTAGAGGCGGAGTGGATGCTGCGTTACACAAATCAGAAATATTATGGGGCTTTAAAGCTCCTTGCCATGAGACTGAGAAAGGAACAAGCAGGCAGATATGTCTCATCTCTCCAAGGTGGAAAAAGGAATGCACCCCGGATAGAGAAACCTAGAGAAATAGCCAAGGCCTTTAAAAATTATTATAAGGAATTATATAGCGACAGGAGAGATCCAGAAGAGGTACAAAAGAATGCAGAATCCTTTCTGCGGACCCTGAAGCTGCCCAAGCTCTCCCCAGGAATACAGCAGGAGCTGTCCGCCCCCATTACAGAGAAGGAAATAGCAGCAGTTATAGATAAGCTTCCTTCAGGTAAGTCCCCGGGTCCTGATGGCTACCAGGCCGAGTTCTATAAAAAGTTTAAAAAAACACTAGCACCCAAGTTAGCTATGGTGCTGAATGCTATCCTAGAGAATAATGAACCCCCAGGTTCCTGGAGTGAGGCTATGATCACGGTCATTCCGAAACAGGGGAAATCCCCGGAGCTTTGTGAATCATACAGGCCCATCTCCCTGTTCAACCAAGATTATAAAATCCTCACAAAAATCTTAGCTAACCGACTACAAAAGCATATTGAAAGTCTGGTACATCCGGATCAAACCGGATTCATACCAAACAGACATATGTCTGATAACATCAGGCTTTGCTAAATATCTTGGATTACAAGAATGTCCCCCAGAGTATCCAGATAGCTATTTTTTTGGACACGGAAAAGGCCTTTGATAGGCTAAATTGGTCATACCTAAAAGCAGTTCTCACAAAGATGGGGTTCGAAGGTGCCTTTTTACAGTGAGCCACTTTGGCCTATCAGAATCCTTCGGCTAGGGTCAGGGTTAATGAGACTTTGTCAGAGGCCTTTCCGATTAGGAGGGGCAGTAGGCAGGGATGCCCCCTGTCGCCCTTGCTTTTCGCACTAGCCATGGAACCCCTCGCCCAGGCCATAAGGGAGGAAAGCAAAATACAAGGCATTAATATAGCTCAGGCTCAGAATAAAGTGTCACTTTATGCAGACGACACAGTGATATATATGCAGGACCTGGGGAAGTCGATCCCACCATTGTTGGCCCTTTTGGACCAGTTTGGGAAGATCTCAGGCTTTAAAATCAGTAGTGATAAATCTGAGATTCTACCAATAAAGGGGAAAATTACACAGGGCTTGCGTGAGCTGATCCCATTTAACTGGGTCAGAGAGAAAGTAAGGTACTTGGGGATTCAGATTCCGATTAAATTATCAAGATTATATCAAGTTAACTATGGCGCACTCCAGAAAGCGGTCTTTGCAGACATAAACAGATGGCACTCTCTACCCCTTACTTTTACTCGTAGGATAGATACAGTGAAGATGAACGTGCTCCCTAGATACCTTTTTTGTTCACTAACTTGCTCCAGGCTTTCTCTAGAAGGGAATGGAAAGATTTAAAACAGAAAATTTCAAGATTCATTTGGGCCGGAAGGAAACCTAGAAAGCGGTGGAATCTCCTCACAGAGACAAAGACTAGGGGGGGCAGGGGAGTCCCCGATTTATATAGTTATTATAAAACTGCTCAAGTGGTGCCTATCCTAAGCATATTAAATTCAGGTCAGAAGGGGGGCTGGTCTCTGATGGAGCAAGGAGCACATCAAAACATACCATTGAGGTTGCTACCCTGGTTGCCACACACTGGATCTTAAACTAATCAATAACAGATGGACTAAACATACCCTTAAAAATATGGCTGGAGAATGCAGCTACACTGGGGGTGGTGACCCGGTCTGGAGAGTATATTCCCTTTGTTCTCTGCTGGGTTTTCCGGCCTCCTCAGGGAACTCTTGTTTCAGGAGGTGGCAGGAAAAAGGATTGCTGTTCCTTACCCAATTCTTTCAAAGGGGCACACTGAAATCCTTTTTGGAAATGCAGGGCGAATATAACCTCCCAAGACAGGATTTTTATAGATACCTACAATGCCGACACTACATCTTAACAAACGTGGGAGTGGGGGAGATTCTGGCAGACCCGCCGGTCCCAGTGAGAACCACCTTCTTTAAAAGTAAGGGGGCAGACTCGAGGGGCTATATATCCTTAATTTACAAGTCACTTCAGGATGAGGTGGGTAAAGTACTGACGCAACAAACTGAACAAAAATGGGAAGAGGAGCTAGGTTTGCATCTTGCAGAAGAGGAATGGGCGAGAGTTTGGGCAGGGATCCCTAGCACCTCTAGCTCTCCAAGTTGGGGGGATTTTAGGTGAAGAGTGGTTACTAGGTATTTTATTCCCCCAGTGGTTTCAGCTCATTATTCAAAGGGTAAATCCCAGGAATGTTGGAGGAGATGCGGAGGAGTTGGTTCTTATGCCCACATATTTTGGCACTGCCCTCAGATAAATAATTACTGGGAACAGGTGGCTCAGGCATTACAGAGCATCTTTCAATGGAATTGTGTGCTAACTAGCTCCCATTTGATCCTGGATCTTCTACCTAGTGAGGGGAGGACCAAAAACCAGAGATATTTATACTACATACTAGTGGCATCTGCACTAAAAGTGATTACCCAACACTGGTTAAGTTCAGACCAGTTATCTCTCTCAATGTGGAGGGCCAATATTAACAGAATTAAAGAGATGGAAGCAATAACGGCCTGGTTAAGAATACAGACCAATTCAATGCTAGATGGCTTCCATTTTATGAATACATCGAGAATCTGGAGGGCACTCCCATACTAGCTCAATATCTGCTACCTTGAGACGCTTTGCACCCACGTCGACCAGAAGGTTTTTAAAAATTCTTTTTTTTTCCCTTACTGTTTTCTTCCTTTGCTCTTTCTAGTTTGGTTTTGGCTTTATTGTTTCTGTGAGAATGTGATTAGAGCACTTATGGAGAAATCAAATAACTGAGATTGGATCATTATAAATATGGTTAATCAAGTAGAGCTTATGTAACTGTTATATAGTTTAAAACAGTTTATACAAAGAAGGATTGAAAGGGTGAGGGTAATGGGAATGTATTTCCCCATGGTACTGTTTGAGTGCTACTGAGATAGTTGTACCTTAAGTTAGGGTAGAGACAAGGGAAATACTCCTTGGAGTCATAGTGAAAGTCGTACACTTGCAGAGAGTTTGAAGTGCATTTTAATTAATGACTATTGGATGTCTAGTAATCCTTTAATGGAATGTACACTGTACACTGAATTCATGGAAGTTCTTTTAAACTCCTAATAAAAATTATGCAAGTTCAAAAAAAAAAGAAAATTCACCAAAAACAATGAATTCTGCGGCACTCTATATATTCTGCGGCATGATGCTAATTCTGCGGAAAAGTCCACAACCGCAGAATCACAGAATTCCAAGGGCCTTGAATACTGCCCAATTTATACTGCCTTATTGTATCACTGTCACCATGTTTTTGCCGTTTTGTACTATTTTATCTTTATTGTTGTCATGTACTTTCTCCAGGATGCATCTGGAATTGAGCGGTACTCTGCTCAGCATGCCTTCCTGGTAAAACTCTTAAATAAATAAACTTACACCACGCATCATCGTGCACTTTATGCCCTGGTGGGCTGGTCATCACTTACGTTCAGGAGACAAAGGAACGCTATACTCTGGACCTATAGAGCTATTATTAAGAAACTTCCCCTCTACATATCTGACTGTCTACCCCTCTGCACCTTAACCAATTAATCCCTGAAAAGTTACTCTTACACCTCACTATTTGTACCTAAGGTCAAATCCAGTTTCGGTAGAACTTCCTTCAGCTATGTGCTGCCCCAGTTATGGAATAAAATCCAAAAAACTTTAAAACTGGTTAACCCAATTACGAACATATGAAATTACCAACAGACACAGGCTATTTGGTCTATCTAGTCTGCTCAAGTGTGCAGCACTTCAGTCCATTAGACTGCAGCTGCCCCCCTCCCTCATATGCCCTCCCCATCTCCCACCCCCTCCCAATTTGTACCCTCCCCTTGAATCTGTCCCATCCCCTCGTGAAGCCCCCAACACTCTGCAATGATACAACTTCCACTGGCAGAGCATTCCACCCTGTCACCACCCTTTCTATTAAATAGTGCCTCCGCAATTCCCTCTTGAACCTGCCCCCTTCCAGCTTCATAGAGTGTCCCCTGGTTTCCCTTCCACCTTTCAGATTGAACATACACCTGCTGTCTACTTTGTTCAAACCCTTCAGGTACTTAAAGGTCTCAATCATATCCCCTCTCTCCCTTCTTTCCTCCAGGGTATACATATTGAGTTCTCTCAGTCTCTCCTCACATGGTCTGTCCCCAACCCCAGGATCATTTTTGTTGCCCAGCGCTGTATCCCCTCCAGTAGTTTGGTGTCCCTTTTCAAGTAGAGGCGCCAGAATTGCACGCAGTACTCTAGGTGCAGTCTTACTAGGGACCTGTACTGGGGCAAGATGACCTCCCCACTCCTAGAAGTAATCCCCCTTGCTAAGCACCCTAGCATCCTGCTTGCCTTCACTACTGCCTTCCTGCACTGAGCAGAGTGGTTCATCTGCCTGGTTACCAGCACTCCCAGATCCTTCGCCTCCTTGGATTTTGTTAATGGGACACCCTCCAGCCAGTAACTGTGTCCTGAGTTCTTGCCTCCTAAATGCATCACTTTGCACTTATTGGCATTGAAACCAAGCTGCCAAGTGTGAGACCATTCTTCCAGTTTGACCAAATCTTCCTGAAGTACTTTTGCTCCCCCCCCATCTACCTTGGCACAAATCTTTGTGTCATCTGCGAAGAGACTGATCTTGCTCTTAATCCCCACTGCAATGTTGGTTATGAAAATGTTAAACAGAACCGATCCCAGCACTGAGCCCTGTGGTACACCACTTGTTACTGCCCTGGGTTGAGATGCCCCCCTCCACTACTACCTTCTGCTGTCTATCCTGCAGCCAGTTCTTGACCCATCTGACCAGTTTCCTCCCTGCTTCCATACTCTTCAACTTGCAGGTCAGTCTACCGTGTGGCACTGAGTCAAAGGCCTTGCTGAAATCCAGGTAGAGGACATCACCGCATGTCTCCTGTCCAGTGCCCTCGTAACCCAGTTGTAAAAATCAACCAAGTTTATCTGGCAGGATCTGCTTGAAACAAACCCATGCTGCCTGCTGTCCTGGAGATTGTTATCCTCAAAAAATTGCACCTGTCTTTCCTTGAGGATTGTCTCCATCATTTTTCCCACAATTGCCATAAGGCTTACTGGTCTGTAATTCCCTGGTTCGTCCTTCGGCCCATTCTTATGGAGAGGTACCACATGTGCTTCCCTCCAGTCCCTGGGCACGCACCCTGAGTTCAGAGAGGTAGTGAACAGGTCCACCAATGGCCCTGCCAGGGCCTCTGCCAACTCACTCATTACCGTGGGGTGGACTCTGTCTGGGCCAGGTGCCTTGTCCACCTTCAGGGACTTTAGACCCTTCCTCACCCTTTCCACCATGATTTCCCCATCTGTGGTTGCTTCTCCCCCACCCTCTCCCACCTTGCCCTTCTTCTCAGGTACGGGCCCATCCCTCTCCTTGGTGAAGACTGAACAGAAGTATTCATTAAGGACGTCTGCCCGCTCAGCCTCCTTTTCTACCCACCCACTTCCCCTTCTAAGCCTAACAATTTGACCCTTGCTCTTCCTCTTCTCTTGGATATATCTGAAGAAATCCTTTTCTCCTTCTTTGATCCCGTGCGCAAACCTCCATTTCCTAGCTGCCTTGGCTGCCCTTACCACTTTGTTCACTTCTCTGGATTTCTTCACATATTCTTCTCTGTCTTCTGCCCTGTTGGATCTCTTGTAGATCCTAAATGCATTCCTCTTCTCCCTCACCTTCTCCACAACCTCTCTACTCATCCAACTTGGTTTCTTGGTCCTGGCTTTCTTGCTCTGGCTCTTGACACAAGTTTTTGTGGCTTCAGCCAGTCCTGCCTTGATGACTGCCCATTTTTGTTCCATGTCCATTTCTGGGTGGATGCTTGCCATATGACTTTCCAGTATGTGTCCCATCCTGCCAAAGTCTGCCCTTTTGAAGTCCAGGACCCTAGTTGTTGTAGTGGCTACTTCCCTACCCAGGTTGATTGAGAACCACACTGTGTGGTGGTCACTGCTTGCTAGTGGTTCCTCCACCCTTATATCCCTGACCTGTTCCCTATCTTCCAGTACCAGGTCTAGTATATTCCCCTCCCTCATTGGCTCCATCACCTTCTGGATAAGGAAGCCATCCTGGAATGCTTCTAGGAGGATCTGCTCCCTGGCGCAATTGGTTGCTGGAATGCTCCAATCCACCCCCGGTAGATTAAAATCCCCCACCACCACTGTGCTCCCTTTGCCACTATGCCGCCTTATCTGCTCCCCCAGTTCCCTGTCAATGTCCTTCTGGGCCGGATGTCTGTAAACGACCCCCAGACAGATCTTGGTCACTTTCTGGCTGTGTAGTTGCAGCCAGATTACTTCCGACCTGCCCTCCTCCCCTTCCTCCCTGTTACATCTGATCCCTTCCCTTACGTAAATGGCAACCACCCCAGCATTCCCTTGATTTCTATCCCTCCGGAATGGTTTGTACCCAGGGATGGTTAGGTCCCAGTCATGGTGCCTGGTTGCCCACATCTCAGTAATGGCAGCTATGTCCATCTCCCCTTCTCCATCAATGACTGCAACTCTGCCAACTTTTTCCCCAGGCTCCAAGCATTTAGTGAAACCATTCTCCACACTGCTCCTGTCCTTCCTGCTTCTTTACCCTTCACTTCAACCCCTATTTCACCTAAGGTCGTATCTATCCCGGTAGTGGGGGGAGGTCCACGGGACCCTCTCTCCTGGTGATTCACAGCTCCAATGCCTCCCCCCTACCTAGTTTAAATGATATCTCTCATTGATGAAATCCCCCATCTTCTGCTTCAACACCTGTGAACCTGCCCTGCTGAGGTGTAACCTATCCCCTGCATAAAGATCTGTGTTATCCCATGTAGTACCCCAGTCCCCCACCAATCTATACCCCTTGGTCCCACACCATTCCCACAGCCACTTGTTGAAGTCACTGATTCTTCTCTTCCTGTCTGTACTAGCCCTTGGCACTGGCAGAACTTCTGAGAAGGATACCATTGTTCCCTCTTTGCTGCATAGTTTACCCACTTCCCTGAAGCTCTCTTGTACCTCCTCTATCCTTCTCCCTTCCAGATCATTTGTTCCCAGGTGCACCACAATGTGCAGCTTCCCCTCCACCTTCCCCACATATCTGCCCATATTCTGCCCCACTCTACAAGCTGTCATGCCTGGCATGCATTCTACCCAGATGTTACTTTTTTGGCACCCCTTCCCCCATCTTATATCCTTAAGTATAGAATCCCCTAAAATTAGGACTCTCTGATGCTTATCCTGCTCTCTCTCTCTTGTTGCCCTTTACTCCCTTGCCCCGACTACTTGCGAGGCTCTCTCATCTCCCCTGTCCCGCTTCCTCTTTGTCTCCTCTAACCTTTGCCTTGTCCTATCCCCCCTCGCAAATATGCCTGGGGTAGTGAACTCTACCTCTGAACTATTTTCTGTCTGTGGAACCTCCCTTTTGCACTCGTTTATTGCTCCATCCACCATGCTACCACCTCCTCTACTATTACTTCCCTGTGTCTTCCCTGAAATGTGGCCCTTCCCCACTCTGACTGCCCTCCTCTTCCTATCCTTAGCCTTCACCGGGCTGCCTGCCGCTTCCCTCGTCCTCTTGTGTCCTTGCTCCTTACTTCCCTCTGCAGAGACTGCATCACCTCGCTGAGCCCCCCTGCCACTGTGTCTTCTTGGTGTACTGCCTACTGCCTCCCCGCTGTGTAAATTTTCCCCTATAGCGTCCTCTCCCTTCTCCTTCACTGTAACTTCCCTCCTGTCTGCTACCTGGTCTTCTGGACTAGCCAACCCTGAGAATCTGTTTGCAGTACTAATCTCCTTTCCATTAATGAGTCCAGCCCCCCTTCCCACAGGCTGATATCTTTGCTCCGACCCAGTCTTAGTCATGCCCCTGTGACTGACCCTCCTTCAGTCATCACTTCCTTCCCTTGGCTGCACCAGCCTGTGTGGCTCTCCTGCTGTCTCACCTAGTTTCCCCTTATTTGTGCCTGTTTTCAGCTCTTTTGGATGCCTCATTAATTTCCCCTCCTGGCTGTATTCCCCCCTATTCTGTCTCATCCATGCCTCCAGTTCCCTCCTCAAGTACCCTATTTCCTGCCTGAGCTGGCCCACCTGCCAACACACCCTACAACCCCCAGCCCTCCAAGGCACTCCCAGGAATATGGCTGCGCCACAACCTTGGCAACATACAACCCTTCCCAGGTCCCGCCCTACTTGACTGCCCTTGCATATCCTCTCCTTTCTTAACCTGGTCCAACCCCACTCCATGGAACCCTTCCCCATCTCGAACTCCCCATGTCTGTACAGAAAATATGTGGCCCTCCCACTTAGGCTCTTCCCTGTCTACCAGTGTGGCCTGCTGCCTGCTGTCCTCCCTGCTGATGCCCTGCAGACGCTACACAGGATGCTACGCTCCTGCTTCATGGCACTCAAGCTTCGGGGTCACCTGGTCCCCTTTGAAATATGATTGGATCCCAGACCCACTATTGGCTGGTCCATGTCACGTGACCATCCCCCCTGTGTATTTTCCAACCTCTCTCCCTCAGTTAAATGCCCTCCCTCCTCCCAGCCATGACAAAATCATTTGTTTGGAAGTTACAGTGTTTAAATCACACAGCACACATTGCCATCTCATGAAATGCTACCTCAATCTTGAAAGAAAACAAACAGCACAGAGAAAGTACTCATCTTCCAGTTCCAACTGCCTGCTTCCATCTGCTAAGTTTCACTCAAATTAATCTTGTGGAGTTCAAATCACTTTACTCAAGATCCTCCTCTGAGCCCTGGTGAATGTTTTCCCTGTTGCTAATTGCACTGCTGCCACTACACTGATACTTATAGCTTTCATCCTTCCTCCTACCCTCATCCTTCCCTTCCCCTTATTCTATGCGCCTCCTTACATTTCTGTCATTCTTCCTAGCAGGTTGATTCCTATATTGCAACATTGTTTTATATTAAGAACTGTTGTTTTACATGAATACTTATTGTATATAATTCTTTATTTTTGTTGTATCCAGAGTTGTTGTATCACCCTGTGCCTTAATATTCCTCAGCTTGTCTATGTTATCCTGTTGTGCTGACTATGTGTTATTGTTGTTCTATTGAATTGTTTATGTGTACTACCCAGGCCCACCTTGCAAATGAGCTCGCTCAATGGTGTTCCACCTGGTTAAATAAAGATTGATTGATTGATTGATGACTGATGAATGGCAGAGTATGCAGATCCCTGCTGCTGCCGCATGCCTGAAGGCATCTACAGTGTCACAGGCAGCTCTCAGCACACGGTTGCCCACATCCAAATTAGATTTTAAGAGTTGGACCAACTGCATTTTAGTGGAAGCTTCTGGGAGGGTTTGGACTAGATCCCTTGTCTGATCCCAGATGGCATTCTGGTACTGAACCATATTGTCCAGATTGGCAGAGGAATACATCCACTTGCCAAATTGGTCCAGCTGGCAAGATTTCTTGTCTGGAGGGTGGGTGCTGAGATGTTTGGGCTTTTTAGAGCAGTCATGAGCTGCGTTCATGACCTCTGAGTCCGCCATGGGGTGTTCTCCCAAGAAAGGTTTGCCCACTGGTGCATGGTAAAGGTGATCCACCTTCTTAGTCAAAGACAGGGTGGTTGAGGGGCGATTCCTCGCCACCCTGGTGACATATTCATATGAATCAATAAGAGGATGGACCACCAAAGGGAGGGTCTCCTTCTTCCGGAGATAAATAGCTAGATGATGGCACTCCAGGCCAAGATCCTCTGTCTATCACTCCATAAGGGATTGGATATGGTGCATCACGTCAAGGAGAGAGGGATCATCAGGTGGAGACTTAGGGGTCTCCTTAGGAGGTTCTAGACCATCAGAGGAGCCCCTCAAGTCCTCCAGTGACTCTGAGGATGAAGAGGAGGAATCATCCCCCGATGGATCGCTGTCTGGGACTGGCATCTGAGGGTGACAGTCATCCCTATGCTGGTCTGAGGCCCCCTTTTGTCCCCCAGAATACCCTGTGACACGGGGGTTGCTGGATCCTGCCTGGTCTGGGTCTCGAGATGGGGGGTCCCAGAGAGGAGAAGGGGCAGAAGGGAGCCTAGGTGTGTCCTCTTTGTCCTTCATAAAAGTCCACCAGGCTATAAATAAGGCATTATAATCCACTAGTGAGGTGGATTGTAAGGTGAATAAGGGTACTGGGGAGGAATATATGGATATGTCAGTGGAGGAGCTGGTGTAAGGTACCCTGGCGTTGGACCAGCAGGCACCAGCTAGGGATCCCATGGAGGGCCAGTGGGTGTCGGTTGTGGTGCAGGTTGGGGCTGAGGTGACAGCTGAGGAGTCATCGATGTAGGCATCAGCGTACAGCGCAGCCTGGCAGGCAAAGGCTGGCATCAGTCTGGTGAAACAACCAACGTAGGCCCCAGAGGCGAGGCAGGTGCCTGCAGTGGGGAATTCCTCTGAGGCAGGGTCAGAGGCATTGCCTGTGTGGAGGAGGTGAGCGCTTGCTCTGGGCGATGCCTAGAAGGCTAGCGCCGGTCCTGGAGTCATGGACTGATGATGGCAATGCCTTAACTGGGGTGGGGGGGGCAACGGGCAAAGATCTGCCACCGGAGGTTCCAACCCTGGTAGAGCCGCCTGGCTGAGGACCCATGGGGACTATGGGCCTGAGCATCGAGGCTGGGAGGCAGGGGACAAAGCCGACCTCGCTAGGGTTTGAGAGCTCCCCACCAACCACTACTCTCTGAGTGTGTCAGCTAGCCAGTTTTCAATCCATCTGACAATCAAAGGGCTTACTCCCAACCCCGTCAGTTTCTCCACCAGACCATTGTGGGGGACAGAGTCAAACACCTTGCTGAAGTCCAAGAATAATACAGCCACAGGCTTTCCCCTGTCCAGTTCTGATGTTACCCATTCGTAGAACTCCACAAGATTGGTTTGACATGATCTGCCTGGCACAAACCCATGTTGCCAACTATCCAGACCTCTCACCTCCTCCAAATACACCCCCAATCGTTCCTTTAGTATACTCTCCATTAATTTTCCCACCACTGAGGTCAAACCAATGGGTCTATAGTTACCTGGTACTTCCTTTGACCCCCCTTTATGGACTGGCACCACATGTGCCTCTCGCCAATCCCTAGGTACCCTCCCTGTCTCTAGCAACCTGTTGAAGAGCTCTGCCAGGGGTGCAGCCAGTATGTCCGCCAATTCCCATAGTACTCTTGGATGAATCCCATCCAGCCCAGGAGATTTATCTTTCTTTAGGGCCTTAAGGGCTAACCACACCCTTTCGGTGGAGATAGCATCATCCATCCACTCCACCTTACTGGCCTTTTTATCCTTATCCTGATGTGACACCCCCGGGGTGCCTCTCCCTCCCTCTTGCTCCATTTCTGTTGCTCCCCTGATCCCACTCACTACCGCTTCTATCCCCATTGTGCCTTGCTTTGTAGATATCCCATCCCCCTCCCTAGTGAACACAGAGGTGAAGTACTCATTTAATACCTCTGCCTGGTCCCTCGCCTCTTCCACCCACCCTCCTTCTGATCTCAATCTGCCGAGATGGCCCTTAGTTATTCTCCACTCCCCAATGTACCGGAAGAACCCCTTTTCCCCCTCCCCATATCCCCGTACCATCCGCTGCTCTTTGCTGGACTTTGCCCCCCCGCACCATCCAGGTGACTTTTCTAGATGCAAGATGGTACATTTCCTTTTCCCTATCCCCTCTCATTGTTTTATATTTTTTGTAGGCAGCCTTCTTTTCTCTGACTGCTACCTGAACCTCACTGGACCACCAGCATGGTTTATGTGACCTTGCTCCCTTAGGCTTCACCTTAGCGCAGGTCCTGACTGCCTCATGAAGTCCCCGTTTTATGACCTCCCATCTCTTTTCCACATTTGTCATTGTTGTAATCCCCTTCAAGTGATCCTTGAGAATATTTCCCATGCCCACAAAGTCTGCCCCCCTGAAGTCCACTGCCAGTGTCATAGATCTCTCCCCTCCTCCCCCCATGCTTATTTGAAACCAGACAGTATTGTGGTCACTCCCAGTCAGGGGATCCTCTACAACCAGGTCCCTTACCAGATCCCTATCCACGAGAACCACATCCAGGACATACCCCTCCCTTGTGGGCTCCATCACGTGCTGTGTTAAGAACACATCCTGGAAGCCATCCAGCAGCCTCTGTTCCTTGGCCACCTTAGAGGGCATGGTTCCCCAGTTTGTACCTGGCATAGTAAGGTCCCCCATCAACACCACTCCCTCCCCTTTTGGTCCACACTGGGCAATGATGTTGTCCAGCAAACCATCCTCCAGAACATCACCCATCCCGGGGGGCCTATATACTATATGCAGCTTGACCTTTCCTCCTGCCAGAGTTCGTAAGGTGACCTATAAGGCCTCCACATTTCCCTCTGCCTCTAATACCCTAGCAATTTCTATGTCATCTCTAATGAACATAGCCACTCCACCCCCTCTGCCCTCCTTTCTATCCTTCCTAAGCATAGTGTACCCCCGCACATTTAGGTCCCAGTCATGGTTTTTGTTGGCCCACATTTCCGTGACCTCCGCCACATCCACCCCCCGAATCAGCATGGCTTGGAATCTGGCAACTTGTTTCCCAAGCTCTGGCATTTACTAACATCACCCCACCCCTTATCCCTGATCCCTTTGTCGAACCCCACCCAGGTTCCTTATACTTCCACCCTTCCTCTGCTCCTCCTGAAACCTCCTCCCCCAATCTGTTTCCCCCACCCACTTGGGTTTGAAGGCTCCCCTCATCTGGAGGAGAGGGCTTCTGTCGCCCCTCTCCTTATCCCTTCCCTCACAAGTTTAAACCCCTCCTTTCTTGAATGTAGTCAGCCACCCCCGCTTAAGGACTTCCTTCCCTAAGGGCAAGATGAAGCCTGTCCTGGCATACAGTCCCTTTATCCTCCCAAACTCCTTTCCAGTTCCTAACACACCACCCACTTTCTTCACCCCACTTCCTGAGCCAGTCCATTAACCTCTGTGATCTTCAGTTTGTTCTCCACTGAGGCTGCAGTACTGTATTATCTCCCGAAGGAAATGTTGCATCCATTATCCCGACAGACTCTGGCAAGTTCTGGAACCTTGCTTGGATTTCAAAACGCTATTTCCCTCTAGATCGTTAGTTCCCAAATGCACCAGAAAATCCAGTTTCCTCCACAATCCCTAACCAGTTCGTGCCCCATGAACTTTGCTCTGTGCACTGTCAACCGAGAGATACTCACTACCTTCAACCTGGCTATGGCATCCACCCCCCTGTCCCTCCCAATGGAAACCCCTAATCATCGAGTCTTCCAATAACAGAACCTTAACACCACCATCATCCTTATGATTACCTCCATTATGTGCTCTCAACCCCCCCATCCTCCCCTTTATTCGTGATCTCAATTCCGTGGGAGTCATCCTGCCTTATTAGAGACCCCCTTGTCACCCTCCCCTTTCTGCCTCCCTTGTTATTTTGCCCACTTAACTCTGACCCCCCCTGAATGGTGTCCCCTTTAACCCTCTCTTATCCGAACCATTTATCCTGGCCCTGATGGTTTCTCCTTCCCCCACACCGCCATCCTCCCTCCCTTGTAATAGTACACCTACCTCCAGAGGCCCTCTGTGAGTCCCCTTTACCTAGGGCCCCATACTTGGTACAGAACCCCCCTCCTGAAGGGCAGCCCCTCCCCCGCCTCATCTCCCAGTTTCTCTCCAGTCATGCTCTCCTCCCTCATGTCTGCAATATGTTGCATCTCCCCCCATCTGCTTAACATTTATGTTTCCACTTCTCCCTCTGGGACTATTTCTATCCTTTCCATTGCCGGTCTGTGATGCCATATGGGTAGCTGACTCCTTCCCCCTGGCCTCTGTATCAGTTTCCTCATTTCCACCAACCCCTTCCTCCCCCTCTAGGTTTCTTAGTAGCTCAAATTTATTGTAACACTCTATGCCAGCCTCCATCGAGTAACCGGAGTTTCCCCCGACTGCCCCTCTAAACTGCCCCTCTTCCTCCCCTCTTGCCCTGTTCTCTTTAGGAGCTCCCTTCCCACAGTCTGCTCTTTTAGGCTTCCCCACAATAGCCCCTCCCTTCTCACTGTCTGCTCTTCTAGGCTTCCCCACAACAGCCCCTCCTGACTCTTCCCCCTCCACTCTCTTAATATTAGGAATGTTTATCCCGTAAGTTTTCCCCTTAGCGTCAACATCCCTATGTAAGGGTCCTCTGTCCCTAATATCCCCCCTCCTTCTTGCTGTAACATAACGTCCTGTAATTTCTGAGCGTTGCCCCAGCCTCCCCTCAGCCCCACCCTTCTGCTGCCCATATTCACACCCCTTATCCTTGGACACATCCCCCAACTCCCCCAGCTTACTCCTTAACCAATATACTTCACTCCTGATACGAGATAGCTGTCTACAGAGTGGGCAGCCTCCCTCTCTCCAGGCCCAATTGAAAATTATTGCCACCCCACAGCCTGTGCAGCCTACAACCCTTCCGAAGATTCCTGCCATGGTGGAATGTGGCCACCCTGTTTGTCCCTCTCTGTTCATAATGGCACACACACCTTTTCTCAGTCCCTTCCCCCTTGAATACAGTCTCTCTCTGACTGTAGTTGTTTACGAACCCAATGTCAACCCCACCAATAATGTTCCCATGTCTCACAAACACATAAAGTCCAGTGTGTGTCCAGTCCTGCTAACAGTGTGTGTATGCAGACATCAGGTACCGTATGATGTCACAGGCCCACCAGTTCCTGTTGCTTCAAATTTCAGTCACAAACAGAAATGAACAGCCCTACAATCCCAACCCCCAGTGGCTTTTCAATATTTAAGAAAGCCTACAAAACAGGGTAGGTGGGAGGGCTCTACCACCATCAGGCAAACATCACATTTAAATTTCACTCTAATTATCACTGCCAAACAAGTGTTCCCACAACCAGCACACAAGCCCCAATAGTTACAATATCACAGCCCAAGTAACAGTTCCAACTCAGAGTAGTAATTTGTAACACACAGAACTAATTTCAAGTACAAAACTATTCAAATATTCCAGTTAAAACAGAAGATAAACCAAACCTCTTTCCTGAACAACCTCCTACTTCTGTTCCCAGGTGAACCATGAAAGACAAGATGATTCTTGTAATTACCCCTTCCCCTAACACTAGGCAAACAACACATTTAAATTTCACTCTAATTATCACTGCCAAACAAGTGTTCCACAACCAGCACACAAGCCCCAATAGTTACAATATCACAGCCCAAGTAACAGTTCCAACTCAAAGTAGTAATTTTTAACACACAGAACTAATTTCAAGTACAAACTACTCAAATATTTCAGTTAAAACAGAAGATAAACCAAACCACTTTCCTGAACAACCTTCTACTTCTTCTCAAATCTAGGATGGGCCTTAAATCCCCTGTGGATTTGGGGACTAGAAAGAAGTGGAAATACAACCCCCTGTTCCTCTGAGCTGTGGGGACAGGTTCTATGGCCCTTTTTTGCAGCAACATGCGAATTTCCCACAGCAGCACTGGAACGTGGTCTGGAGAGTAGCGTGACTGAACTGGAGACAGATCTGGGGGCCACTCCAGAAGTTCTAGAGTATGGCCCTGCTCTATGAGTTGCAGGACCTAAGCACATGTTGTGATTTCCCTCCACCTGTCCAAGTGGAGGGAGAAATAACCCCCTACCACTGCCTCCTGTAGTGCTGGAGGGTGGGGTCTGGTAAGAAGTCATGCTGAGGCAGTACCAGCTGTCAGGGCCATATCACCTCCTCTGGGGGCCTTCTCAGTGGTGGCGGTAGGGGTAGGCAAGGCTGTTGCTTCCCGATGCTTGCCCTGGGGCTTGATGCCCTGCTTAGGCTTATGGTAGGCCCAACAAACACGCATCTTCTAGCCACTTTTTGGCTGGGTGTGATAGAGAGAGTGAACTGAACGCAGAGTCCTACCTGAGGGCTGCAGGTTAGAAAGGATGTCCTGCACATTGGCCCTAAAGAACTTGTAGCTTCTGAAGGGGGCATTTAGGATGGACTGTTGTATGTTCATAGCAAACCATGACATCCTGAGCCAAGAGTGCCTTCTCAGGCAAATGTCAACTGCAGTAGCTCTAGCAGAGGCGTCAGCTGCATCACGGGCAGACCTCAAAAGGTGCTTGCCCAAATCTGCCCCAGACTGTAAGGCTTTGAGTAGTTCCTGCCTCTGAAGGCCCTCTGGAAGGGCGTGGGTAGCAGCACTGGCCTTATTCTAGAAAGTATTTTGCAATTTGACCATATGGGCAATGTAATTCATCACCCTGATGGTCAGCGTAGCAGAGGCAAAGGTTCTTTTTCCCATGAGGTCCAGCTTTCTTGACTCCTTATCAGGGAGAAAAGAGCTAAGGTGTTTAGGTTTCTTGGTCCTGTCATAGGCAGCATTCATCACCACTGAATCTGCCTGTGGTTGCTCTGCAAAAAAAAAAATGGTTTCCCTGAGGGAGCCTGGTACAATTTGTCCACCTTTCTGGGCATGGCAGGAATCAGATTTGATCTGTACTGGGCAGCCACGGTGGCATCCTCAAAGGCTACTATAAGAGGTGAAATGATGAGTGGTGGAGAATCTGGCAGCTCCAAATAGTCAGATTTCTCCTAGTGACATCCTGCTCCTCAGCATCGAACCCCCATTGCACTCATTTTTTTTTCCCATCCCCAAATTACAGAAGGGACTCAGCCCCTGCCCCATACACCATCCCACCATGCCCAGACTTACCTCCCCTAGGCGGGGCCACCGATCGGGCACCCTCCCAATGGACACTGGTAGCAAGCCCTGGCTAACCCCCCAGGGTGGGGCCACAGGAGCAGAACTCCCCCTGGCAGACAATGGTGGCAGTGGGAATGGTAGAAGAGCAAGGCATCATACCTGGAGCTGGATTTTCTCAATGTTGTGTTCGCCTGGAGGTGGGATGTACAAAGATGTCCACAGGACAAGACCGACATCTCTCCCACCTCCCACATAACTAGGCACTGGCTATTTCGCTAAGAGGCCAGACACTCCTCTCCTTCCCCCAGAAAAGGAGAGCCGCCCCTTCAACACTCAATCCTTCCCCACCTGGCTGCCCCTCTGACTCCTGGGTCCGTTCCTGAACCGGGATGTCAGCATCACAAGCCAATGCCTTACTGCTGCACCAGCGGGCTGGCTTAACCCATGGCAGTCTGTAACTGCTTCATTACTGAGATAAAAGACAGGACATCTGTGGGGGGGGACCTCAGGGTATACTTGGTGGAGTCTTCACCACCTTGAGGAAACCATGGAGGTAGAGTGGGAAGGACTGGCATCTCCTTCCTCCTAATCCTCCTGAGGGAGAAGATAAGGATGGTACTCTTCCTTATATCCTGGCTGTGACATTGGCATCAATGGTGTCGAGGAGTGAGGATGAGCAGGGCGCGGCGCCATGGAAGGCGTTAGACCTGTAGCAGGCCTAGTAGGGCCCAATGTCGCTGGCCCTGGGGGGGGGCAAGGCTGTGCATGAATTCCCAGAAGCACAGCATGGCTGGGACATCAATAGAGACTGGTGTCAGAATACCCTGTGGTGCCGACGGAGAGCTTGGGGTCCTGGCATTGGTGGTATAGCCTGCAGCGATGATAGGAGGGGCTGTGGCCCTGGTGTCAGAAAGTAGGCCTGGGATGTTGTCGGGGTGGCCTAAGATCCCAAGGATGATGTGGTAACCTGGGCTGATGATGGGGGAGGTAGAATCTATGACATTGAAGCAGAGGCCCTAATAACGGCCAAGGACATTGCTGGGATAAGAGGGACCCATGATGATGATGTATGAGTACCGGTTGAGTCCAATCCAGTGCAGCTCCCTGTCTGGTGGCCTGAGGAGAAGAAGGGCCAGAAGAGTAGGGGCTGATAGGTCAGCAGGGGCAAGAGGAGGCCTGAAGCCAAGGAGCCACTGCCAACTGGGGTGAGATTGGCGGGAGGCACTGCCAGAGCTGACCCTGTAGAAGAGAGGGTGTGGGTGGCAGAGCGAGCCGCTGCTAAGGTGGATGATGACCCCCCCCCGTGGCCGACACCCTAAGTTGCGACCATGAGTGAGCCAGGGAGGATCTCTCCTTGCTCTAATCCTTATCCCAGTGAATGAGCTTCCTGGCCAACTTGTCCTGGGCCTTGGAGGAGTGGGAGCCCATGGACAGGACCAGGGAAGCAGAGGAGCTTCTGGCCTGGAGTTCCTTCTCCATTTGGGCGACCTTCTGTTTCAGCAAGAAGCTTTCAAGGGTCTTCTGGTAACGCTGCCGGGTAGCCTGGTTGAATCTGCAGCAGACTTCACAGGCCTTAATGTTGTGGTCCAGACCTAGGCAGCAGGCACAAGTGTCGCGATCATCCTTATCAAACATCTTCTGGCCGCACCCTCAGAAGTGAAAGAGGTTTTTGGGTCATTCGGCATAAACAGAAAAACCAAAATCACTTTAAAATAAAGTGATTACTAAAACTAAGGTGAGAAAAGAAAGAAAAGGTAACAGTAGAAAAATTGTCAGTCGACTGAAGTGGCGGTGTCTCCGTGAAGTCCGATATGCAATGGTCGATGGCAGGAAAAGAAATGAGGAGGGCGTGGGACTGCCCATGTCTACATGGGAGGGAAGTCACCTGCATCTGACGTCGTCATGGGCGGCCCCTTGTAGACTGCTAGCAAGAAAAGTTTCCATGTGGTCCTAGTGCATAAGCAGCTATAGTTACATGGGTGTGGCCTGATGCAAGAGATACCCTCGAAGATCTGTTTTTCTTATCTAATTCCTTTTGGACAATCTACATGTTCAAACTCAGGAAAGCATTTCGTAGTGTTTCTTGAGGTGGTCAGTATCAGATTCATCTGTAGTGTCATGGCAGACTTGGTCTCTGCTAGCTGCAACATTTTACAAGTCTCTTCTACCAGATTTAAGATAAGATACCCGTCAAGCAATGATAGTACTGAGGATTCCCGATGACCCTCTGACCATACTCTTCTGCTTCAGAACCCTAACCCTGTGGCTCATCAAAATGATCTTCACCTTGGACACTTTCTAGATTATCTGGCCGAAGAGTGTCTCCCAGCCTGGATATATCTGGGATTGATTTAAAATCAGGAAAAGCATCTTTATCGCCGAAGTTGTCCGAATGATGTCCTGGTACATCACCCCCATGCCATGAGGTGGTTAACTTGATTTTTGTGCTTTGCTGGCTGACCACTGGAAGTGTCAGGTAAAGGCTCCTCTATATAAAATATTTTATTTAGATAGTTCAGCAATGACCAATGTACTGTAGCTGCCAAAAAAAACACAAAAAAAGAAAAAACAGTATCCCACATGACTGGTTAAGAGGAGCTGAGAAACTAGCATTGGTTCTGGTAGTAAAGAATGGGCAGAGCACACCAAATGAAAACTGCTTGGGACTCTTGTGATATACTTTGCATTTCTTATTGAATGAAGAGTCTACAGAAAACCATGGTGTGTATATAGACGTAAAACACTACTTGTCTTTTTGTACCTTTACACAGGCTACTAATGAAACGTAGAACATCAAAAAAATCCCACAAGCATCAATTTTTTGCACTGTCATTTTTTTTTCTGCAGTTGCACCATATTGTTTCTACAACCGCATCAGTTTGCATTAAAAAAGAAAAAAGGACACACACAGAAATGTCAATATTTGCATGAAAAATGGAAGCCACTGCATCAAGATGGAGAACAATCATGTGAAAAACAGTTGAAGGCCAAATGATCATGTAAAAATTAAAAGCATAACAAGACAAAGAAACACACGCTTTAAAAAATCCAGCTGTTTTTCCCTATAAGCCACTGCCTCCTCTGGGTTAGGTCTGGTACCAGTGATCTCCAAGCCCTGCCTGCCACTCACCTATCATCTGCGCCACTGGAGATCCACATAGGGCAGGGCCTTGAGAGTGAGAGCAGCTATCATTCAGATGATTCAGCACACACTGGCTTTCTATTCCCCACCACCACCCTGTATGACACAGGCAGAAGCCTTCTCACCAAAGCACAAGCACACAGCGTTCCCCTGCGATGAAGCTCCCTGGCCCACAACAGGTCTTTTCCTATTAAGAAATCGGAACTTAAGCTGAGGGCAGGCCAAACACATGACACTAAGGAAAGGGGCTGATACTCAGAAGAATAGTCTGAACCCCCCAACTTACCTCAGACTCCAGGCTAGAAGGCAGACCAGAAACTAAAAAAGCTTTTATTTTTTCAAAACATTTATCTGGCACCCTGAAATATCAGGCATGCAGACTGGCAGAATGCCTGGAGCTCCAATGAGAAGGAATTAAAAACAGCAGAGACCATTAAAAAGGGCAAAACTTGTAGGATTTAAATGTAGAAAATAACTGTTATTAGGA
Organism: Neoceratodus forsteri; assembly: GCA_016271365.2. Lineage (NCBI taxonomy): Eukaryota > Metazoa > Chordata > Ceratodontiformes > Ceratodontidae > Neoceratodus > Neoceratodus forsteri. The sequence continues at coordinate 779,747,007 of CM057454.1, forward strand.
AACGGAGCTTTACCTGTTGCAAGTTAACAAATAGGAGAAACAGAAGAAATTTCTTCATACTTACCATAATTTCCTTTTCTGTTAGCTCCTACATTGCCAATGGGTATTCATCATGTTTGGGTACTATGCACCCCTACTAGGGGAAAATGGCACAACTCAAAACTTGGGAATGTTGGGCATGTGAGGATTCCGGACAGCAACTCTCCAGTCACTAGAGTCTTCGCAGTGCTTCTAAATATGAAATAAATGACATATCGGTCGACTTGACACCAAAGCACACAATTAACTGTCTATACAGATACGACTCTAGCCAGAACACAAAAGACAGTAAACAGTGGCCTACCTCGTCAGATGAAGACAGGTGACTGCTTGAAGCTCGTATTCCACAGTTCACGTGTTGCATGGTCCAACATAGGGTTGCCACCTTTGGATGAGGTGAAAACCAGATACTAAACCACACCCCTAACTCCACCCCGGCTACATTCTTTTTTATGACGGAGGAGTATATCACTCCTCCATCAAAGACATCTGTTATGTTTGAAAACACTTTTTAAACTATTTTTTATTCTTTCATGTTTACTCTTTGGTAGGTAGGGCCCACTGGGCACAAGGCCCATTTACAGGGGTGACCCAGGAGCATAGGGAGGTAAAGTGACTTGCTCAGGGTCACACAGTATACAAGTGGAGGCTTTGGGAATTAAACTACGGTCTGCTGGCTGTACCAAGCTTGTTGCTCTAACTTCTATTAAACACTCTTCCAGTTTCCTTTTCAAATCAGTCAGGTATTTTCTGATATGCTTTGACCAATTTTTTATAATTTTTTTTTCCTCCCCGGCCCGGGTTCAGAGTACTTTTCTACAATATAGATCAGTTTCCAACAGACTTGGTACCTTCCCTCGAGAACAGTTTTACAGTATCTCATCCTCACCTAGGGGGTTTATGTGCCTACTCCCCCTCCCTCTAAACCTACCCCATACCTATTCTGCTAAGTCCCATCCCCACTCCCCAAAACATTATATCTTGTATTCTCTGGTCAACTCAAGGACCAGTGACCATATACTATTACATTTATTGACTGATTTACTATCCAGACTGTACTGTTTTTCCAAATTAATACAATCGATAAATTCCTCCAGAGCATGTGATCGGGTAGGGTGCAGTCTTTCCAATGCCTTGCCTTGCTATGCATCGTCTCATATTAATAAGCTTCCTTACATAACCTATAGGGAGTGACTGACGACTGAAGAAGCCCAGCAGGCAGAGTTAAATTTCAAATTTTATTTGAATTCCCTGACTCTTATTTAGGGTTTCTATAACCCTATCCCAAAGTGGCCTTATTTTTGGACAAGTTGCCATTATATGAATCAGGGCACCTTTCTGGGTCCCACATCTATTGCACATTGGTGAAATTCCTTGGTTCATCTTGTTAAGCAGGTAGGGCATGTAATATATTCTATGAAATATGTTACACTGAATCTCATTTAATCTGTTACTTGTTGTTGATTTTTGATTGCCTCTAGCCATTTATTTTCCATAATACTACGCTGGAGTTCTTTTCCCAGCTCTGTTTTAATTTAATCAAAGGTGATTCGTTTTTGGATAACTGACTCTTGTAAATTTTGGAAATAACTTTAATATGATCTTTATTTGAAATCCACATCTGGGCAGATGTTATTTTAGGTTTGATTAACCTTTTTCCACCAACTTAAAGTGACTTACCAACTTCCCCTGATCTCATGTTTGCAGATCACCTTCCCTTCATTGCATGATGCAAAGCTCAGCCACCTCAAAGTTAAGTATTAAATATATACAAATGCTTAGTTTTTGTACATTTTTGTGCTGCAGTTGTCTCCGACAGACCCTGATTTTCGGATAGTTAAACCTTTCTGCCTCTGGAAGACCAGACTTAAACCTAAGATGTGCGAAAGTCCCAAAGTTCCCCTCCAGATACAAATCATCTAGATCCCAAATATTGTGTTTTCCCATGGGCTAAACCCTTGAGCCCTTTCCCCACCTATACCATCTCTGGTTATAGTTATTGGACTATGCTTATTTATTCTTATGTTTTCTTTCATTTCTCTACGGTATGTATTCTAGGTAGAGACAGTGGATCTGAGACACGGATTTTCTTTTTTATTTCACTTCTATCAAATGTTTTATACAAATGGTGATATTTGTTTCCATTTTTTGTGCTATTCTTTTACATTCTGCCCACTAGGGGGCGTTTTCTGAATAATATTCTGTATTATGGCTTATTATAGCCGCTTGCTGGTATATCCTTATATCTGGTAAATTCAGACCTCATTGTTCCCCTCTTGCCATCAGTTTTCTTAATGTCATCCTTGTTTTGTTTTTTTCCCACAAAAATGTTTGTATCAATTTTTCTCAGACTTCAATTTGTTTATTAGACATTGATAAAGGGAGGGCTTGCAGAACTTCCAATATTCTCGGTAGAACATTTTTTTTTTATTACTTATGTTCTCCCCATCAAAGAAATTGGTAAATGTGACCAGTTTTCTAAATCTTTATTTTCTTTATTTATTATTTTATTTAGCTTTTGTTTACCAGGTAAGCACACTAGACAGTCACGTGCCTATTTTTAGGTGCGACCCGGGAGAGTTACAGAGATACAAGCAATAACAGTACAGAGGCTAGCATCAAGTTACACAAAGGCACAGTCAGGATACAAGCAAGAAGGACCAGCCGAAACAAAGTACAAAGGCTTGGGTCCAGCTCTCAGGCAAGGTACAGACAGGTATAAGCAATCGACTACAGTCAGGTAGCAGGCAGAGAACAATTTTAGTGCAGTTCAGTATGAGGCAGAACAACCCAGGGAGGGCAGCCAGGAAAAATTAGAGCCAGTGTCAGCAGCAACAATATTTGTGAATATTGCTTATTTGTTATTTATTTTTGGAATAAGTGCACGCCCGCAGCAAGGAATTTTTTTTTTTTTAATTTCAGGCACTACACGGAGGGAGGGACTACAGGGGACAGAGGCAGCTTGAGGCTTGTTTTAGGTAATCCCAAAGGGAGGATCTGAAGCAACTGTGGGTTGGGGCAGTTCTTACGTGAGGAGGTAGAAGGTTCCAGGTTTTTGGGGCAAGAACTGCAAATGCTCGATCTCCCAAAAGGGAGTGAGTCTTCGGAACCATCAGCGCCTGGGATTCACTGGACCTCAACTGATAGCCAAAGGGGACAGGCTGGAGGAGGTAAGCAAGTGCTGGAGGAGTAGATGATCGGATGATGTTATCCGTAAAGTTGCCCATAACGAATGAGCGATGGTTGCTTGGGGAAAGCCAACCCAGTCTAGAGTACAGTAAACACCGATGGGTGAGACGAGGGGCTGATAGGGCGAACCAACATATGTTGTTATACGAGGTGCTCCACTTGGAGAACCAGGCTTTGGGGGCATTCGTGAAGGAGGTAAGCCCGTAACAAAGCGAAGGGAGGAAGACCCCTTTTGCCAGGGCAAGTCTGGCAGCTGGGGTGAGGCAACTTTTTGCTCTGTACACAAGTCCTAGTTTGCAGTTGGTTGCCTTACAGGAGTTAAGTATGTGCAGGGTGAGATCCATTTGTGGGTCAAGAGTCACCCCCAAGTACTTGAACGATTCCACCACCTTCAAAGGGGTGCCGTCAGTGCCATCAACTCTGAGCACGTCCGGGCACGCTCTCACCTTGGGAAGGGAGCCGAATAACACTGCCTGCATCTTCTGAAGGTTGATTACCAGCTTATTTGCCTTGAGCCAGGATTGGATGCGACTGAAATCCAAGTTGAGTCCATAGTTAATGTCATCAGTACTTTGTGAACTGGCAAGGAGCACCATATCATCGGCATATAGAATAACTTGTCCAAAGGTTGGGATTGAGGGCAACTGGTTTATAAGGAGGGTAAACAGGAGGGGACCAAGGACCGACTCCTGAGGTACCCCACAGGCTACTGGTGATAGGACGGATGTGGCATTTTGGAACCTTGTGTACTGTTTCCTAGCCAAGAGATAGTTAGAGAACCAGGCTAGGATGGGAGGGGAGAGACCAAAAGACTGGAGAGCAGAGCCCAGGAGGGTGTGATCGACCAAGTCGAATGCCTTGGACAGGTCTATGAAGACAGCCCCCGTGAGTTTGCCTTGATCAGTCACAGTTCTAATGTTTGAGGTGACCTGTGCTAGGGCAGTGGAGGTGCTATGTCCTTTTCGGAACCCATGCTGCTCAGGGGAGAGAAGGCCATAGGTTTGGAGGAAGAGGGCAATCTGAGAGGCCACTACTTTCTCGAGCAGTTTGTTGACTGTGGATAGAATCGCTGTGGGTCGATAGTTCTTAAGTAATTTGGGATTGCCATGCTTGAGGACAGGGGTCACACGGGCCACCTTCCAAATGGGAGGGACAGACCCCATCGTGAGCGAGGAGTTTAGAATATGGGAGATCGGGCGGACCAAGAAGGAGGCCCCAAGGTTTAGCAGTTTGGGCACAAGGTTGTCATGCCCAGCACTGGAGTAAGGGGAGAGACCTACTAGGAGCTTCTGGGTTTCTTTGAAGGAGACTGACTTAAAGTAAAAGGGAGGGAGGGGAGGATTGGGTGGAGCACCAGGAGCAGGACCTGTATCCTTAGAAATTGAAGGCATAGAGGTATAATCAGATAGGTCCGAGAACAGGTTGTTGAATGTGTTAGCTATCGTTTGGGGATTATTGCAACTGACTCCGTTTATTTGCAGGTCAGGGACCTGCTGGCAGGCCAGACCATTTACCGTGTGCTTTATAGTGCGCCAGAAACTCCTCGGGTTCTTGGCGGACACTTCGAGGCAGGCTTTGCAGAAATCACTCTTTGCCAAGCGGATTGCCCATTTGTATGAATTTCTAAGCTCTCTGTAGACCTCGAAGTCAGATCTGTTCCCAGAGGCTTTGTATGTTAGCCAACTTTTGTTCCTGAGCTTCATCAGGGCAAACAATTCCCCTTGTAACCATTTAGTGACTGTGCCCCTCACTCTTCTTTTAATGAGTGGAGCATGTCTGTCTTGTAGTGAGGTGAATATGGTCAGGAAGCTGTCTAGAGCAACCGAGGGGTCCGGGTCAGCATATACCGGGGACCAGTCTGTCAGGCTGAGGTCGGTATGGAAGTTGTTTAGGTCAAAGTTTGAGTAATCTCTCATCTGTAAGACTTTTGGTGGAACCCTGAATTTTTAACCTTCCAGATGCAGTATGTAGGGCAATGGTCCGAGATCGAATCGGGGAGGAGGCCTGAGGCGGTAATTCGGTCAGGCCTATTACACAGCATCCAGTCAAGCAGAGAGCCATTTTCCCCAGAGGAGGAGGTCTGTGGGTTTGGTGATAAGTTGGCTGAGGGCAGCCAGATAGAAGGGGTTCATAGATTTTTTGCATTCCCACTCAGCCAGTTAAGGTTGAAGTCCCCAAACATTAGGAGTTCACTAGTCCTCACCTTGGAGCTGAGGCAGTCAAGCAGGTAGGAGAGCCCATAAACACCACCTTTTTGGGGGTTGTATACACAGGCGAGATGAAGCTTCTTAGTGTTACCTAATAGGAGGAGGGCATGTATGAACACGGGGGGGGGGTGAGGTATGTCAGTCACTTTTAGATGAGATTTGTAATAGAGCACCAACCCACCACCACGCTTTTTGCCCACCCTGTCCTGTCTAATCACAAGGTAGCCAGAGAGAGCACAGACAGAGTCGAGGTGCGCAGGTTTGAGCCAGGTTTCGGAGACCCCAAGGATGTCAGGTTTGTAGTAGGTGACCCATGCCATTAGATCTGAGTGATTGGCAAGGATGCTCTGTATATTGAGGTGGGCAATCTAGACCCTTACTCCTCTCACTAAGTGGGGCAGCATGATGAGTTATGTATATGAGAGGGTTGGAAGTAGGGTTCGGCTGTAACCTCAGCACCAGTCAGCTAGGTTAGGAAGCAAGTGTGCTAAGTGAGAATCACCCAGAAAATTTAGCTGTAGTTGATTTGGTCGGACAATGTGCTGGGAGACTACAGGCAGGGATCAGGTTAAGAATGGGGCTAAGTATATTCAATATTGTTTGGCCACCTCTGGGGGTTCAGAGGAGAGTGAAGCAGGCTGAGTACAGTATGATTTAGGTTCAGAGTAGTTTGTTGCCACGGGTCCCCAATCTAGACAGGGCAGGGCCACAGCAAGCTATGCTTGTTTTGCAAGAGTTGTTTTGCAGGCTTTTCCTACCGCCTGCTCCAGCGCGACAGAAACTGCAGCCAGAAATGTGAAGGGACAAAAATGTCCTGCCTATTTAGCCAGCTGATGTGGGTTAGAGCGAACAAGAGATGTGAAATGCGCCCACTAGTGGAGAAAGCTGAGAACTTGCAAATGGTAACGTGAGCTGACAGGTTCTGCATCTCACGTGATCTCAGCTATATAAGTAGATGCTCACCAAGGGCGGTGGTGGGGCGCTGGCGGGGCCTCCACTGGCAATGGTCCACTGAAGTAGGTAGGCGCGGCTGAGCTCCTTGTGTGCGTACCACTCGTCTCCCCGCAGGGAAAAAAGGAACAGGTACGCACACAAGGAGCTCAGCTGCGCCTACCTACTTCGGTGGACCACTGCCAGTGGAGGACAAAGGCTCCTGTTCTTTGGCGCCATTTTCAAAACAGACCTGCTATACTTTAAGTAGCCAGAGTAGTGAAGATAGTTTTTTAACACTAAAAATCTGCTAAGCTTGTACAGAAATCTCTGATTGCACAGGAACCTTAAGTGTAACTTTAACTTCAGACTGTAGAATCTCCTGGTTACCTCTGGTGCCTTAATTTTAAACTACACAGCATAAAAATCGTAGTTAACTGCCTTACTAAGCTGCAAAAGTCTCCATTGTGCCCCAGGTGCTTGTAACTAATTTGCACAGGAATTTCAGCCAGTAAAACCCTCCGGTGGCTTCTGGTGCCTTAATTTTAAACTGCACAGCATAAGAAATCGTAGTTAACTACCTTACTAAGCTGCAAAAGTCTCCACTGTGCCCCAGGTGCTTGTAATTAATTTGCACAGGAATTTCAGACTGCCCCTCCCTCTGCTTACCTGCGTATAAATACAGTGCCTTTTTCTCTTTCTTCCTTAGCTGTGGAGGTCGTGAGGGCGCTCGGCTGCTTCACCCTCCCCCCAAGCCGGACCCCCTGCAGACTCGGCTCCCCGCAGGCTTGGCACGCTCTGGGAAATACACAGGGAGGTGGATGGATTGGTTCAGGGTAAACTCAGACACCACCTTAGGAAGAAACATAGGATTCATGCGAAAAGATACCCTGTCTGTGAAAAAACAAATAAGGCTCCTTACACCAGAGAGCCTGAAGCTCAGAAATCCTTCAAGCAGAAGTAATAGCAACCAAAAACAACGCTTTCCAAGAAAGAAAGCATAGTTCACAAGATGCGGCTGGCTCAAAAGGAGACAGAGTCAGTTTCTCCAACACAAAACTTAAATCCCAAGCTGGGACAGGGGTACAGAGTGGAGGTTTCAGGTGCAGGATGCCCCTAATAAAAGTACGGGACACATCTAGCTGACCCAGTATGACCCTCCATGGGCACGTGAAAGACAGAGACAGCTGAAAGGTGCACCTTGAGAGAGGAGTACTGGAGGCCTGAGTCCGACAGGGACATCAGGTCATCCAGAATCTGGCTTACTGGACAGGTAAAAGTGTCCAGATGGTGTCTGACAGCCCAGATAGCAAACCTCTTCCACTGCATGGCATACGTGGCCCGAGTGGATAGCTTCCAAGCCACCACATTGATGTCCGCCACCTTCTGAGAGACCCCAAACTGAGCAACAGCTATATCCTCAGGAGCCAGGCATGCAGACAAAGGGATTGGAGGTTCAGATGGACCAGGGTCCCCTGAGCCTTTGTCAGCAAATCCCTGTAAAGGGGCAGAGGCATCGGAGGGTCCTATGCTAACTCTTGCAGTTATGGAAAAGAACAGTTATGTGGGTACGCACCATAACAGTAGATCTTCGAGAGAATCTCTTGTAGCAGGTTGCACATCTAGGAACATCCAGCCACAGGCACTGAATCCAGCCGGAGGATTTCACCAGTAGTTGACCTGGGACCACCAAAAATGATGTCACATGCTGTGCTATAGGGTATATAAGCATGGGCAGTCCCAGATCCTCCACATAGAAATATAGACTTTGATGGCAGATAGAGACCACTTGGCCCACCCAGTCTGCCCATTTTCCTACCTATTGGATAAGCTGCAACAGCCTGCTTCATCCTACCCCCACTAGAATTGCTTTATGCCTGGCCCATGCATTCGTGAATTCCCCCACTGTTTTTGACTCCATGACATCCTCAGGAAGGCTGTTCCATGCATCCACCACCCTCTCCATGAAAAAAATACTTCCTCACATTGCCCCTGAGACGTCCCCCCTCTATCTTCAAATTGTGCCTCCTTGTTCTTACACATCTCTTTTTCTGAAAGATGCTACCCTCTTGGACTTTGTTGATTCTTATCATGTTCCCCCTCTCCCTCCTTTCCTAGTATACATATTAAGCTCCTTTAGCCTCTCTTCATATGGCTTCTGGTGCAGACCCTGCACCATTTTAGTTGCCCTCCTCTAGATTGCCCCCATCCTGTCTATGTCCTTGTAGAGGCGGGGTCTCCAGAACTGCACGCAGTATTTCAGATGGGGTCTCACCAACTGCCTGCATAGAGAGATAACAACTTCCTGTTTTCTACTGGTGATGCCTCTCCCTATACATCCCAGTATCCCCCCCAGCCTTCCCTACTGCCCTCTCACATTGTTTGCTCACCTTTAGGTCATCTGATATGACTACCCCCAGGTCCCTTTCCATTTTTGTTGTTGTTAGTATCTCACCCTCCATTGTGTACTCTTCCCCTGGGTTTTTGTTTCCCAGGTGCATTACTTTGCACTTCTTAGCATTGAATCTAAGCTGCTATACATTTGACAATTCCTCCAACCTTGCCAAGTCCCTTCTCATCTTTTCCACCCCACCTTGTGTATCAACTCTGTTGCAAATCTCTGTGTCGTCTGCAAAGAGACATACTTTTTCTTCCGGTCCCTCTGCAATGTCGCTTATAAAGACATTGAAGAGGACCGGTCCTAATACTGAACCCTGCGGCACCCCACTAGTAACCCCCCTTTCTTCAGAGTGGACTACATTTGCTATTACCCTCTGTGTCCTGTTCTCCAGCCAATTCTTTACCCAGGCTATCATCTTGGGACCCACTCCCAGGCTGGCCAATCTGTATATTAATCTTTTGTGTGGGACTGTGTCAAATGCCTTTCTAAAGTCTAGGTAGGCCATGTCCACAGCCCCTCCCTAGTCTACTACTTTGGTCACCCAGTCAAAGAAATCTATTAGATCAGTCTGACATGACCTTCCTGTTGTGAATCCATGCTGCCTTGGGTCCTGTACCCCACTGGCCTCTAGGTACTGGACAATTCTTTCTTTCAGAAATGATTCCATCATTTTCCCTGCCACTGAGGTCAAACTAACAGGTCTGTAGTTTTTTGCCTCTGTCTTGCTCCCACTTTTGTGAAGGGGAATCACATCCACCCTCCTCCAGTCCTCAAGTACCACACCATCCTCCCATGATTTGTTAAAAAGGGTAGTCAGTGGTGTCACTAGTTTCTCCCTTAGTTCTTTTAGAATTCTGTGGTGAATCCCGTCAAGCCCCATTGCTTTGTCCACCTTCAGTTTTTTTTTTTTTTTGCATTTATCTTTTTTCTCCTGAGCCTGGCAGAGGCTGTGGTCTTCAAGTAGGAACTCTCTCTTGGGTCCGCTGCACACCGCATTTTAGCCAACCCTGGTATTTCCCCATGACACCCCCCGTGGCGGGGCCAGGAAGAGGTGCCCCCTCCCGAAACTCAACCCAAAACCTGGAGTCAGCTCGGCAGACTGTCATGAAGCCCTGCCAGGCTCATTTTTCCTCTTTTTCTCTAGATCTCCCTTCCTACTGATGTGGATTGCGATCGGGCGCATCTCCCAACTATGTCCCTCCAGTCACCACCAGAGGGCAATCAAAGAGTGGGACGATGTGAGACCCCCCCCCAAGAGAGGACAGCAGTCGTCTGGATGCTCAATCCTCTCTCCCCTGCTGATCCCCGGTGACCCAGGCTCATTCCCGAACCCAGGTTGCCGGCATGGCATAAGATGTAGCAACCAGCACCTCAACCTCCAGAGCCACTGGGCCGGAATTCACCTTCAGTTTTAGGAGTTCTTTCAGGACCCTTTTTTTTGTGAATGGACTGGTATCAACTCCCCTATCCAGAGTTCTTCTATTCTTTGGTTTAGGTACTTCCCCCTCCTCTTCTTTTGTGAATACTGAGCAGAAGTATTTGTTCAGTATCCCTGCTTTTTCACTGTCACCCTCTGCCTACCCACCCTTCCCTTTATTAAGCCTCACTATCCCTCCCTTGGTCTTTCTTCACTCCCTAATGTACTTATAAAAGGTTTTAGCCCCCTTCTTAACTGAGTTGACTATCTTTTCCTCAGTTTGGGCCTTTGTTATTCTGCCTTCTTCGCTTCCTTCTGCTTTAACTGGCACAGTTCTCTGTCCTGCTCCTTCTGTGTTTCCTTATACTTCCTGAATGATATCTTTTTCTTCCTAATCTTCCCCGCCACCTTTTATGAGAAAAATAGTGTTTTTTTTCATTTGTTTTGTTTTGTTGATTTGCTTCACACAAAGGCTTGTTGCCTCTGTGATGGCTGTTTAGATTTTTCCCCATTGTTCCTTCACCCCTCCTTCTTGCCCATTTACTAGTGCTTTTCTGAGGCACACTTCCATTTTCCCAAAGTCAGTCGTCCTGAAGTCCAGTACTCTTGCTTTTGTATGGCTTGACTCTATGGCTGTTTGTTATCGTGGACCACATTGTTTGGTGGTCACTTGTTCCCAGATGGGTACCCACTTCTAAATCCGAGATCCTCTCTCCATCCCCGTTTGAGAGTACCAGGTCTAAGATTTCTCCCTCCCAAGTGGGTTCCAACACTAGCTGTCTGAGGCATGCCCCCTGTATGGCATCAAAAATAACCCTGCTCTTTGATGTGGCTGCAGCAAACATGCTCCAGTTAACATCTGGCATATTCAGGTCCCCCATCAACAATATTTCCCCTTTTTCTGCCATTCTAAGGATGCCTTCTATCATTTCCTTGTCATTGCCTCCCGAGATGGGGGTCTGTATACAACCGCTGTGCCGATTGTGGTGCCATTTCCTGTCTCCAAGGTGACCCATAGTGCCTCTTCTCCTCCCTGTTTACCCTTTAGTTCTGTTGCTTTGATCCCTTCCCCTACATAGACAGCTACTCCTCCTCGTCCTCTTTTACCTCCCTGTCCCTCCTGTAGATTGTGTACCCTGGTATGCCGACATCACAGTCATGGTTCTCTGTGTACCATGTTTCTGTGACTGCCATGATATCCAGGCATCCCTCTTCTATCAAGGCCATTAGCTCAGGGAGCTTGTTACCCAGACTACGGGCATTAGTACTCATCACCCTCCATTTTTTGATGGCCTTACCCCTTTTAGCCCCATTCCTGTTCTCACCGCCTTTGCCTTTTTCTCCATTTACCCATGTCCTACTCCCTATTGACTTCTCTACCTTGGTGTTTACCTCACTAACTACCATGTTTTGTGAGGGAGGCTGGGATTTCTCTGCTCCTTTTCAGGGCCTCCTCACCTTAGTTAGTTTAAATGCTTGCCAATGAAGCATTTAAACCTATCACCTAGGATCCTGGTTTCCCTTCCAGACAGATGCAGACCATTGCACCAGTATAGGCCTGTATCCCTCCAGGTGGATCCCCAGTCCCCAGTGAAGCCAAAACCCTAAGCTCCACACCAGTTTCTCAACCATTCATTGAGTCCCATGGAGCAGAGTACCCTAGCCTCATCCTTGCCATAGACAGGCAGCACCTCTGAGAAGGTTAGCGTATGTGCTACTTGTCTAAGACCCCTCCCCAACTCCACAAACTCCTCTTGCATTGCTCTAATCCCATTCCCAGTCAGATAATTTGCCCCTAGGTGGACAATGACATCCAGCTCCCTCCCCGTGCAGCTGCACCTGCGATCCTGAGGATTTGCTCCCTGTCCCGCTAAGCTGCGGTGCCAGGCAGGCACCTTACCTCCCTCTCCCTTCCCTCCCCCAGTTCTACCCCCCCCAACGACTGAGCCCCTCACCTGGAATTGTTTCCTTCCCCTGTTGGGTCCCGTGCCACTCTCCTGTGGGACTCCTTTGTGGAGGTTCCCAGCATCCTCCTTGCTCTCCACTGCAGGTGCCTCCATAGAGGAACCATTCTCCACCAGAATGGCGTATGAATTGTGGGGAGGTATAACTGGACGGATGCGCCTCTGTTCCACCACCCTCACATTCCCTGAGGCCACCTTGGTCCAACCGCTCTTTTTTCTGAGGCAGTGTCAGTGGCCCTGGTGGTCCCTGGGCAGGGGAGGAGGTTTCACAAATCCTAGCCAGGCGACCTGGAGATGGGCAACCTCCTCCCTCAGACCAGAGAGATGTCTGCAAATAAGGCAGTATCGCAGCCTCCAGAACGTCTCCCGGAAGACTGCCGCCCCACAGCCACTGCACTGCACCACTCCCATCATGTCTTATTTAGTGGCCCCTCTCCTGTTACTTTGTATGCTTACTCTCTCCTCCCTCTATTTTATTTTTCCACCTACTTTCCTACTGCTTATATGCCCTTACAGATCTCACCCTTCCTGTTCTGGGACAGGAACTTCCTGTGTTCTTCTGTAGTCTTTGTAATGGGAGTTGCCATCTGCCAGCTATTTGTATATAATTTTTATATAAATATATGTTTTTGAATTCTGCTTGTGAAACATGGCAGTCAGAACAAGGCATCCTGCGACATTAGAGTTCTGAAAATGTACTGTTCTCTCTGAGTGGAAGGAAACAGTTAACTTCAAAGAAACTAACACATGCCTAACAAAACCTGTGTGGAAATCATAAAAGTCATGTTCTCAGAGAGTTGGTGCTTTGAAGTGAAAATATTGCCTTTTTACGAGATGACAGGAGGGAGCATGCTTCCTAGTCAGTCTATGTCAAAAATCTCATGATGTTGGGAGGTGGTTCTCAGACTGTTTTCCTGAGAGATCAAAGGGATACTGTAACCTGTCATAAAAACCATGCTGTAATGGGAAGAAGAGATTGTCTAGTTATAATTTGAAATACTGCTGTCTTTGCAGATTTCAAGCAGGCAGTAAGCTGAAACATTTGGTTATACACTGGTCATGTTTCAAATTAATTACAGGACTAAAATAACCTTGTGCTGTGACATCACAAGGAGGGTGGGACTTTAACTCTGATACTGCCAAGCTGGCAAAGGGACTGACACTTTAATTGTTCTGGACTTCTAAGGAACTCTCTGTTCCTGGACCCAAGAGAGAGACCACTTCTGCCAAGACTGGTAATTTAAGCGTGAACCTTTGCCAACTGAAACTGAGTTAGAACTAGTTAATTCAGTTACAAAGTGCTTTGTTTTGTAATTATCCATTTCTTTTCTGACTGTAATCATTATGTATATATGTTCTGTTTTATGTACTGTATTTATTTACTATTTTTTAGTTTTAGTAAATTTGGTTTTCCTTAACCTGCCTGAGACATTTTCTCATTTTGAGTGTGAATGGTGGAACAGTATTGGTAATTCTGATATAACTGTTAAATTGCTTAGTGTGTGTGTTCATATGTAGCCACACTAACAAGGATCTCTGTAAAGATCCAGCAAGCTAAGAAAAATACCAGCGTCTCAACTGAGTCGGCAGGGGGTTGTGAACTAGGCTGGTTGTATGCCTGCTGGGTCAAGTACTGCACTGCTTTCTCTGAAGAGAGTGTGATATTTGGACCAGTTACCTGGGTGTGCTGGCTAAAAAGAGTTCATAATTAACCCCAGGACTTGAAACTGGTAATTTGCTCGGACCCAAAACAAACAGGAAGGTGTCCCTGTTTGTCCCCTGTTCATGAATCACACTTAAAAGTTGGGCACTGTGGGAGCAGAGGACCTGACCCCAGGAGTGGGTTTGTGACAGTCTCCTTCTTCCTTGCTCAGAGTCAGACCTCCAGCAGCTGGGGGGGACTACTCTTTTCCTTCAAGGATAACAAAACTTATGTGTCTCAGTGATCCTTCCCTTCCTACTGCCAACCAGGAAGTTCCTGTTGTCAGTCAAATCCAGTGCTTATAAAAGTGGACCTGGCTAAGGGTGGGAAGGAGGGGCAATTAGTAAGAAAAGTTCTAGCTCTTTAGTCAGCTTCTCCTTGCTCTGAAAGCAAGATTGCTGCCTGCCAAAAGCTAGCAGCAGGAAACTGTAATTGGAGACACTGGGTTTTCTGCTGCCTAAGCCACACCCCCAATTAACTGCTCTCCTCCCGACTTAGCAGACTGAGAAGCTGATACAGTCCCCTTCCCCCAACACAGAAAAACACACTGACTCTCTTTTTTTTTTACCCTGAGATCCCACACTTCTAATAAAGTATCTGGTTGCTTAATCCCAACGGACTCTGACTCCTGCTGAGTTAGAAGTGTTCTATTAGTAAGAAAGGTTCTAGCTCTTCAGTCAGCTGCTCCTTGCTCTGAAAGCAAGATTGCTGTCTGCCAAAAGCTAGCAGCCGGCTTCGATTCTTTTTTCATCTGCATCTGAGTGCCACTTGGACTTTATGGTAGGTCTCCAAGGGGAACCGAGGAGGAGCAGGAGCGCCCTGTGTTTATGGGAGATCTCTCACTCCCCTGACCCTCTACTGACAAGGCCCTGCGCTGAATAATCTCTCATCCTGCACACATACCCCTTACTTTTCACCCTGTCCATTCCTTGAAATATTGGCATATATTGTACATTATCTGCATTGTTGTTATTCTTTCTATTGTTCTATAGTTCTATAATGTATAGCATTGTATGTCTAGTCTTTGAATAATCTGTTTACCTGTAAAACCAACTGTTGTCAATGTTATTGTTTTACCTGACGTGGAACCTATTGTAATGAGCTTGTCCTCAAAGGTGTTAATCTGAGATCACAATAAATAAATGAAAAAATAAATAAATGGGAGGAAAAAAACAGTCTCCCCCCTACAGCAGGAATTTCCAGTATGAGGCAAGGAGGAAGGAGGAAGGAATAGCTTGACCTGTTGCAAGAGATTCTCTTGACTGCTGTTACGGCGCATACTAGTTAACTACTATCTTCTTCGAGGATATCTCTTGCAACAGGATACACATCTAGGAACAAGTTCCTAGCAGTTGAGATGAGGAGAAGGGTGATGGACTCATGATAAGAAACTCTGGAGAACTGCATCGCCAAAGTTGGCCCATTTTTTTGTAGATTATGTCCAGGCTGTAATGTCTGGTAAAAGTATGGACTTCCGACCAGGTAGCCACTTTGCAAATCTCAGTGACTGATATGTCTTTAAAGCAAGCTACTGAAGTAGCCATCCCCCATGTGAAAAGAGGTTTCACCACTCTGGGAAGTTCTTTGCCATATTTTGTGTAACAAAATATAATGCAGTTGGCCAGCCATCTGGACAGGCACTGCTTGAAAACTAGACTGCCCTGTTTACCCGGGGTAATGGAAACGAAAAGCTTCGCTGTCTTGCATGTCTCTTTGGTACGAGAGAGATGGTATCTCAACATTCTATATACATCTAAGGCATGGAGCAATGCTTCCCCCCTGGATTGGCAGGCTCCGTTTACTACACTGGCAGTTAGATTGGTTTAGAGTGAACTCTGAAACCACTTCAGGAAGAAAATGGGGGTTTGTGCATAAAGAAACCCTGTCTTTATGAAAGACTAAGTAAGGCTGCTTACACATCTGTGCCTGTAACTTAGAAATGCATCTTACAGACATGATCACCACTAAGAATGGGGTTTTCCATGATAGGTAACATAGCTCACATGTAGCCGCAGGCTCGAATGGAGACAGCGTGAGTTTCTCCAATATGAAGTTTAGATTCTACAGAAGCGGGGGGGGGGGGGTTCTCACCGGTGGCTTAAGGTGTAGTACATCCTTGAAAAAGGTCTTCATGACCTGTAATTGGGTCAGGAGTTGTCAGCAACCGGGACGAGGAAGGTGGAGATCGCCGATAAGTGTACTTTCAGGGCAGAGTACTTTAAACTGGCATCTGAGAGTGACAGCAGGTAGTCAAAGACTCACTGCGGAGGGCAGGTGCATGGGTCCACCCCTTGGTCAGCTGCCCACAGTGTGAAATGCTTCCACTTCATAGAATATGTAGCCCTGGTTGATGGTTTTCAGGCTGCTTGCAGGACTTCTGCAACCTGGGGCGAGATCTGAAACCTCGCTAGAGCTACATCATCAGAGGCCATGCATGCAGATGAAGTAAGTGGAGGATGAGATGTACCAGGGTTCCCCGAGTGTGTGAGTAGGGTCAGAGAGATGGGATGGGGAATGGGATCTTGGACTGCTAACTGTTGTAGCAGGGGGAACTATACCTGTTGAGGCCAGAGAGGGGCTATGAGGATCATGGTTGCATGATCCTGGAGTAGTTTGAGTAGCACTCTCTGTATAAGTGGGAATGGAGGGAAGGCGTAAAATCTTCCCGTCCAGCAGAGTGATAATGCGTCTAGCCAAACAACTCCAGGTCCGAGCTCCAGCGAGCAGCACCGTGGCAATTTTGCGTTGTGGGGGGAGGTGAAGAGGTCTAATTCTGGGCATCCCCAGCAGTCTAAGAGATCTTTTACAACTGACTGAAGGAGCTCCCATTTGTGTGTGCGGGTTTTGGAGTGACTGAGAGCATCCGCTAGTATGTTCGTGTTGCCTGGGACATGTACTGCAATGAGGTGTAATCTGTGTTCTATCTCCCAGTACCATATGAACATACAAGATTGCCAGCAGATACAGGTCATATGGTCCATCAAGTCTGCTCGAGTGTGCAGCTAGCAATCCCCTATACTACAGCTGCCCCTCTCCCCAAACTGGTGACCCTCCCCCTCACTTTGTCCCACCCCCGTTTAAAACTGCCCACTAACTTACAGGACATCACTTCCTCGGGGGGCGCATTCAACATAGACACCACCCTTTCTTTTTTTTTTTTTTCATATACAGTTTCTGGGTTTACAGGTTTCTCTGACCCCTACACCCACGCATCCCCGACATAGTGCATGCATGTGGAGGCACGTGCTTGCGCACCATTCGAGATGCCCCTTCCTTCCAGTTGTGCCGTTAACCACCTGCGCTGGCACTGAACCTCCATTCGGTGATGGCGGGACTGCTGATGGGCGACCCCACCCCTTACCCAAGAGAGGAGAGCCAACGCTCAATCCTGTTTCCACCCTCCCTCCCTGGGCCAGCACCCCGAGGTCGTTCCCGAACCCAGGTTGCCGGCGTAGTACGAGGTGTGGTGTTCTGCGCCTCAACCCTCAGCAGCACCAGGCTGGCCTAGACACCACCCTTTCTGTAAAAAAGTGCCTCCTCCCTCCGCTCTCAAACCATGCCCCTCATATTCCTCCCTCCACTCAACTTAAAAATTCCCTCCATACCAGTCTTGTTTATACCCTTCATGTATTTAAAGGTCTCAGTCATATCTCCCCCCATCCCTCCTCCAGGGAGTAAATGTTGAACTCCCTCAGCCTCTCCTCGTAGGGTTTGTCCTCCAATGCCATAATCATCCATGTTGCTCTGCGCTGGACCCCCTCCGGTAATCTAACATCCTTCTTCAAGTATGGGTGCCAATACTGCATGCAGTACTCCAGGTGTGGCCTCACCAATGCTCTGTACAGAGGCAAGATCACGTTCTCCCTCCTGGAGGTGATTCCTCTAGCAACACACCCCAGCATCTTGTTGGCTTTAGGTGCTGTGTTCCTGCACTGTGCTGAGTGGTTCCCCATTTGCCCTGCTATTATCACCCCAAGATCCTTCTCCTCCTCCGTAGCAGCTATCTGCACTCCTCACAACTGATAACACCTCCTTGGGTTCCTTGCTCCCAAGTGCATGACTATGCACTTAGCATTGAGCCCCAGCTGCCATGTGTCTGATCCGTCCAAGTTTTGTCAGATCATCCTGCTGCCCCTGCCACCCTACTGTGTCATCCACCACCGCACCGATTTTGGTGTCATCCATGACAAGATTTATCTTGTTCTTAATGCCATGTGAGATGTCAGCTATGAAAATGCCAAACAACACCAGGCCCAGTACTGAGCCCTGCAGTACCCCACTTGTCATAGCCCTTGGAACTGAGAGCTCCCCTCCCACCACTAATCTCTGTTGCTTCCCTTGCAGCCAGTTTTTGATCCAATTCACCATCTATGTCCCTGCTCCCTGGTATCCCAACTTGCTAATCAGCCTCCCATGTGGCACCAAATCAAATGCCTTGCTGAAATCCAGATACAGGACCTCCACCGCATGACCCTTTTCTAGTTCCCTAGTCACCCAGTCATAATAATAAACCAGGTTGGTCTGGCAGGATCGACCAGACTCAAACTCATGTTGCTTTCCATCCTGGAGACCATTACCTTCCAGAAAGGTTACTAACATCTCTTTAAGGATTGTCTCCATTAACTTTCCCACAATGGATGTGAGACTTGTTTGTCTACAGCTGCCCATTTCACCCTTGGGTCCCCTTTTTGGAGGGGCACCATGTGGGCCATCCTCCAGTCCTGGGGTACGCACCCTGTTTCCAGAGAGGTATTGAACAAGTCTGCCAATGGCTCCGTGAGGACCTCTGCCAATTCCTTCAGTACTCAGGGATGTATGTCATCTCGTCCTGGCACCTTATCCACCCTCAGTGCCCTTAAACCTTCAAGCACCCTGGCTGCTGTAATTTCCACATCTGTCACCCCCGTGACAACTCTTCCTATCCCCTGAGGCAGTGACCCACCTTTCTCCTTAGTGAATACAGAAGTATTGATTTAGTGCTTCTGCCTGCTCTGCCCCATCCTTCCTGATCCTCACTATTTGATCTTTGCAGATCTTTCTCTCTCTTATGTACCTGAAGAAGTTATCTTCCCTATCCTTTATGCCCTGTGCCATCCTAAGCTCTCTGGAAGCCTTGGCTGCCAACTGCTCTGGTCACCTCTCTAGATTTCTTCAGGTACTCCTATCGTTCCCCCACCTGGCTCTCTTGAATCTCCTGAAGGCTGCCCTTTTTGCTTTCACCTTATCCAACACCTCCCCTCTTAACCAACTTGGTTTCTTGGCCCTAGCCTTTTTTGCTTTGTGTCTTGGTACAGGATCTAGTGGCCTCTGCGAGTCCTAGCTTGATGACTTCCCATTTCTGGCTAGCATCCATGTGCATGTGTATTGTGACTAGGGGCCTGGCCACTATCTCCCCCATCCTCTCAAAGCCAGCTCATCTGAAGTCCAGCACCCTGGTTCCTGTTCCCACAGCCTCCTTGCTCATGCTGAGTGAGAACTATACTGTGTGGTGGTCACTCCCTGCAAGCGGATCCTCCACCCCCAGCTCCCTGACAAACTTCCCATTAGACAACATGAAGACCAGAGTGTTGCCTAACCTGGTTGGCTTGTTTACTAACTGTACCAAGAAGCTGTCCTGAAAAGCCTCAAGGAGGACCTGCTCCCTTGTGCTCGAGGTGGCTGGGGTGCTTCAATCCACCCCTGGCAGACTGAAGTCCCCCACAATCATGGTGTTTCCCTTCCTGCTGACCCTCATCTGCTCTGTTAGTTCTCTGTCCAAGTCTTCTGCCTGAGACAGTGGCCTATACACCACCCCCACCATAAGTGTCCTGTTTCTCGAATCCTGGAATTGTATCCATAATGTCTGTTCTACCCTCCTCCCCTTCCTCCCTGACACACCTTATCGTCTCCCTCACACAGATCACCACCTTACCCCTTTCCCTAACCTTGTAGTATATTCTGTACCCCGGGATTCATGACAACATACCACAGCATATACGGCTACTCTTGTTGAGGAAAATAATCCCAATAGTAGGGAACGTTTATAAATATTTTATTATTAAAACTTTTTTGTAGCACCCCACAATCACACCATCAACATTTCAAGCCCACTTGCTCTTTATCAAGATAGCGGCCTATCAAGATAGCGGATAGCATATTAAGGGAGTGGCACAAAAAACTAGGGTGTACCTTAGAGATACAATGCATATTTTAGAAATCTTATCCGAAGCTGAAATGGATGCAGAAAGGTTTTTAGTCACCCTGGATGTGGCTTCTCTGTACACAGTGATTCCACACATAGAGGGACTTGATGCATTAAGACAGGCTCTGTATAGGGAAACATCATACTCTGGGGAATTTGTTGAATTATTACTTATGATGACTGAACATGTGCTCAATAAAAATATTTTTCTATTTGGGGATACTATGTATCATCAAATTAGTGGCATTGCCATGGGAGCAGCTATGGCTCCAAATTATGCCACTATATATTTGGCAGACTGGGAACGAATTTATATATATGATCAAAACATCAATCCATTTTTTTAATATTTGGATTTGTATAAACGTTTTTTGGACGATGTTTTCATCATATGGAAAGGTAGCCCTGTAGAATTGGAGCAATTTGTCTCTTATTTGGAAGGGACTAACAAAAATTTAACATTTTCAGTAACCATAAATCAGAGGGAAGTGGCATTTTTGGATTTACTAGTTATGAAACAGGACAATGGGGAAACTGAAACCAAGATTTACAGAAAATCAACTGATCGAAATTCCATCTTACATTATAATAGTTGTCATCCACCATATATTGTTCAAAACATTCCAAAAGGTCAAATTATTAGATTGAAAAGAAACTGTAGTTTAGAAAAAGAATATGAACAAGAATGTAAAAATATGATGGACAGATTTACAATGAGAGGGTACAATATGGATACCTTGGAAAAAATTAAAAGAACTGTTAATCAAGTTGATAGAAATACCTTATTGATACCGAAGTTAAAAAGCAAAAAAAGGGAAAGGGATGATAAAGATTATAATTTTGTTATTACGTTTACTTCACAGAGTTGCAACATAATAGAGATCGTTAAGAAAAATATGAATATATTATCAGGAGAAACAGCGTTGAAGAATGTGGCTAAGAATGGACCAAATTTCACATACAGAAGGGGAAAGAACCTTGGGGACATATTGGTACACAGTGCTTTGAAACCCAGCCGAAATCGGAGAAATGAAAGCTTACCAAGCGGCAACTTCAAATGTGGTAACTGTACGTGATTGTGGGGTGCTACAAAAAAGTTTTAATAATAAAATATTTATAAGCACTCCCTAGTATTGGGATTATTTTCCTCAACGTAAGTAGCCGTATATGCTGTGGTATGTTGTCATGATTTAAAGATATGGCACCGTGGAAGCTCTGAAGCTGCAAGTTTTGTGATTTGAATTACCTGTTTAGTATATATATTGCAGAAATAAAACAGACAACAATTAAAAAAAAACTTTTAAAACAAAATACACATACTTACCCTGTGCCAAGGTATTTTCCTTCCTCTGTCCTGATACACCGGTCCAATCCAGAAGAATGACACAAAACCTTCATGATAACCTCCAAGTGCTGCAGCTATTAACCCTTTCAAAGGTTTCCTTTTGGCCATTTCAGTAATCTGCCAAACCAAATCTTTTCCCAGAGCTCTGGTTTGCAGTTTGACAGTAACATCTTTAGCAGTACTAGGTACACCCCAATACATGGGTTTGGGATCAAATGTTCCAGCCACAATAGGAGGCAAGGAAACTTGAATTTGAGACAAAAAAAAACCTTTACGCTGCGCAGATAGTGAACATTGGGGGGAATTCTCAAATCATCCCCTCTGTAGTCACACCTATTGTGTATTCATCCACAATGGTTTGCTTTTCCTTTTCCTAAATGTTGCTTATCTAATGTTACTTGATCAGACACCGCATTCCTAGTAAAACAAAAGCAGCATGAACTGTGAAAGCCATCATCAGCCTTAACAGTATATACTTCCTCTTTCCACTGACCTGCTATCTAGCAGGCACAAATTACAACGGCAGTTGCCCTTGCTTGTTTGAGAGACTTTTCCTTAATACATCTCTCCACATATCCCTAAACTTGTCCAATGGGTCCTCAGACCCCTACATACATTTAATTAAATCTGGGTCACATTTACCCTTACCCAGCTTTTAGCTGCTCCATAGACCTTTTCCTGTAGGTTCAAGTCTCACTCGAACACTCAGAATCTGTTAGACTCTTTTTCCCAGCTCCACAGTTAGGTTATAACCCTTATCTGTGCGGACCCTGTTTAGAGTAAACACTAGGCTTTACCAGATTTACCAAGACCAGAACCAAAACACCTGCTGGCTGGCTTCGCCAATTTGTAAATAAAGAAACTATACCACACTGATAACAGTAAGGTAGTAAAAGCACAAGATTTGTGGTTAGTGGTCCCCAGAAATCCAATAAAGCCACCTGACACCAGATGTTGTTTTAAATCAGTTGCAATTTATTAATACCCAAATAAGCCCTAACAATTTTACCTCTAACATGATTAATTCTAAACAGCTGATGGCTTTTTACCACCAGGGTTACAGGTGTTAAGAAAAAATGAAGCAAAATTGCTCATTTTTCTGGGTGTCTCAAGCATCCATGGCATGGCTATTTTCCTCTTGGACATACTGTACATGCCACCCAGGTCCTGTATTTATACTCAAATTGTTTACATCAAAAATGCATAGTGGAAATTTCCAAACTGCTACAGCAAATTTTAGCCTAGACACTACGTCATTCAATAACATCATGAGACATGGTTCAAAAGTACAGTGGGCATAAGATACCTCGGTCATAAGATACATTTAACACTTTGCCGAGACAGAGGAGTTTCGTTTATCATCATCCTTGGATGGAAAAACAAATGGTCAGCGGATTTTACATTATCAAAAATAACATGCTTAGGAGACAGAAAACAAATGAGGGGACTCTATTTTAAAATAACTTGCTTACAAATGCAAAAGTAGTCTTGTACTAGACAGTGGCCAAAACAAGGATATAATTATTCCTTATCAAGTCTCTGTTGTACATTTTTTTTTAAACACAAGAAATCATGAAACAAGGAACTGTATTAGCCAAGGCTAAACTGCAGTTAATATTAAAAGAGCTGCATGTTGTCTTAACCATGACCTTAGGTTACAGACCTGTTTTGTACACAGTGGGTGGGATATTCAAAGCAACTGTGCATGGCACAACTGAGATGCACCTGCGCAAGTGCAAAAATGTGCCAAAGAGTGATATTCAGCGGGAGCCAATGCGCTGTGCAAATCGCAGTGCACCAATGCGCAACCCTAATGAATGTATGCGCAAGTGCAGGGGGCGTAGCCATGAATAAGCGGTGCAGTGTGATATTCAACAGCAAGCAAATGGCACAAGTGCGGAGCAACAGGGACATGCGCAGACCAAACTTGAACCCATAAAAAGAGGGAGCAAGCAAGGGACGGAGCCTTGTGCTGCAGGGGAGCAATAGAGAGGGAGAGCGAAAGAGGGAAGGCAGGACAGCAGGAGGGGTGCAGGACAGAGACAGAGGCAGGCAGGAAGTGCAACAGAGTGTGGGACTGGGCATGTGACACTGATTGTGCCTGCATATGTGTGTGTGTGTGTGTGTGTGTGTGTGTGACAGGTGCAGGGGCAACAATAGCAGCGTGAGTCTGTGATACCGGGCATAGCAGTGGCAGCGAAAGTGCCCAGATGGGTGGGAGTCAGAGACCACAGACAACAGGCCACCAGCTGGGAACCCTGAACACAGGTGTGTGCCCAGCACAGGGGCACACACAGCAGCACACAGCCGGGGGTGCCTGGGGAGACAGCCACCCAGGGGGGCAGGACAGCCCAGGCCATGGCCAGTGCCATCTTCCAGATGGAGACAGTAATGAGGGGTGTGAGGAGGCAGGAGGCAGAGTGGCGCGGCCATGGAAGGGCCCGTCGGCGGTGTGCCCGGAACAGGTGGTACCGTGCCTGCACCACTTTTGAACAGTACAGTGACACAGAGATTGTGGGCCAGTAACACCTGAACCGGGCAATTCTTAGGCAGTTCTGTGAGCTGTGCAGTGATGTGATGCAGGCACCCAGAAGACGGAGCCCACCCTGCTGGTGGAGACCAAGATCACGGCCGTTATGTGCCTGCTCTCCAAGGGTACCTTCCAGAGACCAACAGGTGACACCACAGGCATAACCCAGTTGGCTGTGTCATGGCTCCTCACACAATTCCTCAATGCACCGCCGCCACATGCTGCGGAACACATCCATTTCCCCAGCACACAGGCAGAGCATACAGCGAACATGCAAGAGTTCCACAGGGTGGCACGTATGCCTGGCATGCTAAGGGCCATCGACTGCACCCACGTAGGCATCCACACACCACCTAGCCTGGAAGGTGTAGCCTACATTGACAGGAAGGGCTACCCCAGCGTCAACTGCCAAGTGGTGTGTGATGCCAGGGGGTGCATAATCAATGTCTGTGCCACACACCCTGGTGGAGCAAACGATGCCTTCATCTGGCACCAGTCAGCACTGTGCCACAGGTTTGAGAGTGGGGACATCCCCACCGGCCACCTAGTAGGTCAGTATGCTGTTGGAATGGGCAGCCTGGCACAACAGGGCAGAGTGTGGGGGATGCTAAGCCAGGGGCATCAGAGGGTGTGGCCGGGAAGGCAGGGGGTGCAGCTACACAGACTACCATGTTAACCACAAATGTCAACACACAGGTGACAGTGGATACCCACTCTGGCCCTGGCTGCTCACCCCATACCGGCGCCCATCAACCCCAGTGCAGGAGCAATACAATGAGGCACACGGCAGCACACAGAACATCATAGAGTATGTGTTTGGGCTGCTGAAGGCCTGGTTCCATTGCCTGGACAGGTCTGGCGGTGCCCTACAGTACAGCCCCTCAAAGGCCTGCGGCCTATTCCTGGCCTCCTGTATGCTACACAACATGGCCACTGACCATGGGATAGCTGTCGAGGTTGAAGAGGGGAACAGCAGTGGGGACGACACAGCCACCAGGCCAGGTGGTAGTGGGCAGCCCCCCCCCGGGTGAAGGGAACCTCGGCTGAACAGGATGGCCCAGCAGCACCAGGACACAATTGCACAGGAGCACTACGGTGCACGCAGGTAGGTGAACATGACCACACGCATGTCCCAGGGACCATGGCACTGTATTCAGGCATGCAAGGGCGGGCCCCATGACAGTAACGGCTGGTGGGTAGTGTGGACGGGCATGGGACTGGACTCTGTGGAAGCACCCTGTACAGCACCGAAACCCCCCCACACACACCCGCACATGCACACGGGCACTCACATGCGCACACCCAGAGGCCTCCAATGGGCGTGTGTCAGACGCTGAACACCGGTGCACAGTAGCGGCTGGTGTTGTGTTGGCATCATCATGCACATGCCATAGTGGCCAGCGGCCGGGTGGGTGTGCACAAGGCCTGTGTGCGGCATCGACCATGGATGACACATCCCTGGAATGCACATGCACACTAATGTGCACACAGGGCAGCGTCAGACAGCAGACAGGGAGGATGGCAGCTCAGGACTGCCACGCGGTCGCACGGCTGCTGCGGACATGTGGATGGCCCCACTGAGACTGCCCAGCAGATGTGGGCTGTGCAACGGCCACAGGGAGTGTCTCTGACGGTCCCCCAGGTGTGTCACTGCGGGAACGTGACTGGTCCTTCGCAGGTGTCTGCAGGCTCCTGAACATGCCCGCTCCATGCATGCCCGGAATGCCCACAGCGGATCCCGGCGTCAACACAGAGGGGGTTGCACGACGCCGTGACTGAGAGGTGGAGAAAATGCTCTGTGGGGTCTGCGGTGGACGGCCACGCACCAGGGTGGCCAGTGGTGCTAGGCCGGCCGTGACCGCAGCGGTAAGCTGATCCAGGGCTGCAGTCGTGTCCTCCCGCATACGTGTGGTCTCGGCCAGGAGCTGCTCATTGTCCCTGTCACACCTCCCTGCAGACTGGTGCAGCTCTGTGCAGAATGCATGCACCTCTGCCACGACCAGCACCTGTTGCTCCAAGGAGATCTGTAGCAGATGGGTGTGCTTGATCAAGGGGTTGGCGCCCTGGGGGGCATGGGCATTGCACCGATCCACGAGTGGTGCTTGACCCCGCAGCACAGACCCCTGTGCTGGTGGGGGCTGCACAGCGGGGCCCCCTTGGGGCTGATCAGTCTGCGGTGCACTGTCAGCGGCCACTGCACCCAGCCCCACTTCGACCTCATCCTGCTGCCACTGCTGCCCCTCCTGCCGCTGTGCATGGATCAGCACCAGTGCAAATGCACCACACCGATGGTGCCCACAGCATCGCCGGGTGTGGTGGCCGGTGAGCGGACAACCACCACCAGGGCACTGTCTGCGCTGCCGTGGCGGGTGTGTGGTATGGGTGTCTCCCCCTGAAGGGCAACACCACTATCCAGGATCATTGCCACATCGTCATCAGTCCCGGACTCTGCCCTGATCTTTGTCTCGGCATACTGGGCGCCATGGTTGGCGTCCTGCTGAAACACAGCCATGGCCTCGTCCGCAACCATATCACAGGCATCCAGATGGACAGTGGGGTTGGGCTGCCTGTGGTCCGGACCCTGGACACCAGTGGAGGTGGACGAATGGTCCTCCAGGTGGACACCCCCAACCCTGCCACTGCATGCAGGCACTCCGGAGCTGAAAGGGAACACAGTCACATTAGTGCTGCTGGCACACACCCCTGCCCCCCTTCCCCAGATGGTGCCGTACCTACCATGCATGGATGGGCTGCCCCCCCATCTGGAACCCGCCACCGGGCACCCCCTTGACGGTGCTGCACCACATGGACGCCACCACCAACTCCTCCTGTGGTGACAGCTGTGGCATGTCAGGCTGTCCACCGCCCGTGGCAGCAAATGCGGCTCAGATGATGGCCACCTTCTCCTTAATCCTCCTCCGGTCTGTGCCGACCTTCTTGCACTTCTGTGCTGTCCTTTGATGGATGCCCTGCTGGTTCATGGCCCTGGCCACACCCTCCCATGCTGTTGCCTGGGCCTGTGGGGTGCCTGTTGAGCCACTCGGGAGAGGCTCCTGGTCCAGGTAGGTATCACATAGGGCATCGCTCTCTGCCCTCGTGAAGTTGGGCCTGCGCTTCCGTGCAGGCCCACGCTCCTCAACCTCCTCATGATCCGTCATGCTTAGTCCTGTGGGTATGAACATGTGGTCAGTGATGGCTGCAACCTACACCGCCCTCCCATTCCACTGTCCCGATAGGCCACAGCCTTGTGGCTTACCTCGGAAGGAAGCAATACCAGTTTAGTGCCTGTGCAGTCCCGTGGCACCTTTATAGCGCATCACATGCAAATGAAGGGATGCACAACTGAAATGAGATGCAAATGCCTCCGATGCGCTGCGGATATGCTGATTAGCTAATCTGCATATGCCGGCTGAATATCGAGAAATTGCACATGGCGCACTGGTGTTGTGCATGCACAAGCCATGGCGCAACAGTATGACGTGTGCAGTAGGCCTGGCAGTGTGCATGTGTGCAGTGCCTTCGCGTACGTCAGTGGCGCATCCTACGCACACTGCACCATATGCGGTACAGCGCTCTGCCACTACTGGGCATGTGGCACTCATGCGTTTTATGCCCTATGGCACCCGTGCGCGATTGGCCCATGGACCGTGGGGCCCACATGACCCTATTGTGCCCCATGCATGGTGTGCCCAATCGCGCTGTCATGCACGGTGTGCATGCCGACCCTTGACCCCATGATTGCCCTTTGACCCTCTAAGTGACCTGCGGTACATGCCAGTGCTGCACCAGCTGTGTCATGCAGCACCATGGATGCGAGATTGGAGATGGCAGTGCATCACCAAGCGAGTTGCACACCCACAGCACATGTGGCTCGTGCGCTACTGGGTGCCATTTTGGTTGTGCAACTGCAGAAACGACCATGTCGCATCGTAGCAATGCAAGGGCACCTGAATGGTCACAGGTGGAGCTGGTGAACCTTGTGGCCATTGTGGAGCCACATGCAGGCAGTCTGTTTGGCCAGGTCAGAAAAGACTTGCCTGTTTCTGTTTGAGGCTGAGAAATTTGCTATACTGCAGAGAACAAACTAGAACGCATTTGAGGAACTGGGAACCTGGTAAGACATAATATTGTTGGGGACTTGTTAGAAAGGTAAGCTACACTTTCTACATAAGGTTTCAGTTTTTCTTATTGGCATTAAGAAGAGAATTGCAGAATTCCATTAAAGTGTAGTAATTTTATAACCAGAGGGAGTGAAATACAACTGAAGTTGCTTGATTCCTGTACTTGAGACATAGGATTTGGAAGGATATTTGTGCAACATTTTAGAAGTGTCCTGCTGGCTGAGGAGTGAGTTCATTTTTATCCCTGGACTCAGTAGAGGGGTTTGTGTAGGAGCAGTGGTCTAGTAAATTGTGGTGTTGGTTGAATTACTATAAAGGGCAGTACTCACCAGGGTGGTGGAGCAGTGGTGCATTTGATTGTTTCTAACAGTCACCAGTGGTTGTGGCCTACCCACCCACCTCCTCACCCGCCCACTCCAGGCGGCATTTCCGTTATAGCCAAGGTTCTGATATCACTTCCTCAACAGGTCTTGGGGAGAACTGTCATATTCTTAATAACCCAGCACAGTGCATAAAGGGTAAGTACACACCAAAAAAAAAAAAAAGATATTTTATATATTACTCATTGTATATTACAAGGGAGAGGGACATGTGAGGAGTGGTGCAATGCACTGGCTGTGGGGCAGCAGTTTTCTGGGAGACATTCTGGAACCTGCATTGCTGCCCTATTTGCAGGCAACTGTCAGCTCTGAGGGAGGAGGTTGCCCACCTCCAGGCTGAACTGGCAAGGACTAAGGAGGCCTCCCCCACCCAAAGAGCACCACTGCCACAACCACTGCCTCAGAGGTTGCCAAGTGTGAAGAACAGTTGGACCACACTGGGTTCTGGGAGGGTGAGGGTGGTGGAACAGAGGCATAGCCCTCTAGTTGTACCTCTACACAAATCATATGTCAGTCTGGCAAATCAAGGTTCCTCTATGATGACACCCTCAGTGGAGACCAAGAAGAATGCTGGGGACATCCACAAGGGAGACCCACAAAAGGATGGCAAGGGACACCACAGGGGATGGAAACAGCTTCTGATAGGGGACTCAATTGTTAGGGGTGTAGACTTGGGGAAGGGAGAGGAGAGGGAAGTAAGGTGCCTGCCTGGTGCCATGGCTTGGAGGGACAGGAAGCAAATCCTCAGGATTGCAGAAGCAGCATCACAGAAGAGGGAACTAGATATCATTGTCTACCTTGGGACAAATGACCTAGCTAGGCATGAGATTAGTGCAGTGCAGGATGAATTTGTGGAGTTGGGGAGGGTACTCAAATAGGTAGCAAGCACGGTAACCTTCTCAAAGGTTCTGACAGTCTATGGCAGGGGTGAGGCTAGGGTACTGCACACCATGCAGTTTAATGAATGGTTGCAAAACTGGTGCAGAGCACAGGACTTTGGCATCATTGGGGACTGGGGGTCCACCTGGAGAGATGAAGGTCTATACTGGCATGATGGTCTGAATCTGTCCAGGAAGGGAACCAAGCTCCTAGGTGACAGGTTTAAAAGCTTCCTTAGCAAGCTTTTAAACTAGCCAAGGGGGGAGGTGCTGATAGGAAGCAGGAAAGTTCAAGCCTCCCCCCACAAAACATGGCAGGTAGTAGGGTAAACACTGAGGTACAGGGCTTGACAGAGGGCAGGACAGGGGTAAATGGAAAAATAGACAAGGGCAATAAGAGCAGGGATGGGGTAAAAAAGGATAAAGCCAACATTAAATGGAGGGCAATGAGCACCAATGCCCGTAGTCTGGAAAACAAGCTTCCTGAGCTAGTAACCCTGATGGAAAAGGAACACTTGGATACTGTGGCAGTCGCAGAAACATGGTACATAGAGAACCATGACTGGAATGTCAACATACCAGGGTACACAATCTACAGAAGGGACAGGGAGAGTAAAAGGGGAGGTGGAGTAGCTCTCTACATGAGGGAAGGGATCAAAGCTACAGAACTAAAAAGTAAAGGGGGAGGACAAGAGGCACTCTGGGTCACCTTGGAGACAGGGAATGGCATCACAATCTGTACAGGGATTGTATACAGAACCCCATCTCAAGGGGAGGAAATGGGCAAGAAAATGACAGAGGACATTCTCAAAATGGCTAAAAAAGGGGAGATACTGTTGATGGGGGACCTGAATATGCCAGATGTTAATGGGACAGCATGGACTGCAGCCACATCCAAGAGCAGGGTAATTCTCGATGTCCTACAGGGGGCATGCCTTAGACAGCTAGTGCTGGAACCCTCTCAGCAGGGAGTAATATTAGACCTGATACTCTCAAATGGAGAGAGGTTTACAAATTTAGAAGTCAGTAGACATCTGGGAACAAGTGACCACTGCACAGTGTGCTTCACAATAAACACAACCATGGAGACAAGCCATTCAAAGACAAGGATACTGGACTTTAGAAGGGCTGACTTTGGCATAATGGGTGAATACCTGAGCATTGCATTAGCAAATGGCCAGAAAGGAGGGGTGGAAGAACAATGGAGAAAAATCAAAACTGCCATCTTGGAGGCAACAAGCCTTTGTGTGAAACAAATTAAGAAAACAAAGTGGAATAAAAAAACACTATGGTTCTCAAAAGAGGTGTCAGGGAAGGTTAAGGAGAAAAAGGTTGCATTCAAAAAGTATAAGGAATCACAGAAGGAGCACGACAGGGAACTGTATCAATTAAAGCAGAAAGAAGTGGGAAGGCAGTCAGAAAAGCAAAGGCCCAAACCGAGGAAAGATAGCCAACTCAGTTAAGAAGGGGAAAACCTTTATAGGTACATTAGGGGATAGAAAGGTTAAGGAGGATAGTGAAGATTAATAAAGGAGAGGGGAGGTGGGCAGAGGGAGACAGTGAAAAGGCAGAGATATTGAATGAAAACTTTTGCTCAGTATTCACAAAAGAAGAAGAGGAGTTACCTAAACCAAACAATAGAAGCACTCTGGGTAGGGGGGTTGACACCAGTCCATTTACAGAAGAAGGAGTCCTGAAAGAACTCCTACAACTCAAGGTGGACAAAGCAATGGGGCCTGACGGGATTCACCCTAGAATCCTAAAAGAACTAAGAGAGGATCTAGTGACACCACTGACCACACTTTTTAACAAATCATGGGAGGATGGGGGTGGTACCTGAAGACTGGAGGAGGGCAGATGTGATTCCCCTTCACAAAAGTGGGAGCAAGGCAGAAGCAGGAAACTACAGACCTGTTAGTTTGACCTCAGTGGTGGGGAAAATGATGGAATCACTTCTGAAAGAAAGAACTGTTGAGTACCTAGAGGCCAGCGGGGCACTGGACCAAAGCAGCATGGATTCACAGCAGGAAGGTCATGTCAGACGAATCTAATCGATTTCTTTGACTGGGTGACCAAAGTAATAGACCAGGGAGGGGCTGTGGATATGGCCTACCTAGACTTTAGCAAGGCATTTGGCACAGTCCCACACAAAAGATTAGTAATCAAGTTAGCCAGCCTGGGAGTGGGTCCCAGGGTGGTAGCCTGGGTAGCAAACTGGCTGCACAACAGGACACAGAAGGCAATAGTGAATGGAACACATTCCGAAGAAAGTGGGGTTACTAGTGGAGTGCCTCAGGGCTCAGTACTGGGTCCAGTCCTCTTTAACGTCTTTATAGGTGACATTGCATAGGGTCTGGAAGGAAAGGTATGCCTCTTTGCAGATGACACAAAGATTTGTAACAGAGTTGATACACAAGGGGGGTAGAAAGGATGAGAAGGGACTTGGCAAGGTTGGAGGAATGGTCAGACATATGGCAACTTAGATTCAACACAAAGAAGTGCAAAGTAATGCACCTGAGAAATAAAAATCAAGGAGAAGAGTACACAATAGCAGGAGAGGTACTAACAACAACAATAATGAAAAGGGACCTGGGGGTAGTCATATCAGATGACCTAAAGGTGGGTAAGCAATGTGAGAAGTCGATAAGGAGAGCCAGGGGGATACTGGGATGCATAGGGAGGGGCATCACAAGTAGAAAAAGGGAAGTGGTTATCCCTCTGTACAGACAGTTGGTGAGACCCCATCTGGAGTACTGCGTGCAGTTTTGGAGACCTCATCTACGCAAGGACATAGACAGGATGGATGCAGTCCAGAAGAGGGCAACTAAAATGGTGCAGGGTCTACATCAGAAACCATATGAAGAGAGACAGAGAGCTTAATATGTATACCCTTGATGAAAGGAGGGACAGGGGGGACATGATAGAAACTTCTAAGTACCTCAAAGGAATCAACAAAGTCCAGGAGGGTAGCATCTTTCAGAAAAAGAGATGTGTAAGAACAAGGGGGCACAATTTAAAGATAGAGGGGGGACGGCTCAGGGGTAATGTGAGGAAATGTTTTTTTTCACGGAGAGAGTGGTGGATGCATGGAATTGCCTTCCTGGAGAGGTTGTGGGGTCTAAAACAGTGGGGGAATTCAAACATACATGGGACAGACATAAGGCAATTATAGTGGGGGGTTGCAGGAAGTAGGCTGTTGGTTAACTAGAATCTGCAGCTTATCCAATAGGTAGGGAAATGGGCAGACTGGGTGGGCCAAGTGGTCCTTATCTGCCGTCAAAGTCTATGTTTCTATGTTAGGTGCCCCTGGATTGGTCACGAACGGAGGTGTGGCTGAGGGGCTGGAGGAGGCCACTGGGGTGCAGCGCAACAGTGCCGCCACTGCTACGGGGACTTGTGGAGGAGAGACCCTTAGAGGCTACGTGCACTACTGGCATGTGTCCGGAGGGGCACCGTGCCACATCCAGGTAAGTGCACTACGCTCATGTCCGTGCCATTCCAGTGTTCTGTGGGGGCCAGCAGGGTATCACACCATGCTGCGGGGCAGCTGTGGCTGCGCACTCTGTTGGCCATGGTAGTGCACCACGGGTGTGCTGTGCCACTGCGCAGGGCAAGGGTACATGCTGTGCTGGGGGGGATGTGGTGTTGCCAGATACTGATGCGTCATTCTCCATGTCTCCCTACTAGGCCCTGAGGATAGAAGAAGAGCATGGCTGGCTGGCGCTGCGGGTGGGCCAGGGCAGGCCACCACAGGGGCACGGGCACAGGATGCAGGCCGCATGGGCGGTGCCACTGGACAGGCACAGGGTGCGCCACAGCAAGCATGTAGGCACTGTTTAAAGGTATGATGTTATGCAGGGTGGGGGTGGGCCACAGCACCCAGTGCACATGGCCATTCCAGCTGTGCACTGCCAGCAGTGTCCATTGCACCATGCCGTGGCTATCGCACGTGTGTGGCTGCTCCAGGTGGGCTGTGGGTGCACCCGGATTCCAGCTGTGCCACTGCCATCCCGCCACTTAGCCCTGTCGCCTGGCTGCCATGGTTGTGGTGTGCGGCACATGAGTGGTGTTTGTGTGCAGTGCTCTACGTGGCTGTGGATAGTCGGGTTGGCAGCTTGTGTGGGCGCACATGCTGCGGGAGGCTGTGTGCCATCTCAGGGGCACATGTCACCGCTGTCCGCTGCGCACAGTGGGTGGGTTACGGTTGTACGGCCATGCACTCATACCATGTCCCCTCC
Source organism: Neoceratodus forsteri (assembly GCA_016271365.2). Taxonomy (NCBI): domain Eukaryota; kingdom Metazoa; phylum Chordata; order Ceratodontiformes; family Ceratodontidae; genus Neoceratodus; species Neoceratodus forsteri. The sequence continues at coordinate 779,780,529 of CM057454.1, forward strand.
TTTGTCCTAGGCGTCCATCACCCTGAGGTCAACACCAGGCTCCTGAGGCAGATCCTTCAGGTCACCACTGCCATGCTCCAGGTGGCAGGGCTGATACAGTGGGCACTGTGCAGCCCGCAGTGAAGATGTCGGCGTCAGGCACCGGTGGGGCGTGGACGCCCATAAGGCCCATTGGCCTGCAACCATTTCCCTTCCCTGTCCCCCCTCCCTTTCCCTCCCTTGTATCCTTGTCTAGCCATGTCCCCAGTCCCTCTGCCTCCCTTCCCCGGCCTCCCAGTTTGTTTGTGGCCTTCCCATTCCTTGCTCCCTGTACCAGTTAATTGTTGTTCTGTAAATAGTTGTTTCTTGACTGGTTTTAATACACATTACTATGGTTAGCCATCTGTGTCTGTGTCTGCTTTGTAGCTGGCGTGTGGAGCCATGCTGTAGTGGTGTGCATGGTGGCCGAGTCGTATGTCTGGGGTTGACTGGGGATTGTGCCTGGTGGTCTCTGCCCAGTGGCTGGTGGCTGTGCCCTGGGGCAGCCGTGTGCTCTCTGTTTTGTGTGGTGTGTGCGTTGTGTGCTGTTGGCATGTGTGTTGCCAGCTGTGGTCCAGGTGGTGTGTCCCGTGCCTTCCTGTGGGTGTTGCCGGTGGCTGTTTACCGGTGGACATTGGTGCCATCCTGCCTCCGTGCACCACTGTGGTGTGCATAGTCAGGGGCCTGCTGCTGTGTGCCTGCCATGCCTCCCTCCTGGCATCCTCTGCACCCTGGTGGTGGTCTATCCCGCCCTGGTGGCATGCTCCTTGCTGTGCTTGTTGTCCTGTGTCTTGGCACATGCACCTCTGCCCCTTGTGCAGCTCTGGTTGCGCTATGGTGCACGTTGGTTTGCTCCCTGGCGCAGCCCTTGTTGCACTATGGTGCATCCTTGCGATATTCAGCCGTGTTGCGCTGGCGCTTGCCGTCATGCGCAACCTTTGAATATCACGTTCGGTGTGCCACGACACTGTGTACTTGTGCTGTGTTGCTACTGCACCTGCCTCTGGCGCATTTCTGAATATCCCACCCCGTATCTCTGTTTGAGCAGAGCAACACTAATTTTGCTTTAAACATCTGTTCCTAAACACTGCTTATGCTCTTCACCTATTTTTCTACAATTATTTAAAGGGCCTTAGCCCCTTTTGAACCCGGGCACCCACATACATATGGTGGCATTATGTAGTTATCTGCCAGCCACTTGCACCTTTCACTAGCCACTGCAAGCCTTTTTACACTTTTTCAATGTTCTCAACCTTTTGGCTAGCCAACTTCATATAAATGTTGTTGTTAATAAACTTGTATAAAACTTTAGTTACTGATCACTAAAATCTTGGCCACTGGTCACTAAACCTTTGGCCACTGGCCACTTTCAACATATTTCTTCTTCCTCTTCTTGGTTCCAGTCCTGATCATACTGTTCCCCTTAGATGTCAATATCTATGGAAGAAGCAGGCAAAGCCGAGGGGGTACTGGCTGTAAGTGAAGTAGAAAGATGCCTCGGTGGGGCTGGAGGCAGAGCAGAAGGCACACTTGCAGTGGTGGTGGCATTCTGGGTCAAATCCAGGATGGCACTTACCAGAGCCTGTATATCGACCATGGCCATCTGGGGTTGCATGGTCGTTGATGGCGCAGTATTAGTAGGCCCTATTGGGATTACTGAGGAACTGGTAGCTGAGGAAACAAATGTACGTTTGGAAAATGACTCATCGACAAGGAAATCCATGGAGGCAGTAAATGTACATCAGGAACAGGAATCGTTGACGGGGCAGGACAGTCTGACCCCAGGAGGTAACATCCACCTCCTGGGGGTCAAAGTCATTAACGGCCAAGTATGGTGTGTAGGGGGTTGTATGAAGTCCCCCAAGATGGTGGAGGCAATGAAAGGAACTTAATTATTGAAGTTCCTAGGGCTATAATCGACGAGTGAGCCGTCGACTGGCCCGGAGAAGCAGATGGATTTGCAGTTGTAGACGAGGACCTGGAAGATTGGGCAAGGCCCATCGACAGAGCCAAGAGAACAGCTCTGGTATTTAAAACTGCCTGTGGTACAGTACTAGGCAGTGAAGTTGTCAACAGGGATGATGTTGTTGACAGAGAGTGGTGTTTTCTCCAATCATAGGAGCGTTTATTCTTCTCCATATGGTCAATCTTCTCTGTCGACAAATGTTCCCCATTTTGAAGGGGGCGGTGGACTGGAGGAGGACAACGATGAGGTGTGGGACTATTTTGTCTGGAGTTCCCGTTCTTGGAGGGAGATTTTTTTGCTCCATTAAGTGCTCCCTCAGTGTTTGTAGACGTTGTCATTTAGTAGCTTTATTAATGTGCGAGCATGGGTGTCATGTGAGGTTTCAAGGCAACTTATGCAAAGCTTGTGAAGATCTTCCATCGTAATTTTCTGTCCACAGGCACAGAGCCTAAATAGCGAGTTCAACATCGAGTGATTGAAGATGCAACACGCCAGTCATGGCTAAGACGGTAAGTAACTTTGGTGAAGTAGTTCGTTGACTGTGGCTATACTCCTACAGGAGGTGTAGCATGGAGGTTGATGTCGGGAAAAGAACTGAAGAGGATCTGGGATCACCCACGCTTATATATACCCTATAGCAAAGCACATAACGTCGTCGTGGGCGGTCCCAGGTTGACTGCTGGTGAAATCCTCCAGCTGGATTTGGTGCCTGCGGCTGGATGTTCCTAGATGTGTGACCTGCTGCAAGAGATATCCTCGAAGATCCATTTTAGCTGTAGCCAATATGGCGGGATCAACTCACGAGAGGGTATGGGTTTACTGAGCATTAATCCACACCTGGGGGGGTTGGAATCACGAGGCAAAGCCGAGTGATTTCAACCACCCAGGCGTGGATTAATGCTCGGTAAACCCATACCCTGGAGTGGGTTAATCCTCTTGTAATGTGGGCAATGTTTTGTTAGTTTTGCCTAAAGAAACAGTGAACTAAAGCCATGTGACCATGCAACTGTGGGTATATCAGACAATCCATGGTCAGGTGACCTGTTTGGACAAATCAGAAGACAGTATTTTAGGAACCCATGTTACAAAGTTCGATTAGGATCATGCTGGCTCTCTTCCTCCATCTGAAGCTTGATTAGCACACTCTGAATCAGGGGAAATGGAGGGAAGGCATAAAAGAACCTCCTGCTCCAGGAGAGGGACAATGCATCTCGACAAAAAAAATTTCAGGCCGTGGATCTAGCAAGCAAAAATTGGAAAGTTTTGCATTTGAGTGGGGATGTAAAAAGGTTCAGCTCTGGACAACTCCATCTGTTGAACAGATCTTCTGCAATGGATGACAGGAGTTCCCATTTGTGCATTTTGGACTGAGACGATCTAAGACTGTCTGCCAGGGTGTTTAGTACACCTGGGACATGGACTGCTGAGAGGTCCAGGCCGTGGACTAGTGCCCAGTACTAGACTCTCATGGCCTCCCTGCACATGGAGTATGAATGAGTCCCGTCCCCCCCCTCGCTTGTTGATGTAGTAGACAACACTGAGAATGTCTGACTGGATCAACAGCTGACCTGGAAGGAGATGGTCCTGAAAAGCCTGCATGGCATACAGGACTGCCCTCATCTTGAGGACATTTATATGGAAGAACGTTTCGATCTGGGATCATGTCCCCCGAGTCTGGAATGGACCCAGGTGCACACCCCAACCCAGGCTGGAGGTGTCCATAGTGCGAATCTGCTGGGGAGAGGAAATCAGGAATGGGACCCGTTAGGTTGTGGGGTTCCATCCAGCAGCAGAGCACCTTGTGGACTGGAGAGGAAACCAGCACTAGCTGCTCCAGGTCGTCTGAGCATAGGTCTCACTGCACCCGTAGGGTCCACTGGAGATCTCGCATGTGCAGTCTGGCCAAGGGAACCGTTGCAATGGCTGCAGCCATGAGACTTAGTAGCCTCAAGTACACCCCTGCAGAAACATAACTGAGCCACCTCCTGAGCCTGGGAAAAGTACAGTTACATAGGAACTTACCGTAACAGTAGATCGAGAGAGAGGTTCCTTCAGTAGGTCATCACATATAGGACTAGCACCACTTGGCATCCGGCCGCATGGCAGACTTTTTCTAGCAATACCTGATGGGGGACCGCCCACCTGACATCACATGACTGACGTCAGTGTGACGCTACATAGCGGACGGTCCCCATGCCCACCCTCCAGTTCTCCTGCCGGAGCCTAGAATAGGCCTGACAGCAGGAGGAAACAGAGTCTGGAGTCCCAAAATAAAAAGGGGGAAGGAGGGAGGGAAAAATATGACCTACTGAAGGAACCTCTCTTGAAGATCTACTGTTGCGGTAAGTTCCTACGTAACTATACTATCTTACTTTGAGAGGGTTCCTTCAGTAGGTCATCACATATAGGAATGAATGCCAAGCAGTCCCTCTGCAGAGAGACCAAGAGAAATGAGGGAGGAGGAAAAACTCCAACAACTAAGGAAAACACAGAGTGGAACCAGTCTAGGACAGAAGGCCCTGCAGGACAGCTAGGCTAAAACCTGCCCTCTGTCTAGAAGCACTGTCCAGACTGTAGTGTTTGGTAAAGGTATGGACAGAACTCCACGTTGCTGCTGCACAGATATCGGCTGCTGAAATGTTGCGCAGAAAAGCCGCAGAAGCAGCCATGCCCCTTGTAGAATGACCTCTGACTGGTCCCGGCAGAGGCTTGTCATACTTTCTGGTAGCAGAAGCGAATGCAATTGCCCAACCATTTGGACAGGCACTGCTTAGAAACAGCTTTGCCTAAAGATCTGGGGGCAAAAGAGTCAAACAGCTGATCATCCTTACGGAACTCTTTTGTACGATGAGTATAGCAACGGAGAGCATGATACATGTCCATGGAGTGTAGGAGTGCCTCACCTCTATTTGCAGGGGACGGAAAATAAACAGGGAGCTCCACTGATTGATTCAGTGTGACCTCTGAAACCACCTAAGGCAAAAAACTTAGGATTTGTCCTGAGGACCGCCTGGTCCTTATGGAAAATTAAATAAGGCTCCTTGCAAACCAGAACCTGAAGCTCTGAAATTCTACGAGCAGAGGTAACTGCAACTAAAAACAAAGTCTTCCAGGACAGGAAGTGTAAATCACAGCTCATCGCTGGTTCGAAAGGCGGGAGAGAGCTTCTCCAACACAAAGTTTAAATCCCAAGGTGGTGTGGGGCTGCAGATGAGGGGTTTCAGATGGAGAATCATTTTCAGAAATGTTTCTGAGACCTCCAACTGAGCCACAGGTTTACCATCCACCAGCCGAAATAACTGCAAGATGGACCTTCAAGGAGGACTAGGATAGGCCCGAATCTGAAAGATGAAGGAGGTATTCCATGACTTGTGGGGCAGAAGAAGAGAAAAGGTTCCAATCTTTGGAAGCCGCCCAAATGGAAAAACGTTTCCACTTCATAGCATAGGCCTTTCTAGACTAGTGGGTGAATAAATTGAACACCCTTTTCAATTTTATACTGAAATATGGGGTGGCACCAGGAGATTGGCTAATAAGTCTAATAATACCAATTTATAAGAAGGGGGCTATAAATGACCCAACCAACTAAAGGCCTATTAGCCTCCTGTGTATTGTGGAAAAAATATTTTCTCATATGTCTTGGAGAGATTAGAAAATTGGGTTACAGTCAATAATTTAATTTCAGAACAACAAGCAGGATTTAGGAAGAACAAAGGTACTGCTAACAATATCTTTGTATTGAATTATTTAATTGACAAGTAATGTATACAACAGAAAAAAGTTTTGTATGTGGCCTTTCTGGATTTGAAGGCTGCCTTTGATAACCTGAATAGAAATATTCTATGGAATTTGCTGATAGAATTTGGTATCCAACCAGAATTGCTAGAAGTATTAAAGTGTTTACATGAAAATACCTTTGCTTATGTTCGATCTTCTAAAGAAGGTTATGTTACTGAGCCTATACCTTTGGGAAAAGGAGTCAAGCAAGGCTGTCTACTGGCCCCAATTTTATGCAATCTTTACATAGAACAGTTAATAAGGGAAGTAAAGTATGTTGACTCCACAGCACCAACTACTGATGGAAGCAAAGTGGGCATTTTAGTCTATGCTGATGACATAGTGCTATGTTCTTTATACAAATCAGGGTTAACCCGAGCACTAAGTAGCTGCATACATTCCTTGAAGAATGTAGAATTAAGTATCAACACGCAGAAATCAGCCATTTTGATTTTTGGTAGTATAAAGAAAACGGGGCATAAGAATTGGACCATGAATGACATGAATTTTGAAATAAGGAATGAGTACTTATATTTAGGGGTTACCTTTGATATAAACACGTCCTGGAGCCTGCATTTTATTAGAGCCAAGAAATAAGCCTTGTGTATTACCAGGGCTATTTTTAGATTTGCACAAAATTATGCAGGAAACTCTTATATTGCTCTTAAAAGAGCTTTTGAATCCAAAATAATTAGTTCAGTATTATATGGTGCAGAAGTGTGGACTTTTTCAAAAAATATACTCTTATTAAACATAGAAACATAGATTTTGATGGCAGATAAGGACCACTTGGCCCACCCAGTCTGCCCATTTCCCTACCTAATGGATAAGCTGCAGATCCTAGTTAACCAGCAGCCTACTGCTTCCTACCCCCACCCCCTAGAATTGCCTTATGACTGTCCCATGCATGCTTGAATTGCACCACTGTTTTGACTCCACAACCTCCTCCGAGGCGTTCCATGCATCCACAGCCCTCTCTGTGAAAAAATACTTCCTTAAATTACCTCTAGCCACTTCCCCCTTCTATCTTCAAATTGTGCCCCTTGTTTCTTGCACACCTCTTTTTTGAAAGATGCTACCCTCTTGGACTTTGTTGATTCCCTTGAGATACTTGAAAGTTTCTATCATGTCCCCCCTCTCCCTACTTTCCTCGAGGCTATACATATTCAGCTCCTTAAGTCTCTCTTCATATGTCTTCCGGTGCAGACCCTGCACCATTTTAGTTGCCCTCCTCTGGACAGCCTCCATCCTGTCTATGTCCTTGCGGAGATTAGGTCTCCAGAACTGCACGCAGTACTCCATATGGGGTCTCACCAACTGTCTGTATAGAGGGATAATAACTTCCTGTTTTCTACTGGTGATGCCTCTCCCTATGCATCCCAGTATCCCCCAGCCCTCCTTGCTGCCCTCTCGCATTGCTTGCCCACCTTTAGGTCATCTGATATGACTACCCCCAGGTCCCTTTCCATTTTTGTTATTGTTAGTATCTCACCCCCCATTGTGTACTCTTCCCCTTGGTTTTTGTTTCCCAGGTGCATTACCTTGCACTTCTTAGCATTGAATCTAAGCTGCCATACATTTGACCATTCCTCTAACCTTGCCAAGTCCCTTCTCATCCTTTCCACCCCACCTTGTGCATCAACTCTGTTGCAGATCTTTGTGTCATCTGCAAAGAGACATACATTTCCTTCCAGTCCCTCTGCAATGTCGCCTATAAAGACATTGAAGAGGACCAGTCCTAATACTGAACCCTGCAGTACCCCACTAGTAACCCCCCTTTCTTCAGAGTGGACTCCATTTACTATTACTCTCTGTGTCCTATTCTCCAGCCAATTCTTTACCCAGGCTGTCATCTTGGGACCCACTCCCAGGCTGGCTAACTTGTATATTAATCTTTTGTGTGGGACTGTGTCAAATGCCTTGCTAAAGTCTAGGTAGGCCATGTCCACAGCCCCTCCCTGATCTACTACTTTGGTCACCCAGTCAAAGAAATCTATCAGATTTGTCTGGCATGACCTTCCCACTGTGAATCCATGCTGCCTTGGGTCCTGAACCCCTCTGGCCTATAGATACTCAACAATTCTTTCCTTCAGAAGTGATTCCATCATTTTCCCTACCACTGAGGTTAAACTAACAGGTCTGTAGTTTTCTGCTTCTGCCTTGCTCCCACTTTTGTGAAGGGGAATCACATCTGCCCTTCTCCAGTCCTCGGGTACCACCCCATCCTCCCATGATTTGTCAAAGAGGGTAGTCAGTGGTGTCACTAGTTCTACCCTTAGTTCTTTTAGAATTCTGGGATGAATCTCATCAGGCCCCATTGCTTTGTCCACCTTCAGTTTTAAGAGTTCTTTCAGAACCCTTTCTTCTGTAAATGGCTGGTATCAACTTCTGTATCCAGAGTGTTTCTACTGTTTGTTTTAGGTACCTCCCCACTTCCTTTGTAAATACTGAGCAAAACATTTGTTTAGTATCTCTGCCTTTTCACAGTCACCCTCTGCCCACCCTCCCTCCTCTTTATTAAGCCTCACTATCCCTCCCTTGGTCTTCCTTCGCTCCTGATGTACCTATAAAGGTTTTATCCCCTTCTTAACTGAGTTGGCTATCTTTTCCTCAGTTTGGGCCTTTGCTGTTCTGACTGCCTTCCCAGCTTCCTTTGCTTTAACTGATACAGTTCTCTGCCCTGCTCCTTCTGTGATTCCTTGTACTTCCTGAATGCTTTTTCTTTCTGAACCTTCACTGCCACTTCCTTTGAGAACCATAGTGGTTTCTTACATCATTTCGTTTTGTTAATTTGCTTCACACAAAGGCTTGTTACCTCTGTGATGGCAGTTTTTATTATTCCCCATTGTTCTTCCACCCCTCCTTCCTGCCCATTTGCTAGTGCATTCCTTAGGCACGCACCCATTCTGGCAAAGTCAGCCCTCCTAAAGTCCAGTACTTTTGCCTTTGTATGGCTTGATTCTATTGTTGTGTGTTTATTGTGAACCATACTGTTCGATGGTCGCTAGTTCCCAGATGGCTACCCACTTCTACATCTGTGATCCTCTCTTCTTCTCCATTTGAGAGAACCAGGTCTAAGATTGCTCCCTCTCGAGTGGGCTCCAATACTAGTTGTCTAAGGCATGCATCTTGTAGGGCATCTAGAATAACCCCACTCTTTGAAGTGGCTGCTGCAACTGCACTCCAGTTAACATCTGGCATATTCAGATCACCCATCAGCAATATCTCCCCTTTTTCTGCCATTCTAAGTATTCTTTCTATCATTTCCTTGTCCATTTTCTCCCCCTGAGAAGAGGGTCTGTATACAACCCCTGTGCGGATTGTGGTGCCATTGCCGGTCTCCAAATTTACCCACAGTGCTTCTTCTCCTCCCTGTTTTCCCTTTTGTTCTGTTGCTTTGATTCCTTCCCTTATGTAAAGAGCTACTCCTCCTCCTCTTTTACCCTCCCTGTCCCTCCTGTAGATAGTGTATACTGGTATATTTATGTCCCAGTCATGGTTTTGTGTGTACCATGTTTCTGTGACTGCCACAATATCCAGATGTTCCTCCTCCATCAAGGCCACTAATTCAGAAAGCTTGTTACTCAGACTACGGGCATTGGTACTCATTGCTCTCCATTTTTTGATGGCTTTACCTTCTTTTGCAGCATCCCCCACTGACCTGTCTACCTCGGTCTTTTTCTCATTTAGTACCCTGTTTTGTAGGGAGATGCTGGGATTTTCCTGCTGCTTATCAGTGCCTCCCCCCTTGACTAGTTTAAAAGCTTGCCAATGAAGCATTTAAACCAATTGCTCAAAAGACTTGTTCCCTTCCTGGACAGATGAAGACCATCCTGCCAGTATAGGCTGGTGTCCTCCAGGTGGAACCCCAGTCCCCAATGAAGCCAAACCCCTGTGCTCCACACCATTTTTCAACCATTCATTAAACTGCATGGTGCAAAGTACCCTGCGCCTCACTCATGCCATTGACAGGCAGCACCTCAGAGAAGGATATTGTGTGTGCTACTTGTCTTGAGGCCCCTCCCAATTCTGCAAAGTCCTTCTGCACTGCTCTAATCTCATGATTAGCCAGTCATTTGTCCCTAGGTGGACAATGACATCCAGCTCAGACTCCCGTGCAGCTGTTCTCGTGATCCTGAGGATGCGCCTGTCTCTCCAAGCCATGGCACCAGGCAGGCACCTTACTTCAGTTTTCCTGTTCCCCCAGTTCTATCTCCTAATAATTGAGTCCCCACCAGGAGCTGCTTCCTTTCCTTGTGGTGTCCTCTGCCTCCTTCCTGTGGGCCTCCCTTGTGACAGTTGTCCTCAGCCTCCTTAGTCTCCTCTGGTGCATCCATAGGGGAGCTATGCTCCCCCAGAATGGTGTATGGATTGTGGTGTGGAACAACTGACTGGGTGTGCCTCTGTTCCACCATCCTCACCCTCCCTGAGCCCACTGTGGTCCAACTGCTGTGCTTTCTTCACAACCTCTGAGGTAGTGGTGGTGGCTCTGGTGCTCACTGGATGGGGGAGGTTCCCTTCCTACCATCCAGTGTGGCCTGGGGGAAGGTCCCCTTACTACTGTCCAGTGTGGCCTGAAGATGGGCAACTTCCTCCCTCAGGGTAGAGAGTCTGTTCAGAATATGTTCTATAAAATGGGTCTCGACTTACCGTACAGAACGCCTACTGCTATTTTAAGATTCGAACTGCAGCTAATTTCAATAGTTTTAAGAGCAGAACTAAGAGCCTTGGCTTTTTGGCAAAAAATATTGCTCGCAGAATCAGACAACATATTGGCTAAATGGTGGCTGGTCAGTAAGAGGCATGTTCCCTCTGTAGGGTGGTTTTCAGAACTTAACATTTGTCTTGTAAAAAATGGTATGCCCCAGATTTGGGATACATGGCATTTACAGACATCAAGCAATATACAAACTCTATCAAACAAAAATTAATAGATACATTTTTTCAGTTGGAAGTTAGTAGAGTAAGAGAGATTACTCACTTTGAGCAATATCTGCACTATAAGCAAAACATGCAATCTGAGTTATACCTGTCATTTTGTGAAGACAGCTCATAGAGGAATGCATTGTGTAAATTCAGATTAGGAAACTTTAAAAACAGTTATCAAAAAGAAGCCCTTCTTTGACATCTGTAATAGATTTTGCCCATGCGATCAGACCACTATTATAACAGCGGATCATTTAATATTTGACTGCCCCCGGCAAACCAAATATAGGAAAAAAATGGTTGGAGCCAATTTGGGGTCATTTGAATACTGGATTTGACAGGAATTTGTTAAAATGTATTTTGTTCCATAATAATACTGCTCATATCTATGCAGCTGCTAATTTTGCAAACTGTGCACTTTATAGTTTAAATGGCTGGAAACCTAAATGATGTTAAATTATTCTGCATGAACTCCAAGTGTAATTTTAAATGTGATTCATAAAATTATATTTTGTATGTCATGGTTTTAATCTTATACATGCATAAATAAAAAGAACTTTGACTTTGACATAGCACAGGTGGAACGAGTAGACAACTTTCTAGCCTCAACAATAATCTGGGCGACCCAAGAGGAGACACCAAAGCAGGAGACTGCAATGTATCCAGGAGCCACGCATGAACATGCAGGGTCCTAAGCCCCGGATGGATGAACCGGCCTTGATTCCGTGTCAAGAGGTCGTGAATCACAGGAAGTGAAACCGGTGGTTCCTCCGCTAACTGTTGCAGAAGTGGGAACCAAATCTGTCTCGGCCAGAGGGGGGCGATAAAGAGCATCCGAACCTTCTCTGCCTGAAGTTTGAGAAGAACCCTCTGAAGAATGGGAAGCGGAGGGAAGGCATACAAAAGTTTCCCTGTCCAGGAGAGAGACAACAAATTGTGCCAGAAAGCACCATGCCCTGGAACGAGTGAGCAAAAACTGTGAAGTTTTGTGTTGAATGGGGAGGCGAAAAGGTTGAGTTCTGGACGCCCCACCTTAGGAAGAGAGACTCTGCCACTTCCTGACTTAGTTCCCAATCATGACTGAAGGTTCGAGATCTGCTGAGACTGTCTGCTGGGACGTTTTGAACGCCTGGACCATGCATGGCCACTAAGGACAGATTGTGCTGGACTGCCCAGTTCCACACTCTCATTGCTTCCCTGCAGAGAGGGTACGAGTGAGTTCCTCCTTGTTTGTTAATATACCAGACTACCGATACATAGTCTGTCTAGAAGAGCAGCAGTCACTTGGGGAGAAGAGTCTGGAACGCCTGAAGCACATACACGACTGCTCTCATCTCTAGAACATTGATGTGTAACAACGCCTCCAAGCTGGACCAAAGTCCTTGTGCTTGGTGTTCCCCCAAATACACCCCCCAGCCCATATTCGATGCATCTGTAGTCAGAGATGCTGAGGGGACAGGACTCCTGAATGGGAGACCCAAAGAAAGGTTGCAGGGATCCCTCCAACAAAGCAGATCTTTCTGGACTGCTGACGATACCAGGACCGGATGATCCAGGTTGTCCAGAAGTTGATCCCACTGCACCTGCAAGGACCACTGAGTGATTCTCATAAGGAGCCTTGCCAGGGGAATGGTAGTGATGGAGACCATCAGGCCGAGAAGGTGAAGGACCTCCCTTGCAGGAATGGTCCCAGATGAGGCCACCACTGAAGCATGATGGACCAGGTTTTCCACCCTGTCTGGAGGCAGAAGGCCCTGCTCTGGACGGTGTCCAAGACTGCCCTGATGAGCTGAAGTCTCTGATTCGGGAAATGAGATGACTTGGGGCAACTGGCAGTAATCCCCAACTTAGAGAACAGATCCAGAATGAAATGCAGAGCTTCTGAAAGGGAATCCTTGGAAGGGGCTGAAATCAGCCAGTCATCCAGGTAAGGGAACACTGCTATGCCCTGGTGACGCAGAAAGGCCGCCAGGCACTTGGTAAAGACCAGAGGTGCTGAAGACAGACCAAAGGGGAGGGCTCAGAACTGGAAATGCTCCCTCTGGAAACAAAACCACAGGAGCTAGTGGTAGCTGGGAAAAATTGGAATGTGCAGGTAAGCATCCTGCATATCCAGAGCACAGAGCCACTGGTTCTCCAGTAGGAGAGGGAGAAGGCTTTGGAGGGTCAGCATTCTAAATTTCTTGTACTCAACGAACAGGTTGAGACTGCTCAGGCCGAGAATGGGTCTCATGTCGCCTGACTTTTTTTGGAACCAGGAAGAAGTGGGAGTAGAACCCCCTTACCCTTTGCCAGAGGGGAATGCTCTCTATAGCCTCCTTGAGCAAGAGAGAGTTCATTTCTTCTCTGACAAGAACAGCCTGGTCCTGAGAGTAGGATAACTGGATTGGTGGAGAATCTGGTGGAATCTCTAGAAACTCTATGGTGTGTCCGGCGGACACCAGCTGAAGGACCCATGCATCGGAGGTAATGCCCTACCACTCCTGTGTGTGGCGGGTGAACCTCCCCTCCACCAGCTCCTCATGCAAAGGCTGAGGAGGGGGTGGGGCGAGGGAGTCAGGAGGTGGCAGGATGGTCAGGGGGAGGGCCTCCTGAATGTCTCTGATTCTTGGAGGCGGGAGGAGTGGTGGAACCCGTGGACTTATGCTTGCCATGGCGACGAGCTGGGGCCTGCTTCCTCTGCCTCCAGGTCCTTTTCCAAAATGGCTGCTGCTGTTGTTGGGCACCTGATCGGTACATGGACCGCACTGATCTCAGGGCCTGACCTTTATCCCGGAGATTGGTGATGATGTCTTTGGTGTTGCCACCAAAGAGCACCGAGACCTGAAAGGGGGCATCCTAAATCGCAGAGTGGACCTCGTTGGTGAGGCTAGAGATGCGAAAAGCCAGGCTGTTGTCTCAAAACAGCGGCAGTCACCGAGGTGCGAGCTACTGAATCGACAGAGTCGTAAGTAGCCCGCAATGCATGCCTGCAAGAAAAGCGGGACAGGCAGAGTTCCTTGGCAAGCTCCTAGAGATCTGAAGGTTCCATAGACTGGACTCCGGCCTCGAGCCTGGCCAAGGTAGCTTTTTGGTGCGACACCATGTGGGCCACATAATTAAGGGACCAAAGTGCACATGTGGCCTAAGAATAGACCTTCTTGCTGAACTGATCCATCTGCCCCGACTCCTCATCTGCAGGAGAGGTGCTCACGTGCTTAGGTACTGAAGAGCGGTCATGAGCATCTGAAATCATGATGGAGTCCGCCTTCGGATGAACGCTGAGGAACGGAGCATCCTTGGGTGCCCGGTAAACCCTGTCTGCCCTCTTGGGGGACAGCCGGGATGGAATGAAGCATCTGCCAGACAGTAGAGGTGAGGTCCTATCCATGGGGGAACAGGGATCGGAGACAGAGACTCCAGGTACAGGTGTTCGGCGAGTCTCTGCTGCATCAGATGATGCTCCTCTGACTCCCACTCAGAATAATTCTGCATGGACCTCAGTAGGTCTGAAAAGGCAGGGTCTTCCGGTGGGATTTGGGGAAAACCTTGCCCTTAGGGACCTTAGATTCATGATCCGAGGGATCCTCCAGCGACTCGTCGCCATCATCATCATCGTCATCATCATTCCCCACGTCCAGATGGTCGATCCAGAAGCGTAATGTCCTTGCGAGTGGTCCACAGGACGTGAACTGTGGAAGGAGAAAAACTCCTCGGGGATGGAGACATAGGAGAACGCAGTGGTGGGAGTCTGCTCGCTAGGTCAGATGCCAGCTCTGAGCACGCCCCCTGCCACCAAGACTGGATAAGAGTCTTGAAGTCAGGTTGAACTGGGGCTTGTGAAGGGGGCACAGGAGGAGGTAGAGAAGGAGGAGGAGGTGGAGGGATTACCGGGGGAGGAGGAATGATATCCCCGGTAACCTGAATAGACATATCCTGGGTACTGACCATGTCCCGGAAAGTAGTGCCCCGCACCACTCCGATCTGGAGGAGTACCAGCCAGGAGATGGTCGCCTGGATACCCTGAGGGGTAATGCAGGACAGTCCAGGGTCATGAGTTGAGGCCCAATGTCAGAAGATCTGACAGAGGGGGAACCCACGTTGGGCCTGCCGTCTTTAAACTGGTTGCAGGTCTGGCGTCGGGGCCACCGTCATTGGAACAGACACCACCCAATACAGTGCCAGAACGGGGTTTGGCGTCTGAGCCAAATGCAGGGGATCCAACAAAGGGACCATGTCTGGCACTGGAGCCGAAGGCTGGGCCCAGGCTCAGAAACTGTCATCGGGGGGTCCGGTGTTGAAGGAACCATTGCTGGATCCAGTGGAGGGATCTTGACCGGGACAGGCGTTGGGTCGGGAGTGATCCCACCAGAAGGGATAGGAGGGGCCTCTGGAGTAGGGCCAGACAGCTGAGGAGGGGCCTCCTTCCCTGTGACCCCATCAGGTGAGTGAGGAACGGACCCAGAGGTGTGGTCAACGTCTAGGGGTTCCGCACTATTGTCGCCAGAGGTAGCGGCCTGGGCAGGGAAAGTTACCAGCGAAGAGGAAGTGGGAGAGGGGCAGTTTCCCCCGGGATCTTCCGGATGTCGGGTTGAGTGCCGTTAGGCCCCGATGGGAGAGCCGTGTCTGAGCACCTGCCTGGGGTGGGCGTCTGACCAGACCGGCCAGGCGGGAGGGGGAGGAACCCCCTGCCGACTTAATGACAGGTGCTGTGTGGGTCCCTGAAGCCTGGGGAGCTGACTTACCAGTGGTCGGGCGGTCCCCGGAGGAGCCGGGGGCCGACTTGACGGCAGGCACGGTGCGGCCGTTTGAGGAGCCGGTGGCCAACTTACCCACAGAGGAGGATTTGTCCGACTTACCATCCGCAGCCGGCTTGGCCTTAGGCGGCGGATGGGAAGAAGCCTTGCTGGTCGAGAGGCCTCGGTCTGGAACACCTCAGCGGAGCGCTCCCGCTCCCTATGTTTCTTTTTCCTATGATCTTTTATGGAAGGAGAGAAAGAAGATTGGATCCGTTCCATCTGCTTTTCTAAAGACGTCAGCCGGGTCTTGAAAAGATGAGCCTCCAGAGTCTGCTGCCTCCTTTTATGTGTGGCCTGGTTAAAAGGCTGGCAGTCCGGGCAAGAAGAAACTGGGTGGTCTGGGCCCAAGCAGATCACACACTTCAAGTGGCCGTCCTTATGTGGAATTTGCATGCCACAGGTGGAACATTTCTTCTTCTGTGAAGACATAGAAGAAAATTTGCAAATTTGAAGAAAAAAAGGCGGTGAAAACCGACAAGAAAAAAGCACTTACAATGATGATCGCTTGGGAAGTCTGCAATGCGACTGACATGGGGCGATGGCAGGAAAGAACTGGAAGGTGGGCGTGGGGACCGTCCACTATATAGCATGACGCTGACGTCGGTCATGTGATGGGTGGGCGGTCCCCCATCAGGTATTGCTAGAAAAAGTCTGCCATGTGGCCAGATGCCAGGTGGCACTGGTCCTATATGTGATGACCTACTGAAGGAACCCTCTCGAAGTAAGATTGAGGCACTCTGCCCTGTCTTGAGGCAGGAAGGCCCTGCCTTGCACGGAGTCCAGGACCACCACTATATACTGCAGTCTCTGGAACGGAATCAAAGCGGACTTGAGCAGGTTGACTGGATGCCCAGGGAGTGAAAGAGCTGGATGGTCCTCTCCAGGGTCCAGAGGAGCTGATCTCGGGGTGGAGGTTTGAGAAGCCAGTCGTCCAGGTAGGGGAAGACGTACAGGCCTCCCCGCTAAGTATTTTGTAAAGACCCGCGGTGCACTGGATAAGCCAAAGGGCAAGACTCTGAATTGGTAATGATCATCCTGAAAAAGAAACCGGAGAAACCGCCTCTGCGGACAAACCGAGATATACAGGTAAGTGTCCTGCATATCCAAGGTGCACAGCCAATCACTCTGCTTCAGCTGGGGCAGCAGACCTAGAAGAGTGACCATGTGGAACAGTTTGTACTGGATATAAAGGCTGAGGTCTTTGAGATCTACAATAGACCTCAAATCTCTGGTTTGTTTGGGGACCTGGAAGAACCTGGAATAGAATCCCCCGTTCTTCTGTTGCCTGGGTACTGGCTCGATGGCCCTCTTTCACCGAAGGGACTGTACCTCCTCTAGACCTATCACCGTTGGCTTGAGGCCCAGAATTTGAATCACATGGTGAGCTGAAGCCAGCGACTGGCTCCTCAGCCACCTGACCTCTCCCAAGGGACTCCCTTTTCAGGCTTACGAGAGGAAGATCTTGCCCTAGTCCTTCTTAAACACTGCTTCCAGGAGTTCCAGGTTTGTAACAGTGAAAAAGCTTTTCTCTGGACTCACCACCCAGCAGTGGGACTCCAACCTCCATAGTCCAGGTAGCCGACCTCCTAGCCAATGGCGCAGATTGTGCTCAAAAGAGCAGATCATCCATGAAGGGACAGATATGATGTTCCTCCTGAAGGGTTGAGTCAACAGGGCTATGATCACCTATGACTTTGAACCTGAGGAACCTCTGATGAGCCAGGGATGAGGAAATACGCATCCTTCAGATCTATAGAAGGTGCATAAACCCTGACTGGATAGCTCGGATGATTGAATGCAGGGACTCCATCTGAAGGTGAACAGTCTTGGTTTGGAGTTTCAGATCTAGGAGGCCTGACCCCCCCCGACCTCCTGTGAACTACGAAATAGATTGATCCAAATCCCTGAACTGCTCACAGGAGAGTACTAGAGCTAATGCCCCAAACTGAGATGGGTAGTCCAGTGTCAGTGACACTGCTGGTCTCTTCATGGGATTCACTGGACCCGGGATGGCAGAAAAACACCACTTTGAGGGAAAAGTTGAAAACTCCATTGCATAAAGTAGAACTAGAATTTCCCAAATCAGAGCATCTGAAGAAATCTGGACCCAATTTGTGTAAAAATGTTACAGTTCTGCACCGAGGAAAGGGAGACAGAAATGGGCTTGCATAGCCTCAAAGTGAGGTGCCTGCTTTCACCCTGCATCTGTGGTCCATAGGGCAGTGCTTCTCTGCTACTAGAGTAGATTCCTTTGCTCCTCCAGTTACCGAAGTTCCAAAAGGAAACAAAGACCCCTTCTGTATCTGCCTCATTCATCCGCCTCCTTGGCCTTTGGAGTTGATGCGGCCTTGCTGTGTTGCGACACTGGAAGGTGGCTCTTTTTATCCTGGATATCCTTCAAAATATCATCCAGGCCATAATCAAAACAAAAAGCCTCCCTCACAAGCTACACACCTCGCACAGCCGACACAATGCAACAGGTGGAGAGAGCTGACATGTGCAAGATTCTCACCATGGCATCCCCTAGGAAGGTGGAGGCTGTGGATACCAACTGCAAAATGCCTTCTCCCTCTGAATCTGGGGCAACGAAGCTGCTCAGGGTCGCAACCCACAAGTTCAAGGCTCTGGCAACAGTAAAGCAGGCACAGGAGGTGTGCAGGTTGCACCGTTGAAGGCGAAGGCTCTTCTGTACACAGCATCCACTTGCTGATGTGCAAATCCGTGAAGGGCAAGGACCCTTTTATGAGCACAGTGGTGTGTCTGACGTAAACATGAACCACCTATTCTGCCAGGAAGGGGGTCCACTTGTATTTTCTTTCATTTACACCTGCCCATTCCTGTACAATAAATTAGGCACTGTGAATAAAGTTCAGAAAAGTCTCTGGAGCCGAGAATGATGTGGGCAGAATAAGATTAATATCCATTGCTCCAATGGAATGCACTTCTTTGAGCTGTAAGAACCTATATGCCTCAGTTATCAAATAAGACAAAGACTTGGAATCGAATATGGGAGGGATAGAAATTCCCCTCTTCGGCTCTGTCCACTCCCCTGCCCCTCCTCCTCCTGAGAGGGTTTGTCCTCCTCATCAAGAACTTTTTTTTGGTCAGGACTGCACCCCAAAATCCCCGATATCCTTATCCTGATCCTCAGTACGGACAGCTTTGGGGACTGCTTGCAGATCTGTAACAACAGCCTTGTCCTGCTGCAATGCACCTGGACGTGTCTGTGTGGGCACTCCCATGATCTGAAGGACCTGGCTTGGGGTCAGGTGTGTCTAAAGGGATGTCCTGTGGAACATGGGGGCTCTAAAGCTCTCCTAAGAGCAATAATGAGTATCTACGCAATTCTGCTTGCCACTGCCAACTGGTACACCAAGTGCATCCACCCACCTTACAGGTGCGACTAGGGGGAACTGAAAAGAGCCACATGAACTTGCAAAAATACAACAGGGGCAGAAGAAACCCATCGGGGAGGGTCGCATTATCCCCTTGCAGGTCTTACACCTTTCAATGATTAGAGGTCTCCGATATATTATGCTGCCTAGATAAATAGCCCTGCAGAATTTTAAGGATAAAGGGCTGATGATGCAGAAGTAAAGGTATTTAACTAGTGAGCATTTTTTTCTAAGTGCTCAACCAGTTATTTGCCTGTCAAAACTGAGCGCTACCTTATTGGCTGTCATGCTGTTTGTGGGCAAGCTGAACAGTTCCGGAAACATGGCGGCTCCTTCTGTCCATTACAAGGAGCCGCCAGACTTGTCTCTCCTCTACTTCTTTTTTTCTTTTAACTGTATGCAGTAGATCCTTGATATAAATGATAAAAAATGTTATCTGTTGATCCTGCTTTTCGTCACTTTCCGTCCATACGAAGAGCAAGCACGGGACTGTGGCTGATGGCCTACAGTGCTACTTAAGCGCAGTCGTGACCCCAAACAGTAAGTAAAAAACTAAAAACAAAATCTACATTCTGCAGAAAGAGGGAGAGAGAGAGGGTGTGTGTGTATGTGTGTGTGCGTGTGTGACACAAGACAGACACAGGAGCCAGGCTGGAAAAAATTGCTCCCCAGATGTTATATAAAATAAAAGATAGGGAAGTGTGTCACACTCAAATTTAATGCACACCTGAGGTGTGGGATGCTTTAGCAATTATTCTGAGTGTGATACAGTTCCCCATCCTTTATTCTATATTAGTATTCTAGAGAACTGTTGCCTCAACAGCAACAAGGCAGGTGAAGGCGACTAGTGAGGCTGGCTCAGCTTCCGGCCAGCCGTGTCCATTATCAGGCAAGACCTACTGAAATTTAGTGTTCTCACATAACTCATACTAGCCCCACAGTCTAACTAGGCTGGTGACTAGTATCAGTGTTGGAATGCAACATTTTAACCAGATGAACTGAGTGCAGAACGATAGGTACATTCTTAAAATGCACGGTTAGTCTCAAATCTGCCATATTTCTAGCTCACCGTATGGCTGTCTACTCTCTGAGTGTTATAAAGAAAAGTTTAACAGAGTCAGAAAAAAAATTACTCACGGTAGTAATTCTATTTCTTCCAAGAGGTTCTTTAGCATCAGTAACAATGGCAGTAAGCTGACCAGGTTGAACTGCTTCGGAGGTGGAGCCATGAATATTCATTAAAATAGAGTGGCCAATCAGAATCAAGCAGGAAGTGGTGCTGAGTGCAAAGAGCCCACAGGGCTTCAGAATTTTTTTGAAGGCGAAAGGAAAACAATGACTAAAGGACTGTGCCAACAGGCTTTAAAACCATGCAATAGCATGAACTATAAAAAGACTATAACCATTAACATGCTCTAAAACAATCCAAAAAAACTGAACAAATTTGGCAAAAAGATACAGAAACAAAGCCCTCTTAACGTAGGTGCCTGGGGAGGCAGGATGGGAGGTTACTGATGCTAAAGAACCCCTCGGAAGAAACAGAATTACTACGGTAATTTTTTTTCTCACCCCAGGAGTCCTTTAGCATCAGTAACAATAGCAGACTGCAAAGCAGTACAGTTGGGAGGTGGGTACAGAACTTACTTAAGGAAGAGGCTCTCCAGGACCGCCCTGCCAAATTTGGCATCAGACCTTGTCTGTACATTCTGGCAGTAATGCTTTATGAATGTGTGTACAGTCTTCCAGGTAGCTTCTTTGCAGACCTTTAGAAAGGGATGTCCCTTGCAACTGCCATAGAGGCAGCAGTGCCCCTAGTAGAGTGGGCCCTGAGGGGGCTGTTTGCCAGCCTTGACATAATAGAAGTGAATACAGGAAACTATCCAGCAAGAGACAGTTCTCTTGGTGGCTGGTTTTCCCTTGTCTGCCTCACCATAGGTGAGGAAAAGCTGAGAAGAGGAGCCTCTAACCTTTTGGTATGCTCCATGTAATAGGACAGAGCTCTCCTGTCATCTAGACTGTGAAGCCTTCTTTCCCCTGGAGTGGAACTGTCAGTGAAAAAGACAGGGAAAGTAATGGACTGGTTAAGGTGGAACTCAGAGATCACCTTGGGAAGGAATTTCCTATCTGTTCTGAGCTCTGCTTTGTCCTTATGAAGGATCATGTGGTTAGGCTCAGTGCAGAGTGCTTGCAGTTCTGAAATCCTTCTTGCAGAAGTGATAGCCACTAGGAATACTGTTTTCCAGGTAATGTACTTAATGTGGGCTGTAGCCATGGGCTTGAAGGGGGGCTCCATGAGCTTAGTAATGCAGAGCTTAAGGTCCCACGGGAGAACAGGTTCCCTAATTGGGGGCTGCAAATGAAGGAGGCCCTCAAAGAACTTTTTTAAAATAGGCCTAGGAATGATAGACTTTTCTTTCCCAGTGGAAAGGTAGGCTGAAATTGCAACTAAGTGAAGCCTCAAGGATGAGGCCTTGAGGCCTGATGGTTGCAGACGAACTAAATAGTCCAAAAGGGAACGGATAGAGGCCTTCAGAGGGTCTATTCTTTTTCCTTTGCACCAGATTGAAAATCTTTTCCATTTAGCTGCATAGGTTTTCTTTGTGCTTGGCTTTTTAGCTATGCAAACAATTTTCAGAACTTGTTCTGAATACTGTGTATCTGGGAATTCTAGCTCCTCAAGAACCAGGCTTTGAGGTGAAGGGATTCCAGGTCTGGATAATTCACCTCTACTTGTGGGAGGGTGAGGAGACAGTGAGTCAGAGGAAGTCTAATCAGCTTCTTGTGGGACATGGCCAGCAGGAGAGAATGCTAGGCTTGCTTTGGCCAGTCGGAGCCATGAGGATCATGGCTGCAGGCTGATCCCTGAGCTTCAGTAGCACTCTGTGTAACTAGGGAAATGGAAGGAAAGCTTACAGAAACTTCCCTGTCCAGTCCAAAACTAGTGTATCTGCTGGGAGAGTGCCCATTGCTAGGGCTCTGCAGCAGTGCAGAGGAAGACGGTAGTTGACATGGGATGCAAACAGGTCCACCTCTGGTGTGCCCCACCTCCTGAAGACTGTGGCAAGGACTTGTCTGCTCAGAGTCCATTCATTGTGATCATGGCTGATGTGGCTCAGAGCATCTGCCAATGTATTGTCTTTGCCTGGGAGGTGTATGGCAGACAGACTCACGTACACGGAATAGGCCAGGGACCGGATTCTCATGGCCTCTGTGCATAGGGCAGTAGACCTCGTGCCACCCTGCTTGTTTATAGCACTGGCGTTGTCTGTTCTGATCTGAACACTGCGTCTCTTGACCTGAGGGGCGAAAGCTTTCAGAGCCAGGTATACAGCTCTGAGTTCCAGAAGATTTATGTTGCTTTTGGACTCCTTTGTTGTCCAAGTGTCACTGACTGAAGAGCTGAAAGGGGATGCCCTCTGAGAGGTTTCCTCTTCCTTCCACCAGTCGAGAGCATGAAGCAGTGTTTTTGTCACTGCTACTAGGACAGAGAATTTTTCTTTTGTGACCAGTGGGCTCACAAATTATATTGAATGTCCCTCACTTGAAACCTTACCCCTGGGACCACAGTTGTCATGGAAACCATGTGGCCCAGGAGCTGTAGAAAATGTCTTGCAGGCCTTGGCTGGCCTAGCAGAAAATAATTTGTTGCAGTCAGTAAGTTCTGAATTCTGTCCTGAGGAAGAAAGGATTTTGCCTGCTGAGTATCCAAGTCTGCTCCTATGAAGTTGAGGAGCTGAGAAGGTTCCAGATGGGATTTCTTTTCATTGATTAGAAACCCCAGAGGATAGAGTTTGTCTTGTGCGGTTTCGAGCCTCTCTGACTTGCTGAGGGGTCCTGCTTACTATGAACCAGTTGTCCACATGTGGAAAGACTGAGACACCCTGCTTTCTTAAGATGGCTGCCACTACAGACAGGCACTTCGTGAATACTCTGGAAGCAGAAGTGAGACCAAAGGGCATGGCTGCAAACTGGTAATGGCCTAAATGCAGCCTGAACCTCAGAAACTTTCTGTGGGCTGCTTTATTGGTATGTGAAAATAGGTGTCCTTGAGATCCAGGGAGGCTAGCCAGTCTCCCTGCTGCAGAGAATGTATTACCATTTGAAAGGTAATCATCTTGAATTTTGGTTTGAGTAAGTTCCTGTTTCGATATCAGAGGTCTAAAATAGGTCACCACTCCCCGTTTTTCTTTAATGTCAGGAAGTATCTGGACTACATACCTTTTCCATGCTGTGAAAGGGGAACCCTCGCCACTACTTTGGCTGATAAGAGTCTTTACCTCCAGCTCCAACAGGTATCTTTCGTTGGGGATAGGGGTTTTGACAGAGCTGGACCTCGAAGGGCAGGAAACTGTTTGGACTGTAGGGGTAGACCTTTTTCCACTACCTCCAAGACCCACTTGTCCATAGTGATGTGGGTCTAAGCTTGGAGGTAGTGGGACAGCCTGCCCCCTACTGAAGGGGATGCGACCGGATTGGAGAAGTTAGGACTTAGATTGTGTGGCCCTCCTGCCTCTTTCCTGGAAATAACCTCTCATTTGAGAGAAATCCAAAGACATGGGCATAGGATAGAATGCCCTGGGGAAGTAGCCCCTGCTTCTATTACCCCTAGGTCGAGACTTCTGGGATGTAGAGGCTTTCTGCTTGGCTGCATCTGTAATTATAGACCAATCAGCCTAACATCTATTGTCAGTAAATTAATGGAGCGGTTAATTCAAAATAAAATATTAGACCATATTAAAAATAGTGATAGCCTAGACATAGCACAGCACGGATTTACTCAGGGTCGGTCATGCTTAACGAATCTAATAAATTTCTTTGATCTGGTAAGTGAGGCATTAGAACAGGGACTGCCCGTTGATGTGGTATTTTTAGATTATGTCAAAGCATTCAACACAGTTTACCATAGTGTATTAATAGAGCAACTGCATAAAATAAATCTTGATGGTACAATAATACAATGGATTGACTCATGGTTGATAGACATCAAAGCGTGGTTCTTAGGAGATTTGAATCAAAGTGGACCAAAGTCACTAGTGGAGTACCCCAGGGCTCGGTAGTGGGTCCACTACTCTTTAATATACTTATTTCAACTATGAAAACAAGTAAAGGGGTCTGGATCAGTAAATACGCAGACAACTGTAAAGTCGGATGTATTATGAATGATACTGTGTCAATTAATAACCTTCAAGAAAATTTAAATAAATTATGTAATTGGGCCAACCTTTCTAAAATGATCTTCAATACACAGAAATGCAAGGTAATGCACATGGGTAAACACAACATTAAAGCAAACAATGTGATGAATGGAATACAATTCACCACCACTATGGAAGAAAAAGATTTGGGTGCTATAAATCACTGAAAACCTAAAACCCGATACACATATAAATAATGTAGTTAAAAAATGCTACTGCATTTTTGGATGTATCCAAAGGCACATTAGAAACAGAAATAAAGAAGTCCTACTACCACTATATATTAGCCTTATTCGACCTCACCTGGAGTATTGTGCTCCCTTTTGTGCACCAACAGCAGTGGGAACCAAAAAAATGGTCAAAAGAGTAGAACGAAGGGTTACAAAGAAAATTAGTAGTGTCAAAAACAAAAGTTATAGTGACAGATTAAGAACCCTGATCTTGTTCTCCTTGGAATACAGATCTCTAAGAGGGGATCTGATTCTTAAATGTAAAGCATTCCAAAATAACACATTGTTTACTACAATTTGTCTTGAAAAACAAGTAACTTATAATAATACTAGGTCACATAACCTTCAACTTAAGACAACTGTGAGCAGAACAATAAGCCGTAAAAATTTTTTTACACAAAGAGCTCCACTGATATGGAATGCTTTACCAAGATATGTAGTCATGAGTAAGACACTGGAACAATTTAAAATAAACTTAGATAATCATATGATGGAAAGTAAAATTGGTTTCCATCACTAAACCAGTGGTGGCGGGTTCGTAATGGGTCTTTGGCCCCAAGAACCTGTATAATACTATGAAACTATTACTTTCATAGGTGGACTTGTACTCCCTCCACCTTTTTCATGTATGCTTCAGTTTTGTCCCTGAAAAGGGAATTATTTTCACAGGAGAAGTCATAGCTTTGGACTGGGTGTCCTGTGATAAATTAGTTGTTTGTGGCCAGACAAAATATCCAAGAGAGACAGCCAGAGCCATAGCCCTTGTTGCTGTGTCATTAGTATCTGCAGCCATGTGAAACTGGTATTTGGTGGCTTCCAGACCAGATTTCACTGTTTCAGCAATATCCTGGAACAGCCTGTCAGATTCGTGCGACAGAATGGCCTGGATTGAACTCCAAAGAGCCTTCTGGTACTCAGCAGAGTTGCTACATAAGAGGCTGTGGTATACGATTTTTCAGGAGGCATAGAGGTGAGAGGGACCTTAGCCTTATCACAGGCTGCTGTCTGAACCACCCCTTCGTGGCTGGGATGCATATAAAGAAAATCAGCCTCATTTTTAGCCAGAGAATATTTTCTATCCACTTTCTTGTTCACCCCTGATAGGGAAGTAGGTGCCTGCAGGAGCTTCATAGTGGATTTCTTTGAAGGATTTGTATATAGGAAACAATCTTTTTTTTGTAGGAGGAAGACCCATCATATTTTTGTAGTCTTCATCGTCATCATCCTCCTCAGTGGACTCCTGAGCAGGGAGGCCCAGGGTGTCCTCCACCATGTGCTGTAAGAAGGTCAGGAGGGAGGAAAAGTCCTCCTGGCCATCTGGAGAGGTACCAAAGCGTGGGTCAGGCAAAACATCCGGCACCAGAGACTGGTCCCTATTGTTAATAGTTATCATCATCATCATCATCATCATGCCCCTGAATGTAGTAGCAGGATGTTCTATATAGGTTGGGACAGAGTTGCCATGCCTCTGCCATTTCTTTTATGGGGGCGGGAATCTTTATTAGGGTCAGAGACCCCAGTGGCTAACTGACCTTTATTCTTTGTCATTGCATCTCCTGCCTTGATGCGGGGGCAGTGGTATGCTTGCCTTTACATATTTTTTTTTGCTGGAACAGACTCAGTGGTCTGTTCACCATTTCTTTTTTTTGGCACGTTACCATTTTTATTGTTTTGTTTATCAGACTCATTTTCTGAGGGGTCCTTACCTTTAGGCTTAGGCAGGGCAGTGGACCCCTCCTTAGTAGGAGGAGCATTATTATCCTCAAGGGTAGTGACGAGCACTGTTCCTCAGGGCTCAATGTTGGAACTAGTGTTGTTTGGGATATTCATTGCAGACATATCACTGGGCATCAAGAGCAAGACCAGTCTGTTTGCTGATGACACCAAGATGGAAGTGGTAGTGGACAACCTAGGGGGATGGCAAGGGTTGCAGGATGATCTGGCAAAGCTGGAAAACTGGTCGGACACCTGGCATCTGGGGTTCGATGCCAAAAAGTGCAAGGTGCTGCATTTTGGGGTGAAAAACCCAAGGAGGAGTTACCAGCTGGGGGGAGTGCAGCTAGCCAAGACAGAGGAGGAGAAGGATCGGGGGGTGCTCATTACGGGGTCAATGAACAACATGGCACAATATAGTAAGGCAGCTGCAAAGGCCAACAAAATGCAGGGTTGCACTGCAAGGGGTATATCCTCGAAGGGGGTAGAGGTGATTCTGCCACTGTACAGATCATTAGTTCGACCACACCAGGAGTACTGCATGCAATACTGGCACCCGTATCTGAAGAGGAACATTGAGTTACTGGAGGGGGTGTAGCGCAGGGTGACAAAGGTGATCCAGGGGCTGGGGGACATACCATACAAGAGGAAGCTGAAGGAGTTAAACATGTACTCATTGGAGGAGAGGAGGGACGGGGGGATATGATTGAAACCTTCAAGTACATGAAAGGAATGAACAAGATGAGTACGGAGGGGCTGTTCAAAGTAAGGGAGGGGAGGGACACCCGGGGCCATATGAGACTGGAGGGAGGAAGGTTCAGGAGATGAGGAGACACTGTTTTATGGAGAGGGTGGTAGCTGGTTGGAATGCGTTACCGGCAGAGTGGTATCCAGTAGAACAGTAGGCTGCTTCAAAAGGGGTTGGGACAGGGCCAGGGTCAAGGGAGGAGAGGGTGGGGCAGCTGCAGAATAAGGGGTACTAGCTGCACATTCGAGCAGACTTGCTGTACCACTGGGCCTTTATCTGCTGACAAATTTTGTATGCTCGTATTAGAGGCCATCTCTTCTAGTCTTTTGGCCATCTTTTTAATAGTTTTTGAGCAGAATTTAAAGCAAAAATGTTCTGGACCCAAGAACTGTAAACATACCACACACAATACCATTTTTTAAACCTGTGGGTCCAAGTCCTCTTTTTTGGCTTTTCTGACATAACAATGTGTCAGAAGGCTGAAAAACATTGGCTCCCAAAATGGAAAAACTGCAAAAGTAGTCTGTTCCCTAACAATAAAGAACCACGATTTAAAATAACAAAACTCAGTAGAAATACAGAAAAAAATAGCGGTTCCTGGTAAAATAAGGGAGCCTCTATTAAAAACCTAGAAAACTGTCAAAATACTCAAAACGTGATATATTTTTACCTCAGAAAAGTTAAAAGGAACCGAGAGGAAAAAAAGGGGAAAGTGTGGTTCCTGGGAAAGAACCACTAAAAACCCCTTAAAACAATAATAAAATGTAAAATGCTAAACTCAGCACAAAAGTAAAGATTCAGTCACAAAAAGTTTGTTTCTCAAGAATGAGAAAGAGCACCTCAGAGGCGGTGTTTCTCAGTCGGAGAAAAAATTTTGAAGCCCTGTGGGCTCTTTGCACTCAGCACAACTTCCTATCTGATTCTGATTGGCCACTCCATTTTAATAAATATTCATGGCTCCACCTCTGGGGCAGTTCAACCTGGTCATCTTATTGCTATTGTTACTGATGTTAAAAAGGACTCCTGAGGTGAGACGCACAGTAGTGTTTTGAGAAAAGAAACAGGCTGAAAATCAACAGAATCACCATGGCTATCCCCCTGGCAGAGCAGGCACACGGACGATCCCCCTCTGGTGAGGAACATGTGGCTCAGAGAAGCTAAGCACGTTATAATCCTCCACACAGTAAGCCTGCTACAGAGCAAGCAAGCGTGCTCTGATGAATAAGTGTGCAATGTCATGACGCTAAGCGTGATGTCGGCATGTCGAGGGGGCGCACAAAACACAGGGTCAGAAAGAGAGCACGCTAATAGTGGAGAAGAAAACAGGACATGCGCCCAACGGCCAAAATGGCAGGAAGATACTGCATGGCTCAATGGAGCGGATAAGAAACCACCAGTCGACTGCAGGGTGGAAACAAACGTCAAAAACTGAGGAGAAAAAAGAAAAACAAGAGACTCTGCATTAAACAGAGTCAAGAATCTATTCAGTCAGGCACCATGACGAAACAATGAGAGTTAAAAGGAAATATCCCTTCAAAAGAGAGCCCAATAAAAAGGGCAATGTCCCCAACAAAAACATTTAACAAAACCATACTCAAGAGAAAGAGGGGAGAGAGAGGAGGGAAACCAAAGCCCAAAGATGTGTGGGGGGGGGGGAGCGCGCCAGGGAAGCCCTAACTAAATAGCAAAATGACAGGTACTTACCTGAGGCACTTTTTTTTTTTTTAATTTTAATGGAGACCTTTAAAAAAATAAATACCCTAGAAAAATGTGGCAGACGTGGCCCCAATCCAAGCACATGCAGAGGAAATGGGAGAAGCAGGTTAGACAGTTTGAAAGTTGCACCTTAACAGGCACAATTTTCATTTAGGATATCACCAGGTATCCTCAGCCTGTTATGCGGAATTGCAGCCCCAAGGCTTAGAAGCTGACATTTTCTTCAAAGCAGTATGAGAGATACAGTCGTGGCCAAAAATATTGGCGCCCTTGCAGGTTTTTTCTAATTATTTATTTATTTATTTGTACGTCAGTTTAAGACCTTTGAGCCAGAGGCTCGTTTCCAAAGGTACCGTGTCACAAAGAGGACACACACACTACATCATTTAGTTACATCATTGTGGTTACAGCTTTTTACATCATTGCGGTTACAGCTACGGTAGACACAAGGAGTAGTTTCTTTGTTACAAAATGTGTGTTACAGGTTTGGTATTCACAAGCTATTACAGTTATTTGGAAAACAGATTGACAGAGTAAAGTACACATTGGTAAAGCAGACACGTAGTCTTGATCAGAGACTACAGGCAGGCAGGGTTAATGGGGACAATGGGCAAATGTCCCAGGCCCCCGAGCAGATTGGCCTCTCAGTGACAGAAAGAAAAGGAGTCGGAGAGCTGAGAGCGGAGCCTGAGCCGCATCATCATGCTGTATTTAACCCACCGTCCGCACACAGATTAGCTTAGGCCTCCCGACTGAGCCAACTCAGTCTCCTTCCTTACCGCCCGCCCACAGTGCAACTAAGCAAGTACTACGTTGTTTAGAAGGTTAAACACACTAACATTAACTTCCAAGTTCTTCCCACTCCCCGACTCCTGATATACGGCCAGGCGCAGGCGACAAGTAACAACAACTGAAGGTTACAAACAAAGTTTCAAACTTTCAGTTCTTAGAACCAGCCTAGTCAGCAGGGAGCACCTACCTAAGTTTTCCATGTGGTCTGTGGAGAGTTCTGGCCACCCTTCCGCCACAGATGTCAGTGTCAGTGGCTCAGTAGGTAGCACACTCACCTCTGAGGCCGGGAGATCAGAGGGCTGTGGGTTCAGTTCCCACATCTGGCACTTGGGTTAATGTCCCAGTATCGACACTGTAATGCAGCATGAGAGGGTGCTGCATTTCTGAGGTGCTGTCTTCGGATGAGACGTTAAACCGAGGTCCCATCTGCCTGGATTGGTGGTAGTTCAAGTGGATGTTAAAGATCCCATGGCACTTATCGAAAAGAGTAGGGAATTTCCGCGGTGCTGGCCAAATTTCCTCATTCACTATAAATACCACCAACAGCTTAATCTGGTTTAAGGTCAGTTGGTATTCATCTGTATCCCCCTCCCCCGGGTCGTGCCTGAAAATAGGCAGGATTTGTCTAGTGCACTTACCCGGTCAACAACAGCTAAATAAAAAATAAAAATAAACAGATTAGCACTTAGGGCTCCCCCCCACACTGAGCCGACTCCTTCCCTTCCCGCCTACCCACAGTGCAACTACAAGCAAGTACAAGTTTAAAAGGTTGGTTAATTTAATTAAACGCACTAACTTTCAAGTTCTTCCCACTCCCCCTACCCCTAAATAGGCCTCTGGCCAGGGCAGCAGCTCGTGACAAGTAAAAGTAAGTAACAACAACTGATGGTTACAAATAGAGTTTCAGTTCTGAGTTCTTAGAACCAGCCTAGTCAGCAGGAGCACCTACCTAAGTTTTCCATGTGGTTCATGCGCTGTGGAGAAGTGCTGGCTGCCGAATTGCCGATGCAGGGATTTATTTAACTCAAAAGTTGATTAGCGCTTAATAAAAGTACTAAATCTTTATGAAAATGCATAGCTCTTGCCTCACTGTGTTTAACAAACTCAGCACTTCCAGAAAATCTATATAAATACTTTCTGTACAGTTAGTATAGTACCTAGAAAAAAACTGCTAATCAATTATTTAAAACCCTGTGATGCAGAGTCAGTGCGCTGTTACTGTAGGCGGCGTGGGAGGGAGGTGGCAGACGGTCCAGTCCGACCGGTACAAGACCGGTACAACCGCGGGTAGGCAGGCATGCAACAGTGCAGGCAGGCGGGGCGGGCAGCCGGGGCAGGCAGGCATGCAGGCACCCCCCCAAACTGTAAACAGCTACAAAACAAAATCAAACAGCCGCTTCTCAGCTTCTCAAATCCTGCTGGCTGGTTTGGGACTGAGGTGAGCCCTGGGGACAGCCTGGGTCGTCGGTTGATCATTCGGGCCGGCCGGGGACTCAGAAGAGGTGCCTAGAGTCGACTTGCCTGATTGACTTGTTCCGTCTGCGGGCCCGCCACTCGGCCATAACTAAACAGACTGCCCTTCCTGTTGATGCAGCTTCACTGCAGAAAGTGGCTTAGAAAGCCACCAATCAGAGCCTGAAAAGCGTACATGGGCTAATCGGAGGAGGCAGAGTCAGGGTTGTGATTGGTCTCAGTTAGGAGAACCACCACAAGTCTGTATTTAGGTAATTATGCAGCGGAAAAATAAACAAAGGAAAACTTGGCTCCTTTGCCTCTCTAAATTGGGGCTTTAAAGCCCACTTAGTCGGGTATCAGAGCTGTAATCACCTGATCTGATCACCTGCTTCGTGAAGGGGAAGAAATTTACCGAAGAACAAAGTCTGGCTGACAGAGAGAACCAGGACATCAGACACTTTCTGTGCCAGAGAGTCGGAGACCACTATTGGCCAGGCCCAACTCTGTTCCTGAACTTGGAAATTCCTACCATCACTTGAGGTAAGTTCATGACAACATGCTGGTGGTGTTTGTTTATTTATTTATTTCTTTATTGATTGGGGGCCTGCACTCTGTAAATACCTTCATGTAAACTGACATGCCTGTACTGGGGGGAGGGCTGAACGCTGCAGCACATGGAAAACAGGCTCATTCCATTATTTGCATGTCTTTTATATATGTATTCCATGAAAGATGTAATGAGCAGGAACAGACAGTTGTGCCCATGCTTAAACTAAGTACTGGATGATCTGGTTACCATGTGCCCCCCCAATCTACACAGTGTTAGTCTCCATAAAGGTATTTTTCTCCACTGTTACTTACTAACTTTAAATACTAATCTGCCACAGGACACAACCTATTCTGAGCTTGTGTGGTTTTAGAGCTTATGGGTCAGAGGGAGCAAAACCTAAATTCATGGCTGTCAATGTGCATATTTACTTTTGTGCTTTTATTCTGGAAGTGCTAGCATTGTCTGAATATATGGTACATTGGAACTGATAGTACTGTACAAAGCTATAAATTAATACCCCCAATCCTGTCATGCTTATAGTTCCAGTGTACCATGATTCAGTTGAATTGGCTTCACTTGTTAACATTTCACGGACGTCTGGTTTGCTTTCAGGTTGTGTCAAATAATTACATTTACATTTGCATCATTGTCTTTTATTTTAAACTGATGTGATTGGTCCTAGCAATCTGCTTGTTGTAAGAAGTTAACGTGCACTATACATGTTGATGGTAGAATCGTGCATACAAACATCTATTTATTTGTAGTTATGGCTTTGGGTATATTGGAACTGCACACCTCTGTATGTACATACATACAGTAAGTAATGATTTAGTTACTGTCCTTCGGAGTAGGATTCATATGCATGCATCATAGTAAAGTACTGTTTTATTTTTGTCTTCAAATAAACTTGTGATTGTTTGAGCCCAAAATGGGGGGTGTGGCAGGCAATGCAAGAACTGCATAAACTGGTAATTTTCATGGTTACAATATAGTTGTATGTATGCATGGTACAGAGCCAGAGGTGTGCAGCTTTAATATTTCATGATAAAGTAACTGACAGTTCTGCAGGAAACATTTGTTAAGCAGCAGTCCCCATTTTTTTTTCTTCTTGTTATTTCAGAACTGCTGTAACAACCAGTTAATATTGCCATGGAATACATGTCATCCTGGCTCATTAATGAGGATAGATTTTGTGCTGCTGGCTGCATCTCTTCATGCCTGATTTATTGGTTTACTGACCTAGGCACACATCTACTGTACTTGGATGGCAGGTCGATTGTCTAGTTTGTTGGCAGCTACTCATAGCTATATCACTGGCAACATTAACTGATTGCTGTAGCAAGTTGGTTGTGTTTTTTTTTTTTTGCCAACTACTGGCAGTGGTTAGTGGTCGTTATATTCCCTGGCACACAGTACAATAACCGAGTATTATGTTATGTTAGGAGCTTTTTTTCTAAAGAAGAAAAAATACTGGCTACTGCTGCGATACTGGGGGCTTAGCAAATTTTACCTAACTGTATTATAGGTTATTTTTATGACACGCACACACATCATATTTTTCTGTCTGTGAACAAATTCCCCAATTGCTATAGGAGGCTGGAGCCATCCGGCTTGTAGTCAAAGATACAGCTTATATTTATTGTGTTATGCCAGAAACCTATATCAGCACTGTGATTTTGAAACGGAATATACTACGAAGCCAGCAGAAGAATGTCATTGGGTCTTTTGCAGCTTGAGCTACTGTTCCTACTCTCCACTCCTTCCATGACCCTGCCTTTGTAGCCTCCTCCCAACCATGCCCTGTCCAGCAAGTTACTGTCCTTTTGAGGTGTGGGCACCAGTATTGAACTCAGTACTCTAGATGTGGCAACACCAGTGACCTGTAAGTGCAGTATAGTCTTGCCCACTAGTGATTCTCTTCCCACCAGCTATAATGCACCCAATCTTGTTTGCCCTAGCTGCTGCTTTCTTGCACTGCATGGAGTGCTGTTCAGGTCACTAGTGAGCATCTCCTCCAAGTCCTCCTCCTCCTCCTCCTCTCTGGTGCAGATAGCCAAGTTTGCCAGTAACTGTCAAAATCTGGTATCAGTCAGCAAAATGATGTTTGAGCTTTTAACAAGACTGGCCACAACAAATATTGGTTTGGCTACCAGATTTTGAAAGCTAGTGGCCAAACTGACCACCTGCTCACAAACTGATTTTCGTCCCACCATGTGGAGTACCCCACACTCCACAGGACATACTTGCTGCTGCTGTCTGGTGGATCAGGCTGATGCATTGAGGCTGCTGGCACTGATGCGCTGATGAAAGCTGCAGAGAGGGGGACACTGCTGTTGCTGGAGCTGGGTAGAAAAGGAGGGCTCCCTCAGGCTCTGGCTCTCCTTGTGCAAGTCCTCTAGCCTGCATTCTAACTCATCGATTCATTGCCTCTGGCTCTGTATTAGGTTTTGCTAGTTCTGCACAATTGTCATCCACTCCGTAAGGTACAACACCCATTTCATGGTGTTCTCCAGGAGGTTGTGTCACTGGCGGCAGCAGGCAAGCGGTGGAGGAGTGGAATACCTGCCTTGGATTAGGAATGGAGATGCAGTGCGTGGAGTGCTGTCACTGCACTGCAGGAGGTCATGTTTATCTGGGGCTCCCAGCCCCTGCACTACTGATCCA
Source organism: Neoceratodus forsteri (assembly GCA_016271365.2). Classification (NCBI taxonomy): domain Eukaryota; kingdom Metazoa; phylum Chordata; order Ceratodontiformes; family Ceratodontidae; genus Neoceratodus; species Neoceratodus forsteri. The sequence continues at coordinate 779,814,452 of CM057454.1, forward strand.
TCCAACTAACAGCAGGGGAGAGTGCCCTCAGAACTTGTGGTAGAAGACACAGTGCTACGACTTTGATATTTGTAATGGTTTTATTTAGTTTGAACTATTTTAAGATGTAATCTAGATTTTTAGATGGTAATCATGAAGAGTGGAATTTGTGTACAAGAGGAGTATCTTATAATTATTACTTTTGCCCTAAGAGCCTTAAATGTTTCAAAGTCCCACAGACGGATTGGGCAGATGGTAATGATAAGTGCGTAGTATGTGGCCCGGAGGTGGATTGGGCAGATGGTAATGATAGGTGCGTAGTATGTGGCCCGGAGGTGGATTGGGCAGATGGTAATGATAGGTGCGTAGTATGTGGCCCGGAGATGGATTGGGCAGATGGTAATGATAGGTGCGTAGTATGTGGCCCGGAGGTGGATTGGGCAGATGGTAATGATAGGTGCGTAGTATGTGGCCCGGAGGTGGATTGGGCAGATGGTAATGATAGGTGCGTAGTATGTGCCCGGAGATGGATTGGGCAGATGGTAATGATAGATTACGTAGTATGGCCCGGAGGCGGATTGGGCAGATGGTAATGATAGGTGCATAGTATATCATTTACTTACTAAAATTATAACTGTCCTCATTACCGGTAAAGTTCAGAAACCAGCATTGCTTTGCTCTTCTATTATGTCATTCTGCTCTTAAATATTTATTCTGTCACTATCCCCAATAAGCATGCAAGGTAAAATGTCAATTCACTTTATTTAGGTTAGCTGTCATCATAATCGTATATCTTAAAAAAAAAAAAAAGCCACAATACAATAATTATAACATTACAAATTATGACTAACAGATCATATTATCTTGGCATATACATTTATTGCAATTAAATATTTCCACGTTCAAGTGTGACAGATCCGGTACTCTGCTCTGGCGTAATCTTCTGTCCTGCAAGTAAAATGAAAAACCATGAAACAGTTGTTTCCATAATTCTAGATAATAGCAAAAAAAAATTACCCCAAATAATAACTCCAAATTTGATTACAATACAGGCATCTTAAGAAGGAGTGTTATAGTATCAATGCCCTGGCTATAAGTGATGAGCAGACCCTTCTCCTTAGGTGTGTATTGAACAAGTGCTACAAACATTTGTGTACTAAATAGCAACATAGTCTTTGGGGACACACACAGTCTTCGAGAATGTTTCCAGTGTCCGTTATTACTGTGACATGCTAATGGCTTTTGCACCTGCTTTTTCAAACTATGACATTAAGTCCCCTGCTCACTAGATAGATGTAAATTTAAAAAACAAAAGGTACTCCTAACTACCTGGGTGGCCATTTCTTGTCCAGATTTAACAATGGATAGTTTTGGCGTCATATAGAGCTATTGGAGGTAATGAGTTTCCGTTGTGTTTCTGTAACACAGGGGTGTCCAGCCTTTTCAGGGTCATACTAAAATGCCAGCAGAATAGGCCTAACTGTCTTTCACATCTGCTCGTTTGGTCAGCCCCCACCCTGGGAGCTGACCTTGCTGCCTCATGTAAATTTCCGAATCAGATGTGAGCCCAAACGTGTGGCATGTACCATCCCCAACATGCAGCCCTTGTCATACCCATATTTTGGACTGAAAATAAGTCATAACCAGTCAGATATTTTATTGAGTTGCAGTATTTAAAATAGTTGCAATTTTAACATAATTATTCTAAGCAGCGCTGGAGCGTTTGCAAGGCTTCATAAAAGGTATGCTGTTGAGTACTCGGCACTTCTGAAATTCTCCTTTAATGCTAGTTAAGTAACTTGCATTTACCTACACTATCGTAGCCTCTTGCTAAGGTACAGTTGGGGTTTGGAAGAGGATGGGAGGGGCCAGGGGAAACACTGCTGTGTCTTGCTCTTGGTGTGTTTCTACCTGCAGTGGGTTGTCTCTGTTCATGTCGCGCTCTCTCGGTCTCGGTCTCTTGGGAAGCTTCAAACTGCTGCTGCTGAGCAGCATACAGGATGCTCCCTTCAAGAACTGTGCCACAGAGGTTGGTAAGCTAAGCAAGGGAGTAAAGTCTGCCATGAGCCGGATTACAAACTCGCTCTGTCTGAAAAGAAGCACATGACTCTGACGATGCACTGCTTGCCTTGCCTGAAATACTGTGGACTCCAGGGGCACTACAAGTATCTTCCCTCTCAACTCTTCTGAAGAAAGAGATGTTGCTAGCAGACATTGAGTCCGTGCTCCAATGGTTCTTGCATAGTGACTGCCTTGTGTGCACAGTTGTGTTATCAACGGTTGCTGATGGAACTCTAATTGTTGGTGTACTGGCAAGAGAAGTGCAACTAAAACCACAGAAATGGTGGAGCCAATGCCATCCTACATGGAGTAATGCCTATGCTAGTCATAAAATCCAATCTCTCATTTGTTTCCCCAGGTCTGAAATACAGGGTAGAACATTCTTGAAAATGCCATGAACCATTTTACATTCAGGTGCTCAGAAGCGCCGTGCAAAGGAGAAGCAAGAAAAACTGGATGCCATCCTCATAAGACTCCTAGACTCAACCAATTTTTGTGAGCAACCTGTCTGCACCAACTGTCACCTCATCTGTCTCTCTCCTGACAAGTGCACATGGCTGCAACTCTGAAACATCACATGAGAGGCCTGACACTGGATCCGATATTGAAAAGGTTGATCAAGGTACTATGATTGAGACTGCTGCTTCAACAGATGAAACTGGTGATTCATTGTCTTTGTCTCCGCAGTCTATCAGCAACTCAACACAGTCAAGAAGTGATCCTGAATGTCACCTAACAGATCCTGCGGAGTGGTTCTCAGTAAGTTCTGCTACTGTAAATTTCTGGGTTGAGAAGTACAGACACTTGCCAGAATAAGTCGCGACTCTGACAGTTACTAAAGTCAAAGGTACTACAACCCTACAGAGCCAACCAAAGGGCATTTCGGTTCCTAAAAATCACATGTTCTAAGCCCGGCAGCCAAATGGTGAGATGCATCTGCGGAAATGGTTGCTGTATAGTCCTTCAAAGGGGTCCATCTATTGTTTCTTCTGCACACTGATGGTGAGTCGAAAGGACCAGTTTTCACAAGTTGAGGGTTTAAGTGACTGGGAAAAGGCAGACGAGAGAATCCGCATCCATGAAGAAAGTGCAGCGCACAGAGTGCATTCTGAAGGTATGCAGCTGTCGCAAAGAATACTGCCGTGTGGACTACAGCTTGGAGAAGCAGTATCAGGAGAGGAAGTAATACTGGCGTGATGTACTACATCGAGTAGTTGCTATTGTGACACTGTTGGCGGAGAGAGGACTGGCCCTCCGAGGAGATGATGAATTATTTGGATCAAAACATAATGGCAACTTCCTCAGCTGCATGGAATTAATAGCACGGTTTGACCCATTTCTGGCCAGACATAGACAGAAATCTGGTAATGTTGGTCATGGAAAGCCAGCTTACTTGTCCTCCACTATTTTCGAAGAATTCGTGCAAATCATGGCGAAGCATGTCCGAAGCACAATTGTGAAAGAAATTGCAACAGCCAAGTACTTTTCAGTATCTGTTGATTCAACACCAGATTTGACCCATGTTGACCAGCTGACTGCGATTGCCCGGTATGTGCTAAATGGCATACCAATTGAGCAGTTCTTGACTTTCCTGCAAATCGGCAGTCATGTGGCTGAAGAACTTGCACACACTCTGCTACAGTACTTGCAGGCTGAATCGATTGATTTTATGGATTGCCGTGGCCAGTCTTATGACAATGCAAATAACATGGCTGGCTGGTACACTGGCATGCAAGTGCGTCTCAAAACGGTGAGCCCTCTTGCCTTATTTGTGGCTTGCGCTGCACATTCTCTCAACCTAGTCAGTTTTAATGCTGTTGATTGCTGTGTTGAGGCAGTCAGCTTCTTTGGCTTTCTCCAGAAACTGTACACATTCTTCTCTGCATCTACTCACCGCTGGTCAGTGTTTATAAAACACCTGAAAGAGAAAGGTGGAGGACTGACAGTGAAGTCACTGTCTGATACAGTGGTCTGCAGGTGCTGATGCAACGAGGCACTCTTTGAAGGCTACACAGACATCAAAGCTGCCCTGGAGGAAATGTCTGATAACCAACAGCAGAATGGCACTACAAGATACGAGGCAGATTGCTTGTCCCACAATATGGAGCTACTGGAAATTGCATTTCTGTGTGACCTGTGGAATACAATTCTTGCCAGATTTAATGCAACAAGCAAATCTTTGCAGAGTACAAAAATTGATTTGAAATTAGCAGTTGAACTACTGACCTCTTTGGGAAATTTTGTGAATGCATTACGTGATCGTTTCGATACATTTGAAACACAAGCGCAAGAGTTATGTGGCACATTACACTACAGAAGTGATCACTCGAGGAAGAGAAAGAGAAACACTCAGTACAATGACTTGCAGTCTGAGGGAGTTGTTTTAACTGGCAGAGAGAAATTCAGGACTGAGACTTATTTGGTCATAATTGATCGCCTCATCATGACCTTAAACAAAAGGATTTCAGCCTACCAAACTGTCAATGATCACTTTAAAGTCATAGTGAACTTCAAAACACTAACAGATGAAGAAATTAATGTTGAGACTCAGAAACTAGCGCAAGCATAGCCATCAGACTTGTCTGCGGAGGTCTTCCCTGGTGAAATGGCACAATTCATTAGCTTTACAAAGGCAAGAGGCTGTGATCTGCCACTCTCTCAGGCAGCGCTACTGCATAATGAAGAACTGCAGGAGACCCTTCCAAATGTTTCTGTAGCTCTAAGTATCCACCTGCGCTGATGGTGACTAACTGTTCAGGTGAACGCTCCTTCAGCAAGAAGCCATCATCAAAAACAAACTTCGATCTATGATGCGAAATGATCGTTGGAGTGCACTTACACTCTTAAGTATCGAAAGTGATCTACTCCGACAAATTGACTTTAATGAGCTAATTGATACGTTTGCTACTGCCAAGTCACGGAAATGTCAAGTGAACCTTGCATAAATTGTGCTGTTCCTTTTTCTTTGGGCTGTAGTTCTCTACATAAGGTACTCTATTAAAAAAAAAATGGAGGCCAAGGGTCTGGAATGTCTATGGATGTCCTTAGCAAGAGATATCCTGATCTATGGGATTCTCTCTCAGTACTGAACCAGTTAGGGTCTTCTTTTAAATTGACTCTCAAAAGCCTGTACACTGGACCACTTCTGGTAGAAAACTGTTTCACCCTGGAGTCGGGGGTGGCAAACCATCTGGCCTTAAGTCTACAGCTGGATAAGCATCCTGGGGATTGTGGCCTCTGGAAGGCAATGCCCTATATCAGGGACGTGTGTGGTGCCTTTTTTTGTTTTTTATGCCTGTGAGACCTCCTGCTTCATGTCTCTTGGATGCATGCACCCCACACCTTTGACATGGATGGTGCAGTGCACCTAACTCTCCTCCAGGAGCCCCAGAACTTGCCCCAGAACATCTAAACCCCAGAGCTTCACTGTTCAGTGATGCTCATGTGGTGACTAGTGGTATTGTTCACAACTTCACACCAGCTGCAGCTGTAGACTTAAGGCCAGATGGTTTCCCACACCCCTCTGACTCCAGAGTGAAACAATTTTCTGCCTAATTTTTGCATCTGGTCTGTTTAGGTAATTTTTCTTGGGTAAGATAATTGTAGTCTGCCTAATCAGTAGAGGAGGTACCAACACAAGTGAAGTTATCAGATTGAAAGACACAGTTGTCTTTATTTTCAGTTCACCTTTTTAAGGTTATAAGGCACGGTGAGCAGGTCAGGAAATGTAATTTGGGGAAGGTGTGGTGCCCCTTTCAACATGCTCCCTTCTACCACCTGTAAATGTTCCTGGGTGGAAGTACCTTATTTAAGGAGCCAATACGGCAATGTACTGTAGGCCAATTCAGGCAGCACTCTATATTTATATAGGGGATACATGGAGGGGAAAAGGGGTTCTTCTGGTACATTGGGGAGCGGAGAAAAACTAAGGGCCATCTCAGCAGATTGAGATCAGAAGGAGGGTGGGTGGAAGAGGCGAGGGACCAGGCAGAGGTATTTAACGAGTACTTTGCCTCTGTGTTCACTAGGGAGGGGGATGGGATATCTACAAAGCAAGGCACGAAGGGGATAGAAGTGGCAGGGAGTGGGATCAGGGGAGCAACAGAAATGGAGCAAGAGGGAGGGAAAGGTACCCCAGGGGTGTCACATCTGGATAAGGATAAAAAGACCAGTAAGGTGGAGGGGACGGATGATGCTATCTCCACAAAAGGGTGTGGTTAGCCCTCAAGGCCCTAAAGAAAGACAAATCTCCTGGGCTGGATGGCATTCATCCAAAGAGAGTACTATGGAATTGGCGGACATACTGGCTGCACCTGGCGGAGCTTTTCAGCAGGTCACTTGAGACAGGGAGGGCAACTTAGGGATTGGCGAGAGAGGACATGTGGTACCAATCCATATGGGGGGGGTCATGGAAGTACCAGAGAACCATAGGACCCATCAGTTTGACCTCGTGGTGGAAAAATTAATGGAGAGTATACTAAAGGAACGATTGGGGTGTACTGGAGGAGGTGGGAGGTCTGGATAGTCGGCAACATGGGTTTGTGCCAGGTAGATCATGTCAAACCAACCTTGTGAGTTCTATGAATGGGTAACATCAGAACTGGACAGGGTAAGCCTGTGGATGTATTATTCTTGGACTTCAGCAAGGCGTTTGACTCTGTCCCCCACAATGATCTGGTGGAAAAATTGATGGGGTTAGGAGTAGGCCCTTTGATGGTCAGATGGATTGAAAACTGGCTAGCTGGACTCACTCAGAGAGTAGTGGTCTGTGGGGAGCTCTCGAACCCTAGAGAGGTAGGTAGTGGGATACCACAGGGCTCGGTCCTGGGTCCAATCCTGTTTAATGCATACATATCGGACATCAGGGAGGGTATAGGGTGTGAAATGAGTCTATTCGCGGATGACTCCAAGATGGGAGCTGTAGTTGAGGGAGAAGAGGGGAAGGTGGCCCTGCAAGGACCTGGACACCCTGGAAAGCTGGGCTCACGCGTGAAATTAATTTCAATATCACCAAGTGCAAGGTGTTGCATCTTGGTCGGGAAACCCTAAACACAGGTACACCCTGGGAGGAGGCGCTGGAGGCCCTCAATAGGGGAAAAAGACCTAGGGGTCATGGTGGATACATGTATGAATAACACTGAGCAGTGCAGAAGAGCAGCTAGCAAGGCAAACAGGATGTTGGGATGCATTGTAAGGGGGATCACCTCTAGGAGCAAGGAAGTGATTCTGCCGCTGTACAATGGACTGGTTAGACCACACCTTGAGTACTGTGTACAGTACTGGAGACCACACTTGAAGAGGGACATACAGCTCCTGGAGAGGGTACAGAGGAGGGCAACAAAGATGATACGAGGGCTAGGGGATTTGACTTATGAGGACAGACTTGAGAGCTCTGCCTGTTTTCATTGGAGGAGAGGAGAGACAGGGGACATGATTGAGGTCTTCAAGTACCTCAAGGGAATAAATAGGGTGAACATGGAGGGATCTTTAGACTAAAGCAGGAGAGGTATCACCAGAGGCATGGTTTGAAGCTGGAAGGTGGAAGGGTGAGGGGGGAAAAGAGGAGGAGGTTTTTCACTGAGAGGGTGGTGGACCCTTGGAATGCACTGCCTGGCGATCTGGTTCAGAGATCCACAGTGGAGGGCTTCAAGAGAGGGTGGGACAGACACAGAAAGTGGATGTATCAGATGATGGCCTGTCCCGGGAGGGTGGGGATGGATGATAGGAGTTTCTGGAGCACAAGGGATGGGAGGGTCTCGGCACCCAACTAAGGATCTAGGTTCGAGCAGACTCGATAAACCATAAGGCCTAATCTGCTGGCAAATAGTATGTTAGTATATTTGTGAGTAGCCACTGCGGCCATTTCAGAGCTATTAAGCTAGTGTAGGGACTATACCGAAAGGGTCCCACCGTGGAGTGGTGGTATAGCTTGCTCACTTTGGAATTCCAATCTGAAAACTAAGAATAACCCCCCTTTTTTTTTTTTTTTTTACATGAAGTTTAAAGTAAGTACAGCCAGTGGCCATGTAATTGTTTAAATATTAAAATGTACCATGTTTTGGGGGGAGGGGTGTGCACTGGTATTCTGTTTGCTGCAGGAAATGTAAACAAACACATTTTGCTGTTGTAACACCAGTATGGTGGGCAGTCAAGTTCTCACTCTTTAAAAACAAAAACAGGATGTGAATAAAACTACCAGCTGCATCAACAGTCCCTATAGAATGTTAGCAATTAATTAGTTTTTTTTTTTTGTTTAACACATAGAGGCCTAAGGGGTTTTGATGTCCCTTTAAGTAGCTGGTGGGGCAATTGTTTGGAAGATCTAACAAGCATTTAAAAGGCCCCAAACTCACCACAGAACATATAGACCCACAGAGCTTCTGGAGCCTGGTGGCCCCCAGACCCCAGCATTCATATGTCACATGACGGGGTGAGTGTAATAGAGTTGTACCTGCGAATAACAGGGGTTGTCTCCCCATATGGTGGTTGTCAAGGTTAATGAACTAAAACTATAATGAACAATATGCTCGGAAAATGTTGAGCAAAAAAAAACAGGCATGAAAAATTGGGCATTTTTTACCTGGCTACCCGAGCTGTAAGTGTCCCAGGCCCCCCTAAGGCTTGATCTGGCCCTGTACATAGGTAATGCAGACATGTAGTCTTGGACCGAGGCTGCTATAGATAGAAAATTCAGAGAGCTAGGGACATGGTTGGTGATTAGTTTGGGTGAGGAGCCACTCACAGAGTTTTGTCAGGGCTTAGTGAGCTGGAACACCTAGAGACAAGTACAGCTTCGAAAGCTAAATAGCTGACTCTGAAGTATGGTTTTGAAGTGGGAGATTGTAGGGGTATCAGAGATGGAGGTGGGGAGAGTACTGTACCAGGAAGGAGCTCTGTAACAGAAGGACCTTTGTCCATGTGTGGTCCTGGACCTAGGGACTAGCAGGGTGGCCTTGGAGGAGGAACGAGTTTGGACTAGGGGTTGTTCGTGGTGGATAGAGGCTGTCAGCCCAGGTGGGGATAGTCCAAGGTGTTATTTTTTCGTTATGAGGCAGGTTTGATATCTGAGCCATTCATCCAGGTTAAGCAGCCTAGCCATGTCATATAGCTGGCAGGTATGAGTTAGCTAGGGGCTCCCGTAATTAACCCACAGGCCTTATTCAAGGTGAGTCGTATTTTATTGAGGGCGGTTGCGTCTGCAGCGCCATAGACTGGCAGACCATAGTCCACAAGGGACATTATTGAGGAGGTGACAGCTAGTCGGAGGGCATTTGTGTGGAGGCAGTGCTTGTAGCGGTAAAGGATACCTAGCCGAGCATTTGTAGCTGAGGCTAGAGTATCAATGTGATCGTGGAAAGTGAGGGCTGAGTCAAAGGAGACCCCGAGGTACTTGTATAGGCGGACTTGATCAAGAGGATGCTTGGAACTAGGGAGGATGCAGAGTGAGAAATTACTGGCTTTGTTTTGGGGATGGGCAAAGAAAGCAAAATTACGTTACCTACCGTAATTCTTGATCTTCTTGGACGAGTCTCCACCACTCATTCACACTAGTGGGATTAGCGCTGGAGGCACTAAGACCCATCGGGAGCAAACTTTTTGCTGGAGGGTTGGCAGACGAGCGGCGCCGCGAGACACGGCGCCGCGAGCAGCGGCTCGAGCGGTAATGACCATCTGGCGACGACCCTCCAACGCCTCAGTACCTTTTTTACCAAGGAGGTGCAAGCGCAACTAACGTAAAGAGTAAACCCAACATTAAAAAACGGACATAAGATAGTCCGTATGACCCGTGTAAGAAGGGTCAGCAAAGAAGTCTCACTGGCCTAAAGATCTGAGGGTGAAGACCAATACAGCGGTGAGCTCGGGGATGGAGGTGGGCGTGTAGATAGGTGGTGGAACTCATCCAGAAGATCAAGAATTACGGTGGTAGTGCGAATTTTCCTATCTTCCTGGACATAAGTCTCCACCACTCATTCACACTAGTGGGAGAGTACCAAGCTGATAATCCCCAAAAGGGCAGCAGGAGAGCCAGAGCTCACGCTGCCCAAGATAGAAGCCCATTAAGGATAGTTCTGCGAATGCGGAATGTCGCCTAGCATGAACATCCAGTGCATAGTGCTTAACGGAGGTATGCACTGAGCTCCAGGTGGCGGCGCTGTATATATCTGCAATTGGAACATTGCGACTTCCGCTTAGGGATGCTGCGATCGCTTCTAGTAGAGTGAGCCACATACTCTACCTTCTAATTTAACTTGAGCCATGGAATAGCAATGACGAAGGCATGCCACTAACCATGAAGAGATGCATCTAATAGCGACAGGTTGACCCAGCCGGGTGTCGCTGAAAGAACGAACAGTTGCTGAGTCTTGCGAACATCCTTGGTTCTATCTAAATAGAACCGCAAGGCTCTTTAACATCCAAGGAATGAAGAGCTCGTTCCCCTTCATTTTGGAAATTAAGCAAGGAAGTACCAGAGGTTGGTTTAGATGGAATTCTGACACAACCTTGGGAAGAAATTAGGATGAGTACTGAGAACTACCTTGTCTTTATGGAATACAGTATACGGAGGTCCGTAACCAGGGCATGTATCTCAGAGACCCTGCGGGCTGAGGTAATGGCCACCAGGAAGGCAGTCTTCCAGGTAAGAAATTTTAGCTCACAGGTAGCTAAGGGTTCGAAAGGCTCTCGAGTGAGCATGTCCAGCACCAGGTTAATGTCCCAGGCTGCAACTGGACGCTTAACAGGGGTCTGGTATGGAGAATCCTTAAGAAATCTCTTCACCATAGGTACTGAGCCAGAGTTAAGGAAGAAACCGCTCATGGAACGCTGAGATGGCACTAAGGTGAACTTTAACTGTGGAGTACTGAAGACCTAAGTTTGACAGGTCCAAAAGATACTCCAGAACCTTGCCAGGAGGGCAGGAAAAGGGATTCCAAGAGGATTTTGCACACCAGAGAGAAACGCTTCCATTTGAAGCGACGTTTTGGGTGGCTGGCTTCCGAGCAGCCAGAAGGATGTCTGAGACTCTACGAGGCGTTGAACCGATTCACTTCTATCTCTTCAGGAGCCAAGCATGAAGGTGAAGTGATTTCAGGTTGGGATGGACCAACGAACCCTGAGTCAAAAGACTGATTTGCAAAGGAAGTGGTCTCGAGAGGCTGCCAACATACTGTTGAGTAGAGGAAACCATAGTTGCGAGGCCAGGAAGGAGCAATGAGAATCATCTTGGTCCCCGAGACTGAACTTAGAGTACTCTCTGGATTAGAGAGGCGGTGGAAAGGCGTAAGAAAGCGTTTTGTCCACATAGCCTGAACGCATCCTGACAGAAAATGCCAGGCCCTGGATTTCTGGAGCAGAAGAGAGGCAGTTTGTGCTGAGTGGGGATGCAAAGGTCCAGGTCTGGAGTCCCCCACTCTTTGAACAGGGACCGAGCCTACGGCTGGATCGAGACCACTCGTGAGGGTCTGCCTCCGTTCTGCTGAGGTGATCTGCTAGGTCGCTTTGTATACCTGGCAGATAAACCGCTTGAATCAGAGACTTGTGCTCCAAGCACCACTCCCACACCCTCATTGCTTCCTGCAAAGGGATAAGAATGAAGCACCGCTTGCTTGTTGATGTAATACATCACTGCTTTGTTGTCGTTTGAAGGGAGAATGTTCTTGTGACAAAGGACATCCTTCAGAGCTCGGATTGCATAGAGGACCGCTCTCATCTCAGGACATTTATGTGGAGATGAGTTTGAACTGAGTCCATACACCTTGAGTGTGGAGGGAGACAGTGAGCTCCCATCCCGTGATTGAAGCGTCTGTGGTGATGGAGATCTGATGATCCGGGGGAGCAAAGGGAATCCTTCCAGGAGATTGCTCTCTTGAGACCACCAGGTGAGAGACCTTCGAAGGGGCTCCGTCACCTTGATGGGATAAGACTGGGGGTGAGAGGTCGGGGACCACTGAGTGGAGAGCATCCATTGGGTGGTTCTCATGTGCAGTCGGGCCAGGGGACAGTGAACCCGAGGACGCCATGAGACCCAACATGCGTTGCATCGAGAAAGCTGTAACCGATTGGTTCTCCCTGATGTAACGGGCCATTCGAAGGATGTCGAGTCTTCTGTCCTCTGGAAGGAAAGCCTTCGGCTGAAGAGGTGTCACAAGCGTCTCTATGAAAAGGAGCCTCTGGGAGGGTTGCAGTTGAGATTTTTCAAATTCAGCAGAACTCCCATGGGCGTGAAGGCGAGAAGTCGTTTGCACGGCTTCCAAAGTCCCTTGGCGAGGAAGGGCTTGCTAAAGCCAATGCGTCCAGGTAGGGAAACACTCGAGTCCGACTTTCCTGAGATGCGCCGCCGAGAACTACACAACACTTTGTAAACTCACAAGCCGAGGATAGCCCAAAGGGCAGGACTCTGAACTGATAATGCTGACCCAAAGCTACAAACCTGAGGAACTTGCGGTGGGTCGGGTGGACGGGGATATGCTGGTAAGCATCCTGCATATCTAGAGAGGCCAGCCAGTCGTGCTGATGCAGCAAGGGTAACAGGGTACCTAGGGAAATCATCTTGAATTTCTCCCTGGGGAGGAATTTGTTTAACTTTCTGAGGTCTAGAATGGGGCGCATCCCCCCAGATTTCTTTGGAACCAGAAGTAATGGGAGTGAAACCCTGTGTTCGCAGATCGGGGCACCAGTTCTATTGCCCTGTTGTTCAGAAGCCCTGGATCTCAGCGGTGAGGAGGTCTGACAGAAGCCGACAACCCTGGGTTGTCGTCTGGGAGGACAATTGGGGGTTTCCAAGAAATTGAGAGAAGTAACCTTGCTGAATTATCCGAAGGACCCATTTGTCAGTTATGGACTTCCACTGGTTGTAGAAGTACATCAGACGACCTCCCACGGAGGAGAAAGTTCCACCTGGGCAGAGTGGATGGAACTTGGGCCAGCGACTCATAAGGTAGCGCGCTGGGCTTAGGCCCCTGCGCATTCTGCTAATCTTCTTTTGAGGTTGGGCAGGTTGGCTACATGGGAGCTTCCCCTGCCTCTACCCCGAAAGGACTCAGCGACTATGAAACTGGCGTCTGTTCACATGCCCCGAGAGGGAGCAGCGGAAAGATCTAGCCAACAATGGCTGATCTAGTCTTCTGAGTGGCCTCTCAGGCTTGCTCCACCTGAGGGCCAAAAGAAAGGAGCCATCAAAGGCAGGCGCCATCACCTGCTGCTGAGCATCATTAGTGAAGCCAATGTACATGTGGGAATGGCCCAGTACAAATCCCAGCGACTGCTACAGGCGAGAAGCAGTGTCAGAAAAGCGTCCATGGTGGCTTTGACCTGTTGGTTATTGGACTCAATACCTCTAATAGCGGTCAGAAGAAGCTCTGACTTGGAATCCAGTCTGGAAAGAGCTTCCATCCATTCTTTTCATAGAGTGCCACAGGATATACTCATACTGAGAAAAATAGCCTTGATAACTGGCAATACAGCATACTTAGAGTGGAGCAGCAAAGACTCTCTTACCTAATGTATCAATCTTACGAGACTCTTTGTTAATGGGTGAGCTGTAGTAGTTGAGCCAGAAGTTTTGACTTGGAACCAATTCAAGAGCCAATCATTCTTTTCATAGAGTGCCACAGATATACTATACTGGGCAGTACTAGCCTGATAACTGGCAATACGATACTTAGAGTGAGGCAAAGACTCTCTAATGTATCAATCTTACGAGACCTTGGTGCCAATAGGGTCGAGCTGTAGTATTTGAGGAAGAACGACTCTGTCATTCTCTCAGGACTAGGCTAGATCCGCAGGCTTGGGATGCCAAAATGGGACGATCCTGGGAGCTGAATACTTATCAATGGATTTAGCCACTGAGGAATAAAAGCAGGATTATTCCATACCATTGAGATACGCCTCAAGAAAGGCTGGATCGGAGGAGTCAAGTGGGATCTCCGGGCATTGAAGATACTGGAGTCTGATATCTTCCAGATCATGTCTGTAGTCTGGAGAAAGAGGATCCTATGTCTTCTAACAGAGACTTAGTGACAGGTCCGACCACAGGCTCCAAAAAAGATCCTGTTTCTCCACTTCATCACCCAACCAAGGTCTGGGTCAGGCTCAACATCATCCCTGATGGTCCAGAAAGGACTGTTTTGACAGGAAAGGAGTGAAAATTAGGAGAGGAGGAAGCCAGCAGAAAACAAGGAGAGTCCCTTATTGCCGCGCCGAGACGGCAAACGCTGAAGACTGGGCGCCGAGGAGGGCGACGGCCGCGAGGCACGCGCCCCGCGCGCCCGGCGCACCGCTGATAACGCGCGCGGCCGACGACGCCGCATCGGCGCCGAACGACGCCGCCATCCAACGGCACCGGGCGCCGCGACCTCGCTGGGCGCCGGAAGGCGCCCGCAGACCCAGCGCGCCGTGGAGGGCCCAGACCCAGCTGCACCAAACTGCGCCCGCTCCAACAGACCCGCGGAAGGCGCCGAAAGCCCCAGGAACCCGGGTGCTAGAGAAGGAAAAACAGGAGATATGGGCATCGGTGAGGCCCCTCTGCAGCCATGTCGGGAGGGAAAACATTTGAAAGCACGGAGTCGCTGGCACCGAGAAGGCGTCACGCTGAATAGAAGGTCCAACCTTGTACCTGACGCTGGAGGCCCCGAGGGCCCGAGGCAACCGAGCCAGGCAGAAGAACCAACCCCAGCCCATTGCTCCAAGAGCGCCCACTGATGAACCGCTGTTCATCTGAGTCCTACCATAGGCGGGAGGACTTGATGTCGAGGACGACGATCTACCGGAAGTTGGCGATTCAAGAAGGAGACCGCAACTAGCAACGATAATCCAGCGCCGACAGCCAAGACATATCCATGGTGAGGGCGACTCTCAGTAGATGCCTTCTTTGACCTGTGGGTCAAGAAGAGTTTCGAGGCCTAACGGTGCCGAGAATGGCGATCGCTATTTTTATGCCGGCGGGGACCGCCCAGACCGGCATCGGACTGACCGCTGTCGGAACCCTGTTGGGAGAAGGAGGCTGACCGGACCCAGCCGGCTGACTGAATGCTGTCATCTGAAGTCTCCCTACCGTCACCTGACCTGCTCATGGTCGACTCCGATCCAGTAGGCCGAGACTTCTTCAAGTAAAATTTAAATATTAGAAAAATAGAATAAAATTAGCGATACTACTTACGTGAATTAAATTTAAAAACAAACTGAAAACTGTAAGCTGGTTTGAAGTTTGACTCCATTTTAATGACGTCGTCACTGAAGCACTTTCGGCAGCGGGAAAAAAGAACTGGCCGGTTGGAGGGTCGTCGCGAGATGGTCATTACTGCTCGAGCCGCTGCTTGCATCGCGCCGGCTCCTCGTGGGCGCTGCTCGCTCCGACCCTCCAGCAAAGTTTTGTCTCGATGGTCTTAGTGCCTCCGGCTAATCCCACTAGTGGGAATGAGTGGTGGAGACTTATGTCCAGGAAGATCATAGTTTTTTTTTTTTTTTTTAGATTGACTACAAGTCTATGCTCTTTGAACCAGGTTTCTGCATCATTAAAGGATAGTTGCAAGGTGTCTTTGAGAGAGATGGGGTTTTGGTGGGTGGCGAAGATGACAGCATCATCTGCATACAGCAGGATTTTACCAGTGCATGCTTTGGGCAGGGTGTTGAGGTAGAGCGAGAAGAGAAGAGGACCAAGGATGGAGCCCTGGGGGATACCTGAGCGGATAGGACATGTATTGAGAGGGTCCTATTGATTTTTAACACGCCTGAGAGCGGGCAGACAGATAGCTAGAGCACCAGGATTGGTCCTGTGGCAAAGCTGTTGCAGCTGACGGCATCCAGCAGGATGGGGTGGGAGACAGTGTCGAATGCCTTAGAGAGGTCAATAAACACTGCCCCGGCTAGCGAGCCAGAGTCCAGGGAGGAATGAAGAAAATTTGAGAACTCTATGAGGGCTGTGCTGGTGCTGTGGCCTGCATGGAAACCATGCTGTTCATGGCAGAGGATGTTGTGTTTGGTCAGGTAATCCGTAATTTGGGTAGCCACCAGTTTTTCTAGGGCTTTGGAGAGGGGTGGGAGAATGGAGATGGGCTGGTAATTCCCGGCTGTGGACCTGTCACCTCCTTTGTGTATGGGCGTAACTGTGGCAGTTTTCCAGGCTGCGGGGAATTGCCCCAGGCAAAGAGATTTATTGAGCAGGCTAGTTAGTGAGGCAAGGACCTGATCCAGGACCCGGCAGAGGATACTGGGGTCCAGGGAGTCACTGCCAGTATTATTGCTCTTTAGAGCTTTAATCAGGTGTGGCCTGACTTCCTGGGCAGTTACCCTGCATAAGTGGAGATTAGGATATTGAATGACTGGGGCAGGTGGGGGGGGGGTTAAAGAAGTCTCTGGGGAGGACTGAACTAAGGTCCGTGAAGGATGAGTTGAGGAAGTTGGCAATGTGGGCTGGGTCGGTGGAGATAGATCCTTCAATGGTGATCTGAGAGGGGGGTGGGGAGCGCACGCTCCCATTTAGTTGTTTAATGTTGTCCCAGAAAGTTCTTGCACTCCCCCAGGAGGAGGTAAGTGCAGCCTGATAGTGATCGGCTTTTGCTTTTTTGATGGCCCAAGTGCATTTGTTTCTAGCAGCATTGTAGGCTTGTCTGTCTGCCGACCGGCTGTTTCAGAGGCCAGGTGCCAAAGGTTATCCCTGTGCTTGAACATTTGCAGCAGAGCCGGGGTAACCCAGGGGGCATTACGAACTTTGGTTCGGACTGCCATAATAGGCGCGCAAATGTCACAGGCTTTGTTGAAGGTTTGGGAGAAGAAAGCTAGGGCAGTATCTATATCAGGGGCATAGTGTATGGGAGACCAGTTAATTTGGGTAAGAAGTTGCTTAAGGCCTTTTAAACCACCTGGTCTGAGGCGCCGATGTAGGGTGGGAAGGGCCGTGGGTTTGGGTGTGGAGGTCACCCAATGGAAAAGGATAGGGGAGAGGTCACTGAGAGAGTCAGGAATGACTTGGGTATTGTGGATTTGTTGAGGGCGGTTGGTGATGACCACGTCCAGCAGGGTGCTGGTGCCTTTCTTAGTGTTAACTCGGGTGGGTTGGGAGACTAGTTGGGTCATGTCTATGGCTGCGAAAGAGTCATGGGTGGTGGTGGCGGATGAGTTGAGCCAGTTTACGTTCAGGTCACCCACAAGGATTTGGTCAGCTGTGTGATGTAGGGTTGAGAGATAATCAATTAGCGAAACCAGTGCCAGAGTTTGGTTTTTTGGGGGAATGTAGGCAGTGGTGAGATAGAGGGGACCCCTGGAGGGGTCAGGGGTCAGTTTGAGGGTTAGAGCCTGTGCCCCATGTGCGAGAACAGGGGCAGGGAGTGCCTGTCCAGTGAGAGAGTCCCTGGTGTAGATTGCACAGCCCCCTCCTCCTCTTCTACCTACACGATCCTCCCGGTAGAGGGAGTACCCTGGAATGGAGACAAAGGAGTCTGGGTGGATTTTGATAGCCAGGTTTCCACTAGCGGGATGACATCTGGTCTATGCAATGTGACCCAACATTGGAGGGAATCAAATTTTTTCAGCAGGCTGCAGATATTCATAGATGCTATGCAGAGCCCAGGTGACCCTGCTGATGGGCTAGAGTGGGCTGGGCCTGGGTTCGGATGTATATTGCCTGTCAGGAGTAGTAGAATAACCATAGCCTTGGCCAGGGGATGGTAGAGGGTGAGCTTTCGATAGGTATGTCGTGGAGAAGAGGGGAACTTCTGGGCACAGGGGGTGGGCAGGGTTTTCCAGGCTGTGAAAGTGAGAACGATAAGTCTCACCTGTACACCTGAGGAAGCAGCAGGGAGTTGGCTGGGGGGGAAGGTGTTTTAGGCTGGGGCAGATGGTGAGAGTTGGGTGGGATTGTACTAGCTCCGGAACAAGAGCAGGAACTAGTGCCAGAGTGCCTGGGGTGGACAGTGGTGTCAGGGTAAGGATGAGAGGGAGGCATTTTAGTAAGAGCTGGGCTAACATATTGCTAGAGGTAGCAGCAGGGTGGTAGGTTGAAATTGTTTAGTTACCCTCCAGCAAGTGTGGATGCCACTTTGGATTAGTGGTAGTGACACGGACTCTGGTGGACAGGGTACCAGGTTCAAGACCAACTCAGGGCAGTTGGAGAAGGGACCTGGGTGAGAGCCGTGCTCCACGTTCTGGGGCCAGACGCAGGGTATGTTTGGGACCAAAAGGAGGTGCACAATAGCGACTCCTAGTGGTCACTCGGTGCAGGCTCAGTGGTGATGGCAGGAGGTCCGAGCGTGGGTGCACTGTTGGGTGTGGGAGGAGGTGTGGGCAAGGTAGCTGTAGCCAAGAGAGAAGGGAAGAGGGATAGGTAGTTTGAAGGGATCCAGGAAAAATACAGGGAGATGGCTTTCTGAGAATAGAGGAGCTTGAGGTAGGATCTCAGGGTCCCTCTAGTGGCTAGCAGGTATAACCTGCAAATGAGAAAATGGGGACTTAGTATTTCAGACAGCAGGAGAGGAAGTGATGTCATCAGGCAGGGCCTATAAAACAAGGGACGACCCTGGGTGGGTGGGGCAGTCGATGCACGCAGCACGTCGACGGGCTAATCCCCTACAGCAGTTGGAAGAGGTTCTTTAAATTACGCCTCCTTCCAGAAAATTGTTGAAATTAAAAATATTTTGGTATCCACATATGTATGTCTTTGGTTTGCAGTGGAAAAAAAACACAAAAGCAGAAAAATTTACTAAGTCTTAGCTTATTCCACACAGAAATCCTTAAATGGCCTGGACAAAATTATTGGCACCTTTTAGAAGTAGTTAGAAATTTTAGATTTCAAGCAGGTGATTCTCCTTCACTTTGGAACTGAACTCACCTGTGGTGAGTTGCAGTGCTACACCAATATAAAAACCACTCATTCAACCAGTTTGAATACAGAAAAGGACTCATTCTCCTGTTTTGTGTCACTGTGTATACGCAATGAGCATGGAGAGAAGAAAGACAGCCAGAGAATTGTCTGAGGAGGTCAGACAGAAGATTGTAGCCAAGCATGGACAATCTCAAGGCTACAAATCAATCTCCAGAGACCTTGATGTTCCTGTTTTCACCGTCACGTAATGTTATCAGGATGTTTAAGGCCCATCGCACTGTAGCTAACCTCCCTGGACGTGGCCACAAGAGAAAACTTGATCGAAGATTGCAGCACAGGATTGTTCGAATGGTGGAGAAAGCACCTCGATCAACTGCCAAACAGATTCAAGCTGACCTTCACACACAAGGTATGACAGTTTCAACTCGCACCATCCATCGCCAACTCAATGAAAGGGGGTTATATGGTAGGAGGCCCCCACTGCGGAGAGAGAGACCTAAGACAGCCCAACTGGGGTTTGCCAAAACACACCTGAACAAGCCAAAATCCTTCTGGGAGAATGTCCTGTGGACAGATGAGACCAAATTAGAGCTTTCTGGTAAAGCACATCATCTCTATGTTTACAGAAAACAAAATTAAGCCTTCAAAGAAAAGAACACCTTCCCTACAGTCAAACATGGAGGAGGTTCAGTGATGTTTTGGGGTTGCTGTGTTGCCTCTGGCACTGGGTGCCTTGAACGTGTGCATGGCATCATGAAATCTGGAGATGACCAGGCCATTTTGGAGCGCAATGTTGAACCCAGTGTCAGAAAGCTGGGTCTCCTTCGAAGGTCATGGGTCTTCCAGCAGGACAATGACCCCAAACACACTTCAAAAGCACCCAGGAATGGTTCAAGACAAGACGCTGGACTGTTCTGAAGTGGCCAGCAATGAGTCCAGATCTAAATCCCATTGAAAACCTGTGGAGAGATCTGAAAACAGCAGTTGGGAGAAGGCACCCTTCAAATCTGGGAGAACTGGAGCAGTTTGCACAAGAAGAGTGGGCCAAACTGCCAGTAGAGAGGTGCAGGAAGCTCATCCATGGCTATAGGAAGCGGTTGATTGCAGTTATTTTGACCAAAGGCTGTGCTTCCAAATATTAAGCCTAGGGTGTCAATTTTGTCAATGCCATTTCTTTTCATTTTCTGATTTAAAAGGATATATTAAATTCTGAATCAAAAACAAAGGTTCTGTAATATTAACAGAGAAATAAAGAATTGTGGAGACCAAATACTGTACTGTTGTTAATTTCAACTTATGTTTAGAGGAATTGTGAGTTATTTGAAAAAGTGCAAGGGCGCCAATATTTTTGGCCACGACTGTATTTCCCCTTTGGTGGCACAGTTTAGACTGGAGAGTTGCTTGCTGCTGTCCGTAATCCTCATATGTCCAACATTCCAAAGCTTTGGGCTGTGCCACTTTCCCCTAGAAGGGGTGCACAATGCTCAAGTGTAATGAATACCCATTGACAATGTGAAGCGCTACAGAAAAAAAAAAAAGTTGCAAAGCACGTCTTGGCTGAAGAGCTCAAAGGGCTAGCTGCAGCTCATTTCACGAACAGGTTAGGCAAGAAGGTTCTGCACTGATGGCACAATCCGTGAGTGTGTCAGTTTACATAGTTGGATAACATACAGTAATTACTGAGAAATTATAACTAAACAACATAGAAAAGCTAACATTTTATGGTCTTCTAGTTCATGCTCTAATGATACTTGATAATATTTAGAAAAAATACACATTTTAATTTGTTCATTTTTGCTTCACTAGATCCTTCACTCTACCTCTGTCAGTGGTCATTTGGCTGTTGTCACGGACACTTATCAGAAGCATCAGGATAAGTAGTTTTTTTCCTAGTTCGCTGTACTTTATCTGGGTAAGCTGCTGTGTCAGACTCAATTTACTAATGCATCCTATTTATTTTCCTCCTTCAGGTTCTATAATATAGTGTCCGTTTCATGAGTCTTGCACCACCACAGTGACATGCCATTTTGTGCCATACTAGCCCACAGTGCTGCATAAGACTTTCAGGAGTCCTGTATCACTGCCATACCATGCCAGCTAGCAATGATTCCTACTATTATCAATTAGATTTTATTTATTTTGCATAAGACAGATAAACATTAACAGTCAAAATGTATATCAAGAACAATACATAATCAAATATTTTAAAAAAGAATATATGTATAAAATTTGGCATAAAAATAAAAAAGTATTGTTCTTGTAGAACAGATTAGATAATATAACTGTGAACATTAATACATATCAAACTCATCTACATGTAAGAATTTTAATGTTGGACATATATTTACTGTATATAGATGAAAAAGAAGGGAAATGTAGAAAAGAATCATTTTAGCATACGGCTTTCTTAAGAACGAATTTAGCAAACACTAAGTAGTAAAGATGCAAAGAGAAAGAATAAAAAGAAGTTTATGTATCAATCAGGAAAACTGTTTCACACAGAAAGAAAAGGTATTATACAAGCTACATATTATTAATCTGTAGTATTAACATTTCTAGGTATGTGTTTAAATGCATTCTCTATTTGGCACTTTAATGCCTCCAATTAATACTTTCACCCTGCTATACTGATTCTGCAGTGATGCCTGCCTGTCTGTGTTTACGGAAGTCCTGTACCACTGACGTGCCATACCAGCAAGCGTAATATCTGCCGGTGTCTTCCCAAGTCCTGTTTCACCACTGTGCCATACCAACCAACCAACCAACCGTGATGCCTGACAGCATATTTCCAAGCCCTGTAGCACCATCATGCCATACTAGCCAGCTGCGATGCTTGCTCACGTCTTCTGAAATCTTAAACCATCTTTCTGATTGATAGGCTGCAGATACAAAGTATACTGATTTTCATAGGCGTTGAATATCCTTGCAATGTGAATGACTATACACAATTCTTTTAAACAAAAGCTTGTATTCTGCAGACTAAAAATCTACTCTCGGAAAATTCTTAAATGTTTTACAATCCATATAAAAATATGGCAAATATGGATTTTCTCACTTAAGGATGTCTAATGCTGGTCACAAAAACTTAAAACTAGCTGTTCCACCCCAAGGAAAAGAACGTACATTCTTGAGGTTGAAGATCCTGAGATACCGCTGGCTTGAAACTTGGATCTTAAATAGAAAACTAGTGCTCCCCAAGATATAGTAATTACAAACTAGACTGAAGAATGACTGGGAAATAAAAATAAACAGTTACTTTTTCAGTTCCCAAAATGTTGCTTGGGTGGGACTTGCATTTCAGATGGAAATCTACATTGCCCCAAATTAAGCAAAACCCTGAATTTTATGTATGACCAATGTTAATACAACAAAGGAACACACTGCCTACACAATATCAGCACTTCTCATAAAAACATGAAATCACACACAAATTTGTGTTTTAACATGTTTATTACTACATTACTATTATTTATAGTACTATAAATAGCCTGCAAATATTTTGCTCACAAACAGCAACCAATGAGTTTAAATTAAAAAAAAAAAGCTTTAGTAGCATATGTCAATTAGAAAAGTACTACTTGCCCACAACAGTAGTATTTTCATAATTCATAACTTACACACACTTTAGCACACCTAACACTAGTAACTCACTAAAACCTAGCTAACTGCTAACACCAACACTGCAAAGCAATGATTGCAGAAGCAGTAGCAGTGAAGAATCCAGACTCATGTTAAACAAAAAAAAAAAAAAACCAAAAGCACTGTATCACTTAATATTTGTTAAGCCAAAAACTTGAAGGTGGACACTTATGGGTCCTGGCAATTTTTTTGTTTTTAAACAAATGGGGAGGAAGAAATACCTGTAATAAGTATAGTAACATAAGCAAGATTTACAGTTAAGCAAACAAGACTAAACATGAGAGCTTGTTATTGTATGCATGTACTCCTGACTGTTAAAGGAGTAGTCTACCCAAAACTTGCAAAAAACATATGTTGTGCAGAGTGTTTTGATTTGTATGTTAAGTTGTTGTGTGTCCTTCCCTCTGTTTTGAATTTTTCCAAAATTAGCCTGCTAGCTTTAGGGTAGTTTTACGACCCCTGGAGATCTCCATCTTGATAGCTTAATTGTATTTATTTGTCCTAGAATGCACCTTGCCTCATGTGACAGTGATTTAGCAGAGACCATAAATGCAGCAGAAAGCACTGCTTTACAATCAGTTCACAACAGTAGAGATGGCTATATTTTAAAGACTATAAAATTCAGCTTAGTGACTACCCTCATCATAAAGATCTTACTGTCCTGAAGAACTCTGCTGCTGGTAATTTTTGTGCAGGTTGTAAAGCTTCTAAGATATTTCGTTTGTTTGGCATGTGTGTGCTGAATGTTGAGTCTCTGCTACATCACTGTCAAGAGACAAGATGTACTGTAGGAACAAGGAATACAAATAATCTAAGATGAAGATCCCCAGGGACCGTAAAACTAGCATAAAGGTAGCAGGCTAATTCAGCAAAAACTCCTAACAGAGGGAAGGAAACAGAACTTCACATACAAATTAAAACACTTTGCACAACATATATTTTTTGCAAGTTTTAGGTGGACTGCTCTTTTAAGGGCTTGAGCCAAAGACGTGTGTATGCTGGGGTGAGGGCCTAGCCATGGGGGGATATATTTTAGCTTTGACAAAGCAATAACGGATACTTTGGTCCCATTTGGGGAATGTGGGTGGCAGCTGTTAACTTCAGTCCCACTAGGTCTGCAGACGTACTGTTTCAACTAAAGGCTGTTACTTTAGCCCTATCAAGGGAGTGGAAGCATTGCCACAACCAGAAGGCTTTGCTCTGATAATAGGGCACAGTTGTGTTACAACTGGTGATGGCTGTTATTTTGGCTCCATTGAGGGTTAATGTAGGAATGCAAAGAGTAAATGGGACTGCAAAAATTATTTTATCTGCCCCATTAACAGCAAATTGTTCAGCAGAGAGTGGGCAGGATGGTCAAACTAACAGGAATAAATCCCCTGGAAGGATTGGAGAGGCCTGCTGAAAAAGTATACTATTCTGTGGAAGCAACCTGTAGGATACCAGGGCTTAATAGACTGTTGGTTGGCATCTGAACAGTAAGATGGTTAAAATTATTCTCACTGAACCAGCTTTTAATATTTTTCTAAGTCATTTTATAATCATGTATGTCATGATATGGAACATTTACAGAACTGAATTTATCTTCAATAATTTGAGATATAGCCCTCTCTGGCTACTCTGCCGAAAGGAACGAAAGAGGACAGAGAGGTGGCACAGTTGCTATGTATGCGCTATGAAGCCTCAGTGCTGTAGGTACTCAGTACTACCAGAGTTAGGTCCAACGAGAGCCTGCTCAATAGAATTACATTTCCTCACTCCCTCAACATATTCAACTGCACTATCTACTGCTGCCCCAGCATTATTTCAGATGCCCTTCTAGACATCCTTCCATTTACCACTACCCCGATGTTTCACTGGTGAGCTCCTAATACTTCGGGACCTCAACACAAACTGGACTGGGTCTGCCACAAAAAACGCTGATCTGAAGTGTACAAGCCCATCTTCTCACTTAACTTGTCACTGCATGTACTCGCAACAACCCAAACTATATAAAACCACATTCTTGGACAGGATCTTCTCTTTCCACTCCACTGTATTATTGCTGAAGGTCTGGACCTCTTCAGTGATCACTAGACTTAATGGACCTGATTTTTAAATGCATGGGACTGACACAAGGGGCTTGCAGCAAGGAGAAATGGCGTAAGAGCTCCTTGCGCCAGTCTCAACTTTCTAAGGCACCATGTGCCAGTTGGAGGCCTGCCTGTGCCAACCAGGCTAGCGCCGTCCTTGCGACGACTGCACCGGTGTGCCATGGTGGATGGGGGCTTGCAGCAGGGCAGCACTGCAAAAACACCTTAAAGAGGGACTTTGCAAGCCCCTCCAATGCGCGCACAGACCCCACTGTTGGACTAGCCTGGAGCTGGTCTCTCCTGCCTTGTGGCACTCTGGAGCCTGTTGGATGGGGGGTGGGTACTTGTGCTCCCCAGGGAAGGTGTTCCCACAAGCTCTCTGACACCTGCCAGACCACTGCTGGTGGTCCGTGGTCGGTACAAGCCTGCAACCCCCTTCGTGGTGGCGCTTGTGCATCTGCCTCCCCACATGGACCCGCCTTCCTGTGCACTTGCCTTGTTATGGGCAGCTGCAACCCCCATCTCTTCAGCCCAACCCATCCCACCCCGTGAGCCAGGGCATGTCCGGGACAACCTACCTGCCCCCAGGGTAACTGGCAGGCAGGTCACCATCGCTGGCCACTGTGCCACAAGCCTGGTCGGTGACTTGCGCATCCCCCAAATGCGCTGCAACCCAGGAACTTTGGCACTGGAACCTCACTGTGTGTAAAAGAGGCACAGGGTCCCTGGCGCACCTGAGATTACCGCAGGCGGTGGTTCGGAGCACAATGCTCCGATCTAACGTAGTTTTGTAAAATCGAGCCCAGTGTGTGTGTGTAGGTGGAATATCTGTAAATTGAATTTGCCTTCCAAGTGAATCTCGGACCACACCTTCCTTCTTTTTATGGTCCTCCAGTCCAGTTCACTGATTTGTTCCCTATCGACCTCACTAACTGCTACTTCACAGATCAGTTCCCAGCAGTCTGGGATGCCCATGCCCAACCCACAAAGCCTGAGGGAAGGGCTTGCACCTGCCCTGGGTCTGTTCACTCTCAACGCCCAGGATGTCACTTCATGCAGGCACAAGCCTTCTAGCTTACCTGCTGCCATCCTTAGGTATACACAACTCCAGAATACCTGCCTAAAACACACAAGGGTTTCGAAGACAAGCTACTATGCCTCTAACTTTCGGAGGACTGTAAACAACTCAGTCAAGTTCTGAAAAATTGTTCATAATCATTTTGATGAGTTCCCCCAACATAGTCTTACATACCCTAAAACTGAGAGCGCCCTCACTTATGCCTTGGCAATCACCTGTTTTTAAAAATGATGTGGCCTGCCCGGTGGCGCTGGATGTTGAGGCGCTGGTCGCTACACCTCACGCCACGCCGGCAACCTGGGTTCAGGAATGAGCCTGGACCGCTGGGGGTTGGCAGGGGTGAAAGAGGATGGGCGTCCGGAGAACTGCTCTCCTCTCAGGGGGTGGGGGTGGGGCCTCTGTTGTCCCGCTCACTGACTGCCCTCTGATGGTGGCTGGAAGGCAGTATGGGTTGGGCAGCATATACTGGTGTCCGCACGTTGGTGGGGAGGGGGAGAAAACGTGAAAAGGGAGCTGGCAGGCTCCATGATGGCCTGTCGTGTACCTGCATTGCCCCTGGCTTCTGGATTATGCTCAGGGGTGGAGGGAGCTGGAGCTCTCCTCCCTGGCCCCGCCGTGGGGGAACTACGGAGGTCGGCATGAGCAGGGCTGCTTGGGCCAGAGGATGAGTCCCTCTGATGGAAGGACATAGCCACCTGCCAGGCTATGGGGCGCTTAAATAATAGAAACAAAAAATTATGTGACCAACTGCGGCAATTCCCTTTTTCCTGACCATGCTCTTCTTTATACCTCTCCCTCATCCTCAGTGCCCTCTTTTTACTCCTTTCTCTCTTTCTCTACTACTCTAAAGGTGCCTCATGCTCTCAACATTTTTTTTTGTATATACACTTTTCCCATTTTTTGTGCCCCGGTTTTCTCCCACTCCCATCTCAGTGCGAATGCACGTGTGGAGGCATGCACATGTCGTGCTTGAGATGCCCTCCTATCACGTCCCCCCCCGCCTATGCCATCACCGGACCTCCATCCGGTGGCGATGGAACTACGGGGGGGGGGGCTGCAACCTCCCTGGGAGAGGAGAGCTGCCATTAGGCGGCTCGATCCAGCTCCCTCCCTGCACCCCCATGCCGGCTCCCTGGCGACCTGAGGTCATTCCTGAAACCAGATCGCCAGCGTGGCACGAGGTAAGCGCCGCAACTCTCAGTGCCACCGAGTCGGCTTGCTTTTGACATTCTGAATGTAACTGTTGTGATGGTCTTGATTCTGCCCTTTCTCCACCCAAATGCCTAAGCTATCTTCATCCCTTGACCTCTCGTTGGAAACATGTTGAGGTAATTCCCTTTGAGGACAGTAACATTTCCTCATCATCAAACCATCTACCTATCTGCCTTTTCCCAGCCTTAGCTAAAATTCAGAAAATGCTTATTCATTCCCACCTGTACTCTTTTCTGTGACCTTCTTTCCTCAAAAGTCCCTTCAGGGAGAACCACTTCACCACCACCTCTCTCCTAAGGATAACTGATTAAAGATGCACCCAGTCTCTAGTTTTCAGAAATTGTTACTCTTGTACCTTTATGCATCATGCATGTTTTAGAGACTTCTGAAAATCTGACTACGTTTATGTATACTTGAATCAAAATCTTGTCTTTTGCTGCCTATCCCCGGGACACCCTTGTAAACAAGATATACAGCTCAATCAGGATTTCCTGTTTAAACATTTTTAATTGAAAAAAAAAAAAAAGACTTCATACTTAAGGAGATGTATCAGGCCTCTTTACCATTACCACCATTGGCAAATGCCATTACTATTGTAGCCTACCCTATTCTGTTCAAAATCCTAAATGCTGCTGAGCTATCTTTATTTGCCACCAAGTGGTCATGATTCTGTCTGATTGTTTCAGGCGGTGTGCGCCTAAGTGGATTGATCCTCTTACCCCAACACCTCAAGGCTCTAATCCTGGCCAATCCCGTTTTCCATCTTCCAGAATTACCTTATTTTTACCACTGTCTCGGTACACATCCACATGCAGGCTGATGACACAGTGCTCTTCACCAGTGATCCTAATGTCCCTGATCACAAGACCTAAATTCAGCTAGTTTTGTCCTAACATGGCCCGGTTGCTAAGAAGACTGTCAAAGTGACATTCTGAACCAAGTCCAAGCTGTCGAATCTTCCCCCTCCCCAATCCTGCTTTTACACACTACACATTTCCCAGTTGGACCATGTTCCTACCTTTCAATGTCTGGAGGTTTGGGTCGGAGCAGCATCTCCACTTCTCAACAATAAAGAATCCATAAATACTAAATTGTTTCCTAAACACTCAGCCCTCAACAGGAACAAAGTCTGTATGACACCCAACTGCCAGATCGGCGATCATAGGCAAAATGATCCTCCTAGTCTTAAAACTGCGAGGATGCAGTCAATTGCTCTGGTCTCAAAATCTCCCCTGGTCAGATGCCCCACAATTCCTTCTGGAGGTTTGCTCCCCATAAACCCACCACTGCTCAATGTATAGCAGCGTGGGCAGGTCATCACTAAGAGGGAAACAGCTTATGCACAGTACCTCTTTCTTCCCCAAATACTGGTTTAATAAACCTCCAGACTTCATTACTCTCTTCTAACCCCTTCTTCCTCACCCCAGTCATTAATTTTAGTTGCATTTCAATTAACCACTCCTGATGTAAAAATGCTGTCAGGCAGTCCACATTTTCCTACAGCAATAAGAAACAGTGGAATACTCTCATCTGCTGCACTCCTGTTTTGTTCCTGGTCTGCAGGCACACATTTGCTAGCATGCCAGAACTCACTACAGCTGTGGTTGGTACCAGTCTTCACCTCCAGTCTCTACACAGATGCAGTTTCTTCTAAGGTTTCTTTTACTTTACATTACAGTGTGTGTATACCGATTGCTCTGGTACTGTTTTCTTGCACAAACTGTTCTGCTGGGCTCTACGCTCATAGACTTCAGTGGATTTCGGAAGAAAATGTTCACCCCCCCACCTTAATTAAATAGGCCTTAGCTCTGCCCACTTCTACCTAGGGAACCACCCTTTCATTTCCTATTGGATACTTTCTCTCCTGTACCTCCTCTCTTTACTGCCCACTCTCCCTCCTCCTCTACTAATCAACTCAGTCCCCTCACTGCCCCTGCCTTTCTGTGCCTGACACCCTCCTCATCTCCTACTGCACCCATCGCATCCCCCCTTCCCGTTTCACCTCCATTCCTGACTGTTTTTTCTCCCCCTCCCTCAGATCTTTCTCACCCTCTACTATCCTCACCTCTCTATCCACTATGGCCCTCCCCTCTCTGCCCCTCTCTCTGGTTATCATCTCCTCCCTCTGGTTATCATCTCCACCCTGTTTCCCATGGCATTCCTGCCTGGAGCCTGCCATCCCAATCTCCCACTGTGCTTCCAGCTGGACATCTACCGGCACTCAGGGACAATATCCACTGGACTATGCCCTCCATATCTAACCACCGACAGGACAGGCTTGCAATGCTCCTGGAATCAAGATGGGGCTACTTACGGTCGCCTGTTCCCACTCTCACTTCTGGCCTATGTCCCCACTTACGGGGATCATCGTTTACAGAGTAGCTTTCTCTCCAATAAGAAACGTTAGAATAAAATCTCAAACAGCTATGCTGGTGCACCCTGAAACTCTTGTTTCCACTACTACTTCTGTCTGGCAATATTCACCCTAACCCTGGCCCCACAATCCCAAGCTCCAACCTCCAGCAGAGTCACTCTGGGGGACTCAGCTTTGCAATGATTAACATCTGTAGCCTTCTACCCAAACTTGATGCCCTACAATTATTTGCACACCAACACAACCCTGATGCTCTTGTGATTGTCGAAACCTGGCTCACTCCAAAAATACCCAACAGCACAATTACTTACCAGGATATAACATATTCAGAATTGACAGGACCACTAAAAAGGGTGGATGTGCTGTTTATCTCAAAGACTCTCTCCTGGGGCACCGTGTTCAACCGCCCACCTCAGTCTCTACCACCCAGATACTACCCATCAGAATTCTACTCGGGGTTCACAACAAGGCACTGATTATTGCTGCTGTCTACATCCCTCCCAAGGATCAAGGTAAAGGTCTCAACTCCGTCTTTGACCTTGTCCGTTCCCAACCACCAGGCACCGAGATAATCCTAATGGGTGATTTTAACATAAATTGGTTTGGATCAGATACAGGTGGCTACAAGGATGCCATCTCAGCTGCCAACCTCGTTCAGCTGGTCATCTCCCCCACTAGACTCAACTGTAAGACTGGGACAAGCACCCTCCTAGACTGGATACTGACCAGCCACCCATCCCGCATCTCAAAAGTCTCCGTTCTCCCAGATACGCTAAGTGACCACTCCCCAGTCGCATGTGAATGGCCTAACAAATTCAGCCCACCACCACCCAAACTAATAAACAGCAGACTCCTTCCACGTGGTCAATTGAAGCATCTCAAATTACTCCTTAGACAACAAGACTGGTCACCTATCTTCCATGCATCAGATGTCAACTCTGCGCTTGACTTCTTCATCAGCTCCTTCAATGATGCCTGTGACATTTACGCCCCCTTCAAAAAGAGGAAAGTAAAAGGCCTTAGCAATCCATGGCTCACTGCTGATCTCCTTACATTGCTGAAAGCTAGGGACCACCTCTGGTTTCAGGCCCAGGCCACTGGTAGGCAAGTAGATATACAAAACTACAAACGTGCCCGAAATGACTGCACCAAAGAAATACGCCTGAAGAAAAGTAACTATTACAAAGATGCCCTCACAAACACCTGGGGAAAGGGGAAGTCCTTCTGGAATAATCTCAAAGAAGTTACAGGAATACTGCCCAAAACATCACCTTCAATGTTGGACGTGGATGGGACTATAACTCTTGGCCCTTCCACTATAGCTAACACGTTCAATAACGCGTTCACTGACCTCAGTAGTGTTCTTCCTCCAGACTTCTTTGATGAAGACCTCCCTCCTGCACCCTCCCCCACCCCCTGCCCCTTTTTAAGTCGCCCCCTTTTTACTTCAGAGCTGTCAGGACACATGAAGTCCATAGATACATCTGTAAAGCAATTGCTGGATCTAGAATAAGTGGAGACTCACTCGACCTCAAACTGCTGTCCCTTACTCTTGATGAAGTGCTATCTCCTCTAACCTGGATTTTCAACCTCTCCCTCACCCTTGGCCAGTTCCCCGACAGATAGAAATCTGCCACTGTGCCACCAGTCCACAAGAGTGGGGGACAAGGCCCTTCATGGAAATTAAAGGCCTATATCCATACTACCCCCAAAGCCACTGAACGTCTGGTATCTGACCAGCTAATAGAATATCTGGACAAGTACAACATCCTTTGTAAACAACAGCACAGCTTCAGAAAAGGCCACAGCACCACATCTGCCCTCCTTGAATTCACAGGAGCAATTCACAACTCCCTGGACAATAATTACCTCACCGGTTCAGTCTTCATAGACCTGACCAAGGCTTTTGACACCATCCATCATCGAATACTCCTCACAGAACTGCTAAAAGCTGGGCTCTCCCCCGAGTCTGCAACTTGGTTTAAGAGCTACCTGGGAAACCGTTCCCAAAGAGTGAAAATTGCTGATGTCCTCCCAGATGCTAGACCAGTACACTCAGGAGTCCCCCAAGGATCCATTCGCGGGCCACTCCTCTTCAGCCTGTTTTTGAACAATCTTCTACAATCCTGTCCGGAACAAATCCTACTCTATGCTGACGATGCTGTCATTCACACCACCCAACAGAACCCCCACCTACTCCAAAACAAGCTTCAGAAGGGTTTCACCTTCACTGAACCATGGTTTAGTAGTCAAAAGTTGGTTCTCCACTGTAAGAAAACCAAGGCAATGCTTTTCTGTAGCTCCCACAACAAGCATAGGCTTCACCCCCTTAATATTACAACCTGCCTTGGAGCTGTCCTCGAACAGGTTCACTCCTTTAACTATCTGGGGATCACCACACACAGCAACCTTACCTACAGCATCCACACAGATAGCGTCACCAAAGCTGCAAACACACGCATTGGTCTCCTCTACAGGCACAGACAATGCCCTACCACGGATGCCTTAAGGATAGCAGTACTGAGCTTGGTGGTCTCTCTAATCAACTATGGTCTGATTATTTATGGCTCTGCAACTGACACAGCCCTCAGGCGCTTATCCTTGGCCCTAAATAAAGCTTGCCAACTCATCACAGGATCCCACCGACTCACCCATACGTGTGACCTTTATGCCCAAACAGGGTGGCTCCAGTTATCAAGCCGTATCAAGTACCAAACTTGTCTAATGGCAAAGAAAAATTATGCTACATTTGCCCCCGAGTCCAAAGTCTTCTCCATACAGCACGAACCCCCACCTCACCAGGGCTTCAGAAAATCAAATGCTGCACATTCCTCAGTGCCGCACCACATAGGGCCAAAGATCCTTTGCATACCGAGCTCCTAGCTGGATTAATGGACTCAACAAAGATATCTCCTCTCTGCAAAAGCTAGGCCCGTTCAAAGCCAACCTTCGTCTTCGCCTAGCTGCCTCTAGCTCCTGCGACTGTCCCTCATAATCTGATCTCCCTTCTAGCACTTCTACCCCCTCTCCCTCTTCCTACAACCTACCTTCCCCTTCTGTTTTTGCCCCCTACCCCAAGCATTTTTTTTTTTTTTTTGAGGCCTGACAAATGCCCACGGCTGCACCGCTCTTTCTGTGTCCATCCCAAGCCTCAGTTACCTCTGGCTACCCTGCCCCCTGGTACTCACTTTCCCTCAATGTGATGTATTTCAGCTGCTTAAAAATGTCTGTGCACCATTTCTGCATTGTTACTCAACTCTATGTAATGTTTGTATTGTACCTCAATTGACGTGGAACCTTTGTAAAAGAGCCTTGGCTCAAAGGTACTTGTAATCCTAGACTCTAAATAAATAAATAAAACAATGCACTGGTTGTTACTGTTCTATGCTGCTTTTTATTGTAATTACTTGCTGCTGTATTATAATGTACATTCCTTCTGTTGTATCCCTCTCACTTCACTCAGGACACACCTGGAAACAGGCTGCCAACTAATGCACTCTCCTTCCCAACAATTATAAATAAATCTTGCACAAGCTTCTCCCATCCCACATCCTAAGACCTCATAAATCAAACTGAGTCTGGAAAACTGAAAGAACACACAACAGAAAAATCCTTTAGATTACTAAAATTTTATAATCATTTAATCAGAGTTCTCCACTGTCAAAAATGTATTATTTTCAGGCATGTAAACAGAACATTTTAAAAATCACATGTTTAATTGGAGCTGTTCTTCTGGTCTGCTGTTTGCTGTGGTGGCGCTACCTTTCTAATATAAAACATATTCCTTATGCCTTGGTTGATGGCTGTACATCCCTTTGCTAGTGCATCATCTGCAATCTCACTAGGAAAGTATTCATGGAAGGCATGTTGTATTGCATGCCTTCTTCTGGGGCTCAAGGGCTTTTTGTTTTTAGACCCAAAAAAATTACGATCAAACAGCTCCTCTTCTTTGTACAACAGCTTAGCAAGTTGCCACCCAAA
Source organism: Neoceratodus forsteri (assembly GCA_016271365.2). Lineage (NCBI taxonomy): Eukaryota > Metazoa > Chordata > Ceratodontiformes > Ceratodontidae > Neoceratodus > Neoceratodus forsteri. Next base: position 779,847,664 of record CM057454.1, read on the forward strand.
AGGACCTGGATTTCTGGTGTCAGTTTGTCTCCTGAGGGACATTGCCAGATCTCGATTCACTCTTAATTCTGTTGCCCCTGCTGGTACACTTGGTGAGGATACAATAGTGACTGGACCATCCCAGTCACAGTAGAATTTTGGTTTTCGTCGACGTTTGAAAAATGGATTTAAAGAGAGAGCATTTAACGGGGTGCATTCTGCATTGGAAATGGTGCCAACTGGATCTTGACTTGGTTCTGTAGGGTTTAAGGTACAGTCAACATTGTTATTACTCTCCGACACCTCTGCATCCTTTTCTGACTGATCTGCATCCACAGATGACTGTTTATTAGATTTGTTTATTTCTTGGAGTATTTCTTCAAAAGAAGAAAAAATTAAAACTGGCTCAGTCTGTGTTGCCATTTCTTTCTTCAGTGGCATGAAGTCCTCTGATGTGGCTGGGCGAGTAATGGGCAGAGATTCTTCTTCAGTTTTAACTAGAAATGGTACTTCTATTTTAACTGGCAGAAATTCCTCTTCAGATTTAACTGGCAGAGATATTTTCTCATTCACTGGGATGGTAGTAGTGTACTCCAGAATATGGTGTCCTGGGTAACCCTAAAGAATACAGATGTAAAGTTAAGTAAAAGTGTTCAATTATAAAACAGCTAAGACAATTCCTAGATGCTGAGCAGCCACTAGAAATCTGTACCCATGACACTGTCCCAAGTATAGTGCCATGGGTTAAAATATGGCCCGTATCTTAGTAAGAATGCTGGTCTGTGGCAAGGCAGGGAAAGTATGGAGTTGCTGTCAATAAAATCAGTGGTCATTTTTAAACCTTATGAAAGGGTCTTGCACTGATATTTGCCAATTTCAAACTTCAAACTCCATTTTTTCTTTGAATAGCAATGATATTAATGACCAATTTTATGGTTAAACCCATCTTTATGCAGATGACACCATAATTTATTATAGCATGAATAATATAATATCAAGTCGATGCCGTATGCTAATTTTGACATAATTTAGAAGGTATCTTGTTGATAATAGACATGCCCTGAACACAAAGTCCAGATCATGCTGTTTGACTTAAATCATAAATTATGCAAAGAACAAGGCTCATTAGCAATTATTATCGCTGATGAAAAATCTCTTGTGCAAGTTCCACATTATAAATATCTGGGTATAGTGTTAGACCACAGCTCAAATGTTTGATCCATACTGTGATTTTAGCTAAAAAAAAAAAAAAACTGGCCTGAAGATCAAGGTTGATGTGTTTGCCCATTCCTCAAGTGCATTATAAAGACTGGATGTAATACGCAATAGGCTGGCCAGGTTTATCCTGGACCCACCTAGAGATGCACTTTATTGCCAGTTACACTGTAGGGTAGGCTAGATGCCACAGCTGAAAGGAGATACCTGTACTTAGTACAATATATGTACAAATGTGCAGCAACTAATAAGTGATCTCACTGAACTTTTTACTTAAGGTCACAAAGTCAGGGACCTAAAGAGCTAATAGTGCCAAAAACAGCAGGCAGAAATGTATAGTTATTTTTAAAAGCAGTCCCTTATTATTTTTTATTTCTAAAGTGTTTTTCTTGTTCAATGTACTCAATAGATGGTTCTCTACCATTAGTTTTGGGTGTAACGTGAAAAGCAGTGCTTTACCTGGAAGCAGACAAATCTAGTTCTGTTCCTCCCACTACATCATCAGCATCTGACCACAGTCACTGTTAAATCACTAGTCCTGCTGCCTGATTGGTAACAAGTGTCATAAATTACCAATCAAGCAGCAAGAGCGTGTCTTCTCTTGTCTACTAGTGATGTCACAATGCTGATGATGTACTGGGAGGAACAGACCCAACTATGTCAGCCTCCATTCAGAATGCTGTTCCACACATCACACCTAGTACCACCAGGCAGGAAATCTTCAAATTAGCAACACAGAGAAGGAAAAAAAATTGCAGTTACGTAAGAACTTACCGTAACAGTAGATCTTCGAGAGATTCCTGCAGTAGGTGTTCACATATAGGACTGCGCCCTCTGGCGTCAGGTTCTAACGGCAAACTTGTAGATGGCAATCATCAGTGGGGACCACCCCCATCAGCCAGACTATAAAAGGGGCGGTCCCGCGCCCGCCCTCCAGTTCTTTTCCATCGGAGACCTATAGAAAGGTAAGAAGAAAATAGGAGTGATAACTCCTAGGACCCTGCTTCCTCTCTAGACCCAAGGACTAGGCAGGATGAAAAATAAAGGAAAACATTCCAGGAGCTGGGGGAAGGTGGGTGGGAAACTAGACCTACTGCAGGAACCTCTCTTGAAGATCTACTGTTACGGTAAGTTCTTATGTAACTGCAATATCTTACTTCGAGAGGGTTCCTGCAGTAGGTCTTCACACATAGGACTGAATACCAAGCAATCCCCTAAGCAAGTAATACGGAGGTGCATCCGGGAGGAGGAGAAGTCACCACAGGAAATCATGACAGAAGACCTTGCAAAACTGCGAGACCAAAGCCAGTTCTGCACCTAGAGGCAATGTCCAGACTGTAATGCTTAGTGAAGGTGTGAACAGACGACCATGTGGCCACTGCACAGATCTCTGCAGTAGACAAATTCCTGAAAAAGGCGACAGAAGTTGCAACACTCCTATTGGAGTGACCTTTAACTGCTCCTGGAAGGGACTTCCCATATTTCTTGTTAAGTGAAATGGATGCAGTTGGCTAACCATCTAGAAATGATCTGTTTGGAAATAGCCTTGCCCTGGCACTGGGGAGCAAAGGCAACAAAGAGTTGGTTGGATTTACGAACCTCCAGTCCAGTTTGTGTAGTACCTCAGAACCTCAGTGCACATCCAAGGTGTGCAGCAGGTATTCCCCCTGTTGGAATGCTGGGGACAGTATACTGGCAACTCCACGTTCTGATTCAGAGTAGTTTCTGAGACCACTTTGGGAAGAAATGAAGGGTTAGTCTAAAGGACTACTCTGTCCCTATGAAAAATTAAATAGGGTTCTTAAAGACAAAAGCCTGAAGCTCAGAGACCCTTCTAGCGGAAGTGACTGCGACTTAAAATAAAGTCTTCCAGGAAAGGAAGCGTGGTCACAAGTGGAAGCTGGTTCAAACGGAGGTAAGGTCAGCTTCTCAAGCATGAAATTCAGGTCCCGGGGGGGACAGGGATTCCGGATCGGAGGTTTCAAGTGAAGGATGCCTTTCAGAAACGTTTTGGCAACCTCCAGCTGAGCCGAGGTTTTGCCCTCCAACGGGAGGTGGTAGGCCAACACCACAGAGAGATGGACCTTAATGGAGGAATAGTTAAGGTCCGTGTCAGATAAATGTGCGAGGTACTCTAATACTTGGGCCGCCGAGCACGAAAAGGGATCCCAGCGCCTTGCTGGGGCCCAGATCGAAAATCTTTTCCACTTCATGGCGTAAGTGGATCTAGTAGAGGGTTTTCTGGCTTCTACTAAGATATGTGCCACCTGCGAGGAGACACCGTAGCGGGAAACCGCTATGTCCACAGGTGCCACACATGAAGGTGGAGAGACTGAAGGATCGGGTGTACCAGGGTTCCCTGCTCCTGAGTCAGAAGGTCGTGCGAAAAAGGCAAGGGGACCAGAGGTTCCAATGCCAGTTGTTGTAAAAGAGGATACCAAATCTGGCGTGGCCAGAGAGGAGCAATGAGGATCATATGTGCTCCTTCCTGTTGAAGTTTCACCAGAACCTTCTGAACAAGCAGAAAGGGAGGGAAGGCGTAGAGAAACCTCCCTGTCCAGGAGAGAGACAGTGAGTCTCGCCAAAAGGCACCATGCCCAGGAACAAGTGAGCAGAAGCTGGGTAGTTTTGCATTGAATGGGGAGGCAAACAGATCCATCTCCGGTCGACCCCATCGAAGAAAGAGTTCTTCGACCACCTCTGACTTTAGTTCCCACTTGTGAGCCCTGGCTACTGATGGACTGAGACTGTCTGCCAGGATGTTGCTTACGCCTGGGACGTGGACTGCTTTCAGAAAAAGGCTGTGCTGAATCGCCCAGTACCAGACCCTCACTGCTTCTCTGCAGAGAGGGTACGAGTGAGTTCCTCCCTGTTTGTTGATGTAACACACTGTGCACATGTTGTCCGTCTGGACCAGAAGAGATCCTGGAATGCCTGGAGGGCATAAAGAACCAACCTGGTTTCCAGAACGCTGATGTGGAGCATAAGCTCCTGGTCGGACCAAGACCCTGTGTCTTGTGAACCCCCAGATGGGCTCCCCAGCCCAAGTCTGAGGCGTCCGTGGTGAGGATTTGGGTTGGCACAGGGGAATGGAAAGGTGTTTCCCTGGAAAGGTTGGAGAGATCCTGCCACCAGCGAAGATCTCTCTGAAGGCTGTTGGAGATCATGACCTTTTGGCTCATGTCGTCCGTCCTCTGATCCCACTGGACTTGGAGACACCATTGGGTGACCCTCATGTGAAGTCTGGCCTGGGGCACTGTGGAAATGGCTTGTTTTTGAGGTGAAGAAAACTTTGACTAATGCAGACGTTTGATCGCTGTTCTACTCGTGGCTGAACGTACTGAGGCGACGGCGGGAAAGAACTGGAAGGCAGGTGTGGGACCGCCCCTTTTATAGTCGGGCTGATGCCACGTCACCTGACCTCGGGGGTGGTCCCCGCTGATGACTGCTATCTACAAATTTTCCGTTGGAACCCCACGCCAGGGGGCGCAGTCCTATATGTGAAGACCTACTGCAGGAACCCTCTCAAAGTAAGATCTTCAGATATAAGAAGAGACAGCTGACTACTTTTGAAAGTTTTTGTTAATTCCAGGCAGTACATTAACTCATCTAGCAGTCTTTCTTTTCCCAGAACAACTGTTGTAAGTTGTACTGGCAAAAAAGCTTTTGCTTACTAGTGGCTTGGCATTTTTTTTTTACCTATATCTAAAGACCATATCCAGGTCCACAACCATTACTCACTCCGAAAAAAAGGGTTACATGATCAAGCCACTCAACCTCATCAAATGATGTAGAAATCTGTACGCTCAGTGATATACTATTAGGACGTGATTCATATTGTAACTATCATGTGCAACATTATATGTCCTTACGTATGGAGCAGTGTCTGGTAAGCTCACAGCAACTCCCCACATCACTCATACTAAGATAGTGGCCATGCTGGGTCTGCCGTCATACGAGCCTAAGTTTAGCTGTTCTAGTTTTAGTTATATGAAGTAGTTTTTTTTGTCGATATTCATTTATTATTCTTGTTTTGTTTTGATTGTGACGGCTACAGCTCATTTCATTTTGTTTTGCGACGGTCTACTATTAGACTGTTGCGTTTGGATGCCTCGTCGAACTGTCTGATTCCATCCAAGTGACTTTCACCTCATGTACATTTGGGTATATTCTGTGCAGGATCTGCTATATTCTTTATTTTATAAATTGTTCCCTGCTGCTGGTTAATTGTGGACTGCCTGCTTGGAGTACTTACTGCTGGTGCCTGGGGTCGACTGACTCTTGGCTATTGCTGGAACCTGCTTGGAGTACTTACTGCCGGTGCCTGGGGTCGGCTGACTCTTGGCTATTGCTGGAACCTGGATTCGGAGCAGCTTTCGGACCACTGTTGGGATTCCAGAATCGGTTGGAGGCTTCTTATTAGCATCGCTTTTTGCTGGGATACTGTAGCGGTGTGCACTAGGACTCTGGTGACAGTTTGCAGCCCTTTTTGCTATCATTTCCTTCTGAGGACATTGCGGCAGCCTTTCAATATCACTTGGTTGGCTGCAGTTTGTGTTGCTGCCTGAATGCCTGGCCTGGGAGAATCTATGGACAAGAGTGGTACGAACTGCTGTGGAACTTATCATTCTGGTTGAATTACCAGATCAGAGTGGTGGACTGTAGACTGGTCTGGCTGGCTACGGTGGTAGGTGCCTGGTCTTTAGGGCTCCCCGTTGGGATAGAGGATACCAGCCAGAGGGCTGGTGGAAAACTCTCTCCTGTGCCACAATGCTGCCTCCTAGTTTTACTGGGTGGCATTGGTGGGCTGTCTCTTTTGTCGAAGGCCCTATCTCTGAGCTGTGCCGGGGCCAGTAATATTTACACCTAACCTTCTGGTTCGACCCTCAATAGGTTTGCTGCTTTTTTCATCTTGTTCCAGATTATTCCATTGGCAGGTACTGTAATTATTTTTCTTTATTTTGGAGGCAGTGAGAGCCTCGGTGGAACTTAATATTTGTTATAATTTAGCTTCTGTGGAAGTGAGAAGGCCACGCTTCTTGGACATTTTACTCTGACAAGGGCTGGGTGAGAGCTACCCTTGCTGTACTAACTTTAAAGGACGTGGCACATTCCTGAAGCAGTCTTATACAAAGATATTTCACAAAACATTTTTGGACAATAACAAATGACAATTTTGAGCTTTAGCCGTCTTAATCCTTTGGATAGTTGTCTTATATGTTTAATTTGGGGTGGGATGGGACTGTTTTGATCTTACTGATTTTAATTTATTATTTAGTTTGGTTATCTTTATAGTTTAGGGTATGAGAGTATTGTTATTAAGATAAGATTTATTGGGGCGGCACGGCTGGAATTCCACTGCGGCGCCAGTGACCGGGTTTGGGAGCGAGCCTGGGAGCTGAGGCTGACGGGGAGAAGGCTTAGAGTCCCAAGGACTGCACGTTCGCCGGGGCAGAGGCCGGGTTTCTGTCTGGCCCCTGGTGGAGACCCGAGGTACAACAAGCCGATGCTTAACGGGGGGGGGGGCGATGTGCCAGACGCCGCAACATGGCACGTCGAGAGAACACCGGAAAACACCTCGTAGCGCTCCCGGTAGATGGTGCACCAGGCCCAGATCCTCAATGCCCCCATCGGTCTGGCGACAGCATCCCAAAGAAAGACAGACACTCTGGGTGTAAGGACCCCCACCCCATACCCACCTGGGGGTATAACCACGGCTCCATGGGGGATGGACTGCACTGGTCACCACATGGGTGAGTGAGGGCTGAAAAAGGCCGTAGGTGTCTCCCGAAGAAGGAAAGAGTTGTGAGGAGGGTGAGCAAAAATAAATAAATAAATCTGATTTATTGGATTTTTGTTTTGGGATGGGTCGTTAGATTTTAGAGTGATGTAATTTTATCTTACTACTTCGTATAATAATGTGTTGGGGAGGTTTAGTGAAGGTCAGGCATTACTCCCCCACCAGGCTCAGGGAATTACGTCCCTTTGAATGTCCCTCATTATCATCTTACACCTATTTTAGGTGTCGTGCTTTGGGGATAATTAGAAAGCGTATAAGAAGGGGGAGAGCCGGGCCTGGTGGGGGAGAGGAAAGGGGAAGGTGGATTGGAGTCGTGGGGTCCAGGAGGCACCCTGGGGTGAAATGGAGTCAGGACAGAGGTCCTTCCTGTCTTGTCTCCATACCCAAGGGTTCCGATGCTAGTGAGCAGGTGCAGAGATCTTCCCCGACAGCTCATCCCACATGGGCGGTGTTATGCAACACCAGATCTATTAAGAACAAGACAGCTATTATAGCTGATCTTGTTGGAACAACTGATCTGGCCTGCATCACCGAGACCTGGCTGGACAAAAATGCAGGCCCTGTATTGGCCTCGGCAGTTCCGGACAGGTTCTCGGTGACACACGCCCAAGGCTGGATCGTAGGGGCGGGTGTGTGGCCATTATATTTAAGACTGAGCTGGGCCTTGTGGATGTGCCATTGGGAAGTACCAGATCCTTCGAGTATATGCTGGGAGAGGGTGCAGGCTGCGGGATACTCATCTACCGTCCACCAGGAGAGGGTGGAGAATTCCTGCAGGAGATAGCGGACTTCATCGTTGACATGCTGTTGAGGTCCCCAGATGGATAATTCTGGGGGGCTTCAATGCCTGGGTCGACGATGAACCTCGCATTTTGATCAAAATCTCCTCCAGCTGATGACGATGCTGGGTCTTACACAGGTAGTTACCTCCTCGACCCATGTAGGGGTCACTCGTTGGATCTGATCTTTCTTTTGAGTATGGAGATAGCTAATTTGGGGGGAACCAGTCAGCTGGTATGACCATCACACCATAAGGTTCAGCTTCAGGGCCCCCCTAATAGATCTGCCCCTATGGAGATGGTTCAGTACCGCCCTTTAAGAGGAGTTACCACCAGTGATCTATCGGCAGTGCTGGACCTATCGGGTTTGTTGGGTGAATGCATGAGTCCAGATGATCTCGTATTAGCCTATAATAAGGCTGTGGGAGATGCCCTGGACAAGATTGCTCCTGTTAGTGTTCGGCCTCTCACCTTTCACCCAAGGAGCCCTTGGTTTGATGGTTCCCTGAAGGAGCTGAGGTGAGTTGGCCGAAGGATGGAGAGAGCCTGGCGGAAGTCCAGCCTTGATGCCGACAGGCTTAGGTTGATGGCACATTATGATGGCTATCAATCAGAAATCACCCGTAAAAAGGCAACATTTCTGTCCAGGGAGACTTCTGCTGTGCAGAATCGACCAGCTCAGCTTTTCCGGACTGTTGACAGATTGTGCAATCCAATCTGTCTCCAGCCCAGAGAAGCCTTTTCTCGGCTTAAATGAGAGGATTTTGAGCAATTCTTTGCAGTTAAGATTGCCAGCATCAGGTCTGGCATTGGTCCGACCTCCCCTATGAGGTATTGTAGAGCTCGGCAGGAAGTGGCATTCGCTTGGTCTGTCTGGTCAGATTTCTGCCGGCCGGAATTCATGGACATTGTGAAGATTGTCCAAAACACTGCGCCCACCCAGCTGTAGTTTGGATCTGGGCCCTACACCCTTTTTAGTGGGATGTGTAGATGTTCTCTGCCCGATCCTTGCTGAAATTGTCTAGAAGTCCCGGGTCTAAAGAGGTGGTCGTTTGACCACTCCTTAAGAAATCCGCCTTGGATCCAGACTGTCTAGCTAACTACCGGCCTATCTCCAACCTGCCATTTGTTGGTAAGGTTATTGAAAAGGTGGTTTGGCTGCAATTGCACATTTACTTTACAACTCACAATGTCTATGATACTCTCCAGTCTGGTTTTAGGAAGAAGCATAGCATGGAGACTGCCCTTTTCCGGGTATTGTATGACCTCCTAATGGCAAGAGATCGAAAGGCACGTACCATTCTGGTCCTTCTTGATCTATCTACTGCATTTGACATTGTAGACCATGGTGTGCTGTTGGAATGCCTGCAGAGTCTTTGTGGGCTGTCTGGTACAGTCCTCAAATAGTTTCATTCATTCCTCGTGGGCAGGTCTCAGAGACTTGCCACTGGGATTTATTCCTCTGGCACTCAATCCCTGCCCTTCGGGGTGCCATAGGGCTCCATCTTGGCCCCCATGTTGTTTGCAGTGTACATGCTGCCATTGGGAGATATCATCAGGTGACACAGTCTGAGCTTCCACTGCTATGCAGATGATACTCATATGTCCTTTCTACCTGGACAGAATGATGCACTCTCCGTGCTAAATAACTGCCTTACTGAGATGAGAACTTGGATGAGTACCGGCTAGCTGAGACTGAATCCAGATAAGACTGAAGTGTTGGTAGTGGACCCTGGTCGCACGGGAGCAGGTTTGGGGTCTGGACAGCCATCAGGTTTATTTGCTTGATGGCATACCGCTCACTATCTCAGACCAGGTGCGTAACCTGGGCGTTATTTCTGATGATGGTCTGACACTGAAATCTCAGGTGTCTGCTGTAATCAAATCCTCTTTTTACCATCTGAGGAATATCGCCCGGGTGAAACACTTGGTTCCCCCTGATGGTCTTCCAACATTGGGTCCATGCCTTTGTCACTACCCGCCTTGATTACTGCAATTTCCTCTAGCTGGGGCTACCAGGGGCTGATATCCGCCATCTGCAGCTGGTGCAGAACGCGGCGGCCAGGCTTTTGACTGGATCCTCTAGGTCCAGTCATATTACGCCTGTGCTCCGCGAACTGCACTGGCTGCCTGTTCAGTGGCGGATCACCATTAAGGTTGACTTGCTAACCTTTAAAGCCCTACGTGATCAGGGACCCGTTTATCTGCAAGACAGTACAGTTATGTAAGAACTTACCGTAACAGTAGATCTTCGAGAAAGGCTCTTGCAGTAGGTAATTACATATAGGACTGAAGCCATCAGGTGTCAGGACCCCACGGAAAAATTTCTAGCTAGCAGTCTCTGGCGGGAGACCGCCCCCACATCAGGTAACCAACGTCAAGCGACGTCAGTATAAAGGGGCGGTCCCCACGACCGCCTTCCAGTTCTTTCCTGCCAAGGGCCAAAAAGGCAAGATGGTCCTGCTTGAAATCTCTCGTCGGCCTTTGACATGCCTGACCAATTATGTGGGACTCACTGGCAATTTACTGGGACAGTCAGAATCCTACATAAGCAAGAGAATGCAGCAGGTGGCTCTTGGGCGTTCTATCTCCAGGGCCATGGTGCTCTCCTGTGGCATTCCTCAAGGCTCGATCCTCACTTCCATGTTGTTTTCAGTGCATACGTTGCCATTGGGTGAGATCATTAGAGGGTATGGCGGGGAGTTTCACTGCTATGTAGATGATACTCACCTTTACCTGTGTGGCACTTCTGGAGGTGCAATGTGGTCTCTGTGGTGGAGAGGTATTTGGCTGAAATAACAACTGGATGGCCTCAAACTGGCAATGTCTTAACCTGGGTAAGACAGAGGTTATGACCGTCAGGTCAGGCAGGCAGGGCTCAGTGATGACGACTGGGCTGACTTTACTTCCTTTGCTGGGTGGCCAGCCACTCAGAGCTGTAGATGCTGTTAAGAATCTTGGGGTTAGTAGCATGGGGTCTATGATGTTGATCAGTGTTTTAGCAGCAAAAAAAATAACAAGGCACTGGCTAACAACAGACATTCCATCAATCAAGGAATGGCAAAATCTCATGAATGAGATTTATAAGATGGAAAAAATTACGGCATGGACGCATCACACATAACATAGGTACAACAATTTGAAATAAGATGGAGACAATGGGTATTATACATCATGAAGTATAATCCTACATTTGTACCTTGAAAATAATAAAGAAGCAGGGGAGTAATAATAAATAGAGGGGGAAAGGAAGGAATTATAAGGGAGGGGAGAAGTGTTGAGTCCCAAGGATCATGATATTAATTGGATTTATCGGAGATAAACTGAAATATGGATTTCATGTACCAGTAGTTATAGTCGATTTCTCCCTGAGCTATGAATAAGAAATGATAATGCAGATCCTGTGTCTTTAAGTATTATGTCAATGTAATTAATTCTGACACCTATACTTGTAAATATGTTACCTATGTCTGTATGGATTGTATGTGGAAAAAAGAGAAAAAAAGTGAATGATATAAATAAAAAGTTGAAGAAAAAAAAAAAAAAAAAAGAATCTTGGGGTCATCCTGGACTGCAAGCTGACACTCTATCAGCAGGTGTTGGCTGTGGTTCTGGCTGGCTTTATCATCTTCGTAACATCGCCAGGATCAAACCACATCTAGTCCCTGCTTACCTGGCTATGATAGGTCATGCCTTTGTCACCTCCAGGCTTGACTACCACAATGCTTTATACCCAAGGTTATCTGGAGGTTTGTTGTAACACCTACAACTAGTCTAGAACGCTGAAGCCCGGCTGATTGCAGGCTCCTCTCTTAGGGATCACATCACACCGGTCTTGTGTGTGCCGCACCGGCTGCCTATGTAGTGACTCATAACCTTCAAGATATGCTTGACAACATTCAAGGCCCTACATGGTTTGGGACCGGACTACTTAAAATAACCTTCTAGTTCCTTACAATCCAGCTTGCTTCCTTCATTCTTTCAATGTAGGCTTTTTATCTGTCCCTTTATTCAGGCTGCGACAATCTGGGGACAGAACATTCTATGTTGCTGTGCCTATTTCGTAGAATGCTTTGCCACAACCTATTAGATCTGCCCGCAGAGTGGGGGCCTTTAAGTCTTTGTTAAAAACTTAACTCTTCTGTGAAGCATTTCCTTGAGTATTTTAAATTGCTGCTGGAATTTATGTCTTAACTGTTTCATTCTTATTATCCAATTAATTGTTTTTGACATTTTTACTAGTACTCATTGTAAAGCCTCCTGAGCTTTTGGGAAGGGGCGCTCTATAACAAAACTGCCTTGCCTTCACAAAGTAGGAGTGTCTCACAGGAGTACTCCGACTGGCCCCTTGATTTATAATGACTAAAATAAACATCACATTTAATTTTGAAGCCTTCCAGCATTTTACACTCCACCACAGATTCTGGTAAGCCATTCCATATTGCCAGGACTCGAGTAATCCATGCCCCTCTCCAATTTGTCTTAATCACTTCCCCCTTCAATTGCTTACTGTGACCCCTACTGTTATATGCATTATCCACAGAAATGTAGAAGCACTGAATCTGATAAGGACGGCTTGGCCCACTCAGTGTGCCCATTTTTCCCTACCTACATTAGTACCACAGACTGTACTTGATCTACAGCTCTTTCTCCCTCCACAACCTTCCTTTCCACTATGATTCCCTTGTGCCTATCCCATGCCTTCTTGGATACCACCACTGTTTTTGTCCCGACCACCTACTGGAAGGTTGTTCCAGGAATTTACCACTCTTTCTGTGAAGAAGAACTTCCTCACGTCTCTCCTGAATCTACCCCCCTCCAGCATCACAGCATGTCCCCTTGTACTTGAGCACCTTTTCTTCTGAGAAATACTTCAGTCCTGTACCTTATGTACCACTGTGAGGTATTTAAAGGTCTCTGGCATAACCCCCCTTAACTGTAAGACCTACGCAGTGCCATAACTTCCTGTCTCAAAAAGCCTTAAAGACACGGCCACTTGATGGCTCAATGGAAGAACTTCACACTTCCATACCGACGACCTGAGTTCGAAAGTGAGTCAGGTTGGGCACCCACTCGCGGGAGTCCTCCCTGAGGGGAGGGAGATGGCCCAGCTCCAATGTAAAAGTGGCCCATCGTGGTAAGCCATGGAGCTTGCTCCTGTGCTAGGGATGGCACATGCCCAAAGCGTGCTGCAGTGGTCGAGGCTGACAGTGGCTGCACCACCCATCTGGGGTGGTGGGAGGGATGAAGGGAGAAAGGAGGAGGAGGAAAACTGCTTGCAATGCTGGCGACCTGGGTTAGGGAACGGACCTGGGGAGCTGGAGGGGAGGCTGGGGGGAGGACTGAGTACCCCATGGACTGCTCTGCTTCTCTGGGGGGAGGGTCCGATGCTTGATGGAACCCTGGCAGAAGCCAGGGGGGTACCACAAGCTATTGGCGTCAGACGCTGGATGTCATTGCATGTCCCCGCCCCTGAGGCAGACCAGAAAAATCACTCGCCGACTGATCCGGATGACGCTTCACCAGTATCTGGCCTCTCCTCTACAGCTCTCCATGGAGCCAATTCTGGCTCCATTGGCACCAAGGGCCAGAACCCCGCCAGAAGAGTCAGCGAGAGTAATGTAAAGCTGTGCCTACACCTTCCTCCACCGTGAGCGGGCACAAGTGGTGCTGTGGCCCCACCCTGGGATTATTGCGCAGGTGGCCATTGGAGAGCGAGATAGGTGCCTAGAGAGAAGCAGAGGTAGAGCGGTTGATCGCCAAAAAAAAAAGGAAGAGGAGGAAACAAACAGTGGAGCCTGGGCTACATGAAGCCCTGTTCGCTTCCTGTGGGCCTGTGAATTTACTCTGGGAAACCTGGCCAAAAGCTGGATACATGCATCTCCTGAGGATGGCCCTTTCCTTTCCATGAAGAGGTATTCTGTGGGGACCATGGGCAGGTAAGCACGGGGTGATGGGGGGTGGGGGGGTGCCAGTGTTGTGGTAGTAGGGCAGGAGCAGAAGCAGCTGCCCAGGTGTCCCTAAGGAGGATAAACAAATGGTTAAAAAAAAAAAAAGCCTTAAGACTAAATTCAGATGATCTCACTCCCTTTTATTTATTTATTTAAAAGTTTTACCAGGAGAGCACACTGAGTAGGGTACTGCTCGATTCCAGGTGTGACCTGGGGAGGGAAACATGGGAGATACATCCATCAACACAGAGTATACAAAAGTTATAACATGAGAAATACAGAGGTAGACTACTTATATCATGAGCAATACAGAATTATACAAGGGCAAGAAACATTAGCATTTAAACATACATCATTTTACATAACACGTGAGGTATGATAATGAGGCAACAGCAGAATCAAGAATAGGGTCTAATCCCAGTTAGCTGATAAGGGAGAACCCATTAGCTCAAACTTCATGCAACAAATACAATACTATTGCAACAAATACAAACTTTCCTGAATGTGCAATAAACTTCTAGTATGTGGTTGTGATAAACAGATATTTATTTACTTTGTGTTCCTGTACTAAGTTTCAAATGGTCAGGAAAATTTGTTGTAGTACAGTTCAAAAGTCAATATACAGTTGTAAATGTAAAAGACAGCTGTGATGTCACAACTGTAGTAAAACAAGTTTTCAAATTATAGTTTGTTCACAGTGCAGACCCCCCACCCAAGATACAGACATTTACTGTGCTATTTTCTTCAAGTTTTCAAAACCCACACTGCATCCAGCTCATAAGTATGGAACTCTCTGCCACCTTGTTTTTACAGTCTGGACCTCAAAGTTCCATCAGTCTCAAGGATGAAAAAAATGGTATCAATCTACTCTGTCAAACTGCAACTGTTACTGACTTATCAAATCCGGTTGCACATTTTAGTGTACAGCAGAGCTGTATGTATCAATATTATGTAAAGCTTTTATTGTAAATTTTCTATTTTTTACAATGTTTATATGTGTAACTTTTATTGTTTTTGAACTGAGTCCCCGCTGCAAATTAGCATTGCCCAATGGTTTTCAACCCTGAAATAAAAATGAAATAAATACCTAACCAGCTGCTACTAAACTATATTGAAAAGAAACTTTCTAGATGAATTATACATTGAAAAGAAACTTTTTAAATGAATTATATCACAGCCCACTCCTTATCACTGTTTTCAGAGTTGCCAGTAGTGGCAGTGCGTATTCAAACAAGTAACTCAGAGGAGTGGGAACCGATCGATTAATGTCTTCAAAAAAGCAAAATAAATAAAAATTACTCTGCTTAGACTTCAGCAAAGCATCTGACTCACTGCCACAAAGATAGCTGCTGAAGAAATTATAAGATCTGGGAACACTTAAGGACCTAGTAAGATGAGTGGAAAGTTGGCTGGGAGAAGACAGGAGAGAGTGGTGGTATATGGGGCCAAATCAGGGAAGGAGGCGGTCACGGGTGGGGTACCGCAGGGTGTCAGTCCTGGGACCAGTGCTTTTCACTATGTTCATCAGCGACACAGTAAAAGGAATACAGCACAAGATGCGTCTCTCTCTCTCTCTATCTCTCTCTGCAGAAGACACTAAGCTCTGTGGCAGGGTAGACAGTAAGGAGGGGATAAGGGAGCTACTGAATGATCTGCAAAGGTTAGAGAGGTTGTCCAAGGTTTGGCAGTGAAATTCAATGGCAAAAAAGTGCAAGGCAATGTACATATGGAACAAGAACCCAGGGTGGAATACCGGATGGAAGGTGTTAAAGCTGAGCACCGCTACGGAGGAAAGGGACTTACGAGTCATAATATGTGACTCCCTAGTACAAACTAGTCAATGCAACAAGGCCTATAGCTAGGCAACCAGAATATTGCAATGTATGTTAGAAAGAGTTTCAACAGCAGGAGGATAGGCGACAGAGGGTGGTGGTAAACAGAGTTCACTCTGAAGAAGGGAGGGTGACCAGCAGGGTGCCTCAGGGAATCAGTCCTCCTTAACGTCTTTGTAAGTGACATTGCAGAGTAGCTGGAAAGTCTGCCTCTTTTGACATCAACATCTGCAACAGGGTGAACACTCTTGGGGGGAGGGGTTGTGGAAAGGATGAAGAGAGACCTGAGAAAACTAGAGGAGTGGTCAAGGATATGACAGCTGAATTTAAATGAGAAAAAGTGCAAAATAATGCACTTAGGGCACAGAAACCCATAGGCGGAGTACAAAATGGGTGGAGTGGTACTGACAACTATCAAGCAGGAAAGACACCTGGAGGTAATATATCTGATGACCTAAAGGTAGCCAGGCCATGCGACAAGGCAGTCAGAGGGCCAGTGGGATGATGGTGTGCCTAGGGAAGGGTATCACCAGCAGAAAGAGAGAGGAGATGATGTCTCTGCATAGACTGCTAAGACCCCACCCAGAAGGGTACTGTGTACAGTTCTGGAGACCACATCTCTGGAAGGAGACAGTGTGGCGGCAGTCCGGAGGAGGGCAACTAAAATGGTGCAGGGTCTGCATCAAAAGCCCTATGAGGAGAGACTACAGGACCTCAATATGTACATCCTGGAACAGAGGGGAGAGGGAGGATATGATGGAGACCTTTAAAATACTTCATGGTGTAAATAAGGAGGGAAGTACTTCTCAGAAAAAAGGTGCTCAAGAACAAAGGGACATGCTATGAAGCTGGAGGGGGTAGATGCAAAAGAGATGTGAGGAGGTACTTCTTCACTGGAAGAGTGGTGGATTCCTTGAACAAGCCTTCCAGTGGAGGTGGTGGGGGGTGAAAACAGTGGTAGGGTTCAAGAATGCATGGGATAAGCACAAAGAAATCACACTGAAAAAAAAGGGGGGGAAGACGGAGATGAGGAAGGGTCTGCGATGATAATGTAGATAGAGAAAAATGGGAAGACTAGGTTGGCCAAGCGGTCTTTATCTGCCATCAGCTTCTGTGTTTCTATGAAAGAGGTAATACTACCTTCTCTATAGATCACTGGTGAGACCCCATCTAGAATACCATGCCCCAGTTCTGGAGACCCCCTTCTGAGGAAAGAAAGACAGACTTAAAAACTGTGCAGCGCAGGGCAACCAAAATGACTCAATGCCAACAGCGCAGATCCTAAAAGGACTGACTTAGGGCTCTGAATATGTACTCGCTGGAGGCCAGAAGGAAGAGAGGCAACATGATAGAGACCTTCAAGTTCCTGAAGGGAATAAAATAAAAAAAGATACATACTTATTACTGGTTATCTTCCTGAATACATTTTCCAGTGAGTACAATTTATGGGTCTAGGACAGAGGAACTAGGAGCCCACAGAAGCAAATCTTTGGCCTGGGTGCTGGCTACTGGTCATGGCGCCTGCGCGTCCCCGTATGGTGTCGTGCACCTGCCAGTAACTATTGCCAGTTCCCTCACCTACCTGACTTCCGTTCATCAGGAAATAAGCAAAAAATGGGAAAGGACCAGCTGGGGCTTGTAGCCAACTAGCTGTAGTCACTGGACAGGAATTAAAAAATGCATGGGATAGGTACAGGGGAAACCTAGCGATAGGTAAGAAAACAAGGCCAGAGACCAAGTAGAGTCTGTGGCTTTGTAGCAGCTAGAGAAAATGGGCAGACTGGGCGGTCCAAGCGGTCCTTATCTGCCATCAATTATTATGTTTTATTGGACCAACATATACCTTGTACAAAGATGGTGTAGTACACAAGCTTTCAGGGCCCCATAGGTCCCCTTTTTAGGTGCTAGAACAAACCAAGCAAAATAAGCTTAAATTATATACACTGCAGTGCACTGTTTCAAAATAATACAAGATAGGATAGTGAAAAGACTTAAATGGAAGGGTAAGAAGCACTTAAAAGCAGGGGTAGGTGGGCAATGTATAAGAACAGGTCTCTAGCTGTGAGGTGGTGTTTAACAGAAGTGCTAAGATATTCATAAGAGGGGCTGAATGGATGATCATGCCTTGCAAGTGTTAATTAGAATGACAGCCTGACAGGAACACAGGCCAGTACAGACCTGAGATATACAAAATGTGTGTGTGTGTGTGGTGGTGGTGGTGGGGTCACAGAAAGAAAAAAAAAACTATTTGTATGAAATAGCATACAGTATTAAGAGTTTTCCATAGTGTGTCATAAATCCAATGTCCCCACTGAGCCCATTACAGTTTGAGACTGACAGGGTACCTGGAGGCATATGTGCTACAGGACCACCAGCAGCACAGTTTCACAGGGGGACATTCATGCCCCCTCAAAAACACAGAACAGTTACATACTTACCGTAACAGAAGATCTACAAGAGAAACTCTCATCAGGCCACATCTATGGAACGAGTACCAAGCAGTGCCGATAGTGAACAGTCTGGGTTGGTGGCTGGAGCCTAGAGGCTTAAGAAAGAAGGCTTTGAAGCACAGCTAAGCCAAAGCCCGCCCTTTTTTGGGAGGCAATGTCCAGACTGTAGTATTTAGTGAAGGTATGGACAGTACTCCAGATGGCAGCTGCACAGATCTCTGCAACGGACACATTTTTGAAACAGGCAACAGAAGTGGCCATGACTCGTCTTAGCTGAATGACCACGAAGAAACCCCAGGAAGTTCCTTATCATACTTCCTATAATGGAAAGTAATACAGTTAGCCAACCATTTGAACAGGCACCATCTGGAAATGAGAGCGCCCTCTTTCTTAGGGGCGAATTAAGCAAACAGCTATGAGGACTTCTGCAATCCTTTGTGCTGTGTATATAATACCTGAGTATTCTATGTACATTCAAAGTGTGGAGCAATGCTTCCCCTGGATTGGTATATGCCAGAAAATAAACTAGCAGGTGGATGGTTTGATTTAAAGTAAACTCAGACACCACCTTTAGTAAAAGCTTGGGATTAGTATGCAAAGACATGCTGTCTTTGTGGAAAATCAAATAAGGAGGCTCACACATTAGAACCTGTAGCTTTGAAATCCTTCAAACAGAAGTAATGGCAACCAAAAATGCTTTTTAAGAAAGAAAGCATAGGCTACAAGTTGCAGCTGGCTCAAATGGAGCCAAAGTAAGTTTTTCTAATACAAAATTCAAGTCCCAAGCCGGGAATGGCTTGTGGATAGGGGCTTCAAGTGTAGAATGTCTCTCAAAAATGAACATGCCACCTGCAGTTGAGCAACTGTACGACCATCAATAGGGATATGAAAAGCTGAAATTACAGTTGTGTACTTTGACAGAAAAATATTATAAGCCTGCATCTGACAAGGACAGCAAATACTCTAGAACCTAGTTTATGGACAGGTAAAAAAGTCCAATTGGTGAGAAGCTGCCGACAAAGCAAACCACTTCCACTTCATAGAATAAGTGACCCTGGTTGAAGGTTTTCTGGCAGTCAATAAGACATCAACAACCTTGTCTGACACTCCAAATCAGGCAGTGGCTAAGTCTTCAGGAGCCATGCATGAAGATGCAGTAACCTGAGGTCCGTATGGACCAGGGTTCCTTGTTCTTTTAACAGCAGGCCCCTGCTGAATGGCAGAGGTACTGGTGGTTCCACTGCCAACTGTTGCAGTAAGGAAACCAAATCTGAAGAGGCCATAGGGGAGAAATGAGTATCAGAGTTGCACCCTCCATTTGGAGCTTGAGCTGCACTCCCTGGATTACAGGGAAGGGAGGGAATGCACAGAGAAACTTCCCCTTCCCAGAGAAAGACAATGCATCTCGCCAGAAAACTCCAAGCCCTGGAACGAGTGAGCAAAAAAAGTGGCAGTTTTGTGTTGTGTTTGGATGCAAAAAGATCCAACTCTGGATGGGCCCACCTGTCGAACAGGTCTTCTGCGACAGAGGTCAACAGCTCACACGCGTGCATTTTGGACCGAGACCTGCTTAGCCTGTCTACTAGGAAGTTTTGTGTTCTTGGAACATGTACTGCTGACAGTTCTAGATTGTGTTCTAGAGCCCAGTACCAAACTCTTGTTGCCTCCCTGCACAGGGGGTAGGAGCGAGTTCTCCCCTTGCTTGTTGATATAATACATAAAACAGAGGACCCCGTGGACACAGTAGATGGGCCTGGAAGGTCTGCAGGCCATATAGAAGAGCTCTAATTTCTAAGATGTTCACGTGGAGGATGCTCTCCACTTTTGCTGATGTACCCTGTGTCTGATGGGACCACAGATGAGCCCCCCAGCCTGTCCCCGAAGCATCTGTGGTTAGAAATTTGACATGGGGAAGGAATTCGCAAAGGAACCTCCTTCAGAAAATGGCTGGGTTCCATCCACCAATGAAGCACCTTGTGGACAGGAGAGGTTACCAGAATCTTCTGTTCTGGGTCGTCTGTGCGTTGATCCCACTGGACTCTTACAGTCCATTGCGGGATTCTCATACGCAGTCTGGACAGTGGTACTGTAACAATGACTGCTGCCATCAGGCCTAAAAGCCTCAGGAATGCCTGTCTGTGACATACCTCTTGCTGTAGACTAAGCCTGTGTAATTAGATGCTCTGCTCTGTCCTGGGGAAGGAAGGCTAAGCCTTGGGCTGTGTCCAAGACTGCCCCTATGTATTGTAGACGCTGGCAAGGTATCACTTTGGCACATTTACCATAATCCCTAGAGCCACAAACAGATGCCTAGTGCATACTAGGGTATGAAAAAGCTGTTCCTTGGAGTGAGCTTTTAGGAGCCAGTCATCCAGGTAAGGGAAAACATAGGCTTTCCCTGTGGAGGAGCTGCTGCTACCACTGCTAAGCATTTGGTAAAGACCCACGGCGCATATGATAAGCCAAAGGGCAATACCCTGAACTGGTAATGTTCCCCTTTGAAACAGGGAAATACAGGTTACCTTACCCAAATCGGAGTTCTAGGAATGGTATATGTTGTTCATCCACACTTTCTGGCAGGTTCCTTGCCGCTTAAATCTTGCCGGAAGGTCTTCGTTGGCTCCTCCCACCCACCGGGTGGTAAAATTCCTCGGCCCGCCCCATGACGCCAGATCTCGCCATTGAAGCCAGGTTTGCGTCAGGCTGGAGTTTGGTGAATGTGGGATGAACAAATATACCATTCCTAGAACTCCTGTTACAGGTGAGTAACCTGTATTTAGGACATGGATATGTTGTTCATCCACACTTTCTGGCAGATTCCTAGCAGTTCTCCGGGAGGAGGAGGCAGCACACACCTCACTTAGGATAAGGACTGAGAACTGAGGCCCGACCAACATCCCGTATGACCCAAGGTCGATGTGGAAGGGGAGGCCGTATATACAGGTTACTCACCTGTAACAGGAGTTCTAGGAATGGTATATGCTGTTCATCCCACTTATTGGCAGGTTCCTTGCCGCTTAAATCTTGCCGGAAGGTCTTAGTTGGCTCCTCCCACCACCGGTGGTAAACTCGGCTCCGCCCCATGGACGCCAGATCTGGCCCGCTGGAAGCTCAGGTTGTGCCGGCCGAAGCCGAGGTCGAGGGAGTCGTGTGGATGAACAACATATACCATTCCTAGAACTCCTGTTACAGGTGAGTAACCTGTATTTCTAGGGACATGGATATGTTGTTCATCCACACCTATTGGCAGACTCCTAGCAGTTCTCCGGGAGGAGGGAGGCAAGGCGCACACCCCCTACTTAGGGAATAAAGACTGGAGAACCGAGGCCCCAAAACCAGCATCCCGGCGTGACTCAAGGTCGATGTGGTAATGGGTAATAAAGGTGTGTGCTGACTTCTAGGTAGCAGCCCTGCAGATTTCCTGGATAGGGACGTCCCTGGAAGCAGCCACCGATGCAGCAGTATGACGGGTAGAATGAGCTCTTATCCCTCTGGGAGGCTCCATGCCCGCCAACTTATAGCAGCGATCTATGCAGGAGGTGACCCACCTGCCTATCGTCCGCTTGGCTGCAGGTCTGCCAGATGCTTCAGCGTGGTGACAAACAGCTGGCTGAACCTCTCCTCGAATTTGCCAGGCGCCTTATAATAAGCTTTCGCCACTTCTAGGGTCCAGAGTATGGAGCCTATATTCGCCTCCGAGGTGTGATTGTGGTAGAACACCGCAGAGTCAGCACCTGGTTAAGTGAAACTCACACCACCTTCGGAAGGAATTTCGGTGGGGCGCAGGACAACCTTGTCCCTGTGGAAGACCAGGTAAGGAGACTGATGCAAAGTGCCTGGAGCCTCCCATCCTTCTGGCTGATGTGATAGCCACCAAGGCGGCGGTTTCCACGACAGGTGAGAGAGATCACACCTGCATTGGTTCGAATGGCTTGCCCATGAGCTTGCCAGTACCAGCAGTAAATCCCACGGAGGTGGAGGTTTCTCGCATCGAGGGAAATGTGATCAAGGCCTTTGAAAGCGCCTGGTCACCTTTTCCCAAGGGCGCATCGACTGCCTCGCCCGCGCCTGCAAGCAGAGATGGACTGCTAGGCACCTTTAGGTCATCGACCTAAGCCCTTGACTAGAAAGGGACCATAAATAGTCCAAAATGCTTGCCACAGAACAGGAGGAAGGGTCCAAGCCCTTGCCCTGACACCAAATGGAGAATCTTTTCGATTTGAAGGCGTAGCATTTTCTGGTTGACTCCTTACGGGACGCCTCAACAACATTGAGGACCTCGTCGGAAAGACCCAAGGCCTGGAACTCTAGCCACTCAGGAACCAGGCCGTCAGGTGCAGGGATTGAAGGTCCGGATGGAACACCTTCTCCTGATTGACTGAGAGCAGGTCCGGGCGAGCCGGAAGCTGCCTCGGGAGCCTGGAGCTGAGGCTGAGGAGATCTGGGTACCAGAACTGGCTGGGTCAGTCTGGGGCTACTAGGATCACCTGCGCCTGTCCCCTCTGCTTTGAGAAGCACCTTGTGAATCAAGGGAAATGGGGAAAGGCGAGAAGAGGCCCGGGGTCCACAGCCTCGAGAAGGCATCCCCTGCAGCGAGCCCTGCTGAGGGGGCGGCATGAAACAAAGCCTCAGCCTGCTCTCCTGAGGCACACAGGTCCACCTGAGGTGTGCCCCAGTGGGAGAACAGATCTGTACTACCTCCGAGAGAGACCACTGTGAGATGCAGCCCTATCCGCCTAGGCATCGGCCAGGGTGTTGGAGGCCCTGCCACATGAGTGGCTAGGAGATCCGCCCAGGCTGCGCACGAGTGACCAATGCGGAGAGCTTCCTGCATAGAGCATGGAGCGCGCCCCGCCTGGCGGTTCAGGTAGTACATGGTCGTGGTATTGTCTCGCCTGACTCGACCACTTGACCCCGGAGAAACGGAGCAAAGGCGGTGAGAGCTAGGCGGACCGCCGGAGCTCCAGCAGGTTGATGTGGCATCGACTCGACGGGGACCAGAGGCTGTGCACTCTGTGTTCCCCAGATGGGCACCCCAACCCATCAGAGAGGCATCGGTCGATAGCGAGATTCATCGCTCGGGCGGACAAACGGATGCCCTCCTGCAGATGGAATGGAACGTCCACCACTGGAGAGCTGCCCCACATCTCCTGGGTCACTATCACTAGCTGGTCCAAAGGATTGCAGCGAGGACCACTGGCTGGCCAGTCCTCATCGAAGGGGGCGATGTGCCAGCGGGCCCAACGGACCACACTGGTACAGGCCGCCATGAGACCCAGAAGGCAGGAAGTCCCGGGAGGAGCGATTGCCCAAACAGAAACGACTACAAAGGAGGTAAGAACTGCCCTGTCCGCCGAGCCGTGTTCTGGCTCAAGAGAGTCGAGCCTGCCCCCATGAACAGGATCACCTGCTGCTCGAGTTCACTTGGCCTCGCTGATGAGAAGGCCAACTGAGAGCAAACCTGAGGGCCAGATCTCTGACTGCTCCACCTCCTGCTTTGAGGAGGCTGCTATCAGCCACTGGCCCAGGTAAGGGTACACCTGAACCGGGCGCCAGAGGGAATGCTGTCACCACTGCCATGCATTTGGTGAAGACCCTGGGAGCTGGAGATAGTCAAGGGCATGGCTCGAACTCAAGAGGGATCCATCCGTCAAGGCGGAGGAATCTCCATGTGACGGACGGATAGGGACATGAAAGAACGCGTCCTGTAGGTCCAGAGAGCAGAACCACATGCCGTGTTCCAGAGATGGTATTATCTGCGCCAGAGTGACCATCCTGAAGGTTCGAGACCTTAGGAACTTGTTCAGGTCGTGTAGGTCGAGAATGGGGCGCCAGCCCCCCGTCCGTTTCGGAACCAGGAAATACCTGGACACGAACCCCGGGTCTGAAAGAGGGTCCTCCACCTCCGTGATCACCTCCTTTTGGAGGAGGAGAGCGATGTTGGCTCGGCGAGCCGCCAGTGAGGCTGCGGACCCCGAGGCCCCCCGAGGTGCGACGGCTCTGAAGGGCGGGGCCTGCTCGAATTCCAGAGGTAGGCCTTTTCCCACCACCTCCAGTACCCACCTGTCCGTGGTAACAGCGACCAGACGGAAAGGAAGTGTCTGACCGTCCTCTCACGGGGGAAACCAGGGGAGGGTGACAGGATGGGGAGACACCCCTCAGCCTGCCACTGGGCAGGCTTGAGGAGGGACCGCCGAGGGACCCCTGGGCCTTTACCTCCTGCTTCCTGCTGGAGGAAGCCACGCTTGGGCTTGGGATACCAAAGTCGACCTGCTGACCCTGACATTGCTGGGTCAAGACGCTGGGCGCAGAAGGACGAAGGGCTTAGGCTGTATGCAGGCCTTTGTCCTTCTGAGCGGAAGAGACAGAGTCCAAGGTAGCATTGGACTTCTCGATCCTCTGCAGGGACCTTCCACCCCAGGGTCAAGAGGTCAGTCCCCAAAAGGGAACATCCGCCAACTTGTGCTGTATCGAGGTAAAGGTGGATATCCTCAGCGCTTCCAACGACGCATGGCCACTGCGGCCGCCACAGACCTGGCATGAGTCCTCGATGTCAACGCAGTCTGGAGCTGCTGTTTGGCCACTGTTCTGCCCCCGCACTCTGCCTGACCGTAGTCTGCAGATCTCGCGGAAGATGAGGGACAACCATCCAGGAGCCCAACAGGGCGTGGAAAATGTGCATGACGACGTTAACTGGCTCTGACGAAGGCCGAGAGAGGACGCGAGTATAGACTTTTCACCGTGATAATCCAATTTCTGGATTCCTGTCGGGAGGTTTGTCCACATCCCTGGGCGCTCTCGGCACTCCGGAAATGCTGTCGGTAACCAACCCTCGGCCGAGGGGTGTTCCGAAACCGACAGGGAACCGGGACTGCGATATTTCCTGGCCAACCTGGCCAAAGGCGAGGGCAGAAGCAGGACGCCACAAACCTCCAAGGCCGACCTACTCATGGCTTCGCCACCAGAAAGGCCTCCGTAGGAGAATCCTCGTTCAGAATCTCCGCAGGGGATACTCGCCCATGAAACGGGTTCGAGTTCATCCCGTGGACTCCGAGATGAGTCAAGCAACCCTAAGAAGGACGGCGGCTATCGTCCATTGACTGCTCCTCCCGAGGACCCAAGACCATGCGCTGGAGAAGAGGGGGGAATCATCATCGGACTCAGAAGAGTCCTCAAAGAGCTGCCTCGGCCTGAGCCACCCTCCACCTGCCGAGGTTTATCGGGAGGAAGGTGACAGCCTATGGGCAAACCCAAAGCCGACCGAGAATTTTGGTCGGAGCCCCAACTAATGGCTGTGGAGGTGGAGGTTCCACCAGAATTGGTGGGGAGTTGGAATTGGCAACAACCGCCTGAGAACAGGCCTCGACTACAACGAGGGGTTGTTTCGTTGCTCCGTGACAGCTACTTAATGGCCGGGAAGACCGACTGGCTGGGCTATTCCCGGTCAAAAGGAGCTGTTGCTACATGTTCTTCGTGACTCCGGGATTTAACCTACGCCAAGCTCTCCACCATCCGAGGAGAGGAAGAGCGCGGCGCCACGCACAAGGGTGCCGAGACCGAGACTGCCTATGGCGGCGGGATCGGTTGGACCGCGAGGATGTCCGAGACTGAGAGTCTTGACTAGGCCGAGGAAGGCGAGGAGAAGTGTCGGAAATCGGCACTCCCCTCGGCTCGGACGATCCCACTGAAGGCTCTGGAACTGGAGGCACAGATGAGCCGACGGGATCCTCAACTCCCACCGGGGAACCGGGAGAGGGATTTAGCTTCTCCAGCCGACAACTCGCCTAACGGGTCGAGAAAATCTCGACCGGCCGATGGGGAGTCTCGGTCAACTGGCCTGACGGGACACCGTGGAAGCCAGTGGTCGAAGCTGAGGGGTCGGATCAAGCCGACTGCCCACAAGGGGATCTTCTCGCCTCACAGCGCCGACGGATCTGCTTTGCCTTTTGGACCCGGGAAAGGTCCCGAAGAAGTTGGACCTCCGCCCTTGGTCGGTGAGGGTCAGACAAAGCCCTAAAAGAAGCCGAGTACGAGGCACCGAGAGAGCGGACAAATGCCGCGAGCCGAGGTAGAAGCGTTCGCCGCCTCCCTCTTCGAGGGCCATCAACTGTCTTCAGCTGATCCACGGAGTTGGCTGCCGTGACACCGCCAATCGGGCCTCTTTAGATTTCACCGTGGAATTCTTTCTCGGGCGCCCAGTTGTACTTCTGCAGCACAGTCTCAAGGACGAGGCTGAAAAAGGAAGAGACATGTCGCAGGCTCCGCGGGTCGTGCTCAAGGCCCAGGCAGTAGATGCACATGGAGTGCGGATCTGCCCTACACATCTTCAGTCTGCAGCGGCACCTCAAACCGGAGTCGACGGTCCATCGCAGCCGTGGAGAAGAAGGTCAAGTCTTTAGCAAAAAATTTTTGATTTTAATCAAGAATTAGGAACTAGTCTTAAACGCAGCGTTAAGGAGGGAAACCTGAGCTTCCAAGCGGTAAGGAAGATCCGCGCCTGGCATGGAGATTTAGAGTTTTACCACCCGGGTGGGTGGGAGGAGCCAGCTTAAAGACCTTCCGGCAAGATTTAAAGTGGCAAGAAACCTGCCAATAAGTGTGGATGAACAACATATCCATGTCCCTAGAAATGCCTGCTTCCAGGTAGGAGCCCTATGGATATCCTGGATAGGGGTATCCTCGGAAGCAGCTACTGATGCAGCGGAAGGGCGGGTAAAATGAGCACTTATCCCTCTGGGAGGCTCCATGCCCGCCCACCTGTAGCGGAGATCTATGCAGGAGGTGACCCACCCGCTCGCCGTCCGCTTGGCTGCAGGTCTGCCAGATGCGGCTTCAGCGTAGATGACAAACAGCTGGCGAACCTCTCCCGAACTTCAGCCCTACGCTCCCTGGGAAGGCGAGCGCTAAATTAGGGTCCCAATGGATCCTATACGCTGCCTCCGAGGTGTGACTGGCGTTGAGCCCCGGCAGAGACAATACCCGGTTAGGGAAAAACTCCGCCACCACCTACGGAAGGAACTTCGGGTGGGGCGCAGGACAACCTTGTCCCTGTGGAAGACCAGATAGGGAGATTCAAAGGAGCGCCTGGAACTCTCCCGGCCTTCTGGTTGGCATGGTAGCCCCCAAGAAGGTGTTCTTCCACAACAGGTGGGGAAACTCACACCTGTGTGAAGGTTCGAACGGCTTGCCCGTGAGCTAAGCCCATACCAGCGTAAGATCCCACAGATATGGGGATGCTCTCCCCGGAGGGGAGGTGTGATCAAGGCCTTGGAAAGTGCCAGACCACCTTTCCTGTGCCACCGACTACCTTCCAGCCCGCGCCCGGAAGACAGGAGTGGCTAACAGGAGCACGTTGAGGGTGCAGATCGAAGCCCTTGTTCAAGAAAGAATGGACCAAGGTACCGAATGCAATCGCCAGGAACAGGAGAGGGACCAGGCCCTATCCTAACAGCAAATGGAGAACTCTTCCATTTGAAGGCGAGCATATCTGGTCGACTCCTGCAGGATGCCTCAAAAACGCCGAGGACCTTGCCGGAAGACCCAAGGCCTGGCCACTAGCCAGACAGGACCAGGGCCAGGTGCAGGGATTGAAGATCCGATGAGTACCTTCCCAACAACAGAGATCAGGACTGGGCGGGCTGGAAGCCGCCTCGGGAGCCTGGGGCTGAGACTGAGGAGAGCTGGATACCAGAGCTGGCAAAACCAGTCTGGGGCTACCAGAATCACCTGCGCCTAGTCCCTCCTCGCCTTGTCTGTGGGTCAAGGGAAATGGGGGAGAGGCGTAGAAGAGGCCCGGGGTCCACAGCCTCAAAGGCATCCCCTACAGCGAACCGTGCCGAGGGGGCGGGCATTATACAGTCTCGGCCTCGAATTCTCCCTGGAGGGAAAAACAAAGGTCCACCCGAGGTGTGACCTACAGGGAGAAAGATCTTGTGCTACCTCCTGCAGGGAGACCACTCGTGAGCGCAGCCCTTATCCGGCTTCAAGGCATCGCCAGGGTGTTGAGGCCTGCCATCGAAATGGCTAGGAAACCGCCTCCCGGCCGCGCCGAATGACCAATGTAGAACTTCCTTATGTAGAGGCAAGGGGCTCATCCGACCCTGGCGCGATAGGTAGCACATGGTCGTGGTATTGTCCGCCTGGACCTAAACCACTAGACCCCGCACAGACGGAGCTGGCGGTGCGAGCTAAGTGGACCGCCGAGAACTCCAGCAGGTAGGAAAGACATCGGGACTCCCGAGAGGACCAGAGGCGGTGCACTCTGTATTCCCCTGGATGGGCACCCCCACCCATCCGAGATGCATCGGTCGGAGAAGACCGTCGACTCGGGGCGGACGAACGGGATGTTCTCCTGCAAATAAGCTGGAACGGTCCGAAGGAGAGCGTTCCCTAACCCCTGGGCTGTTGTCACAGACTGGTCCAAAGGAACGCAGCGCTGTGACCGCTGGCTGGCCAGCCCCCATTAAGGGGACGCATGAACCGGCGGATCAAAACAGACCACGCTGGTGCAGGCCGCCGCAAAGCCCAGGAGGTGCAGGAAGTCCCGGGCAGGGCGCAATTGCCTAGTCAGACCTGACTAGGTAAGGGAGGAAGAACCTCGGCCCTGTCCGCCGGGAGCCGAGCTCAGGCTCAAAGAGTCGAGCTTCGTCCCAAAGAAAGGATCACCCGCTTAGACACGAGTTCCAACATGGCTCCAATAAAGGGAGACCAGTCTGAGAGCAACCTAGAGGCCGGAACCTGGACCGTCCCTCCTCCGCCTGGAGGTTGCAGCCAGGCCGCCATCCGGTGGGGTTACGTCCCGACCCCCAGTGCTCAAGAGGAATAGCTGCGCAGAGACCGAAGGGCATGGCCTGGAACTTGTAAAGAGATCCCCTGCTTAAGAAACGGAGAAGTCTCCCAAGAAATGGACGGATCGAAGTGTAAGTACGTCCTGGAGGTCCAGGAAATAGAGCCACACGCCTCATTCTGAGGATGGGATATCTGAGTCAGAGTGACCATCCCGTCGTGTGGGTCAAGAATGGGGCGCAAGGCCCCCGTCCGTTAGGGACCAGGAATACCTGGACACGAACCCAGCGTCTGGAGGAGGATCCGCCACCTTCCTGATCACCTCTATCTCGAGGGGCCAGGCGAGTCAGTCGGCGGGCCGACAGCGAGGCTGGACTATGGCCCCCCGAGGCAACGGCTCAAAAGGGTGGGGCCTGCTCGCAATCCAGAGGCAGGACCTTCCCTGCACCTCCGACACCCAGAGGTCCGGGAAAGGGGACCAGGTGGAGGAGGGGCGGAGCCGTCTCCCCACGGGGACCCCGGTAGGGGTGACGGGCCGGGACAGAGCCCGCCACTGAGCAGGCTTGGAGGAGGGACTGGCCGAGGAGCTCCTGGCCTTTTACCCTGCTTCCTTTTAGAGGAAGCCACTGGCTTGGGTCAGGACGCCCAGCACAGCCTGCTGGCCCTCATGCTGGAGTTGATGGGCGGTTGAGCGCGGGGCTGAGGACAAAGGGCTTACAAAGGCTGCGGCGCCTTGTCCCTCCGGGCGGGGTGACAGAGTCCGGTGGCATCGGACTTCTCGGTCCCCTGGAGGTGTCCCTTCACTCCAGGGCCGAAGAGGTCAGTCCCCAAGAAGGGGATGTCCGCCAACTTGTGCTGGGTATCCGTTAAGAAAGAGGATAACCTCAGCCACGCCCTGTGGCGCATGGCCACTGTGGCCGCTACCGACCTGGCACAGGAATCACCCAAGTCCAGAGCAGTCTGAAGCTGCTGCTTCGCCACCGCCCTACCCTGGTCCCGCACCCGCCGGACCGTGGTCTGCAGGTCAGCCGGGAGATGAGGGAGCACCTCATCCAGGGAGCCCAAAAGGACGTGGGAAAAATGTGCCATCAGTGCGGCCGAGCTGGCCTGTTGGAAGCCTAGGGAGGACGCGGCGTAAACCTTGCACCCAACATAGTCCATCCTTTTGGACGCTTTGTCGGGGGGCCTATCCACATCCCGAGCATTCACAGAACACTGGAAGACATTATCGGTAACTAACCCCTCAGCGGAGGGGTGCTCCAAGAAACCGGGCAAAGAACCGACAGGCACAGAGTACTTCCTGGCCATCCTGGCCGAGGGCGCAGGACAGGAAGTAGGCCGCCGCCAGAGCTCCAAGGCCAGGCTGACAATGGCCTCGGCCACCGGGAAGGCCTCCGAGGGTGAACCCCCTTGGTCTAGAATCTCCGTCAGGGGATAAGAGACCCGTTTGGACACGGGTTCAAGCTGCATCCCGGTGAACTCCGAGATGAGCTGAAGCAGACCATAAAGGACGATGGGCTGTCGTCCACAGAACGTTCCGAAGAGGACCCCGGGTCCTCCCGACTGGGGAACATGGAGGAGTTGACGTCGGACTCCGAAGGGTCTGCAAAGAGCTGCCTCAAGCATGAGCCACTCTTCGCCCGCTGAGGGCGGGCGGGAGTGAGGGGAACAGACAACCTGCGGGACAGGTCGTGACCCGACCGAGGTTCCACCAAAGACGGTGGGGCAGCAAGGTTTGGATGAACAACCGGCCCTGAAGTGGGCACCTCGACTGCAGCGAGCGGCTGTGTCGGCCATTCGGGCGGCAGCTGCTTGCTGGACGGGGAATGAATCTGGAGTCGATTGATTCCCCGGACAATAGCAACTGCTGCCACATGAACTCCTCGTAATGTCAATGCCATCTGCATCGAAGCCACTCCTCATCCGAGGAGGGAGATGAGGAGGAACGGTAACGCCACTTAACTCGGTGCCCCGACCGAGATCGCCAAAGTCGGCGGGAGCGGCTTGACCGAGAAGAGGACCAAGACAGAGACCCAGATCCTCGGGGAAACCGAGGGTGGGCCTAGAAGGAGCGGGGACGCCGCTCTTCCTCGGCTCGACGAAAAGACCGAGGCCTGTCGCCCGAAGGCAGGCAGAATCTCCGCTCGAAAACCGCGGCGGTTGACGGCTCCTGCAGTAGACCGCCCGGTGACGGGTCGGAGACTCGACAACGCCGACAGGAGTCATGGCCGGCTGACCTGACGGGGACACCATGAAGCCAGCGGTCTGAGCCTCACCCTCGACCGAAGTCGAAAGTCGGCAGACAGGGGAAGGGGAACTCTCCCGCCGACGATGGGACTTAGCCTGCGACTCCTTTGACCTGGGCCGAGAGGCAGGTCCTGGGTCCCTCTCCTTAGAGAAAAGGACTGGCTAAGCTCCTTGAACGGCTTGAATGAGGAGAACTCAAAGAGTGAGCTAAGCGCCGCTGACCGAGGAGGAGGGGGGAACAGACTTGGTCGCCGCCTCCTCCATGGAGGAAAAGAGATCGAGCTGCTCAGCCGAGACAGCCGACGCAGACACCGCCCGACGAGCCTCCAAGGATTTTTCCAGCGCGGAAAAGTTTCAGGTCGCCTCAGCCCCAAACCGGCCGCACGATCCTCCAGGACGCTGGGTCGAGCAAGGCAAAATCGCAAACTTGGCGGATCATGGTCCAAGTCGAGGCAGTAAACGCAGACGGAGTGCGGGTCCTTCCTGGAGGTATTACCCGGGTGCCTCCGGGAGCCAGGAAACGAAATCTCCATCGCAGCAGCGAGGGAAGAAGACCGAAGTTTTAGAAAACTTCCAACTAAATTCGGAGAAACCGAAAAATCAGGAACCAGTCGAAAACGCAGAGCGCTAAGGAGGGAACCTGAGCTTCCAAGCAGTAAGGAAGATCTGGCGTCATGGGGCGGAGCCGAGAGTTTTACCACCCGGGTGGGTGGGAGGAGCCAGCTTGAAGACCTTCCGGCAAGATTTAAAGCGACAAGGAACCTGCCAGAAAGTGTGGATGGACAACATATCCATGTCCCTAGAATCTGATATTTCCTGTAAGGGAGGAAATACCAATATGCAGCTAGGCATCCTGCATGTCCAAGAACAAGTCCAGTCCCCTACCTGCAGTAGTGGGAGGAGTCCTTGCAAAGTGACCATCCGGAACCTTTTGTATTGAATGAAAAAGTTCAGATCTCAGTGGTATAGAATGGGCCTCAGATCTTTCCATTTTGGAACTAGGAAGTACCGACAACAAAACCCTGTGTTCCCAGGGAACAGGTTCTATAGGTTTTTTCTGAAGCAAGGTGCGAATTTCCTCCTGAATCAATGGGATGTGCTCTGGAGGGTATTGTAATGGTATTGGTGGATGGTATAGAGGTAGCTCCAGAAGTTCTAGAGCATGACCTTGTGCTGTTATCTCCAGGACCCAGGCATCTGATGTCACTATCCTGCACTGACCCAGGTGGAGGGAGAGGTGACCCCCGACAACCACTGCTGGAGGCATCGGTGAGTGGGGGGTTGTAGGAGTCGTCGTGAAGAGCCGGTTGCTACGGCTTCTACAGCAGCATCACCTTTAGGGGCTTTTGAGTGGGCACCTGGAATGGCTCCTGGGGTAAGCAAAGCTGTTGTTCCTCTACCCTTACTTTGTTGTCTGGCAGTAGAACGATGTCTGTTACTGGCTGGACAAAAAGGCACCCTCTGTCTGTTCCTTGGCCAAGTGTGGTAGAGGGAATTCACCGATTTCAGGGTTCTACCTGAGGCCTACAGATTGGGAGAGCGTATCTTGCACGCCTGAGCCGAACAATTTTTATCCCCTAAATGGGAATTGAGAATGGCTTGTTGAACATCATTTGCAAAGCTTGGCATCCTTAACCAGGAATGTCTCCTGAGGCATACTCCAGAAGCTGCCGTCCTGGCAGAAGCATCAGAAATTAGCATAGGTTGAGCATAGGAGATGTTTACCTATGTCTGCTCCTGCCTGTAGAGCTTTCAAGAGCTACTGCTTAGAGGTACCCTCTGGGAGAGCTTGGGCAGCTGCTTTGGCCTTCCTCCAGAGGGTATTTAACCATATGGGCCAGATAATTTGCAATTCTCAGGCTCAAAGTGACAGAAGCAAAGGTTCTCTTGTCCAAGACATCTAACATCCCGGACTCCTTGTCAGGATGGAGGGAAACACAGGTTACTCACCTGTAACAGTAGTTTTAGGAGTGGTATATGTTGTTCATTCACATGTCTTGGCAGTTGCCTTTCCCTTTAAGATCAGCCGGAAGTCTTTAAGCTGGCTCCTCCGACCCATCTGGGTGGTATATCCCTCGGCTCCGCTCCATGACGCCAGATCTTACCTGCTAGAAGCAGTGGCTGTGCGTCGAAGCTGGGGATGTTGGGTGGGTCCATGTGGATGAACAACATATACCACTCCTAGAAAGTACAGTCAAGTAAGAACTTACCATAACAGCAGATCTTCCAAGCAATGTCTCTTGCAGTAAGTCATTACTTATGGGAGTATCCACCAGGTGGCGCTGTCACATGGCAGCTTCTTCCAGCAGTCTTCCGTGGGGGCCGCCCACACGACATCACTTGTGTATAAGAGTTGGCGGCCCCCAGTACCCTCTGTTCACCGTCGGCTTCGGCAAACACAGCCTGGACCGAGGTAAACGAGGGCCACAAAAACAGAGAACAGCGCTCCCACGCAACGTCCTGAGTTGCAGATTCGAGGCAACAAGGCAGGGGGATGGAGGGTGGGGGACTTACTGCAAGAGACAGTCCTCGGAAGATCTACTATTACGGTAAGTTCTTACATAACTGTCCTATCTTCTTACGGACTGGTGCCTTGCAGTAAGTCATTATTTATGGGAGATTACCAAGCAGTAAAATCTAAATCAGAGGAAAGGCAAGGCTGAAAGCTGGGCCAGAGGGCATGCCGACAGTCGAGCCCATGCAAAACCCAACTGTCCATGATGCCAAAGAAGCTAACTTCACATAAACATGTCAACTGCAACCGCACCCGTTCTGGCAGATAGGCCAAATGTGGGGAGGACAACATGAATGATATGTAGTAGAAATGTCAACTCAAACCTCTTCCGTGCAGGCAGACAGGCCAACAGTTAGGCGAAGACAACTGGCATGAAACTGAAGAGAAATGTCAACTCAAACCACACCTGTTCAGGCAGACAGGTTCAAAGACAGGTGAGGACAGCATGATGTAGAAAGAACTGTAGGTGGTTAGGCACAGTGATTAATCCTGACGAGGCAGAAGTTGAAAAGGCTCTGGCATAAAGTTCAATCCAGAAGAAAGACAAGTAGAGCAGATCAGAAAGCAGAAAGAGGAGCACCGGGGAAAAACATCCCGGATGGTCAGAGGAAGGAACAACTGAAGGGCTCCAGCAGGGAGAGTAGCAGGAGTTCCAATCAGATCCCCATGGAGGAGCAAAGCGTCCAGTCCAGGAGCAAGCATCCAAGAAAAGGTAGAGAGATCCCCAGAGGCCTGCAAGAGGAGGTGGGGGAAACCCTGAAAAGCGGTTTAAGGCACAGAAGTAGGTCCCACCCTGCGGGAGGGGTGGTCATGCCGCGGAAGGGCAGACTGAGCCACCCCCCCAGAGGCCCTACCGCAGTCCCGAGAGGCACCCAGGTGGGGGGGGGGGCTGGGCATGAAGTGGCCCGCCCACAGGGGTGTAGGGGTGGGACCTGGGGGCATGATAGAGGTCCTGAACAGACCAGAGAGTATGCCCCAAAGCCTGAAGGGAATCCAGGATGGACTGAGCACCAGGTCCAAAACAGCAGGTTTCCAGAAAAAAAGGGCATCGGCGACCGACAGCTGGACACCGGGCAGCAAACCAGAAACCCGCAGCCAGGCAAAGCGCCGAAGAGCGACGCCGGAGGCCGAGAGGCAGGCCGATGCGTCAACTGCATCAAAGCACGCATGGAGCAGGTGACGGGAAAGGGAGGGCATGGCAGACAGCGGCTGAGCTGATCAGGGCAACAAGGGGCAGGCTGAGCGGAAGCAGGACAAGACCAAATATGACAGAGTGCTTGAAAATACGCAGGAATCAGAGGCGGGATAACCATGGCAGGCTCCTCAGGAACATCGAGGTAGGCATGTCCCGACGAAAGGAGTCCTGATCCACAGTAGGGAAGACAAAAGCATGCTGGATCTGCAGCATGAGTTCCGTGAAGGAAGGTTCAGGCGGGGTGGACCAAGGTCCCCATGGTCCCCGCCAGGAACATTCCCCACGAAAGGATCCCCCCATCCCGGAATCTCCATAAAGGGAGTCCGCATAAATCGGAGGGGGGGGGAGTAGGCGGAAGTGCTGGATCCGTCGCGAGGCGCCTGGGCAGAGAGGGAGGGAGTGGGACGAGGCCAGACCCTGGCCTATGGACCGTAGGATCTCCAGCACAATGCAAGCGATGACCGGCACTTGTGACCGGGGGGGGAGGCCCCCAGAAATGGAGGGCACCCAAGGGCGGTGCTAGGAGGAGGGCGAGCCATTCTGGGAACCACTGACCCTGAATAGCGGGGGAAGGCACTCTGACCCTTGTGGTCTGTGACCAGCAAAGGGGTAAGGGACTCAGGGTTGGGTCCTTTCAGCAGGGCCGAAGGCCCGGGAAAGGTCGCATCCAAAGGGTGCAAAACAGGAGATGGGCGCCCCCCCAAGGACACCGAAACAAGGTGCCGGGACAAGCCGGGGAGGGGGCACAAAAGCAAAGCCCAGAGCAGGCAGTGACCCGGGGTGGGAGGCCCTTATCAAGGGAAGCATCCCTGTTGAGGAGGGAAGGAGGACAGGCTCCTCTGTCGACGGTGGAATCATCCCAGTCAATGAGAAACCAGAAACAAGCCTCTATGTCGATGGTGGAAGCCATCCCGTCGACGAGGCATGCAAAACACGCCGTTCCGTCAATGGGAGAGGCTTCCCCATCGAGGAGGAGTGTCCTGTGGATGGAGAATAAGCCTCCATCGATGAGAGAACAGCAGAATCATGTCCCGTCGACGGGAGAAGAGCTCCCATTGACGAGGGAGAGCAAAGAACACGTGCCGTCGACGGGGGAAGCATCCCCGTTGATGAGGAACATTCCATTGATGGGGCAACACAGCCAGTCGATTGGAGACATTCAGAAACAAGCTCCATTGAATGGGACGAGGCCCGTCAAAGAAAAAACAAGCCCAGCAGGCTCAGGTGACGGGGGGAGCCACCCCAACGATGAGGAACGCTCCGTCGATGATGGAGGACCCACCGTCGATGGAGTAAGGCAGAGGGAGTGTGAAACCTGCTCCGTCCTATGCCTGGAATGAGTGCCCTTGACCAGGAACCCCCGAGGTCCGTTCTGGCCTGGCTGGCTGATCAGCCATAAGCAAGTCCCAAGGCCCAGCAAGAGAGCCTGGGCCAGGGAGCAGCAAGGGTGCTGTAAGCAAGGAGGGTCGGGGGCACTGTGAGGAGCACAGGCCCGGCCCAGTGAAGTAGAAGAGCCAGGGCCTGGGAGTAGTACACATACCCAGGACCAGAGGTAGGAGCCGGGGGTGCAATGAGTGATGCACAGGCCCGGGTAATAGAAGTAGAAGAGCCAGGGCCTGGGAGTGTTCTACAGGCCCAGCAGAGAGAAGCAAAATCAGGCTGGGCTGGGCTGTTAACTGCAGCCCTAGTGAATCCCCAGACCCAGCAAGAGTGCCTGGGCCAGAGAGCACCAGGTGTACCAGGAGCTCTAATGGAACATCGGGCCTGCTGTATAAAAGAAGTCCAGGGGTACTGTGAGTAGGTCACAGGCCCAGAACAGAAGGTAGAACAATCGGTTCAAGTTCGAGTCGAAGACTGCAACCCAGAAGGTCAGGAGAGCTGACTGTGCGAGCTGAAGCTGGCAGGAAAATGAACAGAGGGTACTGGGGCTGCCCACTACTATACACAACCACAAGAAGTTATGTCATGTGGGCGGCCTCCATTGAAGACTGCTGGAAGTAGTTGCCGTGTGACAGCGCCACCTGGTAGATACTCCCATAAGTAATGACTTACCGCAAGAGACCAGTCCTTAGAAGATCTACTGTTACAGGTGAGTAACCTGTGTTTCTAGGGACGTGGATATGTTTATCTATCCACACGTCTTGGCAGACTCCTAGCAGTTCTCCGGGAGGAGGGAGGCAAGGTGCACACCCCCTACTTAGGAAACAGAGATTTGAGAACTGAGGCCCCAAAACAAGCATCCCGGCATGACTCTAGGTCGATGTGGTAGTGGGAAATGAAGGTGTTTGCTGACTTCCAGGTAGCAGCCTTGTAGATTTCCCTAGAAACAGCCACTACTGCAGTGGTGTGGTGGGTGGAATGAGCCTTTAGCCCTCCGGGAGGCTCCCTACTCGCCAATCTATAGCACAGATCAATGCAAGATGCAATCCATCTGCCAATCATCCGCTTGGCTGCAGGTCTGCCAGGTACGACTTCAGCGTGGGTGACAAACAGCTGGTGAACCAGTCCCCGAATTCCAGCCATGCGCACCTTACAGTAAGCGGGCACTCGCCTCAGGTTCAAAGTATGGAGCCTGTATTCGGCATCCGAGGTGTGAGTGGGGCAGAACACTGGGAGAGTCATCACCTGGTTCAGGTGGAACTCCGACACAACCTTTGGAAGGAACTTCGGGTTGGGGCGCAGGACAACCTTGTCTCTATGGAAGACCAGATAAGGAGACTCGACAGAGTGCCTGGAGCTCCCCACTCCTGGCTGACGTGATAGCCACCAATAAGGCAGTCTTCCACGACAAATACATCTCGTACTTGTGCATCGGTTCGAATGGCTTGCCCATGAGCTTTGCCAATACCAGCAGCAGATTCCATGGTGGTAGTGGTTCACGCACCAGAGAGAAAATGTGATCGAGGCCTTTGAAAAAGTGCCAGACCACTTTCTCCTGTGCCACCAACTGCTTACCAGCCCGTGCCCAGTAAGCAGAGATGGCTGCCAGGTGCACCTTCAGGGTCGTCAACCGAAGTCCCCCTCTGGAGAGGGATCATAGGTAATCTAGGATGCCAGCCACTGGACAGGTCAAAGGGTCCAACCCCTTGCCCTGAAACCCAATGGAGAATCTCTTCCATTTGAAGGCATAGCACTTCCTGGTCGACTCCTTCCTAGATGCCTCAACAACAGTGAGTACATCTTCGGAAAGACCCAAAGCCTGGAACTCTAGCCGCTCAGGAACCAGGCTGTCAGATGCAGGGATCGAAGGTCCGGTGGAGTACCTTCCCCTGACTGATGGAAAGCAGGTCCGGGCGTGCTGGAAGACGCATCGGGAGCCTGATGCTGAGACGACTGGTGTACCAGAACTGACTGGGCCAATTCGGAGCCACCAGGATCACCTGTGCCTTGTCCCTCCTAACTTTGAGGAACACCTTGTGGATCAAGGGAAGTGGGAGAAAGGCATAAAAGAGACCTGGTGTCCACAGCCTTGAGAAGGCATCCCCCTGCAGCGAGCCCTGGTGGGGGGCGCAAATACAGCCTCAGCTTTGCGTTCTCTCTGGAGGTGAACAGGTCCACCTGAGGGGTGCTGCCCACCCCCCCCAGGGAGAACAAGATGTGTTCTACCTCTGGATGGAAAGACCACTCATGGGACGCCTTGCCTACTCGGCTGAGGGCATCCGCCAGCCGACTGGAGGCTTCTGCCACATAAATGGCGAGGAGATCAGGCTCACGAGGGTCCAGATTCAGAGAGCTTCCCTGCACAGAAGCAGGGAGTGCATCCCGGCTTGTTCATTTAGATAGTAAAGGGCTGTGTTGTTGTCCGTTTGAACCTGAATGACTTCATCCCGAATGAACGAGTAAAGGCAGTCAGTGCTAGTCAGACTGCTTGGAGCTCCAGCAGGTTGATGTGGCATCAGGACTCCTCGGGGGTCCAGAGCCCGTGGACTCTGTGTTGCCCCAGGTGGGCACCCCAGCCTGTGAGAGAGGCATCGGTCATCAGGATGACTGTTGGCTCGGGGCGGACAAACGGGATCCCTTCCTGCAGACGCTCCAGGACGGTCCACCACTAGAGAGCGTCCCACATCTTCTGGATCAGATTGACCAGCTGGTCGAACTGTCCTAGTCGCTGATTCCACTGGCTAGCCAGTTCCTACTGAAGGGGACGAATATGCCACCAGGCCCATAGGACCACAGAGGTACAGCTGCCATAGTATGTCCTGAGAAACTACGATAGAACATGTAAAAGAATTAGAGTGACATTCTGAAGCAAATAGTATGGGTTTGTTTTGAAAGAGGCCCTTGAAGAGTAAAAAGGTTAAAACAGGAAAATGAAACAGCAAATATAAAGGGAAGTCTTCATCAAAAACAACAAGCAAGATTGACCTATCCCCATTCATAGGGAATTTTTATGGTACAAAGGGAAGCCAAGCCATTGATAAAGATATTAAGAGGCACCTCCTGATGAAGCCTACATGGTGTAGGTGAAATGTCAAACAATGGGCCTTAAAGTAATATGAATAAAGTTTATTTTGGAGAAGAATTACAGTGCTGTCCGTTATTCCACTGCACCCCCAGATGAGACTTTTTTGTAGAGACTTTTTTTCAGTCTCATTGACCAGGAGGCCAAATTCGATGCAGGTCTGGAGGGCCAGGTCCCTGGACCTCTCCACCTCCTCCCTAGAGGGACCGCTATAAGCCAATCGTCCAGGTAAGGGTACACCCTGACCCCTCGGAGCCGAAGATGGGCCACCACTATTGCAATGCATTTGGTGAAGACTCTGGGGGCCGATCACTGGCCGAACAGCATGGCTTGGAACGCATAGAGGGTTCCCTCTGCTCGGAAGTGGAGGAACCTTCAGTGTGATGGATGCACTGGGACTTGAAAGAATGCATCTTGCAGATCCAGGGAGCAAAACCACATGTTTTGCTTGAGAAATGGTATGATCTGAGACAGAGTTACCATCCTGAAGGTGCGAGACCTGAGAAACTTGTTCAGGTCATGCAGATCTAGAATGGGGCACCAGCCCCCCCCATCCGTTTCAGGACCACGAAGTACCGGAAACAAACCCTGGGTTGACAGGGGGATCCACGTCTCTGACCACCACCTCCTTGCAGAGGAGTTGGGTGATGTAGTCTCGGAGAGCAGACTGAGTGTCCACGGATCCCTTCTCCTCCCGTGGGGCACAAGCTCAGCTTGGTGGGTACTGCTAGAATTCCAGAGGCAGACCCTGGCCGACCACTTTCAGAACCCACCTGTCCGTGGTAACAGCGGACCAGGGGGAAAGGAAGTGGTGGAGCCCGCCCCCAAAGGAGGACCCAGAGGAGGCGTGACGGGCATGGGAGTTGTCACCACCATCCCGTCACTGTGCAGGCTTGGAGGAGGATTCGGCCGAGGGGCCGCTGGGACCCTTCCCTCTGAGCTTACGGGTCAGCCAGCCTCCCGGGCTTGGGCCGAGGGTGCCAAGATGAGCCTGTTGCCCAGATCTGGTACTGGCCTGCTTGGCTGCAGGGCAGAAGGCCAAAAGGGCTTGCGCTTCTGCTTCTTGGAACCCTGAGATTCCTTCTGGGTGGAAGCAATGGAGTCCAAGGTGGCACTGGACTTCCTGTTGCACTGAAAATGACCATCAACCGCAGGACCGAACAAGTCATTGTGACAGGGTTGAATACGATCTTGTCCCAGTTGTTAAGAGAGTTTGAATACAGGGATCTGTTTTATTCTTTCCTGTCCTGTCTCTTGTCTGGTTGTGCAACCAAATTTTCCTGCTAGACTTAGGATTTGATCACCCAGACAGTGTTGCAATTCTTTGCTTCTCACTATCTCTCAGTCTTCCCTTGCTGTTTCTGTCTTTTCCTCCCTTACGTATTTGCAAATCACTATGTGGAAATGTAATGGATATTGGGATCCCTTTGTTTAGAAATTATATAGTGTTACTGTTGAAATGTGTATAATTATAGTTTGAGATGATTGCAAAAAGCTTTTGGGAACTCAAGGGGTTAACCTGAGAGCAGTTTTTAAGCACTTTTTTCAGCAGCTGCGGAGAAGGGGCCTCAGTTCTGGGACACTGTGTTCTTGCTGCACCTGCATGAAATTGACAACACTGGAAATTTACAGGAACATTTTAGAAAAAAAACAGGATACTTGTTAAGAAGTGGGGGTTGCAAAGACTTGTAAGAGAGACTTGCAATATTTTGGGAGATGCACAGAGATTGAAGGAAAACTCAGATGGATCTTCTCTGTTTATTCTGCCTTTGTAAATAGTTATACTGAACAAGTTCATTTTTTTATGTTACAGCTAGTACTAATAAACACTTTTTGCAAATTCTACAACTGCTCCTGATTTTTCCTATGCATCCTGACCTGTGACTCGATAAGTCAGTGCCCAAGAAGGGTACATCTGCCAGCTTGTGCTGGGTGTCTGCAGTAAAGTTCAAAACCCTCAGCCACCCTGTGGCGCATGGCGACTGTGGCCGCCACCAAACGGGACAGGAGTCCCCAATGTCCAGAGTCGTCTGGAGTTGCTGTTTTGCAACAACCTGACCCGGGACCTGCTTGACCGTAGTCTGGAGGTCCGTGAGGAGATGAGGAAGCACCTCATCTAAAGAGCCCAAAAGGGCATGAGAGA
This sequence comes from Neoceratodus forsteri, assembly GCA_016271365.2. Lineage (NCBI taxonomy): Eukaryota > Metazoa > Chordata > Ceratodontiformes > Ceratodontidae > Neoceratodus > Neoceratodus forsteri. The sequence goes on from CM057454.1 coordinate 779,889,017, forward strand.
AGTGTGCCAAGCTCGCCTGATGGAGTTGTAGCAAAGAGGCAGCATAAACCTTCCTGGCAGAGTGGTCCAGTTTTTTGGACTCATTGTCCTGAGGTCTATCAGAGTCTCCTGAATTGCCAGTGTGGTGCTCCATGAACCCTGACAGGGAGCTGATGGGCACCACATACTTGTGGGCCATCCCGGCTAAGGGAACATAGCAGGAGGCAGGGTGCTGCCAGAACTCCAGGGCTGGGCCGACAATGGCTCTGGCCACTGGGAAGGCCTCTGTCAGAGAATCCCCTTTGTCCAAGATGTCTGTCAGAGGATATCAAGCCTGTTTTTGAACAAGCTCCAAAGGCATCCCCATGGATTCGGAGATAAGACAGAGGATGCCCATGAAGGACGTGGGACCCTCCTCTGACCCCCGAGTGACTCCTTGTTGAGTGGATGGAAGTGCAGTGAGGAGTCCTTGGACTCCGGATAGATTGTCCGACCACCCGTGTCATCTTCATCCCGCCATGGGCAGTTGGGAGTAAGAGTGACCGACAGTCTGTGAGGGAGGGCCTTAGCAGGCCGAGACTCCTTGACCGGACCCCCCCAGAGGAAGGCTGTTTAGGAGGCTGTTTAGGAGGCGGCTCTATCGGCGGAGAGGTCATTTTCGGCCAAGCTGGGAGGGCCTTCACTGGCTCCACAGGCGGAGGGATGGTGTCAGCCTAGAGGGCGACAGCCATGTGATGGCTGGTGTGGAAGCTGGGGTCGACTTTGGACCGGCCAACACCATGTTGCCACATGAGATCCTTGTAGCAACAGCGCAACTTGCGCCGAAGCCTCTTCTCTTCCGAGAATGAATAGCGGCGGTGCCACTTTGAACCCCAGAGTGGCGCTCTGTGGGTTTTTGTCGACTTTGACCTAAGATGACCAAATCTTGACCTCAACCGCCGGGGGCGCTCGGAGGGAACTGGGAAAACCCGCGGCTCCTCCAGGTCATGGTCAGGGACCGTAAGGAGGTTCCCAGCAGACTGGGTCTCCTCCCCATGCTGAACAGGGAGTTGTTGGCCTCATCAAGCGACAACGGGTCCACGGGGTCGATGATAATTTTGACCGGGTCGTTGTCCCGCGTCTTTGTTGGCTGGTGTGATGGGGGCACCGTGAAGCCAGCGGCCAAGGCTGCAGTTTCAACTGAAGTCGAAACCAGCGAGTCCAAGGAACGAGAACGTTCTCGATCCCAAGAACGACAATGTTGAGTCTTCTCCTTAGATTCCTTTTCCCTTTTACGGGAATGAGAGCTGTGTGATGCTGATGGGCCCTCCCCCTTGGTCAGGAGAGACTGGCACAACTCCTTGAAGGAGCCTGTAAAAGTGGAGCCCAGTTTTAGCGGGACGAAGACCGAAGCCTAAGAGGACTGATCAGTGGCCCGAGCCACCTCCTGCTCGAAGGCCTTCATCTGTTTAAGTTGCTCAGCGGACCCCGCAGCTACGAAGACCACCCAAACAAGCTTCCTTAGATTTGACCAGTGGGTTCCATTTTTCCGGATGGCCAAGCTGCAACTGGGCGAGACGATCGTCGAGCACATTCTTCTGAAAAGCATGACAAAAATCGCAAGCCTGGGTGTCATGATCGTAACCCAGGCAATAAATGCATGTGGCATGCGGGTCGGTGTGAGACATCTTGTGCCCGCAGGGGCACCGGCGGAACCCAGGTGAGGACTTGTCCTCCATCGCGGTTGAAGATTGATGCGGAAAAACTCTTACGAGTTTAAGTTTGGGTTGTAAATCCGAAGATTTGAATGCCAGGGCCTACTCAATGCAGGAGCGATATGGCGGGAACCTCCTTCTTCCAAGCGGAAAGGAAGATCTGGCATCATGGGGCGAAGCCAAGGGATATACCACCTGGGTGGGTGAGAGAAGCCAGCTTGAAGACATCCGGCTGATCTTAAAGGGAAAGGCAACTGCCAAGACATGTGGATAGAACAACATATCCACGCCCCTAGCACTAAGATGTTTTGGTATCTTAGATCTGTCATGAACATCATTTACAACCACCGAATCAGCCTCAGACTGGCCCGGAAAAAAGGGTTTGCCTGAGGGGACCCGATACATCTCGTCTGCCTTCCTGGGTACAGCAGGTATCATGTTTGGCCTATGCCAGGTGGCAAGGGTGGCATCCTCCAAGGTGGGTAGAAGAGGAGGAATGATGATGGGCGGGGGGGCGCGGGAGTATCAGGCAACTGCAAGAACTCCACCAAGTTCCTCTTAGTAATGTCCTTTTCCTCTGACTCAAACCCCATGGCAGTCTGGAGTTGCTGCATCATGGAGATAAATGATGGATCTTCAGGAAAGGACCTTGGTGTGTATACTACAGAGTCCTCACTCCCTGTAGATACAGTGAAACTAGATCTCTCACAGAAGATTTCCACATATTCTTCCTCCTCCTGCATAATAAGGTCAGGTTTGTACTCCTGATCCTTAACGCATTCAGTAGGCCGCAGGAGGAAGCGGGTGAAGCAGTCAACACCCAAGATGGGAGCTGGTGTGTCGGCCTGGCAGGCTTCAATGCTGGGGTTTGTCAAAAATGCCCCGTCGACATGTCTCCTGTTACAGGAGGAGGTATCAGGCTTTTAAGTATGTCTGCAAAGGACGAGAGTACCGCCTGGAAGTCAGCGTCCATGTGGTTGACAGGAACGCTGGATGTTGTCGACAGGGAGGCGCAGACCCAGACATCAACGGCGACACACCAGTCATGCTAGGCCTGGTGGCACTTGCAGCCTGCCCCAACCTCAGAGGGTCCATGGTCTGGGCCGCTGGCATCGTCACTAAGGTGGTCGTACTGGAGTGAAAGGGTGACCGTGAGCGAACCAGGGAGTGTTTTCCTTACTGTGTTCTCTCTCCCAGAGCCTGTGTTTAAGCTGGCCCGAAGTCTTCTCCCTGGACTTAGAAGAATGAGAGCCCTAGAAGCGGGCTGGTGATGTGGTGCAGTTCTTACACTGGAGCTCTTTCTCCACTCTGGCTACCTGCTGTTTTAGAAGGTGGGACTCTAAGGCATTCTTTCTGCATCGCCGGGTAATGGTCCTGAAGTTTCTGCAGATTTGGCTGGCCCTCATGTTATGGGCTGCGCTGAGGCAGCACATGCGGACGCTGTGCAAGTTGCCAGAGTATACCTTCTCACCACATTTGCAGTATCTGAAAAGTTTTGACGACTCTAGTCGACATACATAACATTGGGAATCACTTTTTAAAAGTGATTATCGCCTAGGGAGAATAAAAAAAAAAAAGATATATATATCCATATGTTGCAAAAAAAACTTTGTTAATACTTCAGTTAGGCTCAAAGCAACAAAAGTTGAGAAATGAGGTGTCAGGGTTTCCCTAACACCCCACCCTCCCAAACCAGGCAGGAGAGCAGGTGTGTGTGTGCCTTGGGCTTCTCAAACCTAACACTCACCCCATTCCATCTGTAAATAAGGTCAGATGTTTAGATTTTATGACAGTGGGCTTAAACGTTAGGCTTGAGAAGCTGAAGGCACACCCCACACCTGTTCTCCTGCCTGGTTTGGGAGGGTGGGGTGTTAAGAGTTTAACCCCAACGCCTCATTTCTCAACTTTTGTCATTTTGATCCTAACTGGAGCATTAGCAAAGTTTTTTGCAACTTATTTCATTACTTTTTAAGATAGTATATTAATATTCTTATTTTACTGTGGGAGCACAGGGTCCTTTGGACCCTGCGCTCCCATCCCTCCGTAGATCCATATATGTATGTAGCTGTGGAAGCACACGGCCAACTGAGCCCTGAGCTTCCATTTCTAGGACAACAGTGACCAAATTGTCAGCATAGCCCATTGTATCACCCCACCTCATGTACCTGGTATAGAAAATTTTTGAATCCCTGCCAAAACGTAATTCTGTGCAACTGCAACGCCATTCAGCGCCACAGGTGCGAAAACACATTTTGGGCAGGATTTGAAAAATTATCGCTGTGACATACATGAGGTGGGATAAGAAGAAGGCTACGTTGGAAATCTGGGGTCAAAATATTTAACATTTCTAAAGTTACAAGCAGGCGTAACGAAATTGCAACAAATGGTTATATTTTAGCAGTTTTTCATATTCTGACCCCAAATTTTCAACATATTCTTATGAATCCACCTCATAAACCCCATAGGTAAAATCTTCCAAATCTGTACCACAACGCCATTCCACGCCACAGGTGGAAAATATGTTTCAGACAGGAAGTGAAAAATGACAGCTGTACTGTTCAGGAGGTGGTGTGAAAAAATGGCTATGCTGAAAATTTTGAGTCAAGATATTGAGAATTACCAAAGTTATGTGCGTATGTAGAAAATTTTCAACGATCGTTGAGATCTCAAGATTTTTGTGGAATTTTGATCACTAACCAAATGGCTTTTCAGACCCCACCTCATGAACACAGGTGGTAAAATTTTATCTGGTCCCAAAAGGTGATTTTGCACAGCTGCCACAAAATCATGTTCTGGGCCTGATTAATGAAATGACACTGCCAGTGTTCATGAGGTGGGGGTCCCAAAAAGGCCATGTTGAAATCTGGCGAAAAAATTCCTAAAAATGGCAAAGTTATGAACATAAGTTCAAAATGCCACTGAAACACATTATATGTCACTTACCTTTATTTCTCAGTTCACAGTTTGGCTTTGAAGAGCGCAAACGTGTCTCAGTCCACAGAAGATGACAGAATTTGACATCGGCTGGTAAGTATACAGTAAAGGGGGGATCTGGGTGCTCAGTGGGAGGGTTGGGATGGGGAGGGATTAGCGGTGACGATGAGGGACTGTTTTCTTTGTTTCAGGTGAAAAAACAAAACAAAACAAAAAAAAAACAAAGAAGTCGGGGGCCAGTTTTCCTATTGCAGGTACCAGTAACATTAAGAACCCAGCTCGGGACACTAGGGGTGGGCTCCTTAAGTGTCCCACACTGCTTGGGGGCTTTGTAATGCCGACACAGTGATTGGGCCCCAGATGTTGGCACCATCAATGAAACAACGGGCTATTTGGGGCATCCAACACTGGGACTGGGCATCCCGTGTCGGATTCTACAAATATAAATAAAAAAAACAGGGAATTACATAAAAATAAGGGGGCTGGCGATCTGAGGGTGGGGGTACCATTAGACACCAGGGACAAAAATAAAAATTACGGGGTTGGGCAATCGGAGGGTGGGGGTGCCACTAAACACCAGGGACTGTATCTTAATTAGAGGGACAGTGATCGGGGAGTGAGGGTTGCCACTAGACACCAGGCCAAGGAGGCTCACATTGCAGCCGTCAGCACGAGTTCAGCTGCAGCCACAGAAGTCAAGAAAATCTGTAGTTCTCATACAGAGAACATGGGGAAGTGCTTCTCTCGTTAAGCTGGACACCCAAAAGAGTATTTCTGGCCCTAATTGTGAAAAACAAACACCATAAACCAGCTAAATGTAGCTAGGTTCTGGTGTTTGAGTTGTAAAATGACAACATTTTTATGTATTTCCATGCATTTTAGTTAGTGGGGGAAAAAAACAAAAACAAGATGGCGGCTCACGAAAAATGATTTTTTTCTGGTGAAAAAGGACTGGCCCCTCACGAAAAAGAATACTTTTTCGTGAGGCCAAATCCTTTGTCGAACTTTCTCCCTCTATCCTGGAATGTGATCTTCCTACTTAAAACAATGGGAACTTAAAAACTGCAACAAATAAATATGTTTTTTCACCAAACGCATGGCAGTTCTGTTACCCAAGCCGTTTCCACCTTAAATAAAATCACACCAAAATTCCACACCGTCTGGGCGCAAGGCAATGAGGAACAAACTGCAAAAAATGGCAACATTTAAGGTTTTTGCGCTATCCGGATCTCAGAATCTGTACATCCAACTGGGGCAAAACTTTCCATGTTCAAGAGATCTACCCCACGGGACAGCATATGCCAAATGTTATGCAAATCCACTGATGAGTTGCAAAGTTATTAAAGTGCCAAATCTGAGGTTTAACATTAAGCATGCTACTCAACCCTAACTATAGGGGTGAGTTGCGCCCCTATAAGATACAGATTATATATGATAGGTGCGTGGTCGCGCCTCTATAGTTAGTGTTGTACTTAGACTTCTATGTTAAATTAAAAATGTTGTACCTTAACAACTTTGGCAGTTTTTGATGATATAGCCCATGCGTGGTCACTCTGCCAGTGTCTCAAGATGTGGAAAGTTATGTGATGGCTCTATATGATTTTTGAGATATAAAGTGGTAAAAAACAGAAATAAAACACCTTTTTCCCCCACTGGTTAACATGGGACTTTTTGCCCTCATCTACAGATCAGACGAAATAAAATTTTAACCTGAGATTTTCAGGAAAGATGGAGTCTGTGCCAAGGCAAGGGCAAGGCAAATTTAATTTGTACAGCGCCCAATCCCGGAGGCTCTGGGCGCTTCACATTAAAACAAAAAGTAACACAAGTAAATGAGACAGGTAACATAGAAACATAAAGAGGTTGACGGTAGATAAGGACCGCAAGGCCCATCCAGTCTGCCCATTTCTTTTTCTACCTTATAAATGTGCCATCTGCCTTTGCTCTGTCAGTGGCCTATCTAGTCATACTCATCTGTATTGCCCCCTTATGCCTACCCCATGCCTGTTTGAAGCCCTGCACTGTATTCATAGCCACCATTTCCTGAGGTAGGCCGTTCCATGCATCCACCACTCTTTCTGTGAAAAAGAATTTCCTCACATTCCCCCTTAATCAGCCTCCCTCTAATCTCATGCTGTGTCTTCTTGTCCTGCTATTTTTCTTGTATTTAAACATGTTAGACTCTTTCACCTTGTTAATGCCCTTAAGGTGTTTGAATGTTTCAATCATATCACCTCTCTCCCTCCTTTGCTCAAGGGTATACATATTGAGCTCCGTTAATCTGTCCTCATGTCTTCTGATGCAGTCCCTGCACCATTTTGGTTGCCCTTCTCTGGACTGCCTCAATTTGGTTAATGTCCTTGTGAAGGTGTGGCCTCCAGTACTACACGCAGTACTCCAGATGGGGCCTAACCAGTGTCTTGTAAAGAGGGATTATTACCTCCCTCTTACGACTTGTGATACCCCTACTAATACACCCTAACATCCCCCTAGCCTTACCTACTGTTTTAGCGGTCTGCCTGGATGATTTCAGGTCATCTGTGATGATGATGCCCAAGTCTCTTTCTTCCTTTGTGACTGCCAGCAACTCCCCTCCCAGCCTATAGCTGGCTTCAGGGTTTCTCTTCCCTATGTGCATGATCTTGCACTTCTTTGCATTAAATCCCAGTTGCCACTCTTCTGACCATTTTGCTAGTTTATCCAGATCTCTTCTCATTCTGCCCACCCCATCTGGATCATCTACTCTGTTGCAGATCTTGGTGTCATCTGCAAACAGACAAGCCTTACCCTCTAGTCCATCTGCAAGGTCACTAATGAAGATATTGAAGAGGACTGGCCCCAGGACTGATCCCTGAGGTACCCCACTTGTGACTTGCATCTCTTCTGACTGTATACCATTTACCACCACTCTCTGTTTTCTGCTCATCAACCAGTTTGCCACCCAGTTGACCAACTTCTGACCCACCCCGAGCCTACCCAGCTTATTTATCAATCTTCTATGTGGAACAGTGTCGAAAGCTTTGCTGAAGTCAAGGTAGGTGACATCAACTGCTCCCCCTTGGTCCACCACTCTGGTTACCCAGTCAAAGAAATCTATGAGATTAGTTTGACAGGACCTTCCTTTTGTAAACCATGCTGTCTTGGATCCTGTGCCCCTATGGATTCCAGGTGTTGCACTATCCTTTCCTTAAGAAGTGCCTCCATAATCTTGCCCACTACTGCGGTAAGACTAACTGGTCTGTAGTTCCCTGCCTCCTCCTTGCTACCACTCTTGTGGAGTGGGATCACATGAGCCCTTCTCCAGTCTTCTGGGACCTCTCCTGTGCTCAGAGACTCACTAAACAGTTCTGCTAATGGCTCTGCTAGTTCCACCCTTCGCTCCTTAAGTACCCTGGGATATATGCCATCAGGTCCCATTGCCTTGTCCACCCTGAGCTTAGTGAGCTCTTGTAGGACCCTTTCTTTTATGAAGGGAGTAGTGCTCACCTCCCTCTCCCTTGTGTCCATGGTGCTGAGCTGTGGGCCCTGCCCTACCTTCTCTTCAGTAAATACTGAGCAAAAGTATCTATTTTGGATAGATGCTTTTACAGGGTCCTCCTCCTCACCTGCCCCCTTTTCTCCTTTGAGCTCAGCAATACCCGCTCTGGACTTTCTCCTTTCACTAATGTATCTATAAAAAGTCTTGTCATCTTCTTTTACTGTTCGTGCTACTGTTTCCTCAGTTTGGGACTTTGCCTGCCTTACTGCCTTCCCTGCTTCCCTTAGGGCAGTTTGGTATGCCTCCCTATCTTCATCCCGCTGTGTTCCCTTATATTTCCTGAAGGCCAGCCTTTTGGCTCTGACCTTTTCTGCTACTGTATGTGAGAACCAAAGTGGTTTCCTTCTTCTTTTGCACTTCCTTTTCTGTCTAACACAATGGGATGTTGCTTCAAGTATTGCATCCTTAATGCTTGCCCACTTTGCCTGTACCCCCTCAACTGTGTTTCTTTTTGCCAGGGCTAGCTTAACTCTGTTGGCCATCTTATCAAAAGGTAGAATAACATATCACAATAAATACCATAAAATTAGTTCAGCAGCTTACTAAAATAGCACTGGTTAGACTACTTCACTCGGGAAGGCCACAGCAAAAAGATGAGCCTTGAGACCTTTTGAAAGCTGCAACCGATAGGGCCTCCCTAAGAAATGGAGGCAGAGCATTCCACAGGACTGGACCAGCGACACTGAAAGCCCAGTCGCCGAAGGTTCTCAGCCTGGTCCTGGAAACCTCAACGAGGCCCCTGGTCGAGGAGCAGAGGGAGCGGGCCGAGGTATAGGGTGTTAGGAGCTCAACCAGGTAGCCAGGGCCTAGCCCTTGTAGGGCCTTATAGGTGAGAAGATTCACCTTGAAGATAACCCTCCACCCAACAGGCAACCAGCGCAAAGAACGGAGCACTGGGGTCGCATGACTAAACCTCGAGAGGCCAGTCAGCAACCTGGCAGCAGTGTTCCGAACTAGTTGCAGTCGGTGGAAAGTAGCTCCACAGACTCCAAAATAAAGAGCATTACAGTAGTCAAGCCTGGAGGTCACGAAGGCATGTACCAGGGTGGGCAGGTCATCAGGTGGAACCAGGGGTTTTATCCTGGCGACATTCCTCAAGTGGTAAAAAACACTTTGGACAGCCGACACCTGAGCTTCAAGTGTCAGTCTGTCATCAAGAATCAAACCAAGATATCGCACCCTAGTGGTGGCCAACAATGGCGCCAGACCCAGATGAAGACCTGGCATTCCCATGTCGGTGACACTCCCATGACCCGGCTCAACCACTAGTACCTCTGTCTTTTCCGGGTTCTGTTGCAACAAGCTGGAGGACATCCAGTCATTGATTTCTGACAAGCAGTTGTTGAGCACTTCCATGGTGTCCAATGTTCCAGGGGCAAAGAACATATACATTTGGGCATTATCTGCATAGCAGTGAAAACCTACACTGTAACGCCTAATGAGTTCACCCAGGGCCAGCATGTACACTGCAAATAACATAGGTGACAAGATCGACCCCTGAGGCTCTCCACAAGGCACAGGCTTCTGGGTGGAGAAATTCCCCCATAACCACCCGTTGCTTCCTGCCCAAAAGAAAAGACTCAAACCAGTGAATAATGGTGCCGGCAAGTCTACAATACTCTCTGAGGTGATCGAGCAGCACCATGTGATCTACAGTGTTAAAAGACTGAGAAGACACCCAGGAGAGCAAGAATTGATCATTCTCCTCTGTCTCTCACCCTGAGATCATTATGTACCCTAACTAACACAGTTTCAGTACGATGCTTGGACCCGACACCTGACTGGAGTGGCTCATAGATGTCAAAGGTCACAAGATGCTCCTCGAACTGCTGCGCCACAATTTTCTCAAAAACGGAAGGTTGGAGCTAGGATGGTAATTCGCCAGAATGTCAGGGTCGAGAGATGGTTCCTTCAGAAGGGGGCCTCACCAGAGCCTCTTTCAAGGGTGTGCCTTTGGATAGTTTGGTGAAAAGAAACTTCACCATTTTTGAATTATAATGAATTTTGTGAGTCACCAGACAGGCAGATAAATGAAAACAGTCGAACTGTTAATTGTTAAGGTTTACTGTTCGTGCTCAGAGAAATACTGTTTGTGCTTCTGCCATTTATTTATTTTTTTCTTTTAAAATGTGATTTCTAAAGACATCCTACTTGGTTAGGAATGACCAAGACCTGTATTTAGGTCTCGGTCACATGTTTAGCAACATTATTGAATTATTGTTTAAAAAGTTTTAGGTGAAGTATGTGTTTCTGGGGCAAGAATCATATTACCAGTCACTTGCTTTGTAAGGATCAATCGATCGTAAAATAACAGTTTGTAGTTCTTTATAGTTCAAACTTTACTGTTCGAACTATAAAGACTTCGAACAGTAAAGGTCAACAACAGTTTGATCTGTCATATCTCTGTGGCATCTAGTTGCACCTCCTTCTGTGATTTCCATAGTCTAGTGGTCCCTCCCACCTCCACTGTTCTCTGATCACCCTCCCATATGTTTGTTTTTTGTGGTTTAAGATTTTTATTAGTTTTAAAGTCACACAATACAGGTACCAGAAGAAAACATGGTATGCACTGAACATTAAGCACATAACACATACAAGCATTTGGACATAGCTGGAGAGTATAACTGCTTTTTTTTTTCCATTTTATTTTTTTTATATTCCCTGGTAGTCTAGTGGTCCCTCCCCCCTTCTCCGACCACTGTCCCCGATGTCGTCAATCCCCTGGTAGTCCAGTGGTCCCTCCCCCATAGTTGTCTAATTTTAGTTGAATCCCTGGTGTCTACTGGCACCCCTCACACGCCAATTGCCATCCCCGTTAGCTGGATATATTCCCTGGTGTCTAGTGGCAACCCCCACCCTCAAATTTCAGGCACAACCCAGTAAAAAAGAAAACGGTCCCTTGATGTCTTTTTTTTTTTTGTTAACCCTGAAGAAAAAAAAAAAAAAAGTCCCATGCCGATCAGCCCCCACCCCACCCTCACTCCAGCAGCCACCACCCCACACCCCCCAGTACACCCCCACACACCTTCATTCACCTGAACAGGTCCCAGGTTTGAGATCCACTCTCCGATCAGAGACATGTCTTGCTGCTAGAACTGGTGGCTGCAATACGAGAAACTAAGGTAAATGCAGTTCAATGTATTTCAATGGGGGTTTCAACTTTTATGCATAACCTTGCTATTTTTGACATTTTGACCACAAATTTTCAACATGGCCTTTTAGGGACCCAACCTCATGAACAACAGGACTGTCACTATGCAACTTCCGCTCGAAAGGTGATTTCGCTGTCGCTTGGCGAATTCATCTTTCGGGTGGTATTTGCTTAATGACAGATATTGTTCATGAGGTGGGGTCATAAGAAGGCTATGTTGAAAATTTGGGGTCACAATATGTAAAAATGGCAAAGTTATGACCATTTGTTACAATTTTGATAAGCACGCTCACAACTTTAGAAATTGTAAATATTTTGACACCAAATTTTCAAAACAGACAGCTTATTACCCCACCTCATGTATGTCACAGCTATCATTTTTCAAATCCTGGTCAAAATGTGTTTTCGCACCTGTGGCGCAGAATAGCATTGCAGTTGCACGGAATTACATTTTGGCGGGGATTTGAAAATGTTTCTGTATTGTGTACATGAGGTGGGGTAATAAGATGGCTATGTTGAAAATTTGGGGTCAAAATGTGTTAAAATGGCAAAGTTATGCCCATTCGTTGCAATTTTGCTATGCATGCTCGTAACTTTGGACATTTTAAATATTTTGACCCCATTTTCAACACACCCTTCTTATTAACCTATCTCAAGTATGTCACAACTGCCATTTTTCAAATCCTGGCAGTCAAAATGAGTTTTCGCACCTGTGGTGCAGATTGTCGGAGTTGCACAAATTACTTCTTGGCAAGGATTTGAAATTTTTCTGTACCAGGTACATGAGGTGGGGTAATAAGATGGCTATGCTGACAATTTGTTCTCTGTTGTCCTATCAAACGAAGCACAGGGCTCTTCCACAGTGATGTACATATATGCATCTATGGAAAGTAAAGGTACAATTACACTATCTCAGAAAGCAAGGAAATTCTTTGCAAAAAAACAACTTTAAAGAGCTAGTGGATTGGCTGCTGTGTTTCCTAAATTGTGTCAGGAGTTCAGTAAATGTTACAGTATTCATGTAACTGACGGAGTTACGGCTGTCTTCTTAGGGGACCCGTTTCCTTATGTGTGGTGTGAGTCCATGGGAGCATTTAGAGGAAGTGACGCTTTGGTGGTTAGGTGAGACAGTCCTCTCAATCCGCAAAGCTGTCAAAATGTGGTAGGTTAACAGTAAAAGTACAGGTTCCACATATTTAGGTCGTTTTAAATAAATGAAGCATCATGTCAATATCATAGTCATTTGAAAGTGCCGTTTGTAATCATTACGTGAAATATTTTGGTCACTGTGTGTATGTGTGGCTCTTTTTTAAACAAACTTGAGGTGTCTGAGGTGAATGCATGAGTGACCTTACTGTCATGCCACTATTTGTTCACTGTCAGTGTTAGACAAGTGGTTGTGCCGCTTTCTTTATATTTATCTTTTTATTTTAATTTTTTTGTCACTTGCATAAGACTTCACGATTGTTTTAGACATCGCCTCACTGCTGTTCGGCTGCCCTATGTCAGTGTAATGTTTGGCATCCACAGTGGATTTGGGTTGGTGTGTGTGTGTGGGGGGGGCGGGGCGGAGATAAAAGAAAATGCAGGTCCTCTAATTTGCTGGAAGCAGTAGTGTGTCAAATTATTTTAGAGCGACTGTACCATCTATAAATATGGGGTAAATCATTCTGGCAGAATGTGTGTACGAGACTATTTCAAGCGGTGCTATCTGTGTGAAAAAGGAAATGTTACTGTGCTGCCCCATTCTGTAGATTGTCCGTCCTTGTCTAGGTTTTTTTTTTGGCGCATTGCATAAGTGTTTTTGGTTGTAGTTTTTTTTTTTCTTCTGCTATTTATAATGATGAAGATTTACTGAGTGCTAGTGTACACACTGACAGCAGTTCATTACGAGATGCTCCTGTTAATTTTGAGGTTGCCCATGTGTCTGCAGAGCACACGCATTATACTGAATCATTGCTGAAATCTATTGCAGGTGACACCTTCAAGCATTCACAACAATTTGTATGCGTTTCCATAATAATTTCTTTGAATGGTAAACAAAGCTAGTGTCTGTGCCATCCTGTTCCACCAGCCAAGAAATCTAGAGATTCATGCATTCTGCAGTGTCTGTCAGGGATTCCTAACCAGCGACAAATACCACTGTGTGAAAGAAAAAAAAAAAAGGTTCCCCTTGGTTGCTGTCATGCATCACTGTCTCAGTACCTTACTAAGTAATAAGAACCAGTTGTCTCACATGTGATGTGTTGTGCATGTTGTGGGCTTTAGGAACCTTTGGAAATTTATGGATACCACATCTCCTCCTACTGTTTTACCGTCATTGGGTTCTGCATTTGTTGGTGGTGGTGGGAGGCTGTCATCGTGTCTCATCTTCCGAACCAATACTTTCTGAGTATGTCAGCAACACAAAAAAAGAGGAATAACAGGAATTGTTCTTTCTGCCAAGGTGTTCATATAATAGACTTCTTTCTTGATATGAGCTGATACTGTAACATGCTCACAATCCTGATACAGTTTGTTTTTTTCTAAACTGCTTTTTTTCTTGTGCTCAGTCACCAATGTTTCCTTAGCACTTACAATAATGTCTAAGCAGTTGCTGGGTCAACTGTAGAACAAGCTCTTGCACCGCAATAACAGATATACAGTACTCACAATAAGAAATCACACTGGCAAAAACAGAGTCCCTGACAGAAACTTTATTTAAAAAAAAAATTTAAGATTTCATTCTGGTTTGAGAACACAAATGGTTAATATGTACAGAGGTCAACCTTAATCTTTTTTTTGCACTAGCCAGCAGGGCAAGTTGATTCAAAATTACACTAGCCCACAGATGGTTGCACTAGCCCTTAATCATAATGGTAAATTTTGATCACTTATACAGGAAGCAATGCAAGCCAAGAAATACTCTGATTATTGCACATTTATTCTGCTCCCACATTGCTTCCAGCTCCCCAGCAGAAAAAAAGACTGCAATGCCATCACACACAGTGAGCGCCCCACCCAACTGTTTTGTACCATGACCTCCTCTCTTCCTCTTTCTGAACCCCCCCCCACCCCAACCACCACAAAACCAGAGGACATCACAACAGCAAATATTCAGTCAAGCAGTCCTAGCTCTGCACACCCAATAGCTGACATCATGATGCACCTCACCACCACCCAAAGGACAATAAACAGAGTCAGGCAGAGAAAGACACTCTCAGCCCCCAACCTATAGTCAAAACTGGAGACCTGCACTTCTGGAAGTTTTTGTGCTGTCTCAAGTGAGCCAGGAGCACATCTAAGATTTCTTTGGGGTGGGGACTACACAAACCTAAGGGGCTTGGGAAAAAAGAAAACAATGACATTTTTATTTTATCAGCCCACGGGAAACAGTACACAGGCATAATGCTGCACTATCTCTATTTCTATATAGGATGATCCATGTACCCCAGGGATGCCTATTTTAAGCTTTCAAATTATCTATTTTATTAAAGTTTATTTTTGTACCATACATGATCCAAAGCTTTGTTTTTAGGATGAAAGGACATGCTGGGTGGGACTATATGAATGGTGATGGCTGGCATGGTCCATTTAGAAGAACTGAGGACACCCTACACTTGCCAGTAATGGCAGCTATGGCACTGTGGATGGTCATTACAGAGTCTGATCTGTAGTGGTGCCCAGTGAAAGAACAGAGTTAAGAGATTTGGAGGGGAGAGGGAGAAGGGGATAAAAGCCACCACCTGCAGAGTCGATCCTGTATACCTCTTTGCATTTTGTTATTGAAATGTTAGCTACAGCTACTCAAAATGTAGGGAAATGAGCGGCACTAGTCTGAATAATATGGGACAAATTTTTAGACAGACACACATTCAGAAAACTGGAAGCTACTGACTTAACGGCACTCAACCCTTGATCACACCTTGGACACTAGCTGAATGTCCTAACAGCGGAGTGATAATGACTCACATTTAGTCTTTTGTGGGATCCCCCTCTTGAACTGCCAGATAACTGCAGCTGTTAATCACACCATGCCATCTGGAACATTGAGAGAGATTAGCATGAGGACTAGAGCCTGCTAAAGTACAGTCTTTTTTAACTTCAACAACAGCCATGAAAATCTGCACTAGCCAAGACAGACAAGTAGAGTTAGCTGCACTAGCCCTGATAGAAACATAGAAGTTGATGGCAGATAAGGACCGCAAGGCCCATCCAGTCTGCCCATTTCTTTTTCTACCTTATAAATGTGCCATCGGCCTTTGCTCTGTCAGTGGCCTATCTATTCATACATAGAAACATAGACTTTGACGGCAGATAAGGACCACTTGGCCCACCCAGTTTGCCCATTTCCCTACCTACTGGATAAGCTGCAGATTCTAGTTAACCAACAGCCTACTTCCTACAACCCCCCACTATAATTGCCTTATGTCTGTCCCATGCATGTTTGAATTCACCCACCGTTTTAGACCCCACAACCTCCTCAGGAAGGCTGCTCCATGTGTCCACCACTCTCTCCGTGAAAAAGACATTCCTCACATTACCCCTGAGCCATCCCCCCCTCTAACTTTAAATTGTGCCCCCTTGTTCTTACACATCTCTTTTTCTGAAAGATGCTACCCTCCTGGACTTTGCTGATTCCTTTGAGGTACTTAAAAGTTTCTATCATGTCCCCCTGCCCTCCTTTCATCAAGGGTATACATTTTAAGCTCTCTCAGTCTCTCTTCATATGGTTTCTGATGTAGACCCTGCACCATTTTAGTTGCCCTCCTCTGGACTGCTTCCATCCTGTCTATGTCCTTGCGTAGATGAGGTCTCCAAAACTGCACGCAGTACTTCAGATGGGGTCTCACCAACTGTCTGTATAGAGGGATAACCACTTCCTTTTTCTACTTGTGATGCCCCTCCCTATGCATCCCAGTATCCCCTGGCTCTCCTTACTGACTTCTCACATTGCTTACCCACCTTTAGGTCATCTGACATGACTACACCCAGATCCTGCTCCATTACTGTTGTCGTTAGTACCTCCCCTGCTATTGTGTACTCTCTCCTGGATTTTATTTCTCAGGTGCATTACTTTGCACTTCTTTGCACTGAATCTAAGTTGCCATATGTCTGACCATTCCTCCAACCTTGCCAAGTCCCTTCTCATCCTTTCTACCCTCCTTGTGTATCAACTCTGTTACAGATCTTTGTGTCATCTGCAAAGAGGCATACCTTTCCTTCCAGACCCTCTGCAATGTCACCTATAAAGACGTTCAAGAGGACTGGACCCAATACTGAGCCCTGAGGTACTCCACTAGTAACCCCCTTTCTTCAGAATGTGTTCCATTCACTACTACCTTCTGTGTCCTGTTGTGCAGCCAGTTTGCTATCCAGGTTACCACCCTGGGACCCACTCCCAGGCTGGCTAACTTGACTATTAATCTTTTGTGCAGGACTGTGTCAAATGCCTTGCTAAAGTCTAAGTAGGCCATATCCACAGCCCCTCCCTGGTCTATTACTTTGGTCACCCAGTCAAAGAAATCCATTAGATTTGTCTGACATGACCTTCCTGCTGTGAATCCATGCTGCTTTGGATCCTGTGCCCTGCTGGCCTCTAGGTACTGAACAATTCTTTCTTTCAGAAGTGATTCCATCATTTTCCCCACCACTGAGGTCAAACTAACAGGTCTATAGTTTCCTGCTTCTGCCTTGCTCCCACTTTTGTGAAGGGGAATCACATCTGCCCTCCTCCAGTCCTCAGGTACCACCCCATCTTCCCATGATTTGTTAAAAAGTGTGGTTAGTGGTGTCACTAGGTCCTCCCTTAGCTCTTTTAGGATTCTAGGGTGAATCCCGTCAGGCCCCAATACTCATCTGTATTGCTCCCTTATGCCTATCCCATGCCTGTTTGAGCCCTGCACTGTATTCATAGCCACCACTTCCTGAGGTAGGCCATTCCATGCATCCACCACCCTTTCTGTGAAAAATAATTTCCTCACATTCCCCCTTAATCGGCCTCCCTCTAGTCTCATGCTGTGTCCTCTTGTCCTGCTATTTTCTTATATTTAAACATGTTAGAGTCTTTCACCTTGTTAATGCCCTTAAGGTGTCTGAATGTTTCGATCATATCACCTCTCTACCTTTGCTCAAGGGTATACATATTGAGCTCCATTAATCTGTCCTCATATGTCTTCTGATACAGTCCCTGCACCATTTTGGCTGCCCTCTCTGGACTGCCTCAATTTGTTAATGTCCTTGTGAAGTGTGGCTCCAGTACTGCACGAGTACCCAGATGGGGCTCAATCTAGTGTCTTGTAAAGAGGATTATTACTCTCCTCTTACGACTTGTGATACCCCTACTAATACACCCTAACATCCCCCAGCCTTACCTACTGCTTTAGAGGTCTGCTCGGATGATTTCAGGTCATCGGTGATGATGATGCCCAAGTCTCTTTCTTTCTTTGTGACTGCCAGCAACTCCCCTCTCAGCCTATAGGCGGCTTCAGGGTTTCTCTTCCCTATGTGCATGATCTTGCACTTCTTTGCATTAAATCCCAGTTGCCACTCTTCTGACCATTTTGCTAGTTTATCCAGATCTCTTACAGAAACATTGAGTGCACTAGGGTTTGAGCTAGTAAAACAATGTTAAGATTGACCCCTGAATATGTACTACTACTTCTACCTAGAAGTTATTTCCTAACAAGACTGTAAAAAAAAAAAATGGCACACACACAAGTGCTCAGAAAAGTGACAGCACTGCTCCCATGTCAACACAGTGAAAGTGAACCAGAGTGCGTCACATCTGGAAATTACTTTCTGGAATGGCGAGCCCCATCTGTCCGTATCCGGTTATTTGGTTTTCTTAAAAAAAATAAAAATTAAAAAACTCCACGGCATGCCGTTCTACATTAAACATTTAAGCAAGCATACTGCAGTCCTGTAAGTACAATTAAAAAAAAAAACACAGTCTATTCCAATAGCTCTTTAATGCATCAGTTAGGGATCAGGATAAAACAACAAAAAGTAGGGAAATATGACGTTAGGGTTTCCAACCCTAACATGCCATCTCCACCCTGGAGTCTGAAAATCAGGCATGAGGTGTGCCGTGGGGTCTCAAGCCTAATGCTCACCCCATTCTCATTCACTGTCCATATCTATGCTTATTTACTGATGGAATGGGGTGAGCGTTACGCTTGAGATCCTCACGGCATACCTCATGCCTGATTTTCTGACTCCAAGGTGGGGATGAGGTGTTAGGGTTGGAAACACTAACATCATATTTCCCTACTTTTGTCACTTTATCCTGAACCTTAACTGATACATTAACGTAGTTTTTTGCAAATAATATTTTATATATAGAGAGAAAAATGGATAGGTAAGTGTGTGTTATGGATTTTTTTCACACACCCGAGGTATGTGATGACCCATAAACCTCGGGAGCGAAGCTCGAGAGGTTTATGTGGTCATCACACACTGAGGGTGTGTGGAAAAAACAAACAAAAAAAAAAAAACATCAAACTTACCTATCCTTTATTTTTTATAATTGTTGGTGTGGAGGTTTAGACTGTTATTTCTAGCAGATTGAAAGAAAAAGACTTTTGTTAGCTAGAGTGCAGTTTTATTTTTGAAGAACTTGAACTGTTCATGAATAAAACACAGGTAAAAATACAGCAGTTGAAATACTTTCTGTGAAACAATGAAATGTAACAGTTTTACAGTCTTGTATTTGGGGAATGTCATATCAACCAGATTTCAGGTTACTATTAAGTGCCATATCAACCAGTTTTCGTGTTATTATTGCCTTTGGAGCATAACCTGAAATCCGGTTGATATGCATTTTTAACAAAACAGTAATTCGTTTGATATTTATGGTCACCAGTAAAATATATATATATATATATATACACACACACACACACACACATACATACACACACACACACACACACACACACATATATATATATATATATAATATGATACGCAACCCCCTACTGGAAATGTTTGCAATATTTTTAGCTCGAGTGCCAATTGACCCGATAACATTCATGAGTGATCTCATTGGGTCACCTGGCACGAGAAATTGCAGTTACATAAGAACTTACCATAACAGTAGATTTTAGAGAGGTTCCTGCAGTAGGTCTTCACATATAGGATTGCGCCCCTGGTGTCAGGTTCCAACGGCAAACTTGTAGCTAGCAATCATCAGCGGGGACTGCCCCCGACGTCAGGTGACGTGACATCAGGCAGACTATAAAAAGGGGCGGTCCCACGCCCGCCCTCCAGTTCTTTTCCACCGGAGACCTAAAGAAAGTTAAGTAGAAAGGAAGGAGTGATAACTCCTAGGATCATGCTTCCTATCTAGACCCAAGGGCTAGGCAGGATGAAAAATAAAGGAAACATTCCAGGAGCTGGGGGAAGGTGGGTGGGAAACTAGACTTACTGCAGGAACCTCTCTCGAAGATCTACTGTTATGGTAAGTTCTTACGTAACTGCAATATCTTACTTCGAGAGGGTTCCTGCAGTAGGTCTTCACATATAGGACTGAATATCCAGCAGTCCAAAAGAAAAATTCAGAGATAAAAGTTCCAGGAGAAGGAATTGTTTGCCAAATGGAGTACTGTCTTAGGACAAAAGACCTTGCAGGATCGCAAGGCCAAAACCGGTCCTGCGCCTAGAGGCAATGTCCAGACTGTAATGCTTAGTGAAGGTGTGGACAGACAACCAAGTGGCCGCTGCACAAATCTCGGCCGTGGACATATTCCTGAAAAAGGCAGTAGAGGTAGCAACACACTGAGTGGAGTGACCGTTAACCACCCCCAGAAGAGACTTTCCATGTTTTTCATAAGTGAAGTGGATGCAGTTAGCCAACCACCTAGATATAGTCTGTTTTGAAATGGCCTTACCCTGGCACTGGGGGGCAAAGGCCACAAAGAGCCGATTGGACTTACGGACCTCTTTAGTCCGGTTTGTGTAATACCTTAAGATTCGGTGCACATCTAAGGTGTGCAAAAGATATTCCCCCCTATTAGAATGCTGAGGATAACAGACCGGCAATTCCACACTCTGATTGAGAGTGGTTTCCGAAACCACCTTTGGAAGAAAGGATGGGTTAGTCCTAAGGACTACTCTGTCCCTATGAAAAATCAAATAGGGTTCCTTGCAGACGAATGCCTGAAGTTCTGAGACCCGTCTGGCCGAAGTGACAGCAACTAAAAACAAAGTCTTCCAGGAAAGGAAACGCATGTCACAATTTGAAGCTGGTTCAAAGGGAGGCAAGGTAAGCTTTTCTAACATAAAATTAAGATCCCAGGGAGGACAGGGGTACTGGACTGTAGGTTTTAAATGGAGGATACCTGCCAAAAAGGTTTTGGTGACCTCCAGTTGAGCAAGAGTTTTGCCCTCCACCGGCAGGTGGTAGGCCAACACCGCAGAGCGATGGACCTTGATGAAGGAATAACTAAGGCCGTCTCCGATAAATGCACGAGGCACTTGAACACCTGGGCGACCGAGCATGAAAAGGGATCTAAGCTCCTGGCTATGGCCCAGATCAAAAATTTTTTCCACTTCATGGCGTAGCTGGATCTGGTAGATGGTTTTCTGGCTTCCACCAAGATATGAGCAACCTGGGAGGAGACTCCGTAGCAGGAAGCCGCTATGTCCACAGGTGCCACGCATGAAGGTGGAGCGATTGAAGACTCGGATGCACCAGGGTGCCCTGCTCCTGTGTCAGAAGGTCATGAGACAATGGCAGGAGTATCGGAGGTTCTAGTGCCAGCTGTTGCAAAGTGGGAATCAAATCTGACGGGGCCACAGAGGGGCACTCAGAATCAAGTGTGCTCCTTCCGTCTGAAGTTTCAACAGAACCTTCTGAATGAGAGGAAAGGGAGGAAAAGCGTATAGAAACCTCTCTCTCCAAGAGAGAAACAGTGCGTCTCGCCAAAAAGCACCACGCCTGGGAACAAGTGAGCAAAAGCTGAGTAGTTTTGCGTTGAATGGGGAGGCGAACAGATCTACTTCCGGCTGACCCCATCAAAGAAAAAGACCTTCGACCACCTCCTGCTTTAACTCCCACTCGTGAGCCCTGGCCACTGATCGACTGAGACTGTCCTCCAAGACGCTGCTTACGCCTGGGACGTGGACTACTGTCAGGAAAAGGCTGTGCTGAATCGCCCAATACCAAACTCTCAATGCTTCCCTGCAGAGAGGGTATGAGCGAGTTCCTCCCTGTTTGCTGATATACCAGACTGTGGACATGTTGTCCATCTGGATGAGAAGTGATCCCGGTAGAAGATGTGACGAACGCCTGGAGAGCATAGAGGACTGCCCTTGTCTCCAGAACGTTGATGTGGAGCAGAAGCTCCTGAGTGGACCGAGACCCTTGTGTCCTGTGGTCACCCAGATAGTCTCCCCAACCCATGTCCGAAGTGTATGAGGTGAGGATCTGGGTGGTAGTTGGGCAGTAAAAGGGAGCTCCCACTAAACGGTTGGAAAGATCCTGCCACCAGCGAAGATCTTTCTGGAGGCTACTGGAGATCATGACCCGTTGGTTCATGTTGTCCGTCCTCTGGTCCCATTGGACTCGAAGAGACCACTGGGTGACCCTCATATGTAATCTGGCCAGGGGAACCGTAGAGATGGCCGCTACCATAAGTCCCAGGAGATGGAGCACAGCGTGTGCTGGGATCCATCGAACCTGGGCCACTAGGGTGGCTTGAGAAACTAAAGTCTCAGCTAGATCTAATGGCAGGAAAGCCTTTCTCTGGACTGTGTCTAGTACTGCTCCAATGAATTGGAGGCACTGAGAGGGTACTAGCTGGGACTTGGGGAAATTGACTGAGATGCCCAGCTGGACAAACAAGTCCAGAGTGAGAGAGAGGAGACTCTTTCAGGCTGTCTGAAGAGGGTGCTGAGAAGAGCTAGTTGTTCAGATACGGGAACACGCAAATGCCCTTGCGGTGAAGAAATGCGGCAACCACCGCCAAGCACTTGGTGAAAACCCGGGGAGCCGAGGAAAGGCCAAAGGGTAGTGCTCAGAATGAAAATGGTTCTCCTGGAAGGAGAAACGAAGGAAGCGGCGGTGGGACAGGAGGATGGGGATATGCAGGTAAGCATCCTGCAAATCTAGGGAGCACAGCCATGAGTTTGGTTGGAGCAGGGGAAGAAGACCCTGAGGGGTCAGCATGCGAAACTTCCTGTACTCGACAAAGAGGTTGAGCGTGCTGAGATCCAGGATCGGCTTCAGATCTCCAGTCTTCTTTGGAACTAGGAAGAAGTGGAAATAAAATCCCCTTCCTATTTGGTCTTGAGGGATTGGTTCTATGGCCCGTTTTTTGCAGGAAGGTCTGAATCTCCTGGAAGACTATGGGGATCTGATCCCTTGGATAAAAAGGCCGTCCCGGAGGGTGGGGTGCAGGGATCTCCGTGAACTCTATCGAGTGACCTTGTTGATTGAGTTCCATAGATCTGAGGTGGCGGCCCTCCATCCCACCAGGTGGAGGCCAAACCTCCCTGCTACCAGTTCCTCCTTGACGACTGGAGGTAGCAGGAGGAGGGGGAAGGAGTCAGGATGCCAAAGGGAGAGGAGCTTTGGCCTCGGAGGCAGGCTTGGGAAATTTTGCCCGAGGGGTATGGGCTCCAGATCCAGCGGCGCGTCATTTGCCCTGAGTCTTCTTCCATCGTCTTTGGCGACGAAAAGGCTGCTTCTTTTGCCCCATCCTATACATGGACTGTACGTCCCGCAGGGATTGTCCACTCTCCTGCAGCCCAGTTATTATATCCTTGGCGTCGCCGCCAAAAAGGATGGAACCCCTAAAAGGGGCGTCCAGGAGGGAAGACTGGACGGCCTGTGCTAAACCTGCGATCCTAAGCCAGGAAAGACGTTGGATGCAGATCCCCATAGCGGCAGCCCTAGCCACCAAATCTACCGAATTGTACGTTGCTCAAAGAGCATGACGACACGAACATTTGCCCATACGGACCTTGTCCGGTAGCTTGTTTCTGAGCATCTCATCTGGTACATCTTGAAGGTTCCTCTCGAGCTCTGAGAGGGAAGCCTTCTGGAAGGCCACCATATGTGACACATAGTTAAGGGACCAGATGGCACAGGAAGTAGAGGAATATATTTTCCTGCCAAACTGGTCCGATTGCCTTGAGTTCTTATCGGGAGGAGAGGAGCTCAACTGCTTGGGTTGTGCCGACTGGTCGTGAGCGGCCGTAATGACCACCGAGTTGGCCTTCGGATGAGATGTTAGATGTGGAATCCCTTCGGTGGGGGGTATGTGCGATCGGTCTTTCTGGATACAGCTGGAATAGAAGAGGGCTGTTGCCAGATAGTGGTGACCAGATCCTCATGAGGACCCATCCAGGGAGGGATGGGTAGAGGGTCTGTATTGGCCAGATCAAGGTGTTTCGCCAGTCTCTGGCGCTGGGGATCTACTTCTTTTGAAGGCCAGCCTTCTGCAGCCTGAACAGTCCTCAGAAGGTCACCGAAGGAGGGGTCTTCTGGAGGTGATTTAGGAGATTCCTTACGTGGAACTTCAACTGGAGACAGAGTGTCCTAAGGGTCAGAGTTAATGTCAGAGTCTGAAGGTTCGGAGCCGCTTGGGATGGACGGGTCCACCCCAGAGGAGCCCACCGGCAGGGAACCAGAAGCTCGTCCGTAAGGAATTGGTGGGAGAGGTGCCCTAGGCAAGGGAATGTCACCCACTGGATGCTGCTGTGGCTCCGTGAGAAGCTAGGTCCTGGCATCCTGCCACCATGCTGGGATTGCATCCCGATCAGTCGGCGGTGGAGGAGGAGGCTGGAAGCCTGGCTACTGCGGTTGTTGCCATGGAGGGTACTGGAATCCTGGCAATCCCGGAGGGTAACCATAGGGAGAATACCAAGGGTATACCGGCGTTCGGTATCCCAGCATCTGTGGCACAGGGCCTGGCATCGGGTAATGAGTTGCTGACGGAGGCCTGCCCGGCGGCGGATAATGGGAATCTGGCACCGGAAAAATGCCTGAAAGTTCTGCCAAACCTACCGGGGAAGGTGACGGAGGGCCACTGGGTGGTGTGGGATCAGGAAGGGCCCCCGAAGGTCCCAAAGGAAGAGGATCCATATTCGGATCCCGGGCCGGCAACGGACTCCTGTCTGTGGGCGGCAAAAGGCCAGGTGAATGGGATAACTCAGGTAATGACCCCAACGAAAGGTCCAAAAACGATCCTAAGGACAAGGCAGGATCAGGTGGTGAATCCCTGGGATGAAGCACCAAATGGATGAGGGGTCTCCTACTCGCATGCTCGTGCCGACGTCGGGATCCTCACCGGAGCCCGACGGGCAAGATATAGAGTCCGGGCGTATGACAGTGAATCCATCGTCCGACTTATCGGACCTGACTGGGCTGGCAGTAGCCAAGGGGCCGCCGCTAGGCTTAACGGTCATGGCCGTGCGCCCGTCGACAGAGTCAGAGGGCGACTTATCGGCAGTGCTGGGTGAAGAAGATGCAATAGACACCTTGAGAGAGGCTACCCCTGGCTGCACGCTCACCTCAGCAGGAGGGGGAGAAGGTGCCCCGCCCAAAGAAGCGGACGGGGTACCTGAAGAAGTACTCACAGTTTTTGAGGAAGCAGGCCTTTCACGTGGCAACGGACTCCTCTCCTGGCGCTTCTCCTCATCTTTCTTCTTTTTCCTCGGGGCCGCCGACCTTTCCCTTAGCTCCTGAAGCTTCTTTTCCATCGACACCAGCCATCGGGTAAGAAGGTGGGCCTCGAGGGACTGCTTGCATCTGGTCCGGGTGGCTTGATTAAAGCCCTGACAAATGGCATACTTGTCCAAGTTGTACTTGGGGCCTAGACACAGAAGGCAGCGGGAATGGTCGTCCCCGTGCGGGATTTGATTCGTGACTTAGAGAATCTCTTTGGGCGAGCCGACATACACCTCGGTCGGTTGATGGATGAAAACGGTTTTAGAAGAGAAAACCTTAAGAGTGACATGCAGGCGTTAGATCGCTGTTCTTACACGAGAGCCGAATGAACTGAGGCGACGGCGGGAAAGAACTGGAGGGTGGGCACGGGACCACCCCCTTTTATAGTCGGCCTGACGTCACGTTACCCGACGTCGGGGCGGTCCCCGCTAATGATTGCTAGCTACAAGTTTGCCGTTGGAACCCGATGCCAGGGGGCGCAGTCCTATATGTGAAGATCTACTGCAGGAACCCTCTTGAAGTAAGATCAAAAAATGTCGACAGTATTTCCAGTAGGGGGGTTGTGTATTCCATTTATGCCATACCTCCAAAACAGTGAAAAAAAAGTATTGAATTTCTTGCCATTTTTTGCTGATTGTAAAAAATCTAAAATAAATGAAACACCACTCATTTTGTAGATAGTTTTGTGCTGAACAAATTTCATGCTCACACAGTACCATGCTATCATTTTTCATTTTTGATTTATTTATTTCAGTTTAGGATTAATACCTTTGAGTCAAGGACTCGTTTTCAAAGGTTCCAAGTCAGTAGGGGACAAATACATTACAGATAGAACAAACAAAAAAACCAAAAACAGAAAAACAGTGAATCAAATTATCCAGTCAAGTACATAGCAATTTTATACATCTTAATTACACTGGTGCCAGAGTAGAGCTTTGGATAGGAGAGAAGGGGGGTACACTGTCCTAGTTGTTAACTGGATGGTCAGTAAACCAAAAAGACAGAGAAGGTAAGGTGGTCAGCCTTGATGAGGCCTCGTCAAAGGGGGGGGAGGGGAGGTGATCAGCCGAGGGAGGCATAGTCTGGGAGAAGCGTGCAGGGGGGAAAAGTAGGGGAGGTAGAGGTGGTGGTGGGGGGGATAGAGGGAAAATAGGGTGGATAAGGTGCACACTCAACTACGCATGCAGGTACAGGTCTTGGATGTGTCCAGATAGGATCTGAGCCCAGATTTGACAATTCCAATCTTGGTAGTATCAGTGAGGTCAGCTGGTAGTTCATTGTACCATTTTGGTCCATTTACAACATGGAATTCTGCGCAAGTTTCATACATTTGAAAGGGATCGTCAGCCTGTGGGAGGATGCACTTCTAGTGTATTTAGTAGGTACTGCCAGTTTGCCCAGGGTGGGGTACATAAGCCCAAGAAGCACTTTTTTTAGGAGGAGGCAGGTTTGGTATTGTACTCTAAGCTGGAGAGGGAGCCACCGGTTTCAGCATAGAGGGAGCAGGTGTGTGTGTCAAGAGAGGACCCCAGTGTTAGGCGGCATGCCTTGTTGAGTAGTGTACTAACCCTGTTGAGTGCAGTCTTTGTGCCAGCCCCATAGATAGGCAGCCCATAGTCGATGGACGACAGTACTGAACTACTGGTAGCAAGTTTGAGCGCCTCAGGAGTCACTGAGTGCCTATGTTGGAAGAGGACCCCAAGCTTTATGTTTGCTGTCTTGACTACAGAGTCTATGTGGCTTGAGAAAGTGAGTGTGTCGTCAAAGGTGATGCCTAGGTACTTGAACTTTGTTACTTGGTCTAGAACCTCACCCTTGTGATTGTGTATGAGCAGTGGTTGATATTTCTTTTTGCTTTGGGTTGTACAGAAAAGAATGCTTTTTGTTTTTTTTGTGGTTTAGTAGTAGTTTGTTTTGTGAGAACCAGGATTCAACTTGGAGGAAACTGCGCTGAAGTTCAGATGTAATGGGGTAATAGTCTTTACCAGCAACCGATATAACTGCATCATCAGCATACAGTACAGTCCGAGCTGAGCAAACCGATGGGGCTGAATTGATGAAGAGATTGAAGAGGAGTGGTCCAAGAATGGATCCCTGCGGGGCCCCAAGGGACACACCTTTAGATGCTGACAGAGTAGCTCCAATTTTGACATGTTGTGATCTGTTTGAGAGGTAACTGTCAAACCATGATACTGAGTCAGGGGATAAGCCTGTTGACTGAAGGCAGCTCAAGAGAAGACTGTGATTCACTGAGTCAAAGGCCTTTGTAAGATCAATGAAAACTGAACCCACAGCCTGCCCACGATCTAAAGCATTGTATAACTGGGAGGAGCAGTCAACAAGGGCAGTGTGTGTGGAATGCTTTTTTCCGAAGCCATGTTGCTGCGGGCAGAGTAGATTATATTTATCAAGATACTCTGTTAGCTGCTCAGAGACCATTCTTTCTAGTACTTTAGAGAGTGGGGCCAGGATGGATATTGGCCTGTAGTTGGATGTTAGTGTTTTGTCCCCAGCTTTGAAAACAGGTGTGACAATGGCCGACTTCCATGCATGCGGAAACACCCCTGACTTTAGAGAGGCATTAAATATTTTAAAGTTATTCACATTTGTTTGTCGAAAAAGTAAAAAAAAAAAAAAGGAATTTTCTGCCCTTTTTTTGGCTAATTTAAAAACAGTTGGGTAGCTATAAATGAGACACCACTCATTTTGTAGATATGTTTGTGCTGAACAACTTTCGTGCTCACAGTACCACGCTATAACTTTTCGTTTTAAAGTTATTCGCATTTGAATACGACTAGTACTGCTACTGAGGCTGAATATTCAAATAAGCTCTGAATTAGCCAATCTGGACTTACTATATGTATGTTTTAGACCTACAGTGAGGATATTGGACCTAGAGTGAGGATATTTCACCATCTTCACTCTAGGTCCCCAGGAAGCAAAAATATCAAGGATATCTTCCCTGAAATATACTCACAGGTGTGGCCGTCATGGGTGGCCCCTAGCGAACTGCTTGCAAAAAGTTTCTATGTGGTCCTAGTGCCTTGCGGCTATATGTTCCATAGGTGTGGCTTGATGAAACGGATATCCTTCGAAGATCTCAGATTTCTTCAACTGGCGGACTAGGGAGATGGATCAGGGGAAGGGAGTGGAAGTGGCCTATCTGGACCTCAGCAAGGCCTTTGACACTGTGACACACAGGAGGTTAGTAAAGAAACTAAGCAGCCTGGGTGTTGGGGAGAAACTGGTAAGCTGCATATCAAACTGGTTGAAAGGACAGGAAGAAGAGGGTGGTGGTAAGTGGCAGACACTCGTGGGATGGGAGAGTGAAAAGCAAGATGACACTGGGATCGGTATTGGGACCGGTCCTCTTCAATACCTTCATAAGTTGCTGAGGAGCTGTAGGGGAAGCTGTGCCTCCCTGTGGATGACACAAAAATATGCAACAGGGTAGACACTCAGGAACGGGCAGAGAGAATGCAAAGGGATCTGGGGAAACTACGGAAGTGGACAAGGCATAGCCCGAGCCTCATCAAGATGGCCACTCAGGCTTTCTGTCTCCCTGAAACCAAAATTCTGCAGCATCCAACAGTTTCCTAGGAACAAGTCTCATTCAAACATGAGGACCAACACCAGTTCAGTGGTGGGGGGGACTACACATCAGTGTTTGTATTTTTTACACAAATTCATTCAGTTTGGCATCTGCGTGTCAGAAAAGATTCTTGTCAGAAGCAGCATTCTAACCTGACTCTAGAATTGTGACGGCAATGTCCATCGATCATGTGGAGAGCATGTTCGCCCAGCTCCTGGCCGGCAGGAATCAGATATCGGACTCAACAGCCACAAATTCCAAGGCCATTAAGGAACTGGATACCAGACATCAGACTGCTGAGCAGAACTGTGCCAGCACTGACATTGTCACCCACAACCTTCAGGCACAACTACGGGAGCAAGCAAAGGTCATCCACTAACTGCAAGAAAAGGTGGATAATCTAGAAAATAGGGGGAGGTGTGATAATTTGCACTTTGTGGGACTGCTGGAGAAATACAGGTTACTCACCTGTAACAGGAGTTCTAGGAATGGTATATGTTGTTCATCCACACTGTCTGGCAGGTTCCTTGCCGCTTAAATCTTGCCGGAAGGTCTTCAAGCTGGTTCCCCACCCACCCACCCGGTGGTAAACTCGCCCGCCCCCCATGACGCCAGATCTAGCTCCGCCAGCCAGGGTTGTGCGCCGTTGGGGAGGTCGGGTGGGTCGTGTGGATGAACAACATATACCATTCCTAGAACTCCTGTTACAGGTGAGTAACCTGTATTTCTAGCGACATGGATGTGTTGTTCATCCACACTGTCTGGCAGAATCCTAGCAGTTCTCCGGGAGGAGGGAGACAAGGTGCACACCCCCTACTTAGGGAATAGAGACTGGAGAACCGATGCCCCAAAACCAGCATCCCGGTGTGACTCAAGATCAATGTGGTAATGGGTGATGAAGGTGTGTGCTGACTTCCAGGTAGCAGCCCTGCAGATTTCCTGGATAGGGACATCTCTGGAAGCAGCCACCGATGCAGCGGTATGGCGGGTAGAATGAGCTCTTATCCCTCTGGGAGGCTCCATGCCCGCCAACCTATAGCAGAGATCTATGCAGGAGGTGATCCACCTGCCTATCGTCCGCTTGGCTGCAGGTCTGCCAGGTGCGGCTTCAGCATAGGTGACAAACAGCTGGCGAACCTCTCCCCGAACTTCAGCCGTCCGCTCCTTACAATAAGCGAGCGCTCTTCTAGGGTCCAAAGTACGGAGCCTATATTCGGCCTCCGAGGTGTGACTGGGGTAGAACACAGGCAGAGTCAACACCTGGTTAAGGTGAAACTCCGACACCACCTTCGGAAGGAATTTCGGGTTGGGGCACAGGACAACCTTGTCCCTCTGGAAGACCAGATAGGGAGACTCGATGGAAAGCGCCTGGAGCTCTCCCATCCTTCTGGCTGACGTGATAGCCACCAAGAAGGCGGTCTTCCACGACAGGTGAAAGATGTCACACCTGTGCATCGGTTCGAATGGCTTGCCCATGAGCTTAGCCAATACCAGCAGTAGATCCCACGGAGGTGGAGGCTCTCGCAACGGAGGGGATATGTGATCAAGGCCTTTGAAAAGCACCGACCACCTTCTCCTGCACCACCAACTGCTTCCCGGCCCGCTCCCGGTAAGCAGAGATGGCTGCCAGGTGCACCTTAAGGGTTGTCGATCGAAGCCCTAGCTGAGAAAGGGACCACAGGTAGTCCAGTATGCTTGCCAAGGAACAGGACGAAGGGTCCAGGCCCTTGCCCTGACACTAAATGGAGGATCTCTTCCATTTGAAGGCATAGCATTTTCTGGTCGACTCCTTACGGGACGCCTCAACGACGTTGAGGACCTCGTCGGAAAGACCCAAGGCCTGGAACTCTAGCCACTCAGAAACCAGGCCGTCAGGTGCAGGGACTGAAGGTCCGGATGGAATACCTTCCCCTAACTGACTGTGATCAGGTCCGGGCGGTCTGGAAGCCGCCTCGGGAGCCTGGAGCTGAAACTGAGGAGATCTGGATACCAGAACTGGCGGGGCCAGTCTGGGGCTACCAGAATCACCTGTGCCTTGTCCCTCCTTGCATTGAGAAGCACCTTGTGGATCAAGGGAAATGGGGGAAAGGCGTAGAAGAGGCCTGGGGTCCACAGCCTCGAGAAGGCATCCCCTTGCAGCGAGCCCTGCTGAGGGGGGCGGGCATGAAACAGTCTCAACTTCGCATTCTCCCCGGAGGCAAACAGGTCCGCCTTAGGCGTGCCCCAGTGGGAGAAGAGATCTTGTACTACCTCCAGTAGGAGAGACCACTCGTGAGACGCAGCCCCTATCCGGCTTAGGGCATTGGCCAGGGTGTTGGAGGCTCCTGCCATGTGAATGGCGAGGAGATCCGCCTCCAGGCTGGGCACGAGAGACCAAATGCGGAGAGCTTCCCCGCACAAAGGCATGGAGCGCGTCCTGCCCTGGCGGTTTAGGTAGTACATGGTTGTGGTACTGTCCGTCTGGACCTGAACCACTTGACCCCGTAGAAACGGAGCAAAGGCGGTTAGGGCTAGACGAACCGCTCGAAGCTCCAGCAGGTTGATGTGGCATCGGGACTCCTGAGGGGACCAGAGGCTGTGCGCTCTGTGCTCCCCCAGATGGGCACCCCAACCCATCAGAGAGGCATCGGTCGAAAGAGAGACCATCGGCTCGGGGCAGACAAACAGGATGCCCTCCTGCAGATTTGCCGGAACGGTCCACCACTGGAGAGCGTTCCACATCTCCTGGGTCACTGTCACTAGCTGATCCAGCGGATCGAGGTACTGTGACCACTGGCTGGCCAGTCCCCACTGAAGGGGACGCATGTACCAGCAGGCCCAACGGACTACACTGGTGCAGGCCGCCATGAGGCCCAGGAGGCGCAGGAAGTCCCGGGCAGGGCGCGATTGCCCAACCTGAAATGACTGGGCAAAGGAGGAAAGAACCTCGGCCCTGTCCGCCGGGAGCCGTGCTCTGGCTCGAAGAAAGTCGAGCTCTGCCCCGATGAAATGTATCACCTGCTTTGGCACGAGTTCCGACTTGGCCTCGTTGATGAGGAGGCCAATCTGAGAGCAAACCTGGAGGGCCAGATCTCTGGACCGCTCCACCTCTGTTCTGGAGGGGGCTGCAATCAGCCAGTCGTCCAGGTAGGGGTACACCTGGACCCTTTGGCACCGCAGGAATGCTGTCACCACTGCCATGCATTTGGTGAAGACCCTGGGAGCTAGGGAGAGGCCAAAGAGCATGGCCCGGAACTCGTAAAGGGATCCCTCCACTCTGAGGCAGAGGAATCTCTGATGTGACGGACAGATTGGGACGTGAAAGAACGCGTCCTGGAGGTCCAGGGAACAGAACCACACGCCTCGTTCCAAGGATGGGATTATCTGAGCCAGAGTGACCATCCTGAAGGTCCGAGACCTTAGGAACCTGTTCAGGTCGTGCAGGTCGAGAATGGGGCGCCAGCCCCCCCGTCCATTTTGGGACCAGGAAATACCTGGACACAAACCCCGGTCTGGAGGAGGATCCACCACCTTCCTGATCACCTCTTTTTCGAGGAGCAGGGCAATATCGGCTCGAGGCCAAAAGCGAGGCTGACCCCTGCGGGCTCCGAGGGGCGACGGCTCTAAGGGTGGAGCCTGCTCGAACTCCAGAGGCAGGCCCTTCCTACCACCTCCACACCCAGCGGTCCGTGGTGATAGCGGACCAGGCAGAAAGGAAGTGAGCGGAGCCGTCCCCACGGGGAACCCAGGGGAGGACGGTTGGGGCGACACCCTCAACCCGTCCACTGGGCAGGCTTGGAGGAGGGACCGCCGAGGGACCTCCTGGGCCTTTACCTCCCTGCCTTACTAGAGGAAGCCCGGGCTTGGGTTTGGGATGCCAAGCGCGAGCCTGCTGGCCCTGGTGCTGGTGCTGTTGGGCCGGACGTGTCGCAGGCGCAGAAGGACGAAAGGGCTTGTGCTGCTGCTGTCGGCGGCCTTTGTCCTTCTGGGCGGAGGTGACAGAGTCCAGAGTGGCATTGGGCTTCTCGATCCGCTGGAGGTGACCTTCCACTCCAGGGCCGAAGAGGTCGGTCCCCAAGAAGGGGACGTCCGCCAGTTTGTGCTGGGTATCCGCCTTAAAGGTGGATATCCTCAGCCATCCTCTGCGGCGCATGGCCACCGTGGCCACAACCAATCTGGCACAGGAGTCACCTATGTCCAGAGCTGTTTGGAGCTGCTGCTTCGCCACCGCCCTACCCTGGTCCCGAACCTGCCGGACCGTGGTCTGCAGGTCGGCCGGGAGATGAGGGATCACCTCATCCAGGGAGCCCAAGAGGGCGTGGGAGAAGTGTGCCATCAGCACGGCTGAGCTGGCCTGGCGGAGGCCAAGGGAGGACGCAGCGTACACCTTGCGCCTGGCGTAGTCCAGCTTTTTGGACTCCTTGTCGGGGGGCTTGTCCACGTCCCTAGCATTCCCGGAACGCCAGAAAACGCTGTCGGTGACCAACCCCTCGGCAGAGGGGTGTTCCGAAAACCCAGGCAAAGAGTCGGTAGGGACCGCATACTTCCTGGCCATCCTGGCCGAGGGCGCATGGCAGGAAGCAGGCCGCTGCCAAAGCTCCAAGGTTGGGCCTAGAATGGCCACAGCCACCGGAAAGGCCTCCGTGGGTGAACCCCCTCGGTCCAGTATCTCCGTCAGGGGATACTTGGCCCGTTTGGATACGGGCACGAGCTGCATCCCAGTGTACTCCGAGATGAGCCGAAGCAGACCTATGAAGGACAATGGGCTTTCGTCCAGTGACTGGCCCACGGAGGGCTCCAGGTCAACCAGCCTGGAGAACAGGGAGGAGTCATCGTCGGACTCCGAGGAGTCCACGAAGAGCTGCCTAGGGCCTGAGCCACCCTCCACCTGCCGAGGACAGTCGGGAGTGAGGGTGACCGACAACCTGTGGGGCAGGCCTTGACCAGAGTCCTTGGTCGGCGCCC
Organism: Neoceratodus forsteri; assembly: GCA_016271365.2. Classification (NCBI taxonomy): domain Eukaryota; kingdom Metazoa; phylum Chordata; order Ceratodontiformes; family Ceratodontidae; genus Neoceratodus; species Neoceratodus forsteri. The sequence continues at coordinate 779,922,503 of CM057454.1, forward strand.
CCGATTTCGGTTGTGGAGGCGGAGGTTCCACCACAATCGGTGGGGCAGCAGGTTTCGGCCGAACAACCGGCCCAGATTTGGGCATCTCGACAGCAGCGAGAGGTTGTTTCGGCCACTCGGGTGACAGCCACTTGATAGCCGGGGAAGGAGTCGGTGTCGACTTGCTCCCGGACAAAAGTAACTGCTGCCACATCAGGTCCTGGTAGCGTCGACGTAATTTGCGTCGAAGCCTCTCCTCATCCGAGGAGGAAGACGAGGACCAGCGGCGTCGCCGCTTACCTCGGTGCCGAGACCGAGACCGCCGATGTCGGTGGGATCGGCTGGACCGAGAAGAAGTCCGAGACCAGGATCCTCGGTGTTTCCGAGGACGGGCCTGGGAAGGAGCGGGGGACAACCGCTCTTCCCTCGGCTCGGACACCTTAACCGGGGACTGCTGCACCGGGAGCGCAGGCAGATCCTCGGTCTCCACCGGGGGAACGGGCGAAGAAGGGTTGTCAGCTTTACTAGTCGACAACCCGTCCGACGGGTCGAGAAAAATCTCGACCGCGTCGACGGGAGTCTCGGCCGGCTGACCTGATGGGGACGCCGAGAAGCCAGCGGCCTTAGCCGCAACCTCGACCGAAGTCGACAGTCGGCTGTCCGGGGAAGGGGACCTCTCCCGCTCCCACGAACGCCCACGATGGGACTTTCCTCTCGGTCCAAAAAGAAGGATTCCAAAGGTATGTCCCGATGGCCCCTCTCCCTTCGTGGAAAGAGATTGGCAAAGCTCCTTGAACGAAGCAGAATAGGAGGTACCCAAAGAGAGTGGGATAAATGCCGCGACCGAGGAGGAGGAAGATGCGTGGGCCGCCTCCTCGAGGTGGATCATCTGCTCTAGCTGCTCAGCCGAGCTAGCCGCCGCGGTAACCGCCCAACGGGCCTCTTTCGACTTCACCGGCGGGTAGCGCTTCTCGGAGCGCCCAAGCTTCAACCGGGCAGCGTGGTCCTCCAAGACGTTGGCCGAGAGCGAACAGCATGACTCGTAGAGGCCTGTGGGTCGGTTCTAGGCTGAGGCAGTAGACACACGTGGAGTGCGGATCCGCCCTGGACATCTTCGGCCCACAAGGGCATCGCCGAAAACCGGGAGTCGATTTGTCCATCACAGCCGTGAGGGAAAAAGATGACCGAAGTCTTGAAAATTTTAAAACGAGTTTTGGATGAACCGAAGAATTAGGATCCAGTCTATCATGCAGAGCGTTAAGGAGGGAACCTGAGCTTCCAGCAGTAAGGAAGATCTGGCATCATGGAGTGGAGCCGAGAGTTTTACCACCCGGGTGGGTGGGAGGAGCCAGCTTGAAGACCTTCCGGCAAGATTTAAAGCGGCAAGGAACCTGCCAGACAGTGTGGATGAACAACATATCCATGTCCCTAGAAAGCTGAATTTAATAGTACGAATCAGATTTCTCTGCCATATCCTGCCATTTCTCGTCAAGCTTCCCAGCGACCAGAGGTTTGAAACTGAGCAAGCCCACAGGTCTTCATCCCCACCATGTAAGAAAGGCGAGAGACTGAGACCCATCCTTGCCAAGTTCTTACGGTACCAGGTTAAGAAGGACATACTGAGGCCTGGCCTGCTGACGCAGCGGTTGGAATTTCCGCTTGCGACGCCGATGACCCAGGTTCGAGAATGGACCCAGGAGTCAGAGGTCCAGCCGGAGGAAGAAGGACTGAGCGTCCTTGGGACTGCCTCTTCTCCAGGAGATGGGGATGTGTCCGGCGCGCTGACTTCTCAAGGAGGTTGAAGTGCTGTACAGCTGGCGCCAGAATGGGGGTGGGTTGGACACTGGTCGCCATTGCAAGTCCCTGCCCCGAGCATCAGCATGTGCAAAACTGCCAGCCCTGGCATGATGCCCCTGCACTACTGCCGCCCTCACTGCCCTACATGTCCACCGGGGCCCTCTCCGTGGCTCTGACCTGGGGGGTATGCCGGGCTAGCCTACAATGACATTGGGGGTAAGCCTGCATGGGGGTGTAGATGGGTACAGGCCGGCCTCCGGTGGGAGGATTAGGGGGCCGAGCACATAAAGAATGCAAAAAAGAAGGACATACCGAGACAAGCCAGAGAGCTGAGACATCTTGAGTGGTAGGGTCACTTCGTCATGATATTTCAGGACTTTTCAAAAGACCTGATGAATTGCCGGAGAGCTTGCACAGCGGTGAGACAGCAACTCCCATCAAATAGGCGTCCAATTCACACTGAGGTATCTGGCTCTACTATGTATAGAGACCAATGTGGTGTCTAGGGTCTTCAACACCCCGGAGGCAGCAACAGCATTTATCAACGACCAGTGGCCCAGGGAGGCAGGGAACACCACGCAACCCAGAGGACTCAAAATCGCAGACCTCACACCCATCTCCAATGCGGCTCTGATGGGCACTACTCCAGCAGATCAAACAGGACACCCTTACACCTCACCAGAGGGCCTGACAGAAGAACAATGGTCAATGCCTCCAAAATCTAAACAGAGAAATAGGACACAGACTAGGAGCTGAAAGGAAAGGTCTCTCACACCAGTCCGATCCCGCAGCCACAGCAGAGGTTAGGACAAATCCAGAGAAGAAAAAACTCAGCTCTCAACCCTGCAGACATCAAACCATTATGCCCCGTTAAACTCGGAAGCCCCTGATGCAGCTCAAACAGGGGCAGCACAACGGAACTGCCTCTGCTGCTGCCAACAGTCTCAGCAGCCCCACCAGAGATCACATAGCCTGCAGAAGGAAAAGTGCCAACCCCTACTCTGACCTCTTAGACTGAGGTGGTGGCAACCTCAGTCTTACTCCCCACATCAAATTCTTCAGACCCTGATGATACAGTGAGCACAGTACAATAGGGACCAGATGTGGAAATGCCCAGACAAGGTACTGCTTTTTACTATTCACAATTCCTACTTCCTGCCACTGACGCTTCTCGATGATTACTGTGTGAATGTACAACAGTGCCAGCGCCCTCACAGAGGTGAGAAAAAATTAAACATCTATATTCCCCATTGTATGGCAAAACTACCCAACGCTACCCTGTTACAATCATGGTGATGTGGCAGCACGACGGATAACAAAACCAGACTCTCGATCAATCTGCATCTCCCCTTTCACATAAGTGTAACCACTAGCAAATCCAGAACTCTCCCGGATTAAATGTGCAAACGTGCACTTCACCTTGACCTGTGGTCTGCGAACACCAAGCAAGCTTTGCTGGTTCATCCAGCTGCCTTCCAAGCTCTCATATGCAAGCACCCATGCTCAGGAGAAGCACTTAATTCTAAACCTTGCCCTGCTTGGATACCCCTGGCTGCCACTGAAAAGTATATCAAACCTCCGTGCAGACAAAATCCCATCTGCAGTGCACACCTCCCACCCCACTACTCTCGCAGATGCACAACCCTGCACTATGGAATTACAGCTGGCTCCAAAACTACGACTGTCTTTCAAAACCTGCAGCAATGTAACTCTCCATAGAATGCTCCGTTTCAGCTCTTTGCCTTATCTATCAGCAAATGCCCATGTTGTCAGTGTCCATGGAGCTGTAAAGAGATCCGCTGCCTTTTGGTACATAGGCTGCATGCTAATCAAACTGCTGCATATAACTAGCTCTGCATATGACCGATTCCTGCACGTGGACTGCTATGTAGCCCATGTTTCTAAAGCAGACCTGCCTTTGTATGAAGACTCATGCAATCACGTGTACTGGTTCACCAAGCAATGCAGTAGATCAATATACCGAGTGGCAACCATGGCTACAGCTAATAATTAAGAACTGATCACAACGGAAAACGTCTCCTCATTTACTTGTGCCTGGCCTTCACACAGTAGAGGGGTTGGATACCTTCACTGCAGCGCAGAACTTAAATACTAAGGTCATCCCTCTCTAAGGACATGGTGTGGGAAGGGCCACCCTCCCCCAACCTCATTATTAAAGACTCCGGCACAAATTTCTGAACAGCTAATTTCCACAGCAGCAGTTTGGGATTTGCAGAAGCTCCATCATCAGCAAGAACTCTCTAGTATAATTTTCATTATACTAGCAAATGACTATTTCACAAGTCGTTTTGTGCGTCTGCTACATCCCATTCCAGGAGGACAGCAACATAGGTTACTTGGTTCTGTGATTTCCCATACCCTTGGCTCACCACTAGGCTCACTCACAAGAAGTAGAGCCGAGAATAAGGTGACAATCAAAGGGGAAGTCAGGGGAGGCACTCCATGCCTGTGACTTCCTGCCATGCTTCTCATTCTGACACCACAGACTGGATGGACCAAGTGGTTCTTACCTTCTGTCAAATTCGATGCTCTATGTTTCTACCACCACCCTTAGCTGGTACACAGCTCAGACACAAGCAGGCTGATGGTCCTATAGAGATCAGCTCTATGTATGCCATGCCTAATGCAGTTACATGCTTATAACCCCCCCATGGCCTGGCTTCCAAACAGTGGTGATGCAGACGGGACACTGTCACACATCCGGAGCTCTATGATCCCCCCCATTTCCTATCTGCCACGGTAGAGGGGAAAATGATGATTCATAGTAGGGGGTAGCTTAACAGCCCTGCGAATGCATGGCAGACCTCAGAGACAGGAGCAATCCTGTATAGAGGGCACCTCACAGTAGGCATTAACTGCTATTTCAGTGCACCCCTGTGGGCCAGAGTGGTAGTGGAGGTGCTGGAAGTGAGCCCCTCTTCATGCTATACTTTTGCTCAGTATTCACAAAAGAAGAAGAGGATGAGTTACCTAAACCAAACAGTAGAAGCACTCTGGATAGTGGGGTTGACGCCAGTCCATTTACAGAAAAAAGAGCACTGAAAGAACTCCTAAAACTCAAGGTGGACAAAGCAATGCGGCCTGACGATTCACCTAGAATCCTAAAAGAGCTAAGAGAGGACCTAGTGACACCACTAACCACACTTTTAACAAATCATGGGAAAATGGGGTGGTACCCGAGGACTGGAGGAGGGCGGATGTGATTCCTTCAAAAGTGGAGCAAGGCAGAAGCAGGAAACTATAGACCTGTTAGTTTGACCTCAATGGTGGGGAAATGATGGAATCACTTCTGAAAGAAAAGGAATTGTTGGAGTGGCACAAGCAGGCCAGCGGGCACAGGACCCAAAGCAGCATGGATTCACAGCAGGAAGGTCATGTCAGACTAATCTAATCAATTTCTTTGACTGGGTGACCAAAGTAATAGACCAGGAGGGCTGTGGATATGGCCACCTAGACTTTAGCAAGGCATTTGACACAGTCCCAGACAAAAGATTAATAATCAAGTTAGCCAGCCTGGGAGTGGTCCCAGGGTGGTAGCCTGGCAAACTGGCTGCACAACAGGACACAGAAGGTAATAGTGAATGGAACACATTCTGAAGAAAGGGGTTACTAGTGGAGTACCTCAGGCTCAGTACTGAGTCCAGTCCTCTTAACATCTTTATAGGTGACATTGCAGAGGGTCTGAAGGAAAGGTATACCTCTTTGCAGATGACACAAAGATCTGTAACAGAGCTGATACACAAGGGGGGGTAGAAAGGATGAGAAGTGACCTGGCAAGGTTGGAGGAATGGTTAGACATATGGCAACTTAGATTCAATGCAAAGAAGTGCAAAGTAATGCACCTGGGAAATAAAAATCCAGGCGAAGAGTACACCATAGCAGGGGAGGTACTAACGACAACAATAATGGAAAGTGAACTGGGTGTAGTCATATCAGATGACCTAATGGTGGGTAAGCAATGTGAGAAGTCAGTAAGAGAGCAGGGGATACTGGGATGCATAGGAAGGCATCACAAGTAGAAAAAGGAAGTGGTTATCCCTCTATACAGACAGTTGGTGAGACCCCATCTGGAGTACTGCGTGAGTTTTGAGACCTCATCTACGCAAGGACATAGACAGGATGGAAGCAGTCCAGAGGAGGGCAACTAAAATGGTGCAGGGTCTACATCAGAAACCATATGAAGAGAGACTGAGAGAGCTTAATATGTATACCCTTGATGAAAGGAGGGACAGGGGACATGACAGAAACTTTTAAGTACTTCAAGGGAATCAACAAAGTCCAGGAGGGTAGCATCTTTCAGAAAAAGAGATGTGTAAGAACAAGGGGGCACAATTTAAAGTTAGAAGGGGTACAGCTCGGGGTAATGTGAGGAAATTATTTTTCATGGAGAGAGTGGTGGATGCATGGAACCGCCTTCCTGGAAAGGTTGTGGGGTCTAAAACAGTGGGTGAATTCAAACATGCATGGGACAGACATAAAGCAATTATAGTGGGGGGTTGCAGAAAGTAGGCTGTTGGTTAACTAGAATCTGCAGCTTATCCAATAGGTAGGGAAATGGGCAGACTGGGTGGGCCAAGTGGTCCTTATCTGCCATCAAAGTCTATGTTTCTATGTTTATACTAGTCTAAGCCAAGCACTTGCTCCGCAGTACTCCCAAACAGTGATGTATCCTCTGAGCTCATTCATACCCATCACCCCAAGGGGATGGGGAAGAAAGATCAGCACTGCCCACGGCACTCCAATGTGACACATGACGGAGACACCGGCAACAGAACTTCACTGGGCTCCTCTCTTCAAAGCCTAAATCCCAACTGAACCCTCAGAACACAAATGGCTGCCCCCGCGGAGACCTCTTGGCCACAAACCCCCCACCTCATAATGCAATAGTCCTTATTTTCTCCTGTGAGATGCTGTAACTTTTTCTTTTTGAGGAGAGACCTGAACTAGTTCCCCCACATTTTTTTTTTTTTGGGCTATCACTCTTTCCCTCCTGGCTGGCTCCCTATCATGCCTGCTCCGTCCACCCCTGTCACCCAGGCTTCTCTTGGGACTTATCTGGCCTTCACTCCTGCAGCTTACCTGCCCCCCCCACCCTCCTTAGTGGGATAGTGGGGAGCAACCTCAAACTGGCAGTCCACGGGTCCAGCGGCTGTGCCCAAGTCTGTAGGTGCGAGGCCTGCAGTCATAAATGCTAGCCAGGAGTGGTTCTCAAATGCTAGTCAGGCATCTTTCTCCCCTTTTCAGTGCCTCCTCCTCCTCCCTTGTGGTGTGCAATGATGTTAATGGCGGTGCCACGTATGCTCCCATGCGTGATGAGCTGGATGTCTGCCCTCCGCTGCCCTGGTGTGCTAGTCCCAGCCTCCGTTAGGGGCTACTGCTGCTCTGGATGCCTCAACACTCTCAAGGAGAACAGTCCTGTGATTCTCTATCCCGCCGCTGACCCTCTGGTGCCAGAGTTCGCTCGCAAATAAGGGTTGTCCACGCCACTGCTACAGGTGCACCAGCGGACTGGTCACTTCCCAAGCATTAAATGGCAACAGTATATTATGATTTACCCATGACTACGAATCCAGAAAAACAGCAATCTAGGTTTCCAGAGAGCAGTGTATAACTTCATGGCTCACTCACGTCTTCTAGGCTAACGTCCATGAGAGCAAGTAACATAGAAACATAGACTTTGACGGCAGATAAGGACCGCTTGGCCTACCTAGTCTGCCCATTTCCCTACCTACAGGATAAGCCACAGATCCTAGTTAACCAACAGCCTATTTCTTCCTACCCCCCACAAGAATTGCCTTATGTCTAGCCCATGTATTCTTGAATTCTCCCACAGTTTTAGACCCCACAACGTCCTCAGGAAGGCTGTTCCATACATCCACTACCCTCTCTGTGAAAAAATATTTCCTTCCCTTGCCCCTGAACCGCCCCCCCTCCATCTGTAAATTGTGTCCCCTTGTTCTTGCATATCTCTTTTTCTGAAAGATGCTACCCTCTTGGACTTTACTGATTCCACTGAGGTACTTAAACGTTTCTATCATGTCCCTCCTCTCCCTCCTTTCCTCAAGGATATACATATTAAGCTCTTTTAGTCTCTCCTCGTATGGCTTCTCTTGCAGACCCTGCACCATTCTAGTTGCCCTCCTCTGGACTGCCTCTATCCTGTCTATGTCCTTGTGGAGATGGGGTCTCCAGAACTGGACGCAGTACTCCACATGGGGTCTCACCAACTGTCTGTAAAGAGGGATAACAACTTCCTGTTTTCTGCTGGTGATGCCTCTCCCTATGCGTCCCTGTATATCCTCAGCTCTCCCTACTGCCTTCTCACATTGCTTGCTAACCTTAAGGTCATCTGATATGATTACCCCCAGGTCCCTTTCCTTTTTTGGTTTTGTTACTAACCCCCATTGTCTAATCTTCCCCTGGGTTTTTGTTTCCCAGGTGCATTATTTTGCACTTCTTTGCATTGAATCCTAGCTGCCATACTTCCGACCACTCCTCCAACCTTGCCAAGTCCTATCTCATCCTTTCCATGCCTCCTTGTGTATCAACCCTGTTGCAGATCTTTGTGTCATCTGCAAAAAGGCAAACTTTTCCTTCTAGTCCCCCTGCAATGTCACTTATAAAGACATTAAAATGGACTGGACCCAGTACTGAACCCTGCGGTACCCCACTAGTAACCCCTCTTTCTTCAGAGTGGACTCCATGTACAATTACCTTCTGCGTCCTGTTGTCCAGCCAATGTTTTATCCAGGCTACCACCCTGGGACCCACTCCCAGGCTGGTTAATCTGACTATTAATCTTTTGTGTGGGACTGTGTCAAATGCCTTGCTAAAGTCTAGGTAGGCCATGTCCACAGCCCCTCCCTGGTCTACTACTTTGGTCACCCAGTCAAAGAAATCAATTAGATTCGTCTGACATGACCTTCCCTGCCAGAACCCATGCTGCCTTGGGTCCTGTGCCCCACTGGCCTCTAGGTACTCAACAATTCTTTCTTTCAGAAGTGATTCCATCACTTTCCCTACCACAGAGGTCAAACTGACAGGTCCGTGGTTTCCTGCCTCTGTCTTGGTCCCACTTTTGTGAAGGGGAATCACATCCGCCTTCCTCCAGTCCTCAGGTACCACACCATCCTCCCATGATTTGTTAAAAGGGTAGTCAGTGGTTTCACTAGTTCTCCCTTAATTCTTTTAGAATTCTGGGGTGAATTCCATCAGGCCCCATTGCTTTGTCCACCTTCAGTTTTAGGAGTTCTTTCAGAACCCTTTCTTCTGTGAAAGGACTGGGATCGACCCCCCTCCCCAGAGTGCTTCTGCTAATTGGATTAGGCACTTCCCCCTCCTCTTTTGTGAATACGGAGCAGAAATATTCATTCAGTATCCCTGCTTTTTCACTATCCCCCTCTGCCCACCCACCGTTCATTCTATTCAGCCTCACTATCCTTCCTTTGTCTTTCTACGCTCCCTGATGTACCTATAAAAGGTCTTATCCCCCTTCTTAACCGAGTTGGCTATCCTTTCCTCAGTTTGGGCCTTTGCTATTCTGACTTCCCTCCCTGATTCCTTCTGCCTTAACTGGTACAGCTCTCTGTCCTGCTCCTTCTGTGTTTCCTTATATTTCCTGAATGCTATCTTTTTCTCCCTGACTTTCCCCGCCACCTCTTTTAAGACCCATAGCGGCTTTTTCTTTCATTTTGATTTGTTTATGTGCTTCACACAAAGGCTTGTTGCCTCTGTGATGGCAGTTTTGATGATTCCCCATTGTTGCTCCACCCTTCCTTCTAGCCCGTTCGCTAGCGCTTTTCTGAGGCACTCTCCCATCTTGCCAAAGTCAGCCCTCCTGAAGTCCAGTACCCTCACTTTTGTATGGCTTGACTCTGTAGCGGAGTTTAACGTGAACCACACTGTTCGATGGTCACTTGTTCCCAGATGGCAACCCACTTCTAGATCTGAGATCCTCTCACTGTCCCCATTTGAGAGTACGAGGTCTAAGATTGCTCTCTCACGAGTGGGTTCCGAAACTAGCTGTCTGAGGCATGACACCTGTAGGGCATCGAGAATAGCCCTGTTCTTGGATGTGGCTGCAGCAAGTGTGCTACAGTTAACATCTGGCATATTCAGGTCTCCCATCAACAGTATCTCCCTTTCTCTGCCATCCTAAGGATGCCTCCTATCATATCCTTGTCCATTACCTCCCCCTGAACTGGGGGTCTGTATACAACCCCTGTGTGGATTGTGGTGCCACTTCCAGTCTCCAAGGTGATCCACAGTGCCTCCTCTCCTCCCCGTTTACTCTTTTGTTCAGTTGCTTTTATCCCTTCCTTTACATAGAGAGCTACTCCTCCCCCTATTCTCCCCTCCCTGTCTCTCCTGTAGGTTACGTACCCTGGTATGTTAACATCCCAGTCATGGTTCTCTGTGTACCATGTTTCTGTGACTGCTACGATATCCAGTCATCCTTCTTCCATCAAGGCCACAAGTTCAGGGAGCTTGTTGCCCAGGCTACGGCATTGGTACTCATTATCCTCCATTTCCTGATGGCCTTACTCCTTTTGCCCCATCCCTGTCTTTCTTGCCTTTGTCACTTTTTCCATTTACCCTGCCCTTCTCCCATCGACATCTCTATGTTGGTGTTTACTGCACTTACTACCGTGACTTTTTTTGGGGGCTAGATTTCCCTGCTCCTTTACAGTGCCTCCCACCTTGGCTAGTGTAAATACTTGCCAATGAAGCAATTAAACCTATCACCTAGGATCCTGGTTCCCCTCCTGGACAGATGCAGCCCATCATGCCAGAATAGGCTTGCATCACTCCAGGTGGACCCCCAGTCCCCAATGAAGCCAAATCCCTGAGCGCTGCACCAGTTTTTCAACCACTGATTGAATCCCATGGTGTGGGGCACCCTAACCTCTCATACGCCATAGACAGGCAGCACCTCCGAGAAGGTTACCGTGCATGCTACTTGTCTAAGGCCCCTCCCCAATTCCACAAACTCTTCCTGCACTGCTCTGATCCTATTCTTAGCCAGGTCATTTGTCCCTAGGTGGACAATGACATCCAACTCCCTCCCCTGTGCAGCTGCTCTGGCAATCCTGAGGATTCGCTCCCTGTCCCTTCAAGCCATGGCGCCAGGCAGGCACCTTACCTCCCTCTCCCCTTCCTCCCCCAGTTTTACCTTCCTAACAATGGAGTCCCCCACCAGGAGTTGTTTACTTCCCCTGTGGGGTCCCATGCCACCCTCCTGTGGGTCTCCTTTGTGGAGGTCCCCAGCATCCTCCTTGGTCTCCACTGTGGGTGCCTCCATAGAGGAACCACACTTTGCCAGAATGGCATAAGAATTGTGGAGAGGTACAACTGGAGGGATGCGCCTCTGTTCCACCACCCTCATCCTCCCTGAGCCCACTGTGGTCCAACCGCTCCTCTTTCTTGGCAACCTGAGGCAACGACAGTGGCCCTGGTGGTCCCTGGATGGAAGAGGAGGTCCCACAAATCCTGGCCAACTCAGCCTGGAGATGAGCAACATCCCCCCTCAGCCCAGAGAGGTGCCTGCAGATGGGACAACACCGCATCCTCCAGAACATCTCCTGAAAGACTGCTGCTCCACAGCCACTGCACTGGGTTGTGGATGCATGGAACGGCCTTCTGGAGGAGGTTGTGGAGTCAAAAACAGTGGTGGAATTCAAGCATGCATGGGACAGTCATAAGGCAATTCTGTGGGTGGGGGTAGGAAAAAGTAGGCTGCTGGTTAACTAGGATCTGCAGCTTATCCATTAGGTAGGGAAATGGGCAGATTGGGTGGGCCAAGTGGTCCTTATCTGCCATCAAATTCTATGTTTCTATGTTATTTCTGGCCCCTTCACTATTGTTTGGAATCCTTACTCTTTCCACTTACTTACTGCCTCTGTGCCCTTTGAGCTCCTGACGGTCCTGTTCTGAGACAGAAGATACTACATTTCTCAGCAGACCCCTTACTTGCTTAGAGGCAGACCTCCAGCAGCTAGAGGGGGTCAGAGAGCTACTCTTGCCCTTCTAGGATGGTGTGTCCTTGGTGGCTCTGTGATCACTCACTTCCTGCTCCCAAACAGGAAGTTCCTATTGTCAGTCAAATCCTGTGCCTATAAAAGTAGAACTAGCTTTGGGTGGGAGGGAAGGTGGGCAATATAGTTTTTTAGAAGAGTTCTACTTTTTTAGTCCCAGTAGAGAAGTCCAGTCACACAGCACTCCTCCCTTCTGGTGTCCTCTGACAGAATCTTTCTAAGGCAGTGTTTAAATCTAGTTTCCTTCTAGCTAAGCCACTCCCCCTACTTACTAGATCTTTCTACAAGTAATTTAAACTGCACAGCAATCAAGCCCCTTCAGCCACCTGAGATTTACACCTAGATAACTGTTCAGATAACCACTTTAGCTAACTGAGACAAACACACTAATTATTTTTTTTGTTTGTTTTTTTACCCTAAATTAAAGGTCCCAGTAAAAGAGTTCTACTTCTTTAGTCCCAGTAGAGAAGTCCAGTCACACAGCACTCCTTCCTTCTGGTGTCCTCTGCCAAGTAGGAAGCCTTGGGCCACCACTAGGTGCCTGGTACTACCCCTACTGTCTCAGATTATGCTGTCACTGTATATAGTTCTTTTGTGTTATACGTTATGTTTTAGTACATGTTGTTGGTTGAACAAGAATATGTTGAAATGTGTGTTCTGCTTCAGTTCTCTGTATGCCTCAAGAATCTCAGTTATGTTTGCAATGTCTGGGCTCCCCCTGAACAGTCCTGACAGACTGTTAGCTGTAACCACTCCCAATGTTTCCCGACCTTCACAGGTCCTTGACTCCTTCTCACCAGATAGTCATCCAGCCATGCATTGTAATCATACTTGCTCTGATGGCAGAGAAAATAATTTTCTCACATTTCCCCTAGTTATTCGCCTTCTGGTGCATAACCACCATATATGTCTTAGAGATTTGCCTAAATTTGAAAACGAACATTGCAACATACTGTACCCTTTTTTTTAAGTTTTGTTGTCCATGAACCCGGAAGTGAGTGAAACCCAGACTGCTGTACATAAAAGATTGCACTTAATCGCGAGTCTTTGGCAGTGACTTGGTACAAGGTAAGCACTTCACTGCTTCCATGGCTGACTCGAGTTTATAGGTCCGTTCTTGGGAGTGGAAATGTTAGGCTTGTGTTGTGCAGCCGCGGGACCGACAATCAGGATAGTGTAGTGGCCACTACACATATAACTTCCCTGACCCTCGGTTTGTCCGATTTAGACCCCTGTTTTGTAATAGCATTACAATCTGCCTGAAATTGCTACTTCCAATGCTGTTGTGCTCAAAATCTCCCTATGTGCTATGGCCGTTAATGTGCTGGTCATTACTATAATAACCTTGCTAATCAGCTTGCTAATATATCACATCCCCAAACCCCAACCTTGCTAATCAGCTTGCTAATATAGCTTTCCCGAACCCCGATCTGTTACCCACAGAGGTGGAGCATGTGTCAGCCCTGACAAACAGTGTAATATTGTCTCAGCTAAATAGATAAAAAATAAATAGCCATCTCCAAGGCAGAATTAACTATATTAACTTAGTCAAAGCTGCAGAAAACGTCTAAAACAGTGTCTAAGGTAAGCCTCCGATTTAACAATAAGCTCTGGAAATACATAATATGGTATTTTTTGCAAAAGAAACAATCTCACCCTGCCAACGTAGTTCATATCAGGGTGGGGGAGAATACTGGGCATTCCTACAAGATTGGTTCTCCAAATAAAAAGATCTGTTAGACACATCCAATAAAGAACGAGAGGCATAACACAACTGGACAACATGAGAGCGGGTCAAAACTAATAATGCTAAGAGATCCCTACCCCTTCCCAGACTCAGCTCAGGGGTAAATGAATGACCTCTATTAACAGGATGGAGAAGAAATAAAAAAAAAAAAAGAGCCAAGTCAAAGTGGGCGAGTGGGGATCAAAATGGTCTGAACTGAAAAAACGCTCCACTGCTGCCTTACTTACTCAGTATTAGCAATTATACGAAGCATGCAAATCAGCTTGCTAATACAGCTTCCCCAAACCACAATCTGTTACCCACATAGCATTCTTTTGCACATTAAATTCCACACAGACTAATTTCCAAGAAAAATGCATCTTGCATCGCACTCATGATTATAATGGGACACCTAGCCATCTGATCACAACCTGAGATTGCTACTTCCAATGCTGTTGTGCTCATATAGCTTCCCTGATCCCCGATCTTTGCATTACTAATTATTTGGCCGAAATCACTGTCCTGGTGGTGCAGCACTGTCCCAAGTTTGATTTGTGCTTTCTTTGGTTTTAGACCGCTATTTAGTGTTATGTGCGTATGTGCCCATTTCCAAATGAGATAGTAAGCAGCTGGAGAAGTATCTATACAGCTGGCACACCTCTGAGACCCATTATCACAAGAAAATGTTCACTTTGCACAAGCGCCAGTGCACAACATAAAAAGAAATCCTGCGGTCCTTTGAAAATACAGAAATCCCCCCCCCATCCACTCACTTTCAGAGCAATATAACAAATTCACTGCATAGCTTAAAGAAATGTATCCATGCTGAGAGCTGTTGAACTATTTCTTCCAATTTCATAAGTTTTACAGCACTTGACTGTTTTATGGTGGCACAATTTGTGGTACATTCAACCCTACTCTAGACTCTGATATGTTTACCTCAAACAGGATTTACAAGTCAAGCACTTTTAGGATTATTCCATGATAGCACAACATACTACATGAAGCCTGTTGACCAAACTTTATAAGCAATTTTGTTAGGTGTTTTTTGCTGCTGCTGTTTGTTCATAGAGCTGCATGCCTGTGCAACTTTTCAATGGTGTGCCCGGTGATGGTGTGGTTTTGCCAGCCTGTTCACTGAACTCTGTAAACATTTAGCTAGCCATTTTATACTGTGTGTGCACACTATGTGTTACCTCCCTTTTCCAGCACTAGTGCCCATTGTGATTGGGTTTACCCGTACGGTTTCCAAAACTAAAAACAATTCTTTTATTAGACATTCTTTGTAAAGTGAGCAGCCTTCCACAGCTTCAATGACTGCTGAATGAAACTGGCATTACTATCAGTGTGCAGCAGAAACACTGTTTGGCACCCCAGCACAAAACACAGCATTATGACCCTTACAAGTCACTTCTAAGGTCTGTACAAACAGCAGTTTGCAAACAGTTTGGTGAACGAGGAAACTGATCCACTGAGTCACTAACCTGAGGGACAAACTTATAACACAGGTATGCCTGCACAGTCAAAATGAGGGAGAACAATCCAAGCACACTCACGGATGCAAACGCAGTCTTTCTGAATCAGATTGCACTGTGGTTGAAAGCCCTCCCTGCTATTATGTGTCTCGCAGTGCACTGTGGATAGAGCAGACGGCATGTGAAGATAGGGTGCACATCCAGACAGCGCCTCAACAAAAACATGGCATTTCACTAAAAATGTATACTTCTTTGTTGAGATTTTTTGGTGTAACTCTAGTGAGGGCAAACATTAACGTTTGAACCAAGAGAGAAACGATTTAAGATATGTGATAAATTTACTTTAAGTCTTCATAGTTGGAATGATCTTGCCAGCAAAATGAAAGCAAGTCTTAATGCACTGTGAACGATTATGCACTCTAGTGGATCACTGACCAGCATGCCCAGCTGGTCAGGTAACTGCTGGATCTGAAACAGTTATCCAGAAAGTACTAGTAGTAGTAGTAGCCTTGATTTATTTCTGAAACCAGGTCTAATTCCACAGGCCTTTTGCGGACCCGGGACTGGACCTCCTAGAGTAAAAAGGATTGAATATTTCTGAGGGTATCAGTTTGGCAATGGGGATGGGGTGGTAACTGGAGGCACAGTAAGGAGCTCTACGGCATGTCTGTGCTGAATCACCTCCAGTACCCAAGGGTCTGTAGTTATCTCCCTCCACTTTGTTAGCAATTCTTAAGCCAAGAGAAGCAGAAGCACAAGTTCTCTTTCCCATCACATCCGGCTTCCTCGACTCCTATCTGGAGGAAAAGAACGCATTTGCTTGGGAAGTCCTGGATCTGTTATTAGCAGCCATGATTACTACAGAGTCTGTTTAAGGCTGTGAAGAATAATATGGCTTCACAGTAGGGGATGGATATCGTTTATCCACCTTCCTGGGAACTGCAGGCAGTTGAGCAGACCTGTGCCAGGCTGCCAAAGCAGTATCTTCAAGTGCACAATGCACAGGAGGAACAATCACAGTACGAGAGGCTGAAAAAAAACACACAGTGATTTTTCTTCGAAGAGTCCCCCTCTTCAGCTTGGAATCACAGTTTAGCCTGAACCTGTTTAAGGAAGGCTTGAAAAGAGGCATCTTCAGTGGGAGATCTAGGTGTATTTTTCACACTCTTCTGAGCAAAAGGAAAGAGTAGAGCTTGAGCCAACCATGCCTATAACCTCTTCCTCATCAATGGCTGCCCCCTCCTCCTCCATGTATTCTGGATTATATTCCAGTTCACTGCTTACGTCAACTATCATTAGCTGAGGGTTGACAGGACGGAGAGACAACTGAGGATGAGCCAACAAGAATATCACGGATGGTGAGCTTTCTGAGCCCAGCACAGTGGCAGAACAGAAAATGGAAACATTGACAGTAATGTTGACGACAGGCCCGCCAGAGGTGCAGACACAGCAGGTATTGACAGCGGAAGTGGCAGCAAGCACTGAAACAGATCTGACATTGTTTGATACAATGCCTATACATTGGCAGAGCCCAAAGGGGTCGACAATGGCTGAGCCATCGACAAGACAGTGCTTGCTGGCAGAATAGGCTGCTACTCCACAGGTGATGAGGACGAACTGACGCTGGATCCCATTCTTTGTTTCTGAGAGACTTTGGGGGGCATGTGAAGCTTGGGATGCATCTTTATTTGTTGACTTACCTGTCCTAATAGGTGACTGGGCACAGTCTGGAGAAGCATCCTTTTTCTTTCTGTGCTTATCCTTTTTAGAATGGTAGTGTTTTTCAGCTGATTTCAATGACTTATCTTCTCCTGATGATCCAGCGACAGCCGCCGCCAACCATGGAGATTGATGAGCCAACAGCAAACCAGAATAGAAGCGGCTGATGACAGTGAAACCACCTTTGCCGCAACCTGTTTCTCCATTTCTTGTAGCAGTAGAAAACTTTCAAAAGACTTTCTGTGACATCTCCTGGTTGCCTGGTTAAAGCTCTGGCAAACTGAGCAGGCTTTAATGCCGTGGTTTGTACCAAGGCAACAGATACAGAGTGATCATCATCTTTATAAACCTTAACACTGCTAGAATAATAAGGGAACCTTGACTTTCTGTGGAGAAAATGGCCGCAGCCATGTATTTATTAACCAATTATACATCACCAATCAGTGTGATGTGTGCAGCCAGGTAGTCTTGGATTGTTACTGAATCAGCTGATCAGACTCCATACAGGTCAACCCCAATCCATGGGGGGCTCGCCAATAAGCAAACTGCACGAGGGCACAGCTCCAAGGCAGGAGGGATGGCTCCCAGGACCGGCTGCGATTGTGTCCTCCCCCATCAGAGGACACTGCCATGCCATGAGCATAGGCTCCAACAGGCCTGCCATTCTGACTGTTTCCACCCTTTAACAGGGAGAACTCCAGCCGTCCGGCACTAATCTCCTGTCAGCCTCAGGGGAATTGGCTGCATGAGATTCGTAATCCCCAGTTACCCCCACAGCACAGACCTTCCAAGACTACTGAGCTGCTCAACGTCACTTACATACCACGACTACGACATCCTTATCTAATCTGACACCTATCCTCACCCCCTTTGCTGGAGAAGGCAAAAAAACAGAACATCCAGTGGGAAAAACTGGGAAATTCATTCTCGACCCCTAAGACAATGGCCCCTAATGGGTCAGCAAGTTCCCTATACCCCCCTGTTCTCCCCCTGCCTTTATGAGGGTGAGGTTCGGGTGGGATCAAAACTTGGAAGCAATGAAAAAGAGCGCAAACCTCTCCTCTGCGGCCTTTCCTATAAGCTATGCTCCTTCCCCTGGGAACCTCCCACCTACCTGGTCCCTCACCGCCCCTACTGGGTGGCTACCTCCCCTTACCTGCCCACCCAGGTGTCACACAATACATGACCCCAGACAAAGCCCCACCTCCTGTGATGCCTTGTAGGCTCCTTCATTGTCTTATAGGGCATATACTTTTGTTCCATCTGAACAGACAGACAAACAATGTGCTTTGAAGAAAATGGCCGCAGCCATGTATTTATTAACCGATTATGCAAATAATACATCACCAATCAATCAGTGTGATATGTGCAGCCAGGTAGTCTTGGATGGTTACTGAATCAGCCTGATCTGATTCCGTACAATGGTCACCCCCCCCTCCACAGGGGGAAGTGGGGGGCTGCCTGCCCATAAGCAAAACCCCGTGAGGCCACCAGCTCTGGGGCATGAGGTATGGCTCCCAGGACCGGCTGCAATCGTGTCCTCCCCATCAGAGGACACCGCCATGCTTTGAGCATATGCTCCAAGAGGCCTGCCATCCTGACTGTTACCATCTTTTAACGGGGGGAATTCCAGCCGACTGGCACTGACCTCCTGTCAGCCTCGGGGGATTTGGCTGCATGAGACTCGTAATCCCCCGTTACCCCCTCTGCACAGAACTTCCAAGACTACTGAGCCATCACAGGGTGACCTGCCTGCCCTGTTCACCCTCCCCCCCCCCACAAGCTCATCATGCAATCACAGTCTCCATAGCACTTCGTATATCATCTAAGAATATACTTAAACCTATATCTGATAAATGTACACCGTCCCTACTATACAGTTCAACCTTCTTTATCCTAATGTCAGGGTGCCTCACTACAGCCCTCCCCATATGGTCCATAAATGGCCGCATAGCTTCACTGTGAAGCCTACGGACTTTCTCAATGGCCCAAGGATTGTGGGCCTCCTGCCATTGCTGTCGCTGAACGATGTCCGACCATATGATGCACACTTGCGGTCACGTCTTTTTTTAGCCTTGTTAGGTCGCTCTTTACATGCAGTTGGAATTCCAGCAACTTTCCAGACCCCAGGTCATTTCCCCCCCCGGTGGACCACCAGGACTTGGGGGGACAACCGGGCTTTAGCACACAACCTAGGCAGCAACTCGCATCATTTCATGCCCCGTTGCCCCATTCAGTGAACCTCTGCTCACTTGGGGTCCAGAAACAGATTCTTGACACCCCTTTTCTGCCTCACCCAGACGGCGGCCCAATGTACGAAAGAGTGTCCACATACTCAGATCTGAGCCCCTTGAAAGCCATCACCTGTCAAAAGAGAAGAAATAGTTTAAGCATCTGCGGTCTGACATATCTTTCGAAGGCTGGGACCTCCACCTGCCTAATGCCTGTATTTGTGCATCAGCGAACCCTTCTGCCCTAGTATGTGATGCCGCCCCGATCCTAAACGAGTGAGTATTAAATTGTGCGTCATGCCCCAGCTGTTGCAAGGCCTTCTGTAACACATGGCAGAACTGATACACAGTTACCGGTGTCCCATCCCTATGTCTGAAAAAGGCCTCCCCTTATGTTGTCTGACTAGGCATATATTCCTGCATCCACGCCTACACTTCCTAGTGCACACCTGGGAGTGCTCTCACACTACAACAGCAACCCCCAGGCCTTCTGATCCATCTTACTCCTCCTTCAATCGAGCAAAGACCCCGGCCGTGGTCATTAACATATCTCTGTCCCCCAATGCCACTTGCTGGTGTGCTGCCTTGCTTGGTTGAACCAGTTCTGACACCAAAATGCCCCACAGAAAGCCATCAAATAGGCTGTCCTGAACAGACGAGTCTCTCCTGTTGAGGAGCAGACCTTTGGGAGCTCATCCCATATTTGCTTTAACAGTATGGGACTAATAGGTCAGCGGTGATCCGGTCTTTTTGGCACCGACCGTGCCCACACTTGCAGCATCTTCCAGAGGGGAAAGGCCCTTGTGGTATCCATATACTCACTGGCCTTCTGAAACCAAGCTATATCTGCCAAATGCTGCTCTACTGTGGCCGGTTAACCCACTCCCCCTTTTTATGCAGCACATATGCACATAGCTGTTCCATGGAGACTGGCTATGTTGCTTTCCACCCTCGTGTGTGCTGCACCCTCAGGAAACTTTCTAACCCCCTGTGATATGCAGCCTGCGTATTGGATGCTAGAGTGTTCCTGATCAATTCCCAGGCTTCTGAGTTGCCAAACCCCAAAGGTACGCTGGGACTTCCCTTGGATGTCCTTCCGCTCCTGAATTCTTGGAACCTCCGCCAATGTGAACAAGAAAGAGCGTCAGCTATACCATTATCCGCTCCTGGGACATGCACTGCTTTGAACTAGATATTGAGCAAGAGACATTTCAACACAAATACCCTCATGAGGTTGCCTATAGGACTCTCCCCCTCCCCCAAACTATCCATTTATGGCATAAACTACACTGGTGTTATCCGATCGGAATGTTACTGACTTGTCTTTTAACTGCTCATCCCACACCACCAATGCTACCACTATTGGGAAAAATTCCAAAACCGTGATTTGCTTTAAGAATCCTGTCTCCTTCCAAGCCTCTGGCCACTGGCCTGCACACCATTTACCTTGAAGATATGCACCGGAACCCAAACCTCCTGATCCGTACGTAAAGAGCTCCAGCTCCTGACTGGACCCCGACACTGGCCAGATGGATACTCCGTTAAAGCAACGCAAGAATGCTTGCCAAATATCCAAGTCATTCTACATCGCTTCCATTACCCAGATTCTGTGGTGTGGTTTGGTACAGCCAGCACCTACCCCCACCAATCGTCTCATGAATGTCTTACCCATTGGTAACGCCCGACAGGCAAAGTTCAAATGACCCATCAACTGTTGCCATTCCCGCAAGGTGACCTTGTGAGCCTTGGCAACGCCCGCTAACAGGTTTTTCACGGTTGCCAGCTTGTCTTGCAGTAACCGAAAAACTTGTGCCACTGTGTCCATTTCTATGCCTAGAAACGACAGCCGCGAGCATGGCCCTTCTGTTTTGTCCTGTGCCAAAGGTATGCCCAGCTCCACATATACCTCATGGAAGGCACCATGAGCTGAGTGCAGTGTTGTGTTCTTGCCTTACCCACAAACAAAAAATTATCTAAGTAGTGTACCACTTCAGCCCGCTGTGCCTTTTGTGTCATTACCCAATGCAAAAATGTGCTAAACTGTTCAAATACTGCACATGCCACTACACAACCCATTGGCATGCAGTTGTCCATGTAGTACTGGCCCTCGAATTTCATTCCCAGCAGTTTTCAGTCTGCCAGATGTACTGGCAATAGCCGGAAAGCCGCCTCAATATCCATCTTATCCAACAATGCCCCCGCCCCACTTTACCACTTCCACTGCTTTATTACAGGACGCATATGACACGGACGTGTGTGCTGGGTCAATGTAATGATTAACAAAGTCCCCCTCCGGATATGATAAGTGATTAATCACCCTGAATTCCCCCAGTGCCTTTTTGGGGACTAACCCAATAGGGGACACTCTAAGTTGGAGGTTAGGGGATGCTGCTAAGGGGCCACTGATCCTGGCGGCCTCTACCTCCTTTTGAATCTTTTTGCACACTCTCCTCAGTCACTCCTTTGCTGATTTCAAGTTGTCTAGTCTATACACTCATGGGGCCTTCAGAGAATACAAAACCCAAACCTAAACCCATCAGCCAACGGAAGTGGCCTCCTATCTGGGTAAAAAGCCAGCTATTTCTTAAGATGCCTTGCCCCTACAGCTGTTGGGAGACTTGTCCTGTCCCTTTTGAAAGGGACGAAACCCCCTTGTCTTGTTAAAGGGACAAAAATTCCCCGGCTTTTTGCCACATTGCTGAAAGGGGTGCTAACAGCCACAAGTCATGCAATGTCGCTTGTATCTACACTGTTCTGTAGCGCAGGACTCCTGATTGTAATTAAAACAGTACTCCCTCTTTCCCTTGAAACCCTCTTTTTGGTGAAGGAGGCTGCTGGACTGGAAAGCCACTATCGGTGTGATGGGACTCCCCCCACTCATGTGTATGGTCCATAACAATGGCAAGTCCAACATGGCCCAAGACCTCCCTATGTCATGCTGCTTTCTCCTCTGAAACTCATCATACTCCAACCAATTCTCACCTGGTTTGCTCGCATGCATCGTCATGATCTGGCTAAAATATACCCATAGCCCCGTCAGCTTTTGCCGGGTTACCTTGGGTCAGCGGGCCTGTATATATCGCAAAACCTGCCACCCAGTTTTCCCAAGTGTGCTGAACCATCGCCTTGCGCTTCTTCTCCACTCCATCATCCTTCTCTTTTTTATCCTTTTCTTCTGGCTCTTTTGGCTGGTTGAAGAGCTAGTATATGTCCACATATTCATCATTTATAAATTTGTTGTCTTGCCTTATCCGGCAAGTGTGAACCCACTGGTTCTCCCAGCGACAGAAAAAAAATCACTTGTGTTTGCTGCCCGTTAGCTTGCTGTGGTACAGAATTAACCACCTCATTCCTACTGTCTGGACTCCCCCCACCCCCAAATTGTCAGGGCTGGTAGACCCGCAATCGCAACTGTTTGCTCCATCGCGGGAAACAAAGTTAGCAAACGGTCAAGCTTCTGTTCAAGCACAGTCTAAGCTGTGCTATAGGGCATGGCTTGCTGCCCAACTTCTGTTTGTCCTGGCAAGACTAGGGTGCGAGGACCTGTCAGTCTCCACCTGTGGCTGCCCAACTGGGGTTATCAACATCTGCTGTTGCAAATTTTCTACCACCCCAGCCAGGGGAATTGACACCTGGGCTGAGCTCAACTACCCCGGGGCCGTGCCCACCGGCGCCCCCAAACTCCAAGGTGCTGAGCTAGGATTTGACCTCACCGGTTCCCCACGGTGCACCCAGCTTGTCCCTTCAACTTCCCCTGGTCCCCTCTGTAATTGAGCCGTCCGCTCTATGTGCCCTGTAAGCCCAGTCTGCTTCCTTGGCTGCCTTTGCTTTTTTGGAAAAGGTCGATGCCCCTCTTGCCGAATCAGGGCCTGCAACTCTTCTGCAGAAAGTTTATCCAAATTGGGCATCCCTGGTAGTGTCTCTGGGGTCACCACTCCTTGCTTGTTTTTCCAGCCCCAGGCCTTCTTCAGTGGCGGTGGCTGTTCCTGGTTCGTGACTGGCATCGCCAACCCTTCCTCCGGTTCCTCTACCAGGCCCACTGGCTCCTCATGCCTGGGGACAAGCTCAGCAGGCTGTGAACAGCTGGTTCCACGACTGGACCAACAGGGTCGCCTGGCTGTGGGGAGGCACAAGCCCAGATTCTCCCCCTCGCCTTGCCCTTGAAACAATGCACTGCACCACACCTTGCCTTTTCCTCTCACGAGAGCGGCCAACTGGCTTTCAAAATCCATTGCATCTCCTGTTCAGCAAAATACAAAAGACACCACCACCACCGAGCAACCCTTGCTGTTGTTTTAGCCTCTGCTGCCACCACAGCAGTGGGTCTAAGGACCAAGAATTGTCCATTAATCCCTTAGCTTTTTTTTTTTTTTTTCCAATATAGCTGCTACCCTGGCATCGCACTATCCTTGTTTCCCCATTAGTTTCATTCACCCTTTTTATTTTTACACACTGACGTTCATCAATCATTTCCATTTATAAACCGGCAAAGTTAAGTGATAAGTTCACACTGTATACCAGTGGGGATTGTTGAGATTCAAACCCTGGTCTTCAGATTTGCAGTTCATTCCCCTTAACCACTACCTATACTGCCCGTTGTTCGCCACCCAGAGGGCCCCCTTTACAACTTCCATAGATACCACTTTATCTCTCTCTTTACCCACACGTATCATTTAGTTTTTTTTTTTTTTTAATTAAATAATTCCTGTACTCAGTTTCTCTACCATTGTTGTGCCCCTTTCCTTATTAACCACCTTGAATTGGGGGGAGGGGAGCTACTTCCCCCAACCACGTGGCCTCCATGTCACAACTTTCCTGCCTACCAAAAAGCGCCATTATATTTATTTATTTTTTTTTTAAGGTTGGCGCTCAAAAAGAGTATCACATGGTGCTGCCACAGATCGAACCAGGAGCAGAGCAACAAAGCGGGGATGCCACACACCCACTGAGGCAACATTTCTTGAGCTCATTTGCAAAATTCGCCCTCAGCTCCAGGGATTATCCATGCTCAGAACTCAGCGGACCTGTCTCCTTGCGGCCACACACCTCAGAAAGCCTGGATATCCCCATCACTGGGCATGCTACAACCTGCTCTCTTGCACCCCCGGATGACTCAGCCTGCCCCCGCTCCTGTTCCACACACCAGCCACGACCACCAACTCTGACTCCCAAATTAGGATTACCTCCCCCAACTCACTACCTGCCCATGTCAAGAACTCCGCATCTTACCTTACATTTAAGCATGCCCTACTTTCTCACCTTTTTGCTCTTGGTTACTGTGATTGCACTTAACTTCTGCTCTGTCTCTCTTCTTTGTTCACAGTCTTCTCTACTTTGACTATCGGCTTTGGACCTGCCCACCCTTCAGTTTTTGCCTTTTGTCAGAGTCTCTAACTGTCTGCTTCCCCCATCCCTAGTCCTGATGCCTTGTCTACCTTACTATTATGTATCTACTGTTGGCTGTGCCTACTGGCCTATTCGCCCACTGCTAGGCCTCCTGAATGATTCTATATTGCCTTTTTGCTACAATTGTTTTCTGCAATAACATCACTGCTGTTGCTGATATCCAGGTGGTCCATTATCTTCTGCGGCCATCTTCTGCCATTGTATTTGTAGGATAGTTGTTCTGCATTATGCACCTGATTGTTTGTCACTGTTGTATTTTGATATTGTACTCTTGCTGTATTTGTTACATTGTACTCTTCCGGGTCATGCCTGAAAATAAGCAGGATATGTTGCCTAGCGCACTTGCCCAGTTACCAAAAGCAAATAAATAAATCTTTTTTCACTCTCACAGAGGAAGGGGGAGACAAATCAAGTGCCGGGCCATGCAGACACAGCTCAGAAAACCTGGATCTACTCCATCACCGGGTATGTTCAAACAGGCTCTCTCGCGCCTCTGCATGGCACGGCCTCTGCACCCGCTCCTGTTCTACATGCAAGCAAGCGACCATTAATTCGGACTCTGGGTGCACTGAATCAGGATTAAATCCCCCTCCCCAATCTTGTTTTCCCATGCTCCCGGAAGGTAAAGTGGGGCCATGCTAGCGCCGTGACATGTGGACAAAGTGCCGAACCCCGTGGCCGCTGGCGTTCCTGAATGCCCACCGAGAGCTTAAATTAATCCCCCCCCACACACACACCCGGACTAAGGGCTAGCCACAGGAGGCCCCAACCTGGAGACCACACCCACGATCATACTGCCGCAGCCTCAGACCTGGATCCAAACCAACACAGCAGAAGCTGGCAAGGGATACTGAGCTACAGATGCCTCCTGGATGACTGCCGACCAATAAGCACAATGCAGTTTTTTTTATTTTTGCGCGGGGTGGGGGTCTTATTACCCACTTTCTTACTTCCCTGTACAGGCCCGTAGCACATGGCCCATTAGCGTCCCCCCACACCAACCTGCTCCCGACTGCTACCAGTCACTTGGCTTCACTTACTAAACTTTATATAACTGTAAAATAAAATAAGAAACCTTCAAGTATATTAGGGGTATAAACAGGGTGCCAGTACTGGATATCTTCCAGCCAAGTGAACAATCGAAAACAAGGGGGCATGACTGTCAGATAATACGGGGGAGGTTCAGGGGGAACATCAGAAACTTCTACTTTATGGAGAGGGTGGTGGACAACTGGAACAGACTCCCAAGGGAGGAGGAGGTGGTGGAGGCAAGAACTGTGGGGGGTTTCAAAAAAGCGTGGGATAGACACAATGGTCTGTTAGGTCTGGGGAGGGGGGCGAGCAGAAGGCAACAGCAAAGTCCTAGCGGTTTGCTAGGCAGACTGGGTGAGCCTGACGGTCCTTTTCTGCCAACACATTCTATGTATAAATTTAGAAAATTTAAAATAAACTTAAAGAAGTAGCAGTGTACGCGAATACTTGCAAGAATTCGACAGTGTTCTTCAGAAGCAGTGGACCGACGAGCGGTTGATGGCAGGAGAAAGAACCGAGGCACGCTGGGGGTGCCCATACTGTAGCGGCGCCTATGAGGCGCATCGACATGTGAGGCTCCAGCCTGCAAAAATTTCCAAGTGGTCCTGAAACCGATGGCTTACAGTTTCATGATGTGGCTTGCTGAAGGGAGATATCCTTGAAGAAGATTACACTACCTCCTAGCTAGAAAGGTGGAGAGTAACCCAACGAGGCTCCGTCATAGGTATTAGGAGGGTGGGGAATGCTGCAGCAAGGTCCAGGCCTACCATTTAACAAAAAGCACCACAGCAGGCCAAGCACCATATTGCTGGACTTAAAGCAGCAGTACTGGATAACCAGGAAGTGGTTATGGAAATTTTACTTTTTGGCTCTGTTGCTTCTGCCATAATTCTGGTTTCAGGTTATGTTATTTTCAATGCCCCACGATCTGTAGTTTTTGTAAAATATATAAAATGTTACCATTGTTGTGGCCACAAGAAAGATGGCAGCTGTCTTATTTCGCTTTATTTTTCTCCAGTGCATGAAATGTTTACTTCCCCTTGTTCCCATGGTTGCATGCTCCCACTAATTGTGCCAAATGCCTAGTGCTGTTGCTGCAGTACAGGAAAGCATCTTCTGTTTCGGTATGATGTCATTTTTTGTCTCACTACTCATGGGAGTTTTGGTGCTGTTATTTTGTTTTAATCGGCTGATTGCTGCTCTTTTTTGACGCCGCCTTGTACTCTCAACAGGCATTTTTCTTGCTACTTGTCACAGTGTTGCACCTGGTGGTATCAGTGTCACGTTATCTCTGATCAGCGCACACAGTGTAGGGGACTAGAACTAAGGCTGCCGATTGTACCCTGGAGTTGCACTAAGCATACTGTATATCCAGCTCTTTTATGAAGTCGTATAAAAGAGTTGCACTCACCAACAACCCTCCGAATGTTTTTGTGCCAACACTTGACACCCCCCCCACACACACACACACACACACACGCGGTCCTTATGGAGTCATAAACAGACCGTCCAGGTTCCAACTAACCTTGATAGGTCTACCTCCGAAGTACAAGTGGAGGATGTAATGATGAATTATGCCAGAGAGCTGATCTACATGCTACTGCCGCTTCTTGGAGACCGCACAATGAAAAACGTTAGAGGAGGGACGTCTGGTGACTGAGGGCTACCCAGAAGACTGCTCAATGATGTTTGCGACACAGCAACCGGCTGATAATCATGACAGCAATGTAAACAAACTGCCGATAAAAATTAATAATTTTTAATATGAAAACCAAAGTTCCAGACCAAAACAGACACAGAGCAGTGCTTCAAGGATCGAGACCGGCAACCTGCATCAAAAAAAAAAAAAAAAAAAGAGGTACCATTTAGCTTGCAGTGCTGCTGTAAGGACTCCTTTGCGAAGATATGTACCCAAGAGGGGAGTATTAGCAACTTAATGAGACAGTTCCACAAAGCCCTGCACAGCTTGACCATAATCTCAACTGCCCCACAGATAGAGGATTTCTTGAAACCTCAACTACCCAAGCTCTTGGCTGAACAGGTGCAGGCTCTTGGCTGAACAGGTACAGGCACTGGATATCTCACTCATGACCGCCGACAGTGAAGCAGCTCTGAAAGCACTCTGTCCTTGGAAGGCACCCGGAGGGGACGGGTTCCTGGCAGAACTCCTACGTTTGCTCTCTCCTACAATTTGCCCTATACTGCTACACCTATTTCAGGAACCAACGGTTACAGGTACCTTCCCACAAACCATGAGTCTAGGGGGTCCTTCCCTAAAAGGGCAAGAACCCCACAGACCCAGTTAGCTACAGACCTACTATACCTCTCTTGTCACGGTGGATAGTAAGGTATTCACCAAAGCTATAGTCATGAGACTGGAATCACTGTTGCCGTGCCTGATCCACCCATCTCAGATTTTATCCTAAGTGTTAGCTCTGATTACGTACACATGCTAATAAATGTGATTTATCTGGCAAGAATGTCCCCCCACTCCAGTCGCAACCACTGCCACAGACTTTGAGAAAGCCTTTGACTCAGTGGTGTGGGGGTACTGTTACAAAGTACTGGAACAAATAGGTTTTGACCCTCACTTCCTTACCAACATACAGACCATATCCTCTAGCCCTATGGCAAGGGTACTTCCTAACTCCACCATCTTGGATCTATTCCCCTTGGAAAAGGGGATCTATCAGGGGTGTCCACTTTCACACCTCCTTTTTGTTCTAGCTATACAACCCCTGGCAGCAGCAATTCGCAGGGACCCTCTGATCCAAATTGGGGAAGACAGCACAAACCCTGTTATATGCAATATATAATTTTAAATAAATGTGCGGCTGATCTGCTCGAGCTCACTGATCATGCCGTTACAGCCCAACTCCTGTCTGCTCACCTATTTTTCCACCATCTCCAGACTTGGTCTCATCTGGGACTCCATAGATGATCAATTATTTGGGCAGATCACCCCAGAACCAAAAAAATGGTCCACCACTCATAGCAAAATTATACACAGAATGCGAGAGGAAATCCTTCAACTCCACATGGCAGAGAAAACTGAGGCCATAAGAATGGTCATAGCCCCAAAGCTATTCCATGTTTTAGCCCACCTACAGTACATGTGCACAGTCCCAAAAAGTAGTACAAAGCCATAGATAAAATGTCTGGTCACCTCCCGTGGGAGGATAGACAGCCCAGATATAGCCGTGCAAAATGCAGGTCACATTGGGGCAAATGAATGGGAGCTTCCCTGTTTCAAAGCATACTTCTGGGCTTTCCGGACAGCTCAGACTCTTAAATGATTACAGTTCCCAGATCAGACACTCACGTCTGCAGCTCAACATCAAAGCCTCCCAGATAAAGGGAGGGGCTCCTGCAACCTGTCTCTATTCATCTCAAATCAAATTCCCAAGCTCACACCCAATCACTGGGCAGCTAGTAACCATTTGGAAAGCAGGTGCAGAGTAAACTGGGTCTTACCCTAGCACACTCTGCCCTTGCTCCCCTATTGGATAATCCCAGTGTTACAACAGGGAGAACTCCAGAGAAATGGGAGAGCTGGGAAGGAAAGGAGATCCACATGGTCAGGGACCTGTTCATCCTTGGATTCCTCCAAAGGACTTTAGTGCAGATATTAGTTGGACAAAGCAGATTTCTGGCACTTTTTTTTTTTTTTTTTTTTTAACAAACCTCTAGCACACTGAGCCTACATTAAAGTATCTCAAAGAGACTGATAAATCTTCTCCACAGCACCCTCTGCTGGGCTTTGGTCAAGGTAAACAGTGTGAGGGCAGGCAGCATATATGGAACAGTATCCTTGACTAGCCACTTTAAGTACAAGACCAATGGACAAGATGCATGGCCAACCTGCCTCCTAGAATACCGTTCCAGTTGTGTTACCAGCTGTGCTACCAAGGCAACTGGAAACCTGGGACTTGAGCACTTTACTTCTCTCTAATGCACAACCTGATGCTGCACAG
Source organism: Neoceratodus forsteri (assembly GCA_016271365.2). Taxonomy (NCBI): domain Eukaryota; kingdom Metazoa; phylum Chordata; order Ceratodontiformes; family Ceratodontidae; genus Neoceratodus; species Neoceratodus forsteri. The sequence continues at coordinate 779,951,897 of CM057454.1, forward strand.
GTAATTACATTTACAATTAGAAGGGTGCTATGTGCACACATATGCAACCCAAACAAACAAGAGAAAAAAAAATAAGTGTCTTAGCTGGGATTTGAACCCAGGCCATCAGCAATACCGTTCCAGTTGCGCTATCAGCAGTGCCACAAAGGCAACTAGAAACCTAGGACTTCCAGAAGACAGAAATAAACAAGTGCCTTAACCAGGCAGTCTGGGTTCACAACCCAGCTAAGGCACTTACTTCTTTCACTCTTCTGTTTGAGTTCCATATATGCACATTTCACCCTTGTGATTGTACATGTTAATTATCCGTGCAGCACCCGTTTGTGCGTTAGAAAAAAGAGTAAGTTGCTTCTGGGAGTCCTAGGTTTCCAGCTGTTGGTGCAGCTGGTAGTGCAACCGGAACGGTATTCCGGACGGCCTAGGTTCAAATCCCAGCTAAGGTACCTATTCCTTTCTCTCTTCTGTTTGGTTCTGTATATGTGCACACCGCACCCGTGTGACCATAAGTTACATTATCTGTGCAGCACCGGGCTGTGCACTGGATAAAGAGTAAGGTGCTTCTTGGAGTACCAGGTTTCCAGTTGCCTTGATGGCACTGCAGATAGTACAACCAGAATGGTACTCCAGAAGGCCTGGTTTCAAATCCCAGCTAATGTACTTCTTTCTTTCTCTTTTCTGTTTGTTTAGGTTCCATATATGCGCATACCGCAGTCCTGTGATTGTAAATGTAATCATCTGTGCAGCATCAGGCTGAGCACTGGATAAACAGTAAGGTGCTTCTCGGAGTCCCAAGTTTCCAGCAGCTGGTAGTGCAACCAGAATAGTATTCTGAGTGGCCTGGGTTCCAGTCCCCACTAAGGCACTTGTTTCTATCTTCTGTTTGTTTTGATTCCATATAAGTGCACACCACACACCCTTGTGACTGATATGCTGACAGGTCTCACTGGTCGACCAGAACTGTTGGGCTTTGTGGTCCTACAAATCAGCACCCACTTCTCCAACAAACCATCAGTCGTCAGCATGAAGGATGACTTTGCCCAGACAAAGGCGATTCCCTCTGAAAAGTTCTGGAGGCAGAGCCACCACTTAGGGCTTTCCACACTGGCTGCGTCACCCAGACAGGCTGGTTCAGATGGTCATGGTACTCTGGGACCACTGGCACCCCAATTCCCATTGGAGGGGTGCATTTACCAGCGGGCCCAACGGACCACCGCTGATGTAGCCCCAGCAGAAGTCCCGTGTGTACAACTGCCGAACCCGAAATAATCGGCAAAGGAATTAAGATCTTCCACCCTATCTAAAGGTAAGCCTAGTCCTTTCTTGGAGGAGTTCTACTCCAATGAAGAGAATCACCTGTTTGACCCACAGGTCCAGATCCCGAAACATTTGAACAGCCAGATCCTGGACTGCTTCACCAACTCCCTGCTACTGCACGTGATATACCAGTAATTCAGGTAGGGGAAGACCTTTGCAACTCTGCCTGAAAAAATTATTTTGCATTTTTCCCCACTTTAGACAAATGAATAATACATGCCCTCTCCAGTGGGTGACAATTTACCTCATCATTATTGCTTAGTTGCAGGTAACCACCACCTTTATTTTCTGATGCCATACGCTGTTTACATATTTCCTTCGCCCTTGTAGAATCCAAGAATTCGCTCTCCAGTTTTTGTAACTCCTGTTCTCGTTCTGTGCGAAAGGAAAAAATATGATTAGTGCAAATGTGTTGAAAACAGTAATGAAATTAGTGTATTTGTGGAGGTATAATAGGGGCTTTCATGAAATTTCAGGGCCATTACTGCCACAACCCCCTCACCCCGTACTGCCAGAGTCAGCCATTATACAGCCCTTTGTTTTACTGGCCAGCAGACTGGCTCAATTAGAATGAGAGAAACTGCATTTTTTAAACCTCGATCAAAAAGAAAACCACTGTTATTTAGAACACATTCAGAGGCTCCTGACAGAGAAAACTGAATTTTCAGTATTTTGGCGTTATTCATAGGGACTCAATCTAACACCATGTGTTAAATAATCTAAAATGTGGTATTTGTAAATAAATGCAGAAAAAGCAAGCTCATAACTCAGGTTTAAAGAAATGTAATGAACCTGTAAATCAATTGTTTCTCAAAGAGAAGCAGTTTTAAAATACTGGCTCAGATTCCATTATTGTTCTATCTTTTCCATCTCTTTAGTAAAACAACTGGGTGCTTTGGAGTTTAACACTGGTGGAAGTACCATTGTAGAACTGTATAATGTAGCTTATGCCTTTCAACTCCTGAGTTCTATAGCAACCAAATGCATGTAAGCAATAATACAAGACAGGGTTGTGCATTATGCTGATCTAACCGCAAGCCCAGGAGCCTAGTTAGGTATGACACGGCAGGTGTAGACTTCAGTCCCTGAAGTGTGGTCAGATCAACAGCAGGCATAGACTTCACACCCCTGAAGTGTGTGGTCAGATCAGCATAATATTACCCCGCAAACTGAGAAAATTAAGAAACACATTTAAATTAAAAACAGGAAGATTTTTGTTAAAAGTAGGTAGTAAAAGGAATTTCCTTCCTAGCAGTCAAGCATCTGTCTATTCACACATTTGACAGATGTGATGTTTGTCCATCATGGAATTCAAACTTTTGCGCAATTCTAATGGCCAAATGTTCCTCTCTCACCACAGAAACGCACACAATAGAAAGCATCAGTAAAGCCAGGGAGTCAATATTATTTGTGGCAGGGCAAGCAGCAAAGATTTCCCTCGTAGGCAGGTAGGAGGTGGAATCTCCATGATCAGATAAGAAGCTCTACAAAATAAAACTGTGAGTAGTAACTTCATTTTTTTTCTAAGTTCGTATATGTGTGGAAGTTAGAAAAGAACATTTAATCAATTTGTTTTTTATTTTTATTTTGAGGGAGTTTTATTTTTAGGGCCTAGATGTATTTTGTAAGTGAGTGAAAGCAGCAGCCAGGTTTTTAATGGCAATGAGGAATTTTTGAAACAAGGCACTGATACGGTTAGTGTCCCGGGTCATGACTGCCAGCACTTTTTTTGTGCATTAGACAGCTCCGAGACATAGGTACCAACCAATCAGGACACATGACTTTCCCTACCCATTTCATAAAAGGGCAACAATACAAGAGCTTAACAAAGACATACTATTACATTATACTGTTTTAAAATTATCCTTACCACCAGTATGTAAATCAGACCCACCAACTAATTTATCTAAGAGGCCATAAATATAGCAAAATAACAGAATGGGGATCAGCCTTTGGAAAACAGGTTCTACATGAAAAAAATAACTTACAAGTGTAACACTGCTCTCCTTTAAAGAGCTAGTAGCACCAAAAGTAGAAGGCAAACTATTTTTGTTGTTAAGTAACACAGAACAAAATGTCAGCAGATAAAAGCCCATCACATCTAGTCTGCCCAAACCTGCCTAGTTCCACGACTGAGTCAGTCAGTCCTGATCTCTTCCCATCCCTCACCCAACTAGTAGTAGCAGCAGCAGTAGTGGTCAGTTGTTCCTTTTCATTTCTGAAGTATTTGGAAGGTTTTCTACCCGACAGCAGAGTTCATTTCAGAGTGGGGGATTGGGACAGCTGCCACACTGTCTTCAATTTTGACCCACTTTTGCTTGGGGACAATCTGCTCACTGTTACAATGCTTTTAAACAGCTGTTTTACGAATCTGGGCTCATATGAGCAATATGACCTATTATTTTCATTTGACCTGTACTTTTTTATACTCAGTGGGTCAGTGTCCCACATAAATATCTGAAATGAACCCTGCATGAGTGTGATGTGAACATCACTATTTTATCTACAGGCTGACATATCCGGTTCTGTTCAGTTTCATACCTCATCAGCATTGTGATATCACTCACTATGAAATCACAAGTGTCCAATCTTAGTATGTAACTAGCTCTTCTTTATCAGTTGTGATGTCACAGGGCTGATGATGTATAGAGAGGAAGAAAAAAAAAAATTACTCACCGTAGTGATGTTTCTTCCAAGGGGATCCTGCTCTGTGCTTGACAAATGCATTCATTCCCCTGAAATGAGCTGCCCCGGAGCCTCAGATTTTATGCTAATTAGGGAACTTCTGAATGAAATCCTAAACTCTGCTAAGTGCCCCCGCTGCCCTCTAATGGTAGATTTATTTCTAAGCTGTGAGAAAGCAGTGACCTCTAAATCTTGCTAGATGACTATCAAAAAATAAGGTAAACATTTCTTGGGGAAAAAAAAAAACTTTTTTTAAACTACAACAAATTGAACATGTGAAACAATTCAACAATTAATGCTCAACTATATAGAGCACCGTCTGCTGTGAGAACCCTTTCCAAGTTCTGGAAAGGAAGGTAGGGATGGGACTGTCAAACATAGTGAGGGATCCCTTTGGAAGAAACAACACTACTACGGTGAGTGATTTTTAATTCAAACCCCCAGGAATCTCTCACTATTGCTTGACAAATGCAGACTCCATAGCAGTACCTTGGGGGAGGCTGGGTACAGAACCTATTTAGGGAAAATGTTCTGCAAGCCAGCAGTGCCAAAGCTGGCTTCCCTTCTGGACTGAATGTCCAGGTAGTAGTACTTTGTGAAAGTGTATACCGTTTTCCAGGTAGCTGCTTTATAGATTTCCTGAATGAAGACACCTATAGATGCTGTCACAAACGCAGAGGTGCCCCATGTGGAATGAGCCCGTGGGTGGAATCTTGCCAGCTTTACCATAACACAACTGTATACAGGCCACTATCTAGCAAGCAATGTTTCTCTTGGATGCTGGTTTTCCTTGGCCTATGTCCCCATAGGTGACAAACAGCTTTGCAGAGGTGCACCAGACATCCTCTGTGAGGTCCCAGCAGTAACTTAAGGCTCTCAACACCCAGGCTGTGAAGCCTCTACTCCCCCGGTGTGGATTTTTCAGTAAAGAACACAGAGTGTGTGATAGACTGGTTGAGGTGAAATTCTGAAACCACCATGGGAAGGAATTTCTGGTCGGTCCGCAAGACTACCTTATTCCTGTGGAAAATAACGTAGTTAGGATTTGCATACAGGGTTTGGAGTTCACTCACCCACCCACCCGGCAGAGGTGAGGGCTACCAAGAAAACCGTTTTCCAGGTGACATACTTTTGCCATAGGCTTGAAGGGAACCCCCATGATTTGGCCAATACATAGGTTCAAGTCCCGGGGTGGGGGGCAAGTGTGTCAGACCCTTGAAGAACCTTCTGAAAACAGCCAGGGAGGCTATGGGTCTATCCTTGCCAGCCAAGGCATACACTGAGACTGCTACATAGATACATAGACAGTGTCGGCAGATAAGGGCCTATGGCCCACCCAGTCTGCCCATTTGAGCTTGTAAGTTCAGTTTGTTTTCCTAGAAGTCTGTTGCCCCTTACCCCTGACCTCCAGAATTCCTTTATGTCTATCCCATGCATTCTTAAATCCCGTGATTGTTTCAGCCCCCACCACTTCCTCTGGCAGGGTTGTCCACCACCCGCTCTGTGAAGAAATTCTTTCTCATGTTTCCTCTGAATCGTCCTCCTCCAACTTCATCCCATGCCCTCTAGTCCTGGAACATCTTTTCGCTAAAAATAGTGTTTTCCTGCACCCTGTTCCTCCCTGTAAGATACTTGTATGTCTCTATCATATCCCTCTCCCTCCTTCTCCTCCAGGGAGTACATGTTCAGTTCCTTCAACCTGTCTTCATAGGACTTGGGATGCAATCCATGCACCATCTTTGTTGCCCTCCTCTGAACTTTCTACCCTGTCTATGTCCTTACGTAGGTATGGTCTCCAGAACTGTACACTGTACTCCAGGTGGGCCTCACTAGTGTCTTGTATAGCGGAATTATGACCTCCTTTTCCTGCTGGTGATGCCCCTGCCTCATACATCCCAGCATCCTATTTGCTTTACCTGCTGCCTTGTCACACTGTTTCCTACCTTGAGGTCATCAGAGATGATAACCCAAGATCCCTTTCCTGCTTGGTGCAGGCTATACCCTCATCCCCAACTGATATATTGTGCCAGGGTTTTGTGCCCCATATGCATTATCTTGCACTTCTTTGCATTGAATTTCAACTGCCAAACCCCTGACCATTCTTCAAGTTTCTGCAGGTCGCTTCTCATTCTGTCTACACCTCCGTGTGTCTACTCTGTTACAGAGCTTTGTGTCATCAGCGAACAGTGAAATTCTGCCTTCTAGGTCCCGCGCCATGTCACTGATGAAGGTGTTGAATAGGACCGGTCCCAGCACTGATCCCTGTGGTCCCCACTGGTCACTCTTTCCTCTGTGGAGTGAGAGCCATTTACCACCACCCTCTGTGTCCTGCCACCCAGCCAGTTACCTACCCACCACACTACTGTCCTGCCCCACACCCATATTCCCCAGTCTGTGTAATAGTCTTCTATGTGGCACAGTGTCAAAGGCCTTGCTGAAGTCCAGATAGGCCATGTCCACTGCCCTCCCTGATCCACCTCCCTAGTCACCCAGTCAAAATTCAATGAGGTTGGTCTGACATGACCTCCCCTGGTGAAACCATGCTGCCTTGGGTCCTGTAGTCCACTGACAACCAGATGTTCCACCAATCTCTCCTTCAGTAGTGCTTCCATGATCTTCCCACTACCGAGGTGAGGCTGACTGGTCTGTAGTTCCTGCTTCCTCTTTGTTCCCACTTTGTATAAGGGGACTACATCTGCTGTCCTCCAGTCTTTGGGTACCTCCTGTTTCCAGTGATCGCCAAACAGGATAGCCAGAGGTTCAGCCACCACCTCTTAGTTCTTTAGGACCCTGGGTGCACCCCATCTGGCCCCATTGTTTTATCAACTCTTATTACTTCCAGTTCCTTCAGGACCCTTTCTTGTGTAAAGGGACTTGTGTCCATTCTGCACCATTCTCACCCCTTGTACTCCTTCAGACCCATTACCCGCCTCTTCCTCAGTAAAGACTGAGCAGAAATACCTGTTCAATATGTCAGCTTTACTGTTGTCATCCTCCACGCCCCCATTCTCCCCTTCAGTCTCACTATCCCTACCTTGTCTTCTTTTTCACTTATGTACCTGTAAAAGGTTTTGTCCCCCACCCACTGATTTTGCAATGTGTTCTTCTGTCTGAGCTTTGGCTTCCTTACTGACCTCCTGCCTGCCTTTGCTTCTCCTGGTACTTCTCCCTATCCCTTCTGCCTGTGTCTTTTGTATTGCCTGAATGCAATCTTTTGGCTTTCACTTTCTTTGCTACCACTTTGGAAAACCATAATGGTCTCCTCTTCCTTTTCCTCTTGCTAACCTGCTTAACATACAATTCTGTTGTTCTTGTAATCCCCATTTTAAATACTGCCCACTGTTCCTCAACCTGATTCCTGTCCCATTCCCCTTAATGCCTCTTTCAAGTATCTCCCATTTTCCCAAAGTCTGCCCTTAAAAACCAGGATACGTGTTTTGTGTGGTTTGGTTCTGCTCTTTCTGTGATTTCAAACCACAATGACTGGTGGTCACTGTTTCCCAGGTGTTCCCCACTGTTACCCCCATCACACTGTCCCTGTTTGTGAGCACAAGGTCCAGTATTGCCTTCTGCCGAGTTGGTTCCATGACCAGTTGCTTGAGGAAGGCACCTTGAAGGAGTCCAGGATAAATCTGCTCTAGTTGATGCTGCTGTTGGGATGCTCCAGTCCACGACTGGAATATTAAAGTCTCCAACCAGTACTACCTCACTCTTTGTCTGCCATCCTTTGGATGGCTAGCATCACTCTCTATCTGTTTCTTCCTTTGGCTGGTGGTCTATAGACCACACCTGTGCGGATGGCTGTCCCCATTTTCCTTTCCAGCTAACCCACAGTATCTCTCCCCATTTTGTTCCTCCTGGATCTCTGTGGCCTTATGTCATTTTCACATAGAGTGCCACCTCCTCCCTTCCTGCCTGCCTGCTCTGTCTCCTTCTGAATATGTTGTAGCCAGGTATGGCCATCTCCCAGTCGTGTTATCATTACACCAGGTTTCAGTGATGGCCACAATGTCCAGGTCTGACTGCCCATGACAGCCTCCAGATCTTCCATCTTGTTGCTAAGGCTCCTGGCATTTGCACATGGCTTTCCATGATTTGACCTCCCTAGACTGTTTCACTGTTCTACTCCAGCCCCTTCCTTGGTTGTCCTTTATCCCTGGTTCTCCTTGCTGTCTGCCCTTCTGCTGAATTTTGCCCCTTTCTGCTTATCCACCTCTTGGGCACTAATCTCCATCTTTTGCACACTGCTTGCAGAGATAGCCACCTCTGGTTCACTGGTTCCACTGCTAGCTGTGGGGTGAGGTAGGTACCTCCTTGCTGGCTCACACCCTTTGCTAGTTTAAATGCTTGTCAATGTAGCATTTAAACTTATCATTGAGTGCTTGGATTCCCCTCCAGGATGGATGCAGGCCGTCAGGCTTGAACAAACCTCCATCCCTCCAGGTGGGTCCCCAGTCACCAATGAATCCAAACCCTTCCTCACAGCACCAGTTCTTCAACCATGAGTTAAAGTTCCTGGTGCATGCACTCCCATGCTCTCCCTTGCCTCTCACAGGTAGTACTTCTGAGAAAGTGACAGAAGTAGCTACTTGCTTGAGACCCCTCCCCAGTTTCCTAAACTCTTCCTGAACTTCCTTTGGCTCCCCATTTGCCAGGTCATTAGTACCTAGGTGGATAATGACATCTAGCTCACCCTTCCATCTTGCCTTCCCAGTGATCCCCAGGATCTTCCTTCCATCCCTCCATGCTGTGGCACCTGGTAGGCACCTCACCTCCCTGTCCTCCCCCTCCTGTGTTCCTAGCTGGATCCCTCTTATGATGGAGTCCCCCACCAGGATTCGCCTTCTCCTCTGGGGTCCACTGCTTTCCCCGCTGAGGTCACCTCCTTGGCTAACCTCCACATCCTTTCCTTCCACTTCTCTGGGTACCTCTATTTGGTTGTCCTCATTTGCCAGTGTGGCATATGAGTTCTTGAGTGGAATAGGATCTGGGATGTGCCTCTGCCTGACCGCCTAACCCTCCCTGAGCCCACTGTCATCCAAGTGCTCCTGCTCTCGGCATCCTTTGAGGCAGTTGCATTGGACTGGGTGGTCCCTGGATAGGGTGATGGTACTCTGACCCAGTTTACTTCCGCCTGAGTCTGGCTACCTCATCCCGCAGTCCAGAGAGATGCATGCAGATAGGGCAGCACCTCAGTGTCCAGAAGGTCTGCCTGAATATGGCTGCCCCACAGCCACTGCATTGCACCACTACCCATATTATACTGCAATTCCACTACTTGTCTGCTACTGAAGCTCTCCTAGTTCCCTTTTTATTAATTTACTGTCCTAAAAATCCTGCCACTGATCCTCAGATAATTTTCTTTAAAAAAAAAAAAAAAAAAAGAAAGAAACCAAGAAACCAATAACTAAATAAATGAGTCAAAACACTTGTCGTGCTGAGGGTGGGCTTCTTCCCCCTTATGCCCCTCCTACTTCACACCCCTTACTATACCCTGTGTTTAGCTCCTGTCAATCAGATTTAACAGGGCATATAATTAAGAGTTGGGGGAGGGGGGGGCGAAAATTTGCAGCAATTAAAGCCAGCACAGAATTACACCACCACTATGTTTTAAATTTTCAACAGCCCAAAAACAATTATAAGTAAAGACAACAAAGAAAGTATAGTGTCACTAAAAGCCCGCAATCTAAGTTTGAAAGAAAAATAGCAATTACCAGTTACTCTAAAGCACTGAATTGAATATGTTTCCTTCCTTCCCCTTCTGGCTTTTTCTGAGAAATTAAAACTCTACTTGCTACTTCAACTCTGACTAAGCCCCACCTCCAGTTATCATGTAGCTGAGGTCAGAGGTCAGACAATTAACACCCTTCACCCAACTACAGGGCAGTCAGACAAGCCAAGATAAAATCTGCAGCAATTAAAGACAGCACAGAATTACACCACCACTATGTTTTAAATTTTCAACAGCCCAAAAACAATTATAATAAAGACAACAAAGAAAGTATAGTGTCACTAAAAGCCCACAATCTAAGTTTAAAAGAAAAATAGCAATTACCAGTTACTCTAAAGCACTGAATTGAATATGTTTCCTTCCTTCCCCTTCTGGCTTCTTCTGCTGCTACTTACACCTTCACAACTCTGGCCCATGGGAGTGTAGGTATACCAGATATTCCAAGATGTTGGACGGGCTGGCTTGAAAGGGGTTAAGCTGTTTGGAGAAGCACCACAGTGAAAACCTTTTCCATTTTCAAGCATAGATCGTCAGGGTGGCTGGCTTTCTGGAAACCTATAGTACATTTAAAACCTCTTTCGAAAGGTTTAATCCAAAATATTCTAACTCATCAAGTACCAGCCCCTGAGGCACAGAGTGCTTGGGTCTGCAAATATTATCCCGCCCTGAGGCAAGGTCAGCAGACTGCACCTCGGGGAAAAGGTGATTGGAGAGGGACAGGAGTAGAGAGTACCAGGTCTGCCTGGCCCAGTCTGGAGCAATTAGCGTCACTGCTGCAGGTTCCCTTCTCAGTTTCAACAGCACTCTCAGCCAGAGTGGAAATAGGGGAATTGTATAGAGGAACCTCCCTGTACAACAGACAACCAGGTCATCCTCTGGGACTGCCCCCACTGATGGAGGCCTGCAACAAAAGAGGGGGAGATGGAAGTTTTGCCATGAAGAAAACTGGTCCATCTCTGGTATGCTCCACTTTCTGAACAGTGCAGAAAGCACTTGCTTGTTCAGAGTCCACTCTTGGTTTCCTTGACTGATCCTGCCCAGGCATTCTGCAAGGTCATTGTCTTTCTCTGGCAGGTATACTTCGGATAGCTGCACCTCCAGCTCATATGCCAGGCTCCAGATCTTCATTACTTCTGAGCACAGCTTGGAAGATCTTATTCCTTCCTGTTTATTTACATAATACATGGTGGTGGTGTTGTCTGCCCAGATCTGGACTGACTAACCCTTGATGTGGGAGGAAAAAGCTTGCATTGCCAGATACACAGCCCTGAGTTCCAGGAGGTATATGTGCTTCTGGGACTCTAGTGGGGCCACACTCAACTTACAGTGAAGTTCTCCAGGTGGGCATCCCAACCCAGCAGGGAGGCATTTGTAGTGAGCACCACTGTGGGTGATTGCTAGGAGGGAATTCCCTGAGGATCTCCTCCTCCTCCTTCCACCAGGCCAGTGCCCCTAAAAGAAAGCCGTCTTCATTCTAGCCTCCAGCCCCAGCAAGGCTTACCCTTCGGTTAAGCCTTTTAAGTATGTTGCAGGGTTTTTCTCGTGCCGCAACATACTTTATTTTATTTACAAAAAGTCTGTGACCTGAAATATGGTGGGTGCTAGTGGGGTCCATTATCTGTAATGGTGCGGCGCCACACCATGTGCTTCAATACATTTGTCCCAGAAACTGAAGGAAGACTCCTGCTGGTCTGGGCTGTCCTACCTTGAAAGACCTAGCAAGGCCTGTGAGGTCTGACACCCTCTCCTGAGGGAGGAAAGCTTTTTCCTGTTGGGAGTCCAGCTCTGCTCCTGTAAGTCCAGCACCTGAAAAGGTTCTGTCTGGGACATTTAACAGAAAGTCTAGATCCTCTAGTTTTCTGGGTGAGCTGAAGGGAGACTCTGGCCTCCTGGTATGGCCCTCCTGAGACCTAGCCAGTGGTCCAGGTAAGGGATGACTACTATACCTTGACTTCTTAAGTGTGCTGCAACTACTGCCATGCTCTCTGTAAAAACTCTTGGCTCTGTGGATAGGCCGAAGAGTGGGCTGCAAACTGGTACTGGTAGTTCCCTACCCTGAACCTGAGATGCTTTCTGTGAGAGTATCTTACTGGAATGTGAAAGCAGTCATCCTTTAAATCCAGTGACCCCAGCCAATGTCCATGTTGCAGTGATGGGATCACTGTGGCCAGTGTCACCATCCTGAACTTTTCCTTTTTCAAGTGTTTGTTTAGAAATCTTAGATCTAAAATGGATCGTCACTTTCCACTTTTCTTGCTGGTCAGAAAGTATCGGGAGTACAATCCCTTCCCATACTGGGAAGGTGGAACTCTTTCCACTGCACTGGCTTGCAGCAGCTTTTTCACCGCCAACTCCAGCAGGAGCTTTTCTGCTGGGGTATGAGGTGGGAAGGTCCTACGTACCTGCTGTTTTTGATGACAGCATAAGGACCTCAAGAGTGATGCTCGAGAAGTCTCTCATATCATCTGAATTCCAAGATGGATACCCAGCTGAGTTGTGCATGGTTGCCCATGTGTTATTTTATACAGTACATGGTTTATAGCGTGAAAATATTATGGAGTCTTTACTAAGGTAGGAATTGGTGGGCTTCCTAGAGGGAAATGGGCTACAGGACCCCAGACAACATGGATTCATGAGAGGAAGGTTTTGCCAGACAAATCTGGTTGACTTCTTAGGCTGGGTGACCAGAGCAGCACATAGGGGACAGGCAGCAGAGATGTTACACTTGGATTTCAGCAAGGCATCTGACTCAGTCCCCCACAGGAGGCTGGTCAAAAAAAATAAGATACTCAGGGGTGGGGGAACGATCAGTAATTTGGGTGGAGAAATGACTGAGGGGAAGAACACAAAGGGTAGTAGTTACTGTGGAGTTTTCAGAGATAAGGGAAGTAACAAATGGAGTACCCCTGATGTATTAAATTTGTGACAGAGGAAGGTATCAAGGGCAAGACCTGCCTCTTCACAGATGACAAAAAGATCTATGCAATGGTGGACAAAGATGAAGAATCAGGCACAGTCTGCGGCAACAGTGTAGGTAGGGAGAAATGGGCAAACTGGATGGGCCAGGTGGTCCTTATCTGACATCAAATTCTACGTTTCTATGAAAAGATATGGGAACTCAGGGAGGATCTGGGCAAGTTGGAGAGCTGGTCAAAGATTTGGCAGCTGGGTTCAACACAAAAAAAAAATGTGAAGTGATTCATACTGGGAAGAGGAACCCAAGTGTGCAGTAGGGAATTGGGGGAGTAATGCTGGAAAAGCACCACAGAATCAAAGGACCTGGAGGTCATGATATTGGAGAGCCTAAATGGCAGCACATTGTAATAGGGCTGTGGGCAAGCTAAACAGGACACTGGGTTGCACAGGGAGGGGGATAAGTAGTACAAGTCGAGAGGTGATCATCTCATTGTACATTGCATTGATACATTCACACCTGGAATACTGCGCAAGGTACTGGAATCCACATCTGAAGAGAGACTGTAACTAAGTGCAAACAATACAGTGCAAGGCAACCAAGATTGTCCATGAACTAGGGGCAATGCATACGAGGAGAGGATGCAGGACTTAAACATGCACACCCTTGAGGAAAGAAGGGGGTGCGCAACATGGTCAAGACATGGAAGTACCTGTACAAAAGAACATAAGAATGGTGTCGGTAGATGGTGACCATTTGATCCATCTAGTCTGCCCAAGGTGGCTACCCCCTTCCCTTTAATTGTTCAAGCCAAGCTGTCCACACTGTCTGTCCCACACTAGTTTAAATTCTCTTATTGTCTTAGCTGCCACCACCTGTGCTGGCAGACTGTTCCATGGGTCTATCACTATGTGAAGAATTACTTTCTATAGTTGCTCCTGAACTTGCCTCCCACCAGACAAGTTGTGCCCCCGTGTCTCAGTTCCTTTGTTTACTTGGAAGACGTTCTCCGTCTTATTTATTCCCTTGACGTATTTGAACGTTTCCATCATGTCTCCTCTATTTCTTCTCTGTTCTAGTGAGTATAATTTTAGTACCTTGAGCCTAGTTTCATATGTCTCATGGTGCAGTCCTTGCACCATTTTAGTAGCCCTTCTCTGCGCTGTCTCTAATCTATGTCCTTTTTTAGGTGTGGTGTCCAGAACTTGACACAGTACTCCAGCTGTGGCCTTACCAAGGATCTTTTTAGTGGCATGATTATCTCTTGCTTTCTGCTTATAATGCCCCCACCTATACATCCGAGGATGCCACTTGCTCTCTGCGAAGCCTTTTTGCACTGTTTTGTGACTTTGAAGTTATTGGTGATGAGTACACCCAGGTCCCTTTCCATGTGTCATTTCCAACTGGTGTCCATCCAGAGTGTACTTTACCCCTGAGTTTCGCTTTCCCAGGTGCATGATCTTACATTTCTTGACGTTAAATTTTAACTGCCAGTGTTTTGACCATTCTAGTTTCCTGAGGTCAGCTACCATGTTTGTGACCCCCTCCTGTGTATCTACCCTGTTGCAGAGCCTTGTATCGTCTGCGAACAGGTACACCCTCCCCTCCAATTCTTCTGTGATGTCACTGATGAAGATGCTGAAGAGAATTGGACCCAACACAGACCCCAGTGGTACGCCGCTGGTCACTTCCCCCTCTTGTGACACAGCCCTGTTGACCAAGACACTCTGCTTCCTATTCTGTAGCCAATTCCTAACCCAGTTAACTATCTTATGCCCTAACCCTGCGTGCTCTAGTTCATTTCTCAGTCTCCTGTGGGGGACGGTGTCAAAGGCTTTGCTGAAGTCTAGGTACACTATGTCCACCACACCGCCCTGGTCTATTGTTTTGATAACCCAGTCAAAGGAATGAGTCAAGTTTGACATGACTGACCTGCCGTGAAGCCATGTTGCTTGGGGTCTAGTTTTCCATTTTCCCTCAGGTATTCCACCATTTTCTCTTTTAGTAGTGCCTCCATAATGTTTCCCACTATAGAGGTTAGGCTGACTGGATGGTAGTTTCCGGTATCCTCTCTGCTTCCTCCCTTGTGCAAGGGTACTACTGTTGCTGTTCTCCAGTTCCGAGGTACTGTGCCACTCTCCAGTGATTTACTGAATAGTTCTGTTAGTGGTGCTGCAATTTCCTCCCGTAGCTCCTTCAACACCCTCAGGTGAATATCATCTGGTCTCACTGCCTTATCAAACCAAAGTTTGCTTAGTTCTTCTAGGACCCTTTTCCCTTGTGAAGGGGCTAGTGTCGGCCTCCTTGTTATTGTGTTCTGTCTGCTTTAGTGGAGGTCCTTTACCACTACCTTCTATTGTGAATGTGGAGCAGAAGAATTTGTTCAACACCTCTGCTTTGAGTTTTTCTTCTTCTACCATCTGGCCATCTTGTGCTGCTAATCTGGCTAGTCCTCCCTTACTCTTCCTCTTTTCCCTCATGTACCTATACAAGGTTTTAACTCCCTTCTTGACTCCCTGTGCTATCCTTTCCTCTGTTTGTGCTTTGGCTCTTCGAATGGCCCTTCCTGCCTCCCTGAGTTTGTTCCTGTAATTGTCCATATCGCATTCCTTCTGTGATTTTTTGTATTGCTTAAAGGCCCTCTTCTTTTCCCTTACTTTTGCTTCAATGCCCCTGGTGAACCAGAGAGGATACTTCCTTCTTTTTGATTTACTGATTCGACGTGCATATTGTTCGGTAACTGTAGTTATGGCCTCCTTAAAATGTTGCTAGTATTCTTCCACATTTCCCAAGCTATCCTTGGATAGCACTGATCTGATTCTTGATCTCATCTCTGGAAAGTTTGCTTTATGGAACTCAAGGATCTTGATTTTTGTGTGACACATTCCCTCTACTTTGTTGACTGTTAACCAAACCAACCTATGGTCGCTGGTTCCCAGGCTGTCTAGCTGTACATCTGAAACCCTTGAGCTGTTTGTGAGCACCAGGTCTAGGGTTGTGTTGTCTCTAGTGGGTGAGTTCACTAGCTGGTTGAGCCCTGCACCTTTCAGTGTGATCAGGAACTCCCTACTCCTTTCAGTGGATGCTGTGTATGAGGTCTAATCTACATCGGACAGACTGAAGTCTCTGACTAGTAGTAGCTCACCCTTGTCAGCCATCAATGAGATGGCTTCTAGGAGTTCTTTGTCAACGTCTGCTTCCTGGGATGGGGGTCTATATATAACCCCCGCCTGGATGGGGTCCTTGTCCCCAGCTCCTAAGGTGACCCACAGGGCCTCTGCATTTCTGTGTTTTCCCTGGATCTCTGTTGCATTGATCCCCTCCCTTACATAAGAGCTACCCCCACCCTTTTCCCCTCTGTGTCTCTTCTGAACGGTGTGTAACCTGGTATGGTATCCCAGGTGTGGTCCATGGTGAACCATGTTTCCGTGACTGCAACCCAGTCTAGCTGCATCTCTGCCAACATGGCTGAGCGCTCCAGGAGCTTGCTTGGTAGGCTATGAGTGTTAATGCACATTGCCTGCCATCCCTGGAATTGCCTTTGTTGGGTCTGGATATGCAGTTTGGGTTTACACCGTTTGTGTTTCGTAACCCTACTGCTTCTCCTTGGTGGATTACCCTTTTTTGTTTCATTCTAATTGAAGGTTTCACTTTCCTTACAGTGCTGAGATGCCGTTTTAAGCTGTGAATGAGGGAGGGGTATATGGTGCCTTCTTTGATGCGATGGTTGCCATTGTTTCCTCCCCTCCACTAGTTTAACTAGAGATATGGATGTCAAACTTTGTGCCTGGAGTCCCCTGCCTTGTGAGGTGTAGGTTGTTGAAGGCTAAAAACTCCCTCTCCCAGAAGGTGTGCCAGTCTCCTTTATAGTGACATCCTTTTTCCTTGCACCAGACCTTTAGCCAATTGTTAAGCTTTGTTGTGTATTTCTCTCTGATCTTCTGAAGCCTGTTGTACCCTTTCTCCCAGACAGGTAGAATCTCCAAGAAAGATACACTGGACGAATGGGAAGCTAGTTTGTTGCCAAGTTTGATTAGGTTTTGCTTCGTTTCCTCCACCGACCTACTAGCTAGGCCATTTGTTCCTATGTGGAGGATGACTGTAGTGCCAGGTTGCCTACTGCACATGATATTTTCTATGTGGTCTGTGTCCCTCCATGCCGACGTCCCAGGAAGGCACCTGATCGTGAGCCTAGCCTGGTCATAATGCTAGAGTTGAGACTCTACTTTCCTAATCATAGAGTCTCTGATTATGAGTACTGGTTTTGCAATGCTTTGTTTCGACCTTTTCTTGGTAGCTTGCAAACCTTGTGTGGTGCAGGTTTCCTAAACATCTCAATGCACTCCTCGTTTTCTGCTGCCACTGAAAACAATCAACACACACTGCTGGTCTGAGTCTCTGCCCCTGGTGGGTGGATTATCCTGTGTGGTTAGCCCTGTAAAAACAAACAATATAGGTCTCCTTCAGCCCGGTCTCCTCTTGAGAGAGCAGCGCTTGGCTGGGTCTGAGCACAGCAAGCGTGGAGAGAAGCAGCCTCAATGGAGAAAGGAGCCCGGACAGTGCACTCCAAGGGGGAGTCACCCAGGTAGAACTGCTGTCAAGGAATCCCTGCTTTTGTGCCTGTCTGAGCCTGCCTTCCCATGGTGATTGGTCTCTCTCCCAGTTGGTGAAGATCCGTGAAGCTCAGCAGAAAGCAAGGCAAGGGGCTGGACTGCACTTGGCGTATGCCTCCTAGGGCTGTCCTTTGTGTCTGAGCTGTTGCTTCTGGCCGAGCGCTTTCTATTAGCTGACCACTATTATAGTAGTCGATACAGCAGTCAATGAAGCTCAGCAGATAGTAAGGCTAGGGGCTGGCGCACACTTGGCGTATGCCTCCTAGGGGTGCCCTTTGTGTCTGAGCTGTTGCTTTCAACCAAGAGCTTTCTCTTAGCTGGCCACTACCGGATAAATAGGGTGAATGCCAAGGAACTTTTCTCCTCGAGTTCAACTGCAGGTATAAGAAGGAAATCAAACTCGTAGGGGAGATTGAAAAGGGATGTCCTTAAGCACTTTTTCACAGAAAGAGTTGTGGACAAAGGGAACAAGTTGCCAGGAAAGTGGTACATGTCAAATCAGTGAACAGCTTCAAGCAGGATGGGATGGGACAGGCATATGGGATTTGTCAGAAAAGGATTGGGGGGGGGGGGAATGGGTCGGATGGCCACTAGGGCCAGTGCAGAGTACTTAGGTAGGGTGGGCAGACTGCATAGGTTGACAGGCCTTTTTCTGCAGTCATTGTTTCTGCATCCATGTAAAAATGCTGCCTTTTTCCCCTACATTTTTGGTTTAATTTTTTATTTAAAAAAAAAAAAAAAAAAAAAATCTACTTTCACACAGCTGCTGAAAACTCACCCAGGTAAGGAGGTGCCAGTTTTTAAATAGATGTAACAACAGAAGATTTAGTATTACTTAAAGAGCTACCGACACCCTTGAGTCAGACAACGCCTGACAAGGAGTTGCCTGCCTGAGGACCTAAATCACACATACTGTACATTTTGTAATGCAGCCATTCCTACGTTATTCAAATATCACCCACAGTTGCTGTTCTGCCCTCCTGGAATGCTGTTCCGTGCCCACTGCAGCCCTGCCCCTAAAACAGCGTTTTGATGGCGAAAAGTGAAGGGGCTGCAGGGCTACTATCAGCTGCAGAAAGCAATCAGAAGCAGCAATGCCCTCTAAATACATATAGTTTACTTTGTAGACACCTACACGTTTTTTTTTTTGGGGGGGGGTAGTAGTATATTTATACACCTCTCTTAACATGTACATGCCTCACAAAGTAAACTATATGTATTTAGAGGGTGTCACTGCTCCCCACTGTTTCCCATAGCTATTAGCAGCCCCTTCCCCCACTTTGTGTCATCAAGAAGTAAAGTTACGTAACAACTTACCGTAACAGAGGAGCTTCGAGAGAGACTCTTGCAGTAGGTAATGACCTTGAGAACTGCGCCCCCCTGGTGTCAGGACCACACAGAGACTTTATCAAGCAGTGTCTGACAGGGGACCGCTCACCCAATGTCACGTGACTGACGGCAGTGACACACCATATAGTGGGCGGTCCCCACACCTGCATCCAGTTCTCCCATGGGAGACCTCCAAAAAGAAGCAACAGGAGAATGGCAAAAGAGGCTCCTGGAGCCTAAATAAGCTCATAGAGGAACAGCAGCAGAAGTAGAAGTTGGGGGAAGGAGGGAGGGGAAAAAGGTTACCTACTGCAAGAGCCTCTCTTGAACATCTACGGTTATGGTAAGTTCTTACGTAACTGTACTATCTTACTTAGAGAGGACTCTTGCAGTAGGTAATAACCTTGAGGACGGAGTCCCAAGCAGTGTGAATCAGAAGTAACTGAGACATGGGAGGCAGGAAAGGTCTGCAGAGAAGCAGAGAAATTAGGACAGAAGGCCTTGGAGGACAGCTAGTCCAAAGCCAGTCCTGTGCCTAGAGGCAATGTTCAGGCTATAATGTTTGGTGAAAGTATGGATGGAACTCCCAAGTGGCCGCCGCACAGATGTCAGCGGTGGACACATTCCTGAAATGAGCAGTAGAAGCAGCCATGCTTCTAGTAGAATGCCCTTTAACCTCCCCCGGGAGGGTCTTATCATACTTCTGGTAACAAAACACAATGCAGTTGGCCAACCACTTGGATAAACACTGTTTGGAAACTGCTGCACCCTCTCTCTTGGGTGCAAAAGAAACAAAAAGCTGATCTGGTTTCCAGACAAACTTTGTACGGCTACTGTAGAAGCGCAAAATACTGCGAACATCCAAAGTATGTAGAATTGCCTCCCCTTAATTGGAATACTCAGGGTAATACACTGGTAGTTGAATAGACTGATTCAACATGAACTCAGAAACCACTTTTGGTATAGACTGATTCAACGTGAACCCAGAAACCACTTTTGGTAAAAACTGAGGATTGGTATACAGAGCCACCCAGTCTCTGTGGAAAATCAAATAAGGCTCCTTACACATCAGGGCCTGAAGCTTGGAAATCCTTCGAGCAGAAGTAACTGCAACTAAAAAGAGCACATTACAAGACAAATAGCGCATATCGCAACTACCAGTCGGTTCAAAAGGAGGCAGGGTAAGTTTCTCTAAAATAATATTTAGATCTCAAGGAGGTATGGGATTGCGCACCGGGGGTTTTAGGTGGAGGATCCCTTTCAGAAAAGTTCTGGAGACTTCCAGTTGAGCTAAAACTTTGCTCTCCACCAAGGTGTGGTAGGCAGAGACAGAAGACAGGTGAACCTTCAGCGATGAGTAACTCAGGCCCAGGCCGCAGAGATGAAGCAAATACTCCATGACCTGAGGAACAGGACACAAGAAAGGGTCCCAACCCTTAGAAGTGGCCCAAATGGAGAAACGTTTCCATTTCATAGCATAAGTCGTCCTTGTGGAAGGCTTTCTAGCCTCCAAAAGGACTTCAGCCACTCTGGAGGAGACTCCATAGCATGAGGCAGCTATAACAGAAGGTGTCACGCGTGAAGGTGAAGGGACCCCAGCCCTGGATGGACCAGCGTGCCCCTCCCCTGAGTCAGGAGATCATGGCAGATGGGCAGGGGAACCGGAGGCTCCACTGCAAGCTGCTGAAGAAGCAGAAACCTTATCTGCCGGGGCCAATATGAGGCTATCAGAATCATATGAGCCCTCTCTGCTTGCAGCTTAAGCAGCACCCTCTTCAGAATTGGAAAGGGAAGAAGGTGCACAAAAACCTCCCTGTCCAGCAAAAAGATAGCGTGTCTCGCCAGAAAGCACCATGCCTGGGAGTGAGCCAACAAAACCTGGGTAGTTTTGCGTTGAATGGGGAGGCGAACAGATCCAGGTCTGGACGACCCCATCAGTTGAATATGTCTTCGACCACAGCTTGCTTGAGCTCCCATTCGTGGGCTCTTACTCTGGTGTGGCCAAGACTGTCCACTAGGATGTTCTGCACGCCCGGAACGTGAACCACTGTGAGTGTATTCGATGCAAAACTGCCCAATTCTACCCTCCCCACATAGCCTCCCTGCAGAGGAGGTACGAGCGAGTGCCCCCTTGCTTGCTGAGATACTAGACTACACACATATTGTCCGACTGGACTAATAGTGGGCCCTGGCAGAGGAAGTGCTGGAAAGCTTGAAGAGTATACAGCACTGCCCTCATCTCCAGCATGTTTATGTGTAAGGAGAGTTCCAACTGAGACCACAGCCATTGAGTCCTGTGGGTCTCCAGATGAGCCCCCCAGCCCATCCCGGACATGTCTGTAGTCAGGGTCTGGGGGGGGGGTACTGGAAAGGGACCCCTTGGCAAGGCTGCGGAGATCCTGCCACCATAGACGATCCCGGTGCATTGAACTGGAGACCATGACCATGTGGTCCAGGTCATCCGACCTCTGATCTCACTGCTGTACCCTGAGCGTCCATTGCGAAATACGCATGTGGAGCCTGGCCAAAGGAACAGTGGGGATGGCAGCTGCCATAAGGCCAAGGAGCCAGAGGACTGACCTGGACAAAACCCATCTGCTGGCGGCTATCAAGCGAGCCTGCTTCTGTAAGGTTTCTGACCTGTCCTGAGGAAAGGAAAGCCATACCCTGGGCCATATCCAACACTGCTCCAATAAACTGAAGACATTGGGAGGGGACAAGTTGGGACTTGGGGTAGCTGACCGTAATCCCCACTTGCACAAAGAGGTCCAGGGTAGCGGAAAGGGAAAATTCCAGCTGCTCTTGTCAACGGAGCTGACAGAAGCCAGTCGTCGAGGTAGGGGAACACATAGTGGCCCTGGCATCTCAGGGCTGCTGCCACTACCGCAAGGCACTGGGTAAAAACCCCAAGGTGCCGAGGACAGGCCAAAGGGGAGGGCCTTGAACTGATAACGCTCCCCCTGGAAGGGGAACCTGAGGTAGTGGCAATGAGCCAGAAAAAAAAATGGGATATGCAAGTAGACATCTTGCATGTCCAGGGCACAGAGCCACTGTCCTTTGTGCAAGAGGGGCAGCAGACCTGGGAGAGCAAGCATCCGAAACCGTTTGTACTTTATGTACAGGTTTAGAGTGCTGAGGTCCAGAACTGGATGCAGATCTCCTGTCTTCTTTGGAACTAGGAAGAAGTGGGAGTAATACCCCTTTCCTATCTGGTTTGCTGGAATGGACTCTATAGCTTCTTTTCACAGAAGAGCCTTAATTTCCTCCCTTATGAGGGGGAATGTGCCTTTGGATAGTGAGATACTCCTGGAGGCCTGTTTGGGTGTCTCTCCAGAAGTTCCAAAGTGTGACCTTGACTCACCAGCTGCAGGACCCATATGAGTCTGTGGTGACTGCCTCCCACCCCAGTAAGTAAGTGGCGAACCTTCCACCCACCAGCTCCCCTGACGGAGGATGAAGGGGGCGCGAGTCAAGAAGCAGAGGGAGGGTTGGGAAGAGCCACCCCGAGGCCCTCTAAGCTTTGGCCGGAGGGGTGGCTGCGGCTTAAGGGGTCTGACGTTTGGCTGTTTGCTAACATTTCGTCTGCCACTTAGCCTGGCGATGAAATGGCTGTTTGGCCTTAAATCTGGGGTGGTATATAGTATGGACGGACCATAAGGCCTTGCCCTTATTCTGAACGTTGGTGATTATATCCTGGGTGTCGCCCCCGGAGAGGACAGAGCCCAGGAAAGGGGGCATCCTGAATGGCTGCCTGGACATCAGCTGCCAAGCCTGACACTCTTAGCCAGGAATATCTTCTGAGGCAGACCGCCGTAGCGCTGCCCCTGGCCGAAGAGTCCACCCCGTCATACGTTGCCTTTAGTGAGTGGCGACAGGTGACCTTAGTAGACCTGACAGTGTCTGCCAGGGCGGACTTGTACTCTGAGTCCGGCATGGCATCCATGACAGGCTTCAGCTGACGAAACAAGAGACTTCTGGTATACTAGCATGTGCGCCACATAATTTGGGGTGTGTATGGCCAGCGTGGAGGAAGAATAGAACTTCCTCCCAGACTAGTCCAGCTGCCTCGACTCCTTGTCAGGAGTGGAGGTGCTCATGTACCTTGGCTTGGTGGACCTGTCATGATTCGCCATAATGACCATTGAATCTGCCTTTAGGTGGACACTGAGGTGATCCTTACCCTCTGGTGTCCTGTATATCCCGTCGGCCTTTTTTGTCACTGCCGGGATGGAGGAAGGCATCATCCAAATGGTAGAAGCCAAATCTTCACGAGGCTCTAACCAGGGGGGCGTAAGGACAGGTGTTGTCTCCTGTATACTCAGGTGCTCAGCTAGTCTCGGACGCTTGGGAACCTGTGCGTCAATCTTCCACTCGTAGACCTCTGCTATGTTTTACAGGTGGTCTGCGAATGAGGAGTCCTCTGGAGACGATTTAGGGGACTCAAAATCTGAATCTGAGGAGAACCTGGACTCGGATTCGGAATCCAAGGATGCCGAAGACCTGACGTTGGGACAAGAAACATCCTGAGACCTAGGAGGGATACTGTCCATCGTCAGTCCAGTCGAGGGGCCTCTCGTCAGGCCTGACGTAGACTGGCGGGTGACCAGTGGAGAGGCGGACTTGGGAGTCCGACCTGGATGAACCAGGGAGAAAGCTCTTGCAGGATGCTGGCTGTCCAGCTCAGAGACGAGCTGTGACTTGGTTCCCGACCACCAGGACTGAAGAATGGCCCAGAAATCTGCCTGAGACTGAGGTGGCAGCGAAGGGAGTGGAGGGGACTGACAGACAGGCTGAAACCCTGAAGAGAACCCTGGCGTTGGGTACCCGGACATATGATACCCCTTCGTCAGTTAACCCAGCAAGAAGCAGGCAGCTGCACACCGAGGCACTGCCGTAAAGCCTGACGTCGGGAAGCATGACTGAGGGTAACCTGGTGTATAATGTGGCACCGGGTAATTGGTGGGGGGCCCCGATGGCAGTACCGTGGGACCTGATGGGGGACCCTGAGGAGGCCTGAAACTCGTCCCAGAAGGACCCGGAAGAGTAGGATCAGGTGCGGGACCGATGAGTGGTAAACCTGGCATCGACAGCCCCGCCAGATGAACTAGTGGGAAGAGGTCTGGAAGGTTGCTCGGAAGGTCTGGATGTGACCCAGTAACAATGTCACTTGATGGAGGACCCCCATCCCCCACCTCCAGCTGATCTGGGGAGGGTGGAGGAGGCTCTACAAAGGGAGAGGAGGGGGTACCCTGGTGGGGAGACACAACCGGTGAAGGCTGTGTTGAGATCGGCAGCTGGCTCTTGTCTGGCTGGACATCGGGTCCTGCGCCGCAACCCGACGTGAGCATGTCAGTCGGACGGTCATCGGAGGGTCCGACGACTGACTTGTCGGCCATGGCTATGCGGACACCGGGGTCCTCAGTGCTAGACTTATCAGCCCAGGTGCTCACCGGGAGGTCTGATGAGCGACTTATCGGCCTGCTTGACTGCTTAGACCCCACGAAAGAAATGGGTCTAAGAGTGGCAGAGGCCTCAGACTTGGCCGAGGCACCCGCACCACTGTGACCAGTGGTGGCGGGGGAAACCAAGGGCTGCTCCTGGGAAGGTGGGGCAAACCTGGAGGCAGCAGCGGTCTTCCTTTAGGAAGAGGGCCGCTGAGTGGCCGCGGATGAGAGGGAGACCTGTCCTGGTCCCGGTGCTTCTCCTTATCCCTCTTCTTATGCTTGTGCGAGTCAGTAGGAGAGAATGAAGCGCTCCTAAGCTTCTGCAGCTCTTTCTCCATCGTGGCCATCTTCTTTTTAAGCAGGTTAAGGGCCTGTTGGCAGCACTTCCGTGTGGTCTGCTGAAGCTCAGGCAGGCCTCACAATCCTTGGCCTTGTGCTCTGGGCCCAAGCAGAAGAGGCAAAGGGAATGAGAATCCTTGTGCAGGAGCTGTTATGCGACTCGACGGAAGACGGAGAAAACATGCACAAAAGTAAGTTTTTGAACAATAAAGGAAGAAAAAAACCAGACACTCATCCAAAAAAATGGTGGTCGAACTGCAGCGATGATGTCCGCGAGGTCCGACGTGCACAGGTGGATGGCGGGAAAGAACTGGAAGGCTGGCGTGGGGACTACCCACTATACAGTGTCACGCTGACATCGGTCACGTGACATTGGGTGGGTGGTCCCCCGTCAGACACTGCTAGCTAAAGTTTCCGTGTGGTCCTGATGCCAGGGGGGGTGCGCAGCTGCTGTGGTTGTGAAGCAGCTTTTAGGAAAGTGGAAGAGCAATTTCGGGTAGTAATATTTCAATAACTTAAGAGTGGTCACATAACAAAATTGAAAATATGGGAGATTTAGGTCCTCGGGCAGGCAACTACTTACCAAGAGTTGCCTGACCGGAGGGCATAATGGTGTCAACCACTCTTTAAGGGAGGGTTTGGGTTTTGTGGGGGGGAAAATGGAAGGTGTCAGGAGTTGTCATTCTTTTTTTTTTTCATATTTATGATTTCTGACTCTTACCCCCCCCCCCCAACACCTTTTTAGGTCTTTCCAGTCTGACCCCCAGGCGTCTCAGTCGCTTACCCGATTCTTCCATCCTTTTCTGTCCCCTTGTCCCCAGAGTAGCCCCTTTCCGATGGTGACCCCAGACCCATTTCTCACAGTCCTGGGCCTTACCCCAACTATCTGTGTACCTCGCTTGGGGACTGGGTGCCACGGGTGGTGGAGCAGAGCCTGCGGGGTTGTGAACCATAATCTCGATGCTCAGGGTATTTTCCTCCTTAGTTTTTCGTCCCACTCCGAGGTCGGGAATTCGTGCCATGGCGCAGAGTACAGTGTGAAGATACCATACATGTTCAAGCGTCTGCCCATGCTATGCTAACCAGCCTCTAATGGGTGACAGGGAAGCCAATGGTTCATGCTGTCTCCCCCTTCCCAAAGGAAGAGAGCTGTTTGCAGACCCTTAATCCTTCTTCCCCCAGCTGACTCGCAGTGATCCTGGTCAGTTCCCAAACCAGGATCGCCAGTGTGATGGGTGATGTGGCACTCAGTGCTTCAGCCCCACCACATCATTGGGCCTCTTCTAGTGGATTTTAACCACACTAGTTTAGTGCACCCACCAGCGGGGTCCAGCTGAAATAGATTCCACCTCCTATCTGCTCTTGGTCATAGAAGTGGGAGCTCCTGGCATTCCAGAGAAGCAGGCAGTGACTGGGGTTGGGGCCTGATTGTTCTCAAGGTGGGGCTTTTTCATCTTTCTGTTTCCAGACCTTGGGACATCCTCACGCTGAGACCCAGGGACACACACCCAGCATGCTTCATGCAGATCTTTTTTTTTTTGTATAATGTTTTTACTAAACTTTATACACTTATAATACTGACAACAAAACAAACATAAGAGACGCAGTTCATTACAACCATGTACAAATGGGTCCACATAAATTGCAAAAAATATTATTTAAATCAGATCTCCCAATAAATAGAGGCTTATCTTCTTTGTAACATGCTAGGAATAAACACTTAAATATCTTTAGAAGCATTTTTACTCTAGTTATATAGCTTTAAATATATTGCTCCAACCTTTTTAACATTGTAAAATGCTTAGGTTTATTAGGGCTCAGAAATACAAGATATTTCTCTCTTCAGGAAAGCCCAACCAGTCTCTCTCATCCTGGCTAGTAATTTATAACCCTCCAATTCCTACAGTCCATCTCTTAAAAGTTGGTGCTCCCCTGGTGTCAGTGACATTAAGAAGGGATCCCATACTAGTAGGAAATGTTCAGGTTTCCCTTTTACCACAAATTACAGTCTCTCCAGTGTGAAAGCCCATATTGCAAGACTTCGCTACTAATGTACTGATGACTGGGTGCCAGTTACCCAAGTGGTCAAAATGCATTGCCTGGCTAAGGTCAACAGCACTCAGCTCCAGCGCTGTAGGGGCGCCCACCTCTCCTGTCCAAGGAAAGCAGGAGCAGAGGTTCGAGCGATGTTCGGTATCCCATAATATTTCCCAATTCCTGGGCAATTTCTCTTCAATATATCTGGAGTTTAGAGCAGGCCCAGAAACAGTGGAAGAAGGTCCCCATCTCCTGGCCACATCCTCCGCACATTGAGTAAACTGCAGGGTTGTACTTATGAACAATTTCTGGCGGGCAGCAGAGTCGGTGGATGAACTTAGAACATGCTTCTTTGTATTTATTACAAATTACAAGACCTCTCTGTGTTCCCAGGATTACCTCCCAGTTCTCCTCGGAGATCTCCATACCCAAGTCCCTCTCCCAGAGGCTCTTCATTTTGTTCGTAACATTTGGAAAAGATTTTCTACCTAGATGGACAGCTTTCTTGATCAGGCCCCTGGAATCTCTTCATGCTTGGTCTACCAAGGACTCCACTTGTGCTAGGGGGGAATTCGTTCTCTGTTCTCGTCCAAGCCTACCTACATAATTCGTAAGTTGGAAGTAACAGAACAGCTGTGTATTCGGGAAACCTGCCACTCTCCTAAGTTCTTCAAACGAATACATTCCCGTCCCCAAATGGAGAGCTTCTACACAATGAAACCCCCTGTGCTCCCATTCTCAAAACCCTGGGTCTTCTAGACCTGGTAGAAATGATGGCTTGCCTGCTATGGGTAACAATAAGGTTCCCCCCCCCTTCAGTTACTCCTAGTAACTTATTAATCTTATCCCAACTGTTCAAAACTGAGAGCACCACCGGATTGGAGGAGCCTGTTTTAAGATAGGACTTGAGTCCATCCCTTGCCAAGTAAGCCGACACTCTCCCAGGACAGCCCATCTCTTCCAGTTCAATCCAGCGTGCTTCTCTCGGTCTATTGATCCAGTCCTGTATATATATATATATATACACTGAGTCGACAAGTAATAGTTTTTCAAATCAGGGAAGTTCTTCATGCAGATCCTGATGGACATACCCGCTCCCACTTGTGCTGCTTCTACACTACCACTTGTGCCCACTCAGGCGGCAGCGTGATAGCTGCAACGACTCAGTGGCTGCCCTCTTTTCCCAGAAGAAGGGAGAATTGTCCATGATGCTCGATCTTCCTCCCCTCCAGGCGGTCCAAGCTGGTTTCTGAATTTGGGTTGCCCACATACAAGCGGTAGCCCTACCACTGTGCTGATGGACTGGCAGTCCAAGAGTTTCCATTCTAATTTAAAAAGCTGTTATACCACAGAAGAGTACAACAGCATTCTGTGATCTCTGAACTGCGGTACAACAGCTTTTTATTTGAGATGGACGCACATCCATGCACAACAAGGGGTAACCATATACTATAAAATTTGTTCAGTGCCCCAAGGTCAGTACCATGCGGTGCGCTTAATCACCAGGGAGTACTGAGGGGACAGCCAAGAGAATACTGGATAAAGTCTATAAGCTATCCCCTGTGAATTACTGTGTATACCGCATGACAAATACATCCAGCTGTGTGTGGCTTACAAAAACTTACCTACTATATATGTTTCCAACCCCCTCTCTTTTTTAAAACATTTGAAGCCCACCCCTAAATTCTTCAGTCTAAAAACTAGACACTTGTCAGCAACATTTTATAGCCGGGATTATTTAAAAAAAAGGGGCTACTCAAGTATTTCATAGACAAAATACCTGCTGCACCAAGAACTTCTGCAAGATACAGCTCGCCTTCAAATAGGACACTGATCTTCTCCCCCACATCGCCAGTTCCTTCCACAATCGCATGACTGGGTAGGATTGCCAGAAAGCCATCAACATCAAACAGAACCAAGATGTATCTGGAAGCTGCAAGATTGATCACATAACTACACTACTTTGGAAAGACAGTTTCATTTCAAAAAAATCCCACCAATCCCACCTGCATATGTACCAAAATCCAGAAAATTGTAGGAGTTTCCTTTTTTTTTTTTTTTTAGTTTTAATTTCTTCAGAAAAGGCTAACAATAGGACTAACTCTGGAACCAACAGGGCTAGGATTTTTTTTGTGTGTTAATAACGAAAGCTTGTTAAGTTGAAATGTGTATGCCCTATCAGGCTCTATAAAGACGCTGATTTTTTGATTTTTTTGGAGAGGTTGTCCTTGCTGATGAAGTGTTTGAAATATTCTGACTTTATTTAAAAACGCTTTGACAATACCTATGCAACTTTTGAGGAAAATCTGTAACTCTACATGCAAGAAGTTAGTACTATACAGCACTGGAAAGGGAAGAGTCAGATTTCTATGGGTGCAGTGACTGACGTACTGATTTGGAAGGTTGTAAAGATATTTTACCCACCTTCAAAAAACAAAACACACCAAAAACAATGTGTTATAAACACATCAATCTTGCTCTAGAAGTGTTTTAAACAGGTCAACGTATTTAAAACATTTTGACATTACTTATGAAAATTTATGGAGTAATATTTTTTCAACCCTATATGATACACTGTTGGAAAGGGTGCAGTCTCAGGTTTCCAGCAATGCTTGGTCTAAACTCTGAGCTTGTACGAGTATACAGATACCGTTCTCTAGCATTTCAAAGGAATTATCATGCTGCTTTAAATAAGTTCACGTGTTGCTCACTGCCACTTCCCTCCATCCAGAGTCCCAGCCACAGCTGGGAACGAGTGACAGCACTAGCAGTGGTAGTAGAACAGCCATAGCTGTGTGATGTATTTTCCAGTGGCTGATGGGGATATAAGTGGTTTGTTGTCACTGTTCATACTAGTCCCCTGCAACTATCCTGGGGACTTCCCATTTTACGGTTGTTGAAATCTCATTGTCCATGACAGCTGCATTAGCATATGAGAATACAATGTCAGACCAACCATTTATACTGTGCTGAAAGCACAAGTATCCGGAAAAAAACTCTGAAAACACACAAATTGAAAGCAATTTAATTGGGAAAGCTCAGCTAGTTTGCAAAGCTAACTGAAGGTAAATGTGGTATTTCACACCTTGCTGTGATTAGTTTTGTTGAAATCTAATTAAGCAGACAGATATACTGTAGAGCAGGGGTGTCCAACCTTTTCGAGGTCATAAGCCACATTTAAATTTCTGAGTAAGATGTGCGCCACAACAACGTGCAGCCCATACCATACCCAACACATGGTCCTTACCATACCCATATTTAGCCATATTAAGGAGTTAAAATAATAATAAATTGAATAAAGTATGGGTCAGGATGTGTAACTAGAAGGTTACACACACCCGAGGGGTTAGATGCTACATAAACCCTGAGAGCGAAGCTCAAGGGGTTTATGACTAGCATCTAACCCCGAGGCTGTGTGTAAACTTTAAGTTTACCCACACCAACCCATATTTTATTTTATTTTATATGATTGTTGGGTTTACCTTTTTCGCCACAGCAATTATACAAAATATGATAGGTTCTGTTGCAGCTGCGTTCTGGTTTCATTCGACGCCAGCTAAAACTGTAATTCTCTGTATTTTAAAGATTTTTTACCCGTGAGATGTACAGTAGCTTTTTTTTTTTTTTTAAATAACCTTGAGTTCCTCTGGTGGTTGACAGCAGCGGGAAGGCAAAGGCGACGATCACCAGGTCGGGAAGGGCAAAGTCCAGTCTGGCGCATGCTGTAGTATAGAGGAAACCATGCGCTGTGTTTGTCGAATAAACACCCTTTATTACGGCAAATTACACCACGGTTTCCCTATGGGAAAAAGGGAAGCCCATTAATTATTTAGTCATAGTAAACAGTCAACAGCTGTATTTATTAAGCTACAGTATTTTAAAAAATAATTGTAATTTTAAAATAATTATTCAGAGCAGCTCTGGAGCTTTAGATTTGCTTGCAGGTTTAGTGAAAGTAGCTTGTTGAGCACTCAGGGCACTTTTCAGCTCCTGTACTTTTCACTTTTCTCAGATTTAAAAGACTGTACTGTGTACCTGACATGTAACTGACAAACCCATCAAGAGCCACATCAAACTGCTTCGAGAGCAACATGTGGCTCCCAAGCTACAGGTTGGCCACCCATGCTGTAGAGTCTAAAGGGTGATTTCACATCATGTTCTCACATACTAATGAAGCTCACAGGGACAGTGAGATTTCAATAACCATAAAATGGAGACCCCCCAGGGTACTTAAAGAGGGACTAGCATGAACAGTGAAAATAAACTAAAGCAATCACATAGATCCCCAACAGCTACAGGAAGAGAGTTGTCTGTTGACATGGAAACAAGAAAAAAATTACGTACCATAGTAATCTTGTTTCTTCCAAGGGAATCTTACTGTATTCTGACAAATGCAGTATGGTCTCATCGTAGGACTGCCCTGGTGCTGAAATGGTTAATAGAACCTATGCAAATAGTGGAATGCTAGGCTCGAGCTTGGTTTTCAAACCACTGTCCATGGCTGCACTTCCTGCAACTGTCAGATTCTTACGAAACACGCATACACTAAACTATCCTAACATAAAACTAATTACGCCCCAAAGACCAACCCTCTCTTAACATTACAGGCATCCTAAAGACTCAAGTCACAGATGCCCAAGAAAACAATCAATCATACCAACAGGTTTGCAGTAAAATATGGACAGCTGGAGTACAGTGCCCATTAAGTTCTAGTAGGAGAGTTAGGGTGGGAGCTCAGAATACAGTAAGATTTCCTTGGAAGAAACAAGATTACTATGGTAATTTTTTCTTCACACCCCAGGAAATCTTACTGTATTCTGACAAATGCAGACTACCCAAGCAGTATCTTTGGAAGTGGGTAGAAAACCTATTTAGGAAACAGGGTCTGCAGTACTGCTGTGCCAAACCTGGCATCACTTCTGGCCTGGATATCAAAGCAGCAGTGCTTGGTAAACATTTGAACACTTTCCAGGTAGCTGCTTTACAGATTTCCAGTAGAGGAATGTCTCTAGAAGCTGCTACAGAAGCAGATATTCCCCTGGTGGAGTGGACCATGAGACCCGTAGGGGGCTGTCTGCCCACTTTGCAGTAACACAACTGAATGCAGGCAACAATCCAACGTGCAGTAGACCTTTTTGTGGATGGTTTGCCTTTTCCCACTTCCCCATAGGTCAGAAGAGCTGGGTATTGTCCTGCTTGTGGCTCTTTGTGTGGTCCAGGTAGTAGATGATAACTCTCTTAACATCTAGGCTATGCAGTCTACGTTCCCCTGAAGTGGAATGGTCAGTAAATAAGACTGGCAGTGTAATGGATTGATTGAGGTGGAAGTCAGACACCACCTTAGGAAGAAACTTCCTATTACTCCTGAGGACAACCTTGACCCTATGGAATGCAATGTAGTCAGGCTCCATGGATAGGGCCTGGAGCCCGCTAATCCTCCTGGCAGAGGTAACTGCCACCAGGAACACCATTTTCCAGGTTACATACTTGAGATCTGCAGAGGACATGGGCTCGAAAGGTGGCTGCATGAGCTGGGCAATACATATATTAAGATCTCACATTGGAGTGGGTCCCTATGTGGGGGATGCAGATGCAACAGCCTCTTGAAAAACTTTCTAAATACTGGGTTTGAAGCCGGGGATGAGACCCTGCCTGCTGACAGATATGCAGGGACAGCTGCCAAGTGCACTTTGAGAGTGGATGGTCTTAGACCAAGGGTATGAAGGTGGGTCAGATGATCCAGGACAACTGGCAAGCCTGCCTGAGTGTGATCTATATCTTTGTTGTGGCACCAAATGGAGAACCCTTTCCACTTAGATGTGTAAGTCTTCCTAGTGGAAGGTTTTCTAGAGACCCTGAGGACCTCCATAGAAACATAGAAGTTGACGGCAGATAAGGACCACAAGGCCCATCCAGTCTGCCCACTTCTTTTTCTACCTTATGAATGTGCCATTGGTCTTTCCTCGGTCAATGGCCCATCTATTCATACTGGGTATTGCTCCCTTATGTCTATCCCATGCCTGTTTGAAGCCCGGCACTGTATTCATATCCACCACTTCCTGAGGTAGGCCATTCCATGCATCCACCACCCTTTCTGTGAAAAAGAACTTCTTCACATTACCCCTTAATTGGCCTCCCTCTAATCTCATGCTGTGTCCTCTTGTCCTGCCATTTTTCTTATATTGAAACATGTTAGACTCTCACCTTGTTACTGCCCTTAAGGTGTCAATGTTTCAATCATATCACCTTTCTCCCTCCTTTGCTCTAGGGTATACATATTGAGCTCAGTTAATCTGTCCTCATATGTTTTCTGATGCAGTCCCTGCACCATTTTGGTTGCTCTTCTCTGGACTGCCTCAATTTGGTTAATGTCCTTGTGGAGGTGTGGCCTCTAGTACTGCATGCGTACTCCAGATGGGGCCTAACCAATGTCTTGTAAAGAGGGATTATTACCTTCCTCTTCCGACTTGCGATACCCCTGCTAATACACTCCAACATCCCACTAGTCTTACTACTGCTTTAGTGGTCTGCTTGGATGATTTCAGGTCATCGGTGATGATGACGCCCAAGTCTCTTTCTTCCCTTGTGACTGACAGCAATTCCCCTCCCAGCCTATAGGTGGCTTCAGGGTTTCTCTTCCCTATTTGCATGATCTTGTACTTCTTTGCGTTAAACCCCCGTTACCACTCTTCTGACCATTTTGCTAGTTTATCCAGATCTCTTCTCATGCTGCCCACCCCATCTGGATCATCTACTCTGTTGCAGATCTTGGTGTCATCTGCAAACAGACAAACCTTACCCTCCAGTCCATCTGCAACGTCACTGATGAAGTTATTGAAGAGGACTGGCCCCAGGGCTGATCCCTGAGGTACCCCACTTGTGACTTGCATCTCTTCTGACTGTATACAGTTTATCACCACTCTGTTTTCTGCCAGTCAACCAGTTTTGCCACCCAGTTGACCAACTTCTGACCCACCCCGAGCCTACCCAGCTTATTAATCAATCTTCTATGTGGAACAGTATCGAAAGCTTTGCTGAAGTCAAGGTAGGCGACATCAACTGCTCCCCCTTGGTTCACCACTCTGGTTACCCAATCAAAGAAATCTATGAGATTAGTTTGACAGGACCTTCCTTTTGTAAACCCATGTTGTCTTGGATCCTGTGCTATGGATTCCAGGTGATGCACTATCCTTTCCTTAAGGAGTGTCTCCACAATCTTGTCCACTACTGAGGTAAGACTGACTGGTCTGTAGTTTCCTGCCTCCTCCCTGCTACCACCCTTGTGGAGCGGGATCACATGAGCCCTTCTCCAGTCTTCTGGGACCTCTCCTGTGCTCAGAGACTCACTAAACAGTTCTGATAATGGCTCTGCTAGTTCCACCCTTAGCCCCTTTAGCACCCTGGGATGTATGCCATCAGGTCTCATTGCCTTGTCCCACCCTGAGCTTATCAAGCTCTTGTAGGACCCTTTCTTTTGTGAATGGACTAGTGCACACCTCCCTCCCCCGTGTCCACGGTGCTGAGCTGTGGGCCCTGCCCTGCCCTGCCTTCTCTTCAGTAAATACTGAGTCAAAGTATCTATTTAGGATAGATGCTTTTCAATGGTCATCTTCCTCACACACACCCTTATCTCCTTTGATTTTAGCAATACCCCCTCTGGACTTTCTCCTTTCACTAATGTATCTATAGAAAATCTTGTCACCTTCTTTTACTGTTTGTGCTAGTGTTTCCTCAGTTTGGGCCTTTGCCTGCCTTACTACCTTCCCTGCTTCCCTTACGGAAGTTAGGTATGCCTCCCTATCTTCATCCTGCTGCATTCCCCTTATATTTCCTGAAGGCCAGCCTTTTGGCTCTGACCTTTTCTGCTACTGTGTTTGAGAACCAAAGTGGTATCCTTCCTCTTTTGCACTTCCTTTTCTCACTAACACAATGGGATGTTACTTCAAGTATTGCATCTTTAAAGCTTGCCCACTTTGCCTGTACCCCCTCACCTGTATTTTTTGCCAGGGCTAGCTTAACTCTGTTGACCATCTTATCAAAGTCAGCTCCTTCTGACTCCTGAGAGGTGTGAGTTAGCGTACTCTAGGTCCTCAAGAGCTAGGCTTTGAGCCTGAGGGACTGGAGGTTGGGATAGAGGATCCAGTCCTGAGAGGATGTCAGTAGGTTGTGCCTCCTGGGGAGGCTGATTGGCTTGGTTACTGATAGGAAGAGAATTAGGGAATACCACGGCTGCCTGGCCCAGTCTGGAGCCATGAGGATCATTGTTGCTGGCTGAGATCTGAGCTTGTTCAGTACCCCTAGCAACAGTGGAAAGGGAGGGAAGGCATACAAGAACTTCCCTGTCCAATCCAACAGCAGTGCATCCAGTGGGATTGTGCCCTTCACAGGAGGTCTGCAGCACAGCTGGGGTAGCTGACTGTTGTCTGGAGCTGCAAAGAGATCCACTTCTAGAGTGCCCCATGTTTAGAAGACAATCTGCAAGACCTGCTTGTTGAGTGACCACTTGTTGAGTGACCACTTGTGGTGGTTCTGGTCGATTGTGCTGAGACCATCTGCCAGGACACTGTCCTTCCCTAGAAAGGTGGACTGCGGATAGAGAGATCTCCAAGGAGCATGCCAGACTCCAAATTTTCATGGCCTTTGTGCACAGTGGGGATGACCTTGTGCCTTCCTGTTTATGTAGTACATAGTGGCTCTGTTGTCTGTCCTTACTTTTACCACTTGTCCCTGCAGCATACTGGCGAAGGACTGGATGCCCAGGAAGACTGCTCTGAGCTCCAGCAGATTTATGTGTACCAACGACTCCTGCTTGAGCCATGTGCCACGAGTAGTGTGCTCCCCCAGGTGTGCTCCCCATCCAAGAAGGGAAGCATCTGTGGTTAGCACCAATGAGGGATTTACCAGCAAGAATGCTATGCCCTGTCTGAGGTTGTCCCTCTCCTGTCACCACTGTACTGCCTGAAGGAGTGTTCCTGTGACTGGTACCAGTTTTGACGACCAGTCTCTTTTTTGATGCCGGTGTGACTTGAGATGAAACTGAATGTCTCTCATTTAAAACCTGGCCCCTGACACTGTTGCTGTTGAAGCTGCTGTGTGACCCAGCAACTGTAGAAAATGCCTTGCTGGCCTTGGGGCCTGCAGTTTGAAGGAACTGGCTAGCTGCATCAAGCTGTCCACTCTTGTCTGTGGAAGGAATGCCATTCCCCTTATGTGTCCAATTCGGCTCCTATGAACTCCAGCAGCTTAACTGGCTCCAGCACTGACTTTCTCCGGTTGATTAGGAACCCTAATGATTGTAGAGTATCCTGTGTGACTGACAGAGCCTCCCTGACCTGATGTGGTGATTGGCCTATGACTAGCCAGTTGTCCAGGTAGGGGAACACTGCCACCCTGTCTCCTTAGGTGTGCTACGACCATAGCCAAGCACTTTGTGAACACCCTTGGGTCGGCGGTCAGGACGAAAGGCACTGCCGTGAACTGATAATGGTCTGATGACAATCTGAATCTGAGATATGTTCTGTAGGACTGCCTGATAGGAATGTGGAAATAAGCATCTTTTAGGTCCAGAGATGCTAACCAATCCCCCTGCCTTAGTATTGGGAGGATGGTTGCCAGAGTCACCATCTTGATCTTTGGTTTTGACAAATGTCTGTTTAGGAACCTGAGATCCAGCCTGGGTCACCACTCCCCAGTTGTCTTTGTTGCGGGAAAGTATCTTGATTACAGGCCTTTTTCCCCTTTTGTGCAAAGGGAACCGACTCTACTGCCTTTTGTGACAGAAGGGGGGATACTTCCTCCTCTAACAAGGCTGTTTCTGTTGGGGTAGAGGGCCTGAAGACCCTTGCCCTCAGCTTTGGCATTAACTTGAAGCTGAGAGCAAGACCCTGGCCCACTATCCCCAGGACCCACCTGTCTGTGGTGATGATTTGCCATTCCTGAAGATAGTGGGCCAGCCTTCCCCCTACTGGGGCTGGGGAGGAGACCCTAACAGACACCTCAGGGTGTGTGCTTGGGCTAGTACGGCCACTGCCCCTTCTGCCCGCCTCTAAAATAGTCCCTTTGCTGCTGATACTGTGGAAAAGCTTGAGGTTGAAAGAATGGCCTATAATGGTCCCTGCCGCTACCACCTCTAGCGTGGTGCTTCTGGAGTTTGGATGCCCTTTCTTTGGCAACAGCACGTTTGTAAGCAGTTTTGTAATCGTCTATTTTCTTCATGTAAGCCTCTGTTTGCTCTCCAAACAGAGATGTAGGCTCATATGGGAAATCCAAAGCCTTTGTTTGTGTCCTGGGCTAGGTTAGTAATTCTAAGCCAAGCAAACCTTCTAAGGGACACTGGCGTTGGCATCTGCCTGGCTGCAGTGTCGTTGGCATCAACTGCAATCCTGAACTGGGCTTTAGAGGCTTCTATGCCCCTTTTTGCAGCTTCCTCTAAGTCAGCTGCCATGGGAGCTGGGACAGACTTTGCTATCTTCAAAATAGTATTCCAGAGTGTTTTCTGGTACCTTGAGACATAAGCCATATAGGTGGCTTGTCTGATAGCCAGAGAGGACCCCAGGTAAGCTTTCTTAGCCATGGAATCTATCCTTCTGGATTTCTTATCCGGAGGGAGGTGGGGGGGGGGTGATGGCAGTGGAATACCAGCTTTATCACAAGCTGCAGCCTGCACTACCCCTTCATGACTAGGGTGCCCAAAAAAGGAATTCTGCTCCTCCTCTGGCAACCCAATACTTTTCATCCAGATTTTATCCACTGGTAGCACAGAAGTGGATGTCTGCAATAGTTTATTCACGTTTCTTTAAGGATTTATGGATGGGCAACAGCAGTCTTTTGGAGACTGGGATGTCCATTATCTCCATTATTTATTTATTTATTTATTTGTACATCAGTTTACAACCTTTGAGCCAGAGGCTCATTTCCAAAGGTACCTCGTCACAAAGAGGACAAATACATTACAACATTTTGTTACATCATTGCGGTTACAGCTTTGGCAGTCACATGCAGGTATTTCTTTGTTACATCAGTTAGGTTACAGGTTTGGCATTCACAAGCTTTTACAGTTATTAGGATACAGAGTAACAGATTAAACATACATTGGTATAAGCATACACGCGGTAGTGTGCAGAGACTGTAGGGGGTTAAGAGTTCAGAGGGCTATGGGACGTGGTTGGTGATTGGTTTGGATGAGGAGCCACTTAGTGAGCTTTGTCAGTGCATAGTGGGCTAGATCACCTTAGAGACAAGCGCAGCTACGCGTGTTAAATAGTTTTGAAGCAGGAGATCGTGAGGATATCAGAGATGGAGGTAGGGAGTGTGTTATACCAGGAGGGGGCTCTGTAACAGAAGGACCTTTGTCCATGTGTGGTCCTGAACCTAGGGACTAGCAAAGTGGCCTTGCAGGAGGTTCGAGTTTGCACTAAGAGTTGTGCTAGGTGGATGGAGGCTGTCAGCCCAGGTGAGGATAGTCCAAGGAGAGTCTTTTTCGTTATGAGGCAGGTTTGGTATCTGAGTCGTTTGTCCAGGTTAAGCAGCATTGCCATGTCACATAGCTGGCAGGTATGTGTCAGCCTAGGGGCTCCCGTAATTAGCCTACAGGCCTTATTCATGGTGAGGCAGATTTTATTGAGGGCGGTCGAGTCCGCAGCACCATAAACTGGCAGGCCATAGTCCACAAGAGACATTATTGAGGATGTGACCGCTAGTCGAAGGGCATCGGGGGAGAAGACAGGTTTTTGTAGCGGTATAGGATACCTAGCTGAACATTGGTAGCTGAAGCAAGAGCATCAATGTGGTCGTGGTATGTGAGGGCTGAGTCAAAGGAGACCCCAAAGTACTTGTACGAGCGGACTTGTTCGAGAGGAAGCTTGGAACTAGGGAGGATGTGGAGTGGGAAGTTGCTGGCTTTGTTTTGGGGATGGGCAAAGAGCATAGTTTTTGTTTTTTTGAGATTGATTACAAGTCTGTGCTCTTTAAACCAGGTAGTCCTGTTCCTCCTCTTCAGTGGACCCCTGAGTGGGGAGGTCCACGGTTTGAGCCGCTTGCTTCATAAAAGCAAAGTGGGATGTATAGTCCTCAGATCCCTTGTTAGGGGAATCAGGATGGTAGGGACCAGGAGAGATATCTGGTTCAATGGGCTCTCCACAGTCCTCATCTTCATCTTCTTCATAAAATTCTACACTCTGTTCCAATGAACTGGGAACAGAGGCAGAACCGGAGGTTTGTGTCTGCAACCGTTTTTCAATCGGAACCGAGGTCCCAGGTTAAAGTGATTGTATAATCTTTATTGCATTCGCTCTCTCTTCAGTGGTAGGAACCCAGGTTTTTCTCGGTTGGGTTCCTGCGCTTTATGCTTTTCCTTTTGCCAGAGGTTGCTTGTTCAGCAGCAGTCTCCGCACCGCATTTTCTTCCTAAGGAACTATGTCCTTGTCAGAGGGCTGTTCCTCCAGTTCCTTTTGAAGAGGAGCCGGTTTGTCTAAGGCTGGATCGGCATCTTTTTCAGACATTTTTTCCTGCAGTCGTTTAAGTCGCCTCTCAAGTATCGATTGTGGAAAATTCTTGCAAATGTCACAGCCTGCCTCAGGTGGTCAAAACTTAGGCAGAAGACACAAATCAAATGAGGATCAGCTTTGGCAAAAGGTTCCCCACACTCTGTACAATGCTGGAAACCTGCCAGGCCTGTTCTTTTCTTGGTTTTCTGTGATATCTCAAAACACCTCAAAGTCTCTCTCCCGGTTGGTTTAAAAGCGAAACAACCAGTGTTACCTCAGTTAAAATTTAAAATTAATGCAACTTACCGAATAAATCGTAATGGGCAGAAACTACCAAAAATTACTTCAGAAACAATAACAAATATCAGTTCATTCCCAGTTGCGAGGAACAAGGAACTGAAAACGTACCCGATAAACACTAAATCTAGACTAAGTCTACCTGTGTATCAAGGACAGTGCTTAATTGAAATAAACAGAACTACTGAAAACCAATGAAAATAATTTTCTTCAAGCAAGTGAAGGAGAGCTCTATGTCTTACTGAGGCAAGCAGTGTAAAGAATCTGATGGCTGCAGAAGTGCAACCAGGGACAGTGGTATGAAAACCGAGCTCAACCAGGGACAGTGGTTTGAAAACTGAGCTTGAGCCTAGCATTCCACTATTTGCATAGGTTCTATTAACCATTTCGGCTCTGGGGCAGTCCTATGGTGAGACCATACTGCATTTGTCAGAATACAGTAAGACTTCCTGGAGTTTGAAACAAAATTTACAAGATATGAGGATGTAGTTTTCCTTTAAACATGTCAATGTTTTACACAGAAATTGTTGGCAGGTAAGCGGCCTCCCTAGTCTGCCCTATTACCACTAACAATTGTGCTCTATCATGCACTGCTGGCATTAGGTTGAACCCCCAAACTACCAGCAATCCTTTATGTCTATGCCAAACATGTTTAAAACCTATAATCGTTTCTGCCCCCACCACCTCCACTGACAGGCTGTTCCACTTGTCTATCACCCTTCTCTGTGAAGAAGTACTTCCTCACGTTCCCTCTGAACCTCCCTCCCCATAGTTTCATCTTGTGCCCCTTCATCCTTGAGCCTTTAACGACATGTCAATGTTGCAGCTTGAAGTGTCGTAAGTTCCTAAAGCTAGTCTGACAACATATGTAACTTCCTTTTCTAAAGTTATATAGCATGAACTTTTTACAAGCAAGGTTGCAGGTGTATTGTCCTGGAAAGTTGCATCATTATTGTCAAAGTGTTTAAAACAGGCTGATGCATTAAAATGGTAGAAACACAGACAACGTCGGCAGAACAAGGCTATAAGTCCATTCAGTCTGCTTAGTTTTACCCAACCCTACCCTGTGACCCACTGGCTAGATGGGGTTTTCACCCATGCATCTCACCTGCTCATTCCAAGCCTTACTGCTACCCCCCCACCAGTAGCTTTTAATCCCGCTGCTCTCCTAGCCATGCTTGAGCCCATTAATGGATTCTGCACCCACCACTTCTGCCAGCAGGCTGTTCCATAGCTCAACCACACTCTGTGAAGTAAAATTCTCTCACCTTCCTCCCAAATCCCCCCAGCCAGCTTCCACTCATGCTCCCTTATGTTTTTGACCCAGCATTCTTACTGAACAGCTCCTCGCAGTTTACCTTGTTTGTTCCTTTCGGTAATTTTAAGGTCTCTTTCATGTTACCCTTCTCCCTTCTGGCCTCAAACGAGTACATGTTCAGTGCCCTGAGCTGATCCTCATAGGATCTGCCCTGTTGGCTCTGAATAATTTTGGTGACTCAGCCAGCAGACAGCAAGGTCAATGTATTTTAGTGTCACCAAAATACTTCAAATTATCTGAAACACTCTGATGATACCTTTGTATCGTTAAGGTAGACTGTCGCTGGAACCACTAATACTAGAAATGTCTTTGGAAGCTATTGGTAGTTTTCAGTAGAGGAGAACACCACCACTAGGGATGTCACAGTATAAAACGGTCTGATGGTGTACCGTGGTATCAGAAGTCACGGTAGCAATACTGTGGACAATTCCCAATATCGTAATAACCATGGGTCACACAGCAGGCTGCAGTTTTTAGGCCTTACAGCATTTTTATTGGGGGTAAGGACAACCATCCCTTTTGTGCCACCTTCACCATAAACAAGTTTAGGGAGCTCTTTCTCTGTGCAAAAATGGCTTTCATAATACTGTTGTATTAACAATAGCTATGATATTACATGTGACTGCTGTTATACTGTCCACATTTCATACCATAACAACCCTATACACCATTCCTTTCTGCCTTTTTTTTTTAATAATATTTAGTTAACCTACTAATATCCCCAAATCTGTACCATTCTCTCAACCCCTCTGTAGTTGTATTCCAGCAACTTTTTCTATATGTGTACTCCCATTCCTGAAACTCTGCCAGCATTGACTACCCCACCTCACTTTCAAAGACTGCTTATAAACCCCTCTTTGGAATCTCGTACCATTCCCATATTTTTTGTCACTCTTTTTATTGCCCTTTTTGCTTCCCTGTCCACCACCTGGACAACTGGGATCACCATGACTGCACTGTCCCTACTGAGAGCCAAAAACCTCGCCTCTGCGATGCAACCGGTTCTCAGCCAGGGATCCCAGGGCAATCACGCCACCAAGCAGGACCACGATCCCCACACTTAGCATTTCATAAAAGGCTTAAAATAGGACAGTAATGTAGCGGATGGGCAACAATCAGTAACAAGGCCTTTTTTGTTACACACTCAGGGTGCGAGATTTATTTAGGTGTCGCACATCAAAGGTGTGAAAAAAACTGCATCTGACTGCTGCCCATATTTATTTTACACAACTGCTAGATTCATGTTTCCATGGTTTTAGACTGTAATCATACCCAACTAGTAATTATTAATAAACCATGCATTTTGCTTGAAACCCCTTTGTCTCTAGGAATATGAAATGTTAAAAAAATGTTCTGCATACTCACACTTCCGCCTCTTGGACATGCTCACATCAGCCATCTGTGGAGACACATGACACAATTTTTAAAACAAACATACCTAAATAGATTTTCCAGTTTCAAGCAAACTACTCCCAGCCATCAGCAGCAGAACTCGCACAAAACTCCCCAAACATTCTCACTGACAAATCCTCAGTTTCCTTCAGATTTTATCTGTTTCTGTTGCCGATTCCTGCCCTGAAGTCATAACCCTTGATGTATGACATCCCAAGCTGTTGCCATGGAAACGAGTTTGATGTCACAAGCAGAGGATTATGACTTCAAGACAGAAAAAGCAGCAGAACAGATTAACAGGGTCAGATTAAAGTAACCTGGGGCCCTAGGCCCAACAGAACTCTGGGGCCCCCTCTTGCTGTGACCATGCCACTTAGCTGCAAAGGGACCCTGTCACAGACTGTAATGCACCTTGGGAATCCATTTACATACAAACGGTATCTCATGTTAGAATACAGTTTGTATGTAAATAGATACAGGCAACAGAAAACAAATCAACATTTCTACACTTCTAGCCGGCTTGGTGGTGCTGAAGGTTCAGGTGCTGGACGCCACACCTCGTGTCACGCTAGTGACCTGGGTTCAGGAACGGGCCTGGGTCATCGGGATTAGGAGGAGTACTGAGTGTCCCAACAGAAACTCTCCTCCTCAAGGTGGGGGGGAATTCCGAGTGGTGCTAGTGCCCCGGTGGGGCGAACACGGCTCTCACAATTCAGGGAGGGAAGGGTGCTATTAGGCGCTTGACTACGACGTGTGTCAGCACGCCGTCATTCTGGACGAATGTCCTTCGTGACGGCGCCCTTTAGGGGTTGGGATTGCACAAGAAAACAGGGAGAAAAAAACCCAAAACAAAATCCCTGGTGTCATGCAACATGACACTGGGATCTGGTATGTCAGGACCCAGTTGAATACAGGAGGAGGAGGAGGTACCCCTGGGAGCAGAGGCCAAGGGACAAGTAAAAAAAAAAAATTCCTACCCTTCTGCTTTCCTCTCAAAAATCATATTAGCGACAGTACACACCATTCTCTAGTCCCCCCCCCCCAGTGTCACACACTGTTTGATCTCAGTCTGATAATCTACAGTATATCCTTGACTATCCGCCCATTTTTGTACAAGAAAACCTGAGTGCATAATCAAGGGTGTGAGATAATAAGAGGCAATGGAATAGCTATCACTTCCTACAAACATCTGGTGGATAATCAAAGGATCACTGTATGTGCATGACTACTCTCAGCATACGACTGCCACATTTCTTATGCCACTTAACTTACTGCGAGTACAATCTTGCTTCCTGATACAGCCCACTCACAAAACCACATAGGGAAGGGGTTGTAGTGCTATAGATAAAATTTATAATTGTCAGTGTTAGTGGTGGCCCTCAGATACTGTTTACTTTGCAGGCAACTGTATATAATAGGGGATAATATATATATTTATGTACAC
This sequence comes from Neoceratodus forsteri, assembly GCA_016271365.2. Lineage (NCBI taxonomy): Eukaryota > Metazoa > Chordata > Ceratodontiformes > Ceratodontidae > Neoceratodus > Neoceratodus forsteri. The sequence continues at coordinate 779,995,239 of CM057454.1, forward strand.
ACACAGTATACTGTAGTTCCATAACATATACAATTGTCTGCAAATCAAACAAATATAATCTAAAGGCCACTGCTGCCCCTGACGGCATTGTAAGCCTATCAATAGCACTGTAGCCCCTTTGCTACTTTATGTCATTAAAATGTGGTTTTGTAGGTGGTGGTTAAGATCAAGATAAGACATACTGTTTGCAAATTGGGATATAGTATTGTTAAAGAACTTAGACATTCTGCACCATTTTTTCTATTTTTCATAACTTTGATGATCATTTTCATCACACTCATCACCCCAACCCAAACTTGACCATAAACCCTCCTAATTTTCCCTGAGAGAAGAACTGCATTTAACAATGATAATCCAATTTCAGTCAAGGAGTGTAAAAATGAATTAATACATCAGGTAGTACAGCCTAGTGGCTACAGCCCCAAACCAAGAAACTAGAAAACATATAGACTCAGAACACTTGGATTTGTGAACCACAACCTCTATCTGCATACTACGTGACCCAGGGCCAGGGCATGTTACAGAACATCAATGTGCTAATGAGAGGCATCTGAAACCTGGAAGGCTCTTTAATAAGCAGGCCCTGCTGGCTCTCCGATCCTTCCAATATAAATGATAGGGCCTCTTTCAAATGAACAAGATGAGGCAAGTAGTGGAAAAACTACTGCAGGGGGGCCCTCATTCAACATTTGCACCAGTCACTCTTCCTATCAGGAACACCAACTGGGGAGCAGGGAACTTTCTAGCTACTGCTTCCCACTTGAGATACCAGGGGGGTTGGAAACAAAGTAAAGCAAAAGGGCCTGTCTTCGCCTTCAAGGTCAGTCAGTCTGGAGCCCCCTGAAGCTATCAGTTATACTTAACACCTAACCAGGGTGGTGAGATTCCCAACACAGTTCAGCTTCTGTCTTGCTCAGATTATTCAGCGGCCAAGTCCATTACAAAAAAAAAATGCAACTCAGGCAGAAAGAAATGGGTATGTAGTAAATATATTTTGGGGACTGCTGGGGGCCCCCTGGCAGGTGAAGGCCCAGGGCTAGTGCCTACGTTGCGTATGCCTTAATCCGGCCCTGTAGATTAAGTCCAAGGGACAATAAATCTAGTTTAATGCAAATGGTTTCAGTAAATGAATGGAATGTGCTGAAATTCAAAATTATTTGGAATGTCATGACCAGGGCTCCAGATAAGGCGAGTACCGACCTATTTTACTCACCTCATTTTAGGAAATACTCTTCAGAAATTTTTTCTAACGAGTACCAATACTCACCCAACATTTGTAAATGCTGCACATTTCATAGAACAGTGCTTCATAACGTAATTGGTGATTCAAAAAGGAGCAGTTTTTCCAGATTTACAGCACTTGTACTCATCTCAAGTTTGTTTTACTCACTATGTTTTTAAACTAGTGAGTAAATTACTCCTACCTGCCAACATTAGCTGGAGCATTGTTAGCACCTGATCAATTTTAATCTAGAAAAAAACTACACTGTTTAAACAAAATGTACTCCTCACTGCACTCTGTCCAGACATTTGTACGCATCTGAATTTGGTTTTACTCACCTCACTTTCAAAATGAGGAGTACCATACTCATCCCCAAAAATCTTATCTGGAGCTCTGGTCATGACATTAAAATCATGCCTGTGTTAACTAGGAAATTACATTAAAACAATAAAATAGCTCACTGTAGTATGAACAAATGTTTCAGAAACGGGCTGCAAGATCTTGCACTCTGATTGGCTAAAACTCTGGTGTTGTGTGTGTGTGTCTGGCTATCAACTGCTTAATTTTGCTGCAGCTATGTTTACTGTTACCTTTTGCACTGCGTAACAGTATCTGATATTTGTAATTCTCCAGGGTCGTGCCTGAAAAAAGGCATTCTATTGTCTAACGCACCTACCAGGTAAACAGAAATTAAATACATATTTACAAAACCACAACTGTACACCTTGGAATCAAACAACATAGACCTCATGTTCAAATCACTAGTCTAAATGCCAACCATTTTGGTAGACACAGCCACCTGGACTTTATTTTGACCAGTGGGTGGATACTGTGAAGAGAACTACCCAGGTTTACATAACTGCAGGACTAAGGCTGTTGCAACAAACAGGCTCATACATTTTGGCTGCACAAGATTTTATATTGGCTAGTATGATTTTTGGTTGGTGACCACCTACCAAAAACCTTAAAGGAGACATGAAAGGAAAAATGGGGTGACAGCAGCGGTGCATGATACTGGTAAAAAGTTCCACTGATACTTTTCTATTTTAGTTTAGATTGTACCTTATCTCCTGTCTTGTGCGATATCCATCTTTCCCCACATACAGCCTGCTTTAGCACTTTTTTTAGATTTGAAATAAGAAAAGGAGCACTCCATTTAAAGGGAATCTGCACTCAGAATGTGAACTTTACAGAAACAAGACCCTTATCCCATCCCCCCACGTAGCCTTAGGTAACATTCTGGACAGACGTGAACGTCTACATTTTACCTCACCATCTTTCCACAATATTGGGGAATAAAGGAAACGACAGGACGTCGATGTCCATGCCTCACCACCTGGTGACAGCATGAACGTTATACACACAAATTACAGCCTAATCGGTCTCATTGTGAGCACCCATAGCACGTTCTGAGCTCAACAGCACCTACCAGAATAACAGGCACCACTCCTGGTCTATACCTGGTACCGCTGTTTTCACTGGTGGATAGAATTTTAAGACACTGCTGCAGTTTCACTTCTGGGAATAAGCAGTACTCTGATGCCACTGTGCATCCGCCGGTGGCCGAGTGCACTCTAAGGTGAACGAGCCCACCTCTTCCACTGGCAGCTCAAGGTACTATTAACCCAATAGGCGACAGTAACAGAAGTGTAGCGCAGTGGTTTAGGGCTCTAAGCTGCAAGCCTGGAGTCCTGGGTTTGAATCCCACAGCCCCCACGTGACCCTGAACAAGTCACTTAACTTCCTTGTGTTCCCAGGTTGCACCTGGAAACAAGCTTGGGCTTAGTGTGCTTTTTCTGGTTAAACAATTTCCCTTTTCCCATTCCTGTATTAAGAAAGTGCAGATATAGGTAACAGACACCCAGGTAAAGTGCTAGAGTGGTGTCTATGCTGAAAATGAGCATTACATGGAATGTAGCTTAACTAATGCTCGTTTTCGGTACAGACACCACTCCAGCAGTTTCCTTATGTGTCTACCTATATCTGCACTCTATATACTGCTATATTGTCCCCTATTAGGGTAAGAGTACCCCAAGCTGCCGCCAGGTTAGAGCACACTCAGAGTCACCAGTGGGTGCATGGTGACATCAGAGTAAAGCTTATTCCTAGAAGTGAAACTGCGGCAATGTCTTCAAATTATGTCCACCAGTGAAAACAGTGGCACCGGGCGTAGACGAGGAGCACTGCCTGTTATTCTGGTAGGTGTTGCCGAGCTAAAAATGTGATATGGGTGTACACAACGAGACCGATTAGGCTTCAGTCTGTGTACATAACGTTCATGCTCTCGGCAGGTGCTGAGGCATGGATATCATTGAGGCAGCCCATAGTTTCTTCTATGCCCCAGTATGGTGGGGTACAGGGGAGGTGATAAAAAATGATGTCTCTCTAGGAGTTGATGTTGATTCAGAATGTTTTTATTTAAGGCTAGATCCGGGGAGGGGGGTAAGGGTCTTATTTCTGTAAAGTTCATGTTCTGGACACAGATTCCCTTTAATCTGGCTTGAACCAGGTTTTCATCAGTATGCTGGGCTATTTTTTTGCACTTATGCTGTAAAGTCAGGGAGCAGTGTCTGCAGCATGCTAGTTCATTACAGTCACAAGAAGAGTGATTTTAAACAATGGGTTTTCAAAAACAGAGCATACAGATAAAACCTGGTCAAGCCATACTGAAAGGAGCACTGCTTTTATTATTTCAATTGTAAAACAAAAAAGTGGCAAATGAGACTAAAAATGTGTGTGGGGGTATCAAACAAGTCAGGACATAAGTGGCAATCTAAAACAAAAAGTACAGGTCAAGTCATAAAGTGCCCTCAGGAGGTGCTTGCTGACATCTTCAGCCGTCTGCAAGCACTGGAGAAGCACTTGCTTCCAAGAGCCCTCTGGAAGAGCCTGGACAGCTGCTTTGCCCTTCTTCCAGTTAGTGTTCTGGTACTTCACCATGTGTGACAGGTAATTTGCAATTCTCAAACCCGAGGAGGCATAAACACTCTTGCTCCAGAGGGCAATTCTGCAAGATTCTTTGTCTGGGGGGAGGGAACTGAGGTATCTGGGCACCTTAGATCTGTCATGAGCAGCCTTAATAGCCACCGAGTCTGTCCCAGGCTGAACAGTATAGTGAGGAAATCCCTAAGGGGTATAATATGTGCTCTCTCGGGCATGGCTGGCACGTCAGGGTGGCGCCAGGACATAGTGGCATCATTCCTCAAGGCAGACAACATGGGAGGAATGATCTTTGGAGGAGACGCTGGGATCTCTAGGAAATCCACCAAGTCTTTCCTCGTGACATCCTCCTCCTCCTCGGTATGAAACCCCATGGCAGAGAACAACTGCTTCATGATACTGAAGGAGAATGGGTCCTCTGGAGGAGGTCTGGAGTGTGTTTGACAAGAGTCCTCACTAACAGAAACAGCAGTGGACTTGTCTGAAGAGAGGGGCTCTTCCTCCTCTTCTGGCAGAATTAGATCAGGGTGATTCTCTTCTTTGACGTCTACTTCTTCCACGTCTAGGTCCCATGTATCGTGCACAAACATCGAACCACAGGGAGCAGCCCACAGCCGACAGGGTGCCAACGACTAAGCTGCTGTCGATGGTGCAGGTGAGGTAGGCCTGAAGGAACCAAGCTGGTCAATCACCGAGGCAAACTTGGTAAGGATCTCATTGAGGTCGACGACCGTCAAGCCCCGCATCAACGGAAGAGAGGTCAACAAAGCTGGGGACAACAACTCGTCCGCAAGACCCTGGGAGCCTGAGGAGTCAGTTGCCTGAGGGCCTGGAGCAGGATCAGGCCATGTCGGGATGGCCGTTGATGAGCCTGTTGTCGACAGAGGAAGGGCAAACCAGCTGCCCTGGGAATTGGATGGCGGAGCTGTCGGTATGGGTCTGGTAGTCACGGAGACCTAGGCAGCAGATTCATGCATCAATGCTGCAGTCAGCGACAAAGTTCTCCCCGAAGAAGAAGAAGCCGTTGAGGAGTGGGACCACCACCAGGTGGAGTGGTCCTGATCGTGGTCTTTTTTTTATTACCCCACCCCCACCCCCAAAGGACTTGTCTTGGGACTCAGTAGCCTGGGAGCTCGACGACCCTGCCGGCAACTGAGAGGCTGGGACCCCTGCCCAGAACTGGCTAACTGCCATTCCATTAGAACATTTTCTAAAGCCTTCTTTTGTCGCCTGAGAGTTGTCTGATTAAACTTCTGGCAGAGCTCACAATCAGAAACTTCGTAGCCAGGCCCACGACAGCAGACAGAGAGAATGTTCATCTGTAGAAGCAATCTTCTTTCCACAGCGATGGAAGAGAGAGGTAGAAGTAGTAGTTCTTGACAAACAAAATAAAGGAATCTGTAATAAAAAGAGATTCCAAGTTAAGTATACAGAAAAAGCCGTAGGCGAAAAAGGCGTGAAACTGCGAATTTCTGCAAAGACCTGTGTAGACTGAGTCGACGGTGGGAAAGAACTGAGGAGGGAGTGGGGCCACTCACGCCTTTATAGGGTTGGTGATGTCATCACATGAGGTTGGCGTGGACGGCCCCAGCTGTACTGCTGGAAATCTTCTGTGTGGATTCCCATTCACCGACAGTGAAGTTCCTACGGTGTGACCTGATGACTGAGATAACTCCAAAGATCATTAATTTCAGGGCCATTATCTCTGTAACAACATGCTGTAGGAATACACACTGATGGAAATTGAACAGTTACTTAAGAACTTACCATAATAGCAGATCTTCGAGGGGATTCCTTGTGCTGACTCCATTAGCTGTAAAGGTTAGTTCATGGTGGGGGAGGGGTGTTAATGGTCTGGCCAGGTCTCACTCAGCCAATTGAGTGGAGGCAGGGCTGAATCAGGTTGAGGTGCTAGCTGCTTTGTCTTCTCAGAAAGAACTGGAAGGGGGCAGGATCAGTTGTGTTCCAGGACAGTAGCTGCTGCTGTTTTCAAGGTTCTTGTGGATTTTACTTGGTAGGTTAGTTTTTTTCTTTCTTGCTTCTAAGGGGCTAGCAGGGTATTGTTCTGGGGGATCCTGGATGTTTGTAAACTGATTTAGTGGCTGTAAGTGGGGCTCTTTTTGTGGATGTTTCACTTTGTAACAGGCTGTGCTGGTATAGGCCTATTCTGATTTAAAACCTGTTTGGTGGGATTTGCTTGGGCCTGGTTCTTTAGCTGCAGGGCTTGGAGGGGAGTCACAGGGCTGATACACTCTCTCTTGTCAGGTGTCTGCCCAAGACCCACCCTCCCCCACCCCTCGCTCCCCAGAAGTCTGCAAATTTATAGGGGAAGACCTGCCCTGCAATTGGAGGAAAAGGCTGCTGGTGCAGCTCATGTAGTTCTAGCCACTGGGGTTGGATTTAAAGGCAGGAGAGAGGAGCTTAGGAGTTGTTCATTTTCCTTACATGTTTAATGTGTTGTACTGCACCTAGTAACAGAGTTACTGTGTACAGTGGGACTGTCTCTAGGATTAGTGGGTGACCTGATTAGGCAGTTGAGGTATCTTGGAATAGGGGAACCTGGTGGCTCACCCAAGGAAAACTATTTGAAAGGGAAGGAACCACACATCATTAGGGCGGCATCTTTGGGAGGGTGGTGGGGTGCACAGGGTCTTGGGAGCAGCCATGATACTGGACTGGGCTTGGAAGTTTGGTGGTTGCCCAGTGTGCTGACCAGCTAGCACAGCTTAGGGAGGAGGTTGCGGGATGAGGAGAAAGCTGGGGAAGGGGTGGTATGGTTGGGGAAGGGGCTGGAAATCTCCCACAGGGTTGCACCAAGCACTGGGAGCGGGGTAGGGAAAGGAGTGCAGGAGAATACTCAGGGGTCACATAGGGACCCTGGCAGAGGGGGCCCAAAAGGAACACTACCAAGGAAGCAGACAGGTAACATGCGGACCCTCACAAAGGGGGGACGGAGGGACAACATTCTCAGGGAAGTAGGCGGATAGCCAGTGCTGGACAGAAGGAAGCAAGGCAGGGAGGTGGATCAGACCTTATACTTAGTAACCGCTTCAATTCTCTTCTTCTGCTCAAGGATGGGGGGATGTAGCCCGACAGAGGTGGTTAGAGACGGAAAGGGTGTGGGAGTGGGGGCAGGAGGCAGGGGCCAGATAGCAGGAAGAACGGGGGACCTGGAATGCAGGAGAATGGGGGAGCAGTGAATCGGAGCAGGGGAAGAGGGAGGAAAGCAAGGAGAAGGACCAGTTGGGAGGAAAGGTAAAGAAGGACCAGAAGTATAAGGAGGATGCAGTAAAGAGAGCTGAGGAGTTAGGCCAGGGGAGCACGACAAGCAAGGAGGAACTAAATGGAGACAGGAAGGGAGGATGAGCCAGGCTAGTTTAGCAGATGGGGGAGAAGGACCAGTTGCGAGCAGTGAGGGGGGAATTAACAAGGTACAGAAGGATACTCAGGAGGAGAAGAGGCATAGGATTGGAGGGGAGGGAGTGGCCACAGTAAATAAGGAGCGGGTGGCATGTGGCACCCAGATAGGGGGAGGAACAAGGAGCCAGCTGGGTGGAGGGGCCGGTAGAAAGGATGAGGGACATGGAAGGGGGGGGATGGAGGAAAAGGAGTGGTTAGAGTGCTCCTGCTGGGGATTCTATGATCAGGGGTATCAAATGGGATAGGGAGGGAGAAGCCTGGCCAGTTAGAACAAGATGCTTCCCTGGACTAACGTGCACAGGGCTAAGCACGAGGTATATCAGCTGGCAAAGGATCGTGGGGTTCCCAGACATACTGGTCCACCTGGGCACAAAATGACATTGAGGAAAATAGCAAGCTAGAGATACAGGCAAGATTCAGGGAGCTCGCCGGGGTCTGTCATGACATAGGATGCACAGTTTCCTTCTCAGAAATCCTGCCAGTGCCAAGGGCTAGTGGGGAACACCAAAAGAAAAATTAGGAGATAAACCAGTGGCTCAGGGGTGGTGTGAGGCCAGAGGGTATGGGTTGATGGGGGATTGGGGGAGACCTGGGAGGATAAGGAGCTGTATGCTAGAGATAGACTACATCTCAATTTGGAGGGGAAGGGAATCCTTAAGTTGAAAATGGAGGAGTTCATTGGTGAAAAGTGGGGTTTAAACTTGTGAAGGGGGGTGGGATGGGAGAAAAGGCAGTCAAGGGGATGCCGATAAAGGAGGGACTCTGTCTCCACCCCACTGGGGACCAGGAGGATTGCAGGAAAAGACCAACTGGCAAAGTGCAGACTAGGAGAAAACAGAATCCCCAAGGGAACACGAGCAGGGGAAATGAAACTATAGGGAAAGGGTGGAAGGTAGTCCTGCTAAATGCCAGGAGCTTGGGCAATAAAATGCCTGAGCTCCAGGCGATGTTAACTGAGGAGCAGTGGATGTGGCAGCGGTCACTGGAGACTTGGGCCACTGCAAGACACGACTGGGACCTGAACCTGGAGGGTTACACTATGTTCAGGAAGGACAGGGGAGGGAAGGGAGGAGGGTAGCAATGATAGTAAAAACTGCATTGGCATAGGGGAGTAGAGGAGGCGGAGGGAACCGTGATGACGAGTACCTGATAACAGGGGCAAGAGAGTAAAAAATAGGAGTGGTGTATAGACCCCTGCCCTGGCGGAGGAGCTGGAGGACAGTCTGGTGGCAGATGTTAGGAGACACTGCAGACTGGGCAGAGGAAAGGTGGTGGTGTTAGGGACTTAAACATGCCAGGAACAGACTGGGAGACTATGACATCCTCTGTGACCAGGAACAGAGGTTGTTGGATGTCTTTCAAGATGCGTTCCTAACTCAGCAGGTGAGGGAACCGACCAGGGAGGCATGGGTACTGGATGTGGTCCTGGCAGACAGTGACCAGATTGGGGGCCTGGAGGTAAGGGACCCATTGGCGGGGAGTGACCATGCCATGGTCTGGTTCTGCCTGGACCTAGGAGGGGTAGAAGGCTGCACAAAGACGGAAGTAACCGACTTCAGGGGGGTGGATTTTAAGGAAATGGGAAGGATCCTTAAGGAGCATTTGGATGGGATTGGGTCAGACATGACGCTGACAGTAGGTGGGAAATCATCAGGAGAGGGTGCAGGATGCTACCAGCACCTGTGCAAGAGTAAGACTAAAATGAAATGGGCCAAAAACCCTGTTGGTGGACCAGGAGGTCCAGGAGGTGGTGCGGGGAAAGAAAGCAGCCTATAAGAAATTCAAGTGCTCAAGGAGTGAAAGGATCGAGGGAGTATGGAGCTGATGGCTAGAAGGGCCACTAGAGTGGTGAGGGCGGCTAAGGCAAGGAAGGAGCAGAATCTGGCCAGGGAAATTAGGGAGGAAAAGGGTTCTTAGATACACTGGGAAAGACGAAGGGTGAAGGGCAGATTAGTAGGATTAAATCAGGGAGAGATGGGCACAAGACCCAGAGGAGCAGGCTGAGGTACTAAATGAGTACTTCACCTCAGTTTTCACTCAGGAAAATGGGATGCTGCATCATACATGGAGGAGACAGAGATAATGAGGAGGGGGGCCCCTTACCAATCGGCAGGTCTGGGGAGGGGGAGCATCACTGGCAGGTGGGGGGAGGGCTAAGCAGGGAGAAGAGGCACTGGAAGTGGAAATCACAGCAGAGAGAGTGAGGGAAGCCCTCAGCTCCCTTAAGACGGAGAAAGCACCGGGGCCGGATAAATTACATCCTAGAGTGCTGAAGGAACTTGCAGATGTCCTGGCAAAACCCCTGGCAGAGCTTTTCACCATCTCTCTGAGGACAGGGTGGGTGCCCCAAGACTGGAAGGTGGCGCATGTAGTGCCTATCCACAAGGGGGGGAGCAAGGGAACTACAGGCCTGTCAGCCTGACATCAGTGGTGGGCAAGGTGATGGAGGGCATTGTCAAGGAGAGGCTAGGGGGGGCACTGGATAAGTCAGGGTGCCTGGACGATAGACAGCATGGATTCATCGGGAAATCGTGTCAGACAAACCTGGTGGAGTTCTATGACTGGGTGACAAGTGCCTTGGACCTGGGTAGACCAGTGGATGTCCTCTTTCTAGACTTCAGCAAGGCATTTGACTCTGTTCCTCACGTGGGCCTGTTGGATAAACTAGGAGAAATGGGGTGGGATACCAGATGATCCGATGGATAGGCAATTGGCTCCAGGACCGGACCAGAGGGTCGTAGTTGATGGGATAATCTCTTCCCAAGGAGGGTCATTAGTGAGGTCCCACAGGGATCAGTCCTTGGGCCCTTCTGTTCAATGCCTCGTATCTGACATAAGGACAGAAATCGGGAGTGAGATGAGTCTCTTGCAGATGACTCGAAACTGGGGCGGTGGTGGATGGGGAGGAGGAGAGGTGGCCTGCAGGGGACCTGGAGGCTCTGGAAAGATGGTCTAGAAAGTGGAAGCTGAGGTTTAATGCAGGAAATGCAAGGTACTCCACCTGGGGCCAGAAACCCAGGCCAAGTGTACACCCTGGGGAAATACTACAAGTCTCAATGGCTGAGAGGGACCTGGGGTGGTGGTGGATGTCAAGATGAACAACTCTGAGACTTGTAGGAGGCAGCAGCCAAGGCCAACAGGATGCTGGGATGCATCGCGGGGATCACCTCCAGAAGGAGGAAGTGATACTCCTCTGTATAACTGCTTGGTGAGGCCGCACCTGGAGTACTGCGTGCAGTTTTGGAGGCCACACTTAAAGAGGACATTAACCTCCTGGAGAGGGTCCAGAGGAGGCAACCAAAATGATTTGGGGCTTGGGGACAGGACCTATGAGGAGAGGCTCGAAGAGCTAAATATGTACACTTTGGAAGAGAGAAGGGACCGGGGGGACATGATAGAGGTCTTCAGGTACATGAAGAGGGTAAATAAGGGAGGAACAGTGAGGGTGCTTCGAAGGAAGGAGGAAGGGGCCACTAGAGGGCATGGGTGGAAGCTGGAGGGGGGAAGATTCAGGGGAGAAAGGAGGAGGTGCTACTTCACTGAGAGGGTGGTAGAGCCATGGAATGCACTACCTAGGGGCTGGTGGAGGCAGAGACAGTGGAGGGGTTCAAGAGGGGTGGGACAGGTACAGGGAAGGTTCAGGAAGCAAAATCCAATGCAGCAAGAATATCCGGAACTGGGAAGGGAGAAGCCAGAAAGGCGAGGGGACAAGCAAGGTCAGCACCAGGGTGGGGGCTGACCAAACGAGCAGACACGAAAGACCATTAGGCCTATTCTGCTGGCATTTTAGTATGTTAGTATGTCAGTCATCAGGTCACACCATAGGAACTTTACCGTCGGTGAAGCAGGATCCACATGGAGGATTTTCAGGCAGTACAACTGGGGCCACCCATGCTGACATCATCAACCCTATAAAGGCGTGTGCAATCCCGCCCCCTCCTCAGTTCTTTTCCCCCAACAGACCAAGAGAGCAAACTCATGCTGCAGGGAACCGAGGAGAGAGAGAGAGAGAGAGAGAGACAGACAGAGAGAGAGGGAGGTGACCAGGCCAAAATAAAAGGCAGGATACACCAGATAGCCAGTTCTGTGAAGAGAGCCCCAAAAATTGGGATGGGTGGGATGGAAGGCTGACCTGATGACTGAGATCCCCTTGAAGAACTATTGTTATGGTAAGTTCTTACATAACTTTTATCTTCTTTGGGGGTATCTCAGTCATCAGCTCACACCATAGGAACAAATCTCAAGCAGCTGCAAGAACAGCAGGACTGTCTGGGAGGTAGGCAAATCGAAGGCTAAAACAGGAGGCCCTGAAGAACAGCCCGGCTGAAGCTCGAGCTCTGGAAGCAATGTCCAAACTGTAGTGCTTGGTGAAAGTATGGATGGTACTCCCAAAGTGGCAGCAGCACAAATGTCAGCTGCTGAGACCCCTTTAAAGCAAGCTAAAGAGGTAGCCATGCCCCTCGTGAAGTGAGCTTTCACCGCCCCTGGCAACTCCCTGCCAGGTTTATTGCAACAGAACACAATACAACTGGCCAACCATTAGGACAAACATTGTTTGGAAATCTGAATGCCCTCTCTACCTTGGGCAAAAAAAAAAAGCCGCTTCAACTTTCTGCAGTCCTTAGTTCGGAGCAGATAATACTTCAGAATTCTGTGCAAATCTAAAGTATGGAGCAGTGCTTTCCCTGGATTGGCATACTCTGGAAAATACACTGAGAAGTAGATAGAGTGGTTCAGGGTAAACTCAGACACCACCATGGGGAGATACTTAGGGTTCATGCGCAAACACCCTGTCTTTATAAAAGATCAAATAAGGCTCTTCACACCAGAGAGCCTGAAGGTCAGAAATCCTTCAAGCAGAACTAATAGCAACCAAAAACAACGCTTTCCATGAAACAAAGTGTAGCTCACAAGATGCGGCTGGCTCAAATGGAGACAGGGTTAATTTCTCCAAAACAGAATTTAAATCCCAAGCCAGGACAGGGGTACGGACTGGAGGTTTCAGGTGCAGGACGCCATGAGAAAAGTATGGGTCATATCTAGCTGAGCCTTTGTACAACCATCCACGGGCTCGAGAAAGGCAGAGATGGCTGAAAGGTGCACCTTGAGAGACGAATACTGGAGGCCTGAGTCCAACAGTGATATCAAATAATCCAGAATCTGGCTCACCGGACAGGTGACAGGGTCCAGGTGGTGCTTGGCAGCCAGGACGGCAAACCTCTTCCACTTCATGGCATAGGTGGCCATAGTGGAGGGCTTCCAAGCCACCATGAGGACGTCAGCACCTTCTTGAAGACTCCAGAATGAGCAACAGCTATGTCTTCAGGAGCCAGGCATACAGAAAAAGGGACTTCAGATGTGGATGGACCAGGGTCCCCTGAGCCTGCGTCAAGAGATCCCCACAGAGGGGCAGAGACACCGGAGGCTCCGCTAACCATTGCAGTAATTGAAACCATATCTGCTAGGGCCAATAGGGTGCGAACAGGATCATGCAGGCCCCCTCCATCTGGAGCTTGATTAGCACCCTCCGAATCAGAGAAAATGGAGGGAAGGCATAAAGGAACCTCCCACTCCAGGAGAGGGACAACGCGTCTTGCCAGGAAATGGACAAGGAAATGATAGAAGGCATCCTTAGGATGACAGAAAAAAAAGGGGAGATATTGTTGATGGGGGAAATGAATATGCCAGATGTTAACTGGAGCACCTTTGCTGCAGCCACATCTAAAAGCAGGGTCATTCTCGATGCCCTACAGGGGGCATGCCTCAGACAGCTAGTGCTGGAACCCACTCCGGAGGAAGCAATCTTAAACCTGGTACTCTCAAATGGGGATGGAGAGAGGATCTCAAATTTAGAAGTGGGTAGCCATCTGGGAACAAGCGACTACCAAACAGTGTGATTCAGGATAAACACAGCCATAGAGTCAAGCCATACAAAAGTGAGGGTAATGGACTTTAGGAGGGCTGACTAGGTCAAAATGGGAGTGTGTCTCAGAAAAGTTCTAGCAAACGGGCAAGAAGAAGGGGTGAAGGAACAATGGGGAAACATCAAAACTGCCATCAGAGAGGCAACAAGCCTTTGTGTGAAGCAAATAAACAAATCAAAACGAAGGAAAAAAAACACTATGGTTCTCAAAAGAGGTGAGCGGGGAAGGTTAGGGAGAAAAAGATATAATTCAGGAAGTATAAGGAAACAGAAGAAGCAGGACAGAGAACTGTACCAGTTAAAGCAGAAGGAAGTGGGGAAGGCAGTCAGAATAGCAAAGGCCCAAACCGAGGAAAGACAGCCAACTCAGTTAAGAAGGGATAAACCATTTATAGGTACATTCGGGAGAAGAAATACAAGGGAAGGATAGTGAGGCTAATAAAGGGTGAGGGTGGGTGGGCAGAGGGTGACAGTGAAAAAGCAGGGATACTTAACGAATACTTCTGCTCAGTATTCACAAAAGAATAGGAGGGGGAGGTACCTAATCCAATCAATAGAAGCACTCTGGATAGGGGTTCAATACCAGTCCATTCATAGAAGAAAGGGTTCTGAATGAACTCCTAAAACTGAAGGTGGGCAATGCAGTGAGCCCTGAGAACTGAGGGGAGAACTAGTGACACCACTGACTACCCTTTTTAACAAATCACGGGAGGATGATGTGGTACCTAAGGACTGGAAGACAGCAGATGTGATTCCCCTTCACAAAAGTGGGAGCAAACACAGGCAGGAAACTACAGACCTGTTAATCTGACCTCAGTGGTAGTGAAAATGATGGAATCACTTCTGAAAGAAAGAAAGAACTGTTAAGAGGTCAGCAGGGCGCAGGACCCAAGGCAGCATGGATTCACAGCAGGAAGGTCATGTCAGATGAATCTAATAGATTTCTTTGACTGGATGACTAAAGTAGTAGACCAGGGAGGGGCTGTGGACATGGCCTACCTAGTCTTTAGCAAGGCATCTGACACAGTCCCACAGAAAAGATTAACAAATTAGTCAGCCTGGGAGTGAGTCACAGGATGGTAGCCTGGGTAAAAAAACTGGTTCGACAACAGGACACAGAGGGCAATAGTAAACGGAGTCCACTCAGAAGAAAGGGGGGTTACTAGCGGGGTACCGCAGGGTTTAGTACTGGGTCCGGTCCTTTTTAAATGTCTTTCTAATGACATTGCAGAGGGACTGGAAGGAAAAGCATGCCTCTTTGCAGACGACACAAAGATCTGCAACAGGGTTGATACATGGGGGTGGGAGAGAGATGAGAAGGGACTTGGCAAGGTTGGAGGCATGGTCAAAAGTATGGCAGCTTAGATTCAATGCAAAGAAGTGCAAAGTAATGCACCTGGGAAACAAAATGCCAGGGGAAGAGTGCACAATTGGGGGCTACTGACAACAACAAAAATGGAAAGGGATCTGGGGAATAGTCATACCAGATGACCTAAAGGTAAGCAAGCAATGTGAGAAACATAGAAAACATAGACTTTGACGGCAGATAAGGACTGCTTGGCCCATCTAGTCTGCCCATTTCCCTACCTACAGGATAGGCCGCAGATCCTAGTTAACCAACAGCCTATTTCTTCCTACCCCCCACAAGAAGAAGGTGAGAAGGTAGTAAGGAGGGCTGGGGGGGATACTGGGATGTATAAGAAGAGGCATCACCAGTAGAAAACAGGAAGTTGTTATCCCTCTGTGCAGACAGTTGGTGAGACCCCATCTAGAGTACTACATGCAGTTCTGGAAACTCCATCTCTGCAAGGACAGACAGAATGGAGGCAGCTCAGAGGGCAACTAAAATGGTGCAGGGCCTGCTCCAGAAGCCATACAAAGAGACAGAGAGAGAGAGAGAGAGACTAAAGGACCTTAATATGTATACCATCGAGGAAAGGAGGGAGAAGGAGGGCATGATAGAAACTTTCAAGTACCTTAAGGGAATCAACAAAGTCCAGGAGGGTAGCATCTTTCAGAAAAAGAGATGTGCAAGAACAAGGGTGCATAATCTGAAGATAGAGGGGGGATGTCTCAAGAGCAACGTGAGGAAGTATTTTTTCACGGAGAGGGTGGCGGACGCATGGAGCAGCCTTCCTGAGGAGGTCGTGGGGTCAAAAACAGTGGGTGAATTCATGGGACAGAAATAAGACAATTCTGGTGAGGGGGCAGGAAGAAGCAGGCTGTTGGTTAACTAGGATCTGCAGTTTTTCCAATAGGTAGGGAAATGGGCAGACTGGGTGGGCCAAGCTGTCCTTATCTGCCATTAAAGTCTATATTTCTATGTTAAAACTCCAGGCCCTGGATCTAGCAAGCAGAAATTGGGCAGTTTTGCGTTGAGTGGGGATGCAAAAATGGTTCAACTCTGGATGACCCCATCTGTCAGTGCATTTCGTGCATCCTGGACAGAGTTCGACTGAGGCTGTCCACCAGGGTGTTCAGCACACCTGAGAGACAGACCACTGAGAGTTCCAGGCTATGGTCCAGTGCCAGACCCACACTGCTTCTCTGCAAAGGGGGTATGAATGCAGCCCAACACAGCAGACCACACTGAGACTGTCTGATTCAATCAACAACTGTCCCAGAGAGAGGTGGTTCTGCATGGCATACAGACGGTCGTCCTCTCCAGGACATTTATATGGAAGGATGTCTCAATCTGGAACCAAATGCACCCCCCTACCCAAGCAATGGGATCCCTCTTAACAGATTTTGGGGACTCATCCACCAACTGGAGCACATTGTGGATCAGAGAGGAGAGCAGCACTAGGTGTTCCAGGTCAACTGTACGTTGGTCCCACTGCACCCGGAAGGTCCACTGGAGCACCTGCATGTGCAGTCTGGACAGGGGAACAGTGGTAATGGCTGCAGCCATGAGGCCTAGGAGCCTCAAGTAAATCCTTGTGGAAACGTAACGGCTCCGAGCCACATCCTGAGCCTGTGATATAAAGTACTCTACGCTGTTTGGAGGCAGGAAGGTCTTGCCCTTCGCCGAGTCCAGAACTGCCCCTATATACTGCAGCCTCTGGGACGGGACCAAAACAGACTTGGGTAGGTTTATAGTGATGCCCAGGGAGTGGAACAGGAGGGTCCTTTCCAGAGTCTGGAGAAACTGGTCCCTGGATGGGGCTTTGAGGAGCCAGTCATCCAGGAAGGGGAAGACGTACAGGCCTTCTCGCTGAAAAGTGACAGCTACCACTGCTAAGCATTTTGTAAAGACCTGCAGCAATGAGGATAAGCATAAGAGCAAGACTCTGAATTGGTAACATTCGCCCTGAAAAAGAAAATGGAGAAACTGCCTGTGTGGTGGACACACCGAAATATGCAGATAAGCGTCCTGCATATGTAGAGAGGGTATAGCCAGCTGCCCTGTTTGAGCAGGAGCAACAGGCCTCGGAGAGTGACATGCGGAACTTTATATATCAAATGTTAAGGTTGAGGTCTCTGAAGTCTAGTATAGGCCTCAGGTCTCTGGTTCTTTTGGGGACCAACAAAAACCTGCAATAGAACCCTTTGTTCCTCTGCCGCCTGGGCACCGGCTCGATCGCTCTTTTACGCAGAAGGGAGTGTACCTCCTCCCGAATGACTGCAGGGTAGGTTGAGGGTACTGGAGGAGTCTCCAGGGGTTGTTCCTGGAGCTCCAGAGTGTGACCCCTTTCTATAACCTGAAGAATCCAAAGGTTTGAGGTTATGGTTCTCCATTGATTGAGATAGAGGGAGAACCGACCTCCGACCACCGCCTCTTGGTCGGAGACCGGAATAGGGGGTCGGGTTCTATCAAGGTGTCAGGCAGAGGTGGATCCAGCTGTCACCTCTGGGCTGTTTTGTGGCAGGACCCAAGGAGGATGAAGGGGGTAGACAAGGCAGAACTGGCCTTCCATTCACCTGGGAGATGGGAGCTCGCACCCGACTTATGGGACACCTTGCGAAAGGATGGTCCCTGTCTGCTCCTGGGCTGGGTATGATACAGCGAATGGAGATTTAGTAATCCTACCAGAGGCCTGTAACTCACTAATGCTGTCCTGGAAATCAGGCCCGAAGAGCTTTGAGCAACTGATAGGGGCATTAAGCACCTTCTGCTAGGCATCTGCCCCGAAACCCGATACCCTCAGCCAGGTGTGCCTATGAAGGCAAATACCTGTGGCAGCAGCCCTGACACCAGTGTCAGACATGTTGTACACAGCCCTGAGGAGGTGTTTGCTAATATTCTCAGCGGCCTGGAGGGACTTAAGTACCTCCTATTTCTGGGAACATTCTGGGAGGGCCTAAGTGTGGGTTTAAATAGTATTGAGGTCGACAGCAGGTACAGACTGTGTCAAAGGCAGGGGGGCGTTGGGACAGGGCGCAACGAACCATCCGTTGGGTCCTGACAGCCTGAAGACCCCAGTGTCCGAGGACCTGGAGAAGCGTCAGGCCTCGATGAAGGGGCCGGAGTCGACAAACCGGGGGTTGATGACTGAGGAGCCGACAACATGAGGGTCAATGGCCAGCCTCCCTGACAAGTGGGAGGAGTCACTGTTGGTAGGGGGCTAGTAGGAGCAGAGGTCTGGTCAGCAGAGGACATCGGTGCAATCGCAGCTGACAAGAGTACCCCTGAAGGAAGCGGAAAAGGAAGAAGCTGTTGGGGAATGGAAGCACCACCGGGGGGTGCGGTCCCAGTCACGGTCTTCGTTGCGACCTTCCTCGAGGATTGTCTCGGACCTTTGAGGACTGGGAGCTTGATGAACCCACTGGCGACAAGGAAGGAGGGACCCCTGCCCGGAACTGGCTACGTGCTGTTCCATCAGGAGTTTCTTCAAAGTCTTTTTGCGTCACCTGAGGGTTGTAAGGTTGAATTTCTGGCAGAGCTCACAGTCAGAGACATCATGGTCAGGGCCCAAGACAGCAGACACAGAGATTGTGGTTGTTTGAAGTAATCTTCTTTCTGCAATGGCAGTGATGGAAGAGAGATGTGGAAGGAGCGACTCTCAACATAAATGAGGAAAAGAATCATTTTCTTAAAAGAGATTCCCAAAAGTTAACACACAAGACTGTAGGCAAAAATGGTGCAAACGCAATGGAGCTTCCATGGAGACCCATGCGAGAGGCGTCGATGGCGGAAAAGAAATGAGTATGGGGTGCTGGGCCACTCACACCTTTATAGGGTTGATGACATCGGCAGGTGACATCAACGTGGAAAGCCCAAGTTGTACTGCTGGAAAATCTTCTGTGTGGATCCTGCTTCACTGACAGTGAGGTTCCTACGGTGTGACTGGATTACTGAGATAACCCCCGAAGATCACAGAATGTCAGTTTTCCAGGATGCTTCCACAACCAGAAGGTTAAGATAGTTAAGGATCCCCCTCTCCTGCATCATCAACAGAGGACTCCATTTCTGGCCTACAAGTCCCACAGGACACCAGCTAATCAGGGCTGCCACATGGCCACTGTACAATCGGAGGGCTAGTTTAGGGGTTGACAGTGCTTCCCCACATGAGTAGCTGTCCACTGTGATGGACACACAGCAGGTGGGCTTTGTCAGCCTGTCAGCAGGTGTGTCAGCAGTACAGCAGACCACTATGGCTACTGTATACATATTTTTAGAGCTGTACACAACCTCATGTACCCTGTGCTAAATGTTTACTTACTGCTTACTGCTTTTGTTTGTTATCCATTTCTGCTTGCTGTATCTTGTTAAATGTTTTGCCTATGGTTGCTGCTGCTATTTCCAATTTGCCTGAAATACTTATCTGCTCTGCCTCTTAGTTCCAAACTTCAGTATAGGCTGCTCGGTTAGCTTTTATTTGCATTGCATTCCTGCACCTTTCGCATCTTAATGAAAGTGTACTTCATGTGGACTTCAGGGATCCTTGTTTTACTATCTTACTTTTGCCACACTTTAGATTTGTATGCAGTTTTGTTATTTCTGAATTTACTGCTTACCAAAATGCCTATAATACCAGCATCTATCTCTCTCTACCTATTGGTAACCGGGAAAGGCACACTGAGCTTGGTGGGTTACTATACTTGTTATACCCTGGACCTCCCCCACTTTCGACCTTCATTTTCCATCTCCTTTATTTCCATACTGAATTCTATTCCAGCTTCACCTCCCCACGTCTCTCATCACTTCTCCCCCTCATTCTCCCATCTTAGCCTCCCTTCCACCCCTTTACTAATCATGCCCCTTTCTTCCCTTGACCATACTCTACTCCATCCTCCTACTGACACCTCCCTACCCTCCTTTTCGCCCCTTTTTCCACCATATCTCATTCTCTCGCCTCCTACTCTAACAACAGGCATGCGTCCCATACAATAAACTCAGAGCTTAAAGTCTTTGATGTTTTCATACTTTATTTGAACAGGCAGCAGTTAAGATTTTTCTTACTTTTTTAGTAGTACTATATTTTCTATTGGCTATCAGAAGCATTATTTTTCCAGGAACAGCGGACCGCTCTACAGGCAAAATATACTCAGTTATCCAAGGCTAAACAAGTAAATGAGGTATTATTTGGGACAAAAAAAAATTCCTGTACCTGCAAATGTTCAAATGTATCCCCCTAATCTATACTACTGTACAAATATATAGGGTACTCACCTGTAAAGTACAGTTACGTAAGAACTTACCGTAACAGTAGATCTTTGAGAACAGCTCTTGCAGCAGGTTACACATTAGGACTGAAGCGGCAGGCCCCCAACATCGGTCCCGCCCCGACGTCAGGCACAGTATATAAGGGGGTGGTCCCCCATAATCCCCAGTTCTCCCACCGGAGACTCCCGGCCGCTTTATGACATCAGAAGAGGAGACTGAGGATCCGCCATCAAATGGCAGTCAGAAAAATGCTGAAACACCTGATCCTAGGAGAAGGATGTTGGAACTTGAATCTACCTCCAGCGGGGATGGTGGGAGGGAAAGTACCTGCTGCAAGAGCTGTTCTCGAAGATCTACTGTTAACGGTAAGTTCTACGTAACTGTACTATCTTACCGAGAAACGGCTCTTGCAGGTTACACCATTAGGACTGATTCCCAAGCAATCATGGAAAACCCACACCATTGGGAGGAGGGAAGGTAGAAATCCCTAATAGAACTTTAACCTAGGACAGAAGTCCTTGAAGGTCTGCTAGACCAAAACCTGCTCTTCGCCTCGATGCAATATCCAGGCTATAATGCCTGATGAAAATGTGCATGGAGCTCCAAGTAGCTGCAGCACAGATGGCCGAGGTGAACACATTCTTAAGGGCCACAAAGAAGGTAGCCAGCCCCCTTGTGGAATGATCCTTGACCGAGCCCGGTAAGGGTTTGTTGTGCTTCTGGTAACAGAACGTGATACACTGAATGAGCCACCTGGACAGCAACTGTTTGGGAACAGGAACTCCCATCATCCTGTGGGCGAAGGCGACAAACAGCTGGTCTGATTTTCAGTGGTGCTTGGTTCTGGTCAAGCAGTATCGAAGACACCTATGCACATCTAGAGTGTGCAACAGGGCCTCTCCTCAATTCGAATAGTTGGGGAAGTGCACTGGTAGATCGATGTCTTGATTAAGGGTGAGAGCTGAGACCACCTTAGGCAGAAATTTTGGATTAGTCAGTAGGGATACGCAGCCTTGGTGACGTCCACGAAGGTGTCTACCAAGGGTGGCACTACCACAGGCTTTGGATCTTTCTGCCGAAGATAACAGGCAAGGCGCTGTCTTTCGGGGTTGAGTTCTTCAGCATCCCATCCCATGTTGTCCTGGATGTGCCTCATGATCTCAGAGAAACAGGGGTCATCCGGAGGAGATCTGGGAAGGTCATGTGGATCACGTGATGAAATGCTGAGAGGAGAAGGAGATCCGGAGTAATCAGAGGTATCTGATCTGGAGTCCTCCCCCGACGGGGTATACCGCCGACATCTGGGTCGTTTGGGGCTGGGAGACCCTGATGGGGATCTTGAGGGAGGCCTTCTCTGATCCTGGGATCTACCCCTAGGAGGTGGAGTCTGCTCCTTGGGGGTTGGTGGTCGTCCTGCTGGACCCTGTGGTGGAGGAGGGGCGAAGGCGGTGAAGGAGTAGGAGGAGGAGGTTTCACTGAGACCACATCTTTGCGGATGGTGTCCCACCAGAAAGTAAAGAGTTCCTTCACTTCTTGAATGTTCATGCCTGACGGGGCTGGCGCCAGGTCGTCGGGTGTCTCCGGGGTGGGTGAAGGTACCCTCGGAAGCCCGGCATCCTCTATGTCGCCCGCCTGGTCTTCGGGCAACGCGGTGTAAATCCTCGTGGAATCCTGTGATCAATGTCAACCGGTGACTGGGAAGCGGTCTTGACTCCGTGAGGCTGAAGTCGGTCGCCTGGCGGACGTCTTCGGTGAACGCCCGCTGGCGCAGTGCTTGGCCGAAGTTCTCAGCGCTTCGCGACGCCTGGCAGACGCCGGGCATTTGGCTGACGTTGGGTCCGTTGTCTGCTTGAGGGACATTAGGTCCTTTGTCTTTCTGGGTGAAGGATCCGGGCCCCTAGGGGGCTGGGAGACCGACCTGGAGTCGGGGTCCAGAAGTCAGGTAGACGAGGAAGACTTGTGGCATTACAAGGACTTTGAAGAGGCCCGAGAGGGAGTAGAAGAAGCCGAGGGCCTGGAGGTCTTAATAGGCTGAAGAGTCGAAGAGCTGCCGGAGGCCCGGACCTTGACCGGAGGGGGCGGAGACCTAGCCCTGGAGGGAGAGCAGTCTGGTGGGGCAGAGCCTGAGCTCCACGAGTCCGAGGACCGGTTTGAGGATCTAGACCTTGCCTTCTCCCGGTGCTTGTCCGGGTGTTTGCGGACCTTGGAGGAAGAATCGCCCCTGGAGGAAGGTTCCTTGTCCATCCTGTTAAGTTTTTCCTCTAGCAGGTAAGCCTGAAGTGCCTTCTGACGGCAGATCCTGGTGCGGCTGTTGAACTGGCAAAAGGTGCAGGCCTTAGTATCGTGGTACGGGCCTAAGCAAAACACGCAGGAGGAATGAGGCTCCTTGAAAGGGATCTGTTTTCCGCAGGCACACTTTGAAAGGTGACCCTCAAAAGGAGTTGGAGAGGACATTAGTCGTATAGAAAATCTGGAAGTTCCAAGTCATCGTGCGCTAGGTAGAGACCGAGAGGCATGATGCTGGCGACTCGACGGCGGGAAAAGAGCTGGGGATTATGGGGGACCGTCCCCTTATGTACTGTGCCCGACGTTGGGGGCGGAACCGACGTCGGGGGCGGTCCCCGCTGAATACTGCTAGCTAGAAAATTTCCATGGGGTCCTGGCGCCTGCCGGCTTCAGTCCTAATGGTGTAATCTGCTGCAAGAGCAGTTTCTCGAAGTAAGATCCATAGTTCTAGTAAGGACAGGCATAGGGGGAATGTAAGGATCAGGGGTAGGGAGGGCAGGGACATTAGCTCAAGCTGTGGACCCTGCAATATGAGCAGACTTGATAGACCAAAATAGCCTTCTTCTGGCTTCTTCGTATGTTCGTATATTCAATGTATAGCCACACTTTGGCAGTTCTGCCGGATACAGTGGAGTCATCAGAACATCTTCAAGCTAAGCTCCTTCCATTACTTGAGTGGTATATTCTCCGGCTTCCCCCCATGCATCAGATCTTGTCCACTGGAAAAAGGGATCTGAGTAGCACTCGCCAGGTGAGGCTGAGTGGGTTGTGTGGATGTGTACTGAATATCCTTAGTAGAAACAGGGTTACAGGTGAGTAACCTATATTTTTAATAACAGGAATTCAGTGCACTATCCACACTCTGGCAGACTCCTAGCAGCCCTCCTGGAGTAGGGGGCAAGGTGTTCGACCCATTTGGTGACTACAGTTTGGAAGACTGAGGTCACAAAAGCAGTATCCCAATGACTCATTACATTGATGCTGTACTGAAAGATGAAGGTGTGTGTTTTTGCCAAGGCTGCAGTCTTGCATGTCTTCTCAATGGGGATATTCCTGGAACCAGCCACTGAGGCAGCGGTACGTCTTGTGGAATGAGCCTTAAGCCCCATGGGCAACAACCTACCAGCCAACCTGTAGCAGAGGTCAATGCAGAATGTGACCCACCTGGCAATCATCCACTTCACTGCCAGTCTGGCAGGTGCAGCTTCAACACAAATGACAAACAGCTAGCAAGCCTCTCCACAAACTCCTGCCATGTGCTCCTTGTAGGACAGTGCCCTCTGCAGGTCCACTGTATGAGACCTGCGATCAGCATCTGAGGTTGGACTGGTTACATGCACCAAGAGGATAATCACCTGGTTAAGGTGGAACACAGACACAACCTTTGAGAGGAATTTAACTTTGGGTGAAGGACTACCTTATCCTTGTGTAAAACCAAGTAGGGAGGCTCCACTGAGAGCACCTGGAGTTCACTCACCCTTCTGGCTAACGTTATGGTCACCAAGAAGGCAGTCTTCTAAGTGTGACATCTCACTTGTGCATCTGCTCAAGTGACTTACCCATGAGCAAAGCCAGTACCAGCAGTAGGTCCCATGGAGGCAGTGGTTCATGCACAGGAGGGGCAAGTGATCCAGGCCTTTGTAAAAGTACCCAACCCCTTTCTCCTGCACTACCATCAGCATACCAGCCCATGCTGGGTATACAGAGATGGCTGGAAGGTACACCTTCAGGGTTGTAGCTCACAGTTCCGATTGAGCCAGTGACCAAAGGTAGTTAAGAATTACTGCCCTGCAGTTGGCACAGTAATCAAGCTCCTTCCCCTCACATCAGAGCAAAAATCTATTTCACTTTAATGGACACTGTCAGGTTTTAGTGTTATTTTTGGTACCTCTCAATCCTGGTGCCTTTTGCTCTCCATATGCACACTGAAACCACATCTGTTCACCCAACTGCCGTAAGATATAAAAAAACCAACTGTTTTTACTGCAGCATTACATTTTAGAAGACGCAACCAATTTTCCTCCCGTCCACGGCTGCAGCATATTCACATGTGTAGAAGGAAGGAAGTGGTGGTACCATTGTACAACTCCCTACTAAGACCTCATCTGGAGTACTGCATCCAGTTCTGGAGGCCCCATCTCCAAAAGAACTAAAACAGGATGGAAACGGTACAGAGGACAGCGACAAAAATGGTGTCCAGGATGCAGCATAAGTTGTATGAGGAGAGACTCTGAACTTATAATATGTACTACCTGGAGGAAAGGAGAGATGGGGGGACATGACAGAGACCTTCAAGTATCTGAAGGGGACCAACAGGGTACCAGAGGGGAGCATCTTACACATGAAGGGAAACAGCAGAACAAGGCGGCACAGCATGAGACTAAAAGGGGGAATACTTAAGGGGAACTTGAGAAAATTCTACTTCATTGAAAGGGTGGTGGAGAGATGGAACAGTCTCCCCCAGGAAGTGGTGGGGATGGCCACGGTTCAGGGATTCAAGAATGCGTGGGATAGGCACATGGAAATTATCAAGCTAGGGCAAAAGGGGGGCGGGGAACCTGTCGTAGCATTTGAGGTACCTTAAGCGTTAGAAAGAGGGATAGGGCAGACTGGATGGGCCACCAGACCCATATCTGCTGACAACATCTATGTATCTATGCATGTGTAAGTGGCGCCGGAGGGCCTGTAAGCTTGTTCAAGACTGGTTTAGTTTTTTCACAAGGCATTTCAGTTTACTGGCAAACGTATATTTATGGAAGTCACCAAGCTTGACAATGTAAGTTTTACCTCAAAATGAGCGGTACAACTAAAAGATAATGCTTTTGAAAAGTGAAGCCATGACTACAGACATGTGCATCAGTGTCGACAGACTGCGAAAAGAAAGGAGAAAGGTTAAGCAAAACAAATGAAGGGAACTGTGAACCTAATAACTCACAAACACATGGGCAATCACCAGTGGAGAAATAGCAGGACAAGCCCGGAGGCATTGATGGGAAGCGAAAAGTACAAGGTGAAAGTACAAAGCATAGGGATATATTAGTGTTGGAGGATTCAATGCTGAGGTTTACAGACTCTAATATGCAAGGGCCGCAAAGATAGAACAGTAAGCACATCATCTGGGACTAAAATAAGTGATACCAGAAGAATGTTACCTGGTCTAATGGAGAATACAGAGGAATCTATAGCTGTAATACATTTTGGTGTTGATATAGGAAGAATAATATCTGACATTCAAAATGATTTTGAGGAGGTGGGGAGATCACTAAAGGTCAAGAAATGTGACATCATAGTCTCAGGTGTACTGCCAGTACAAAAATGAAAGATACAGAAGCATTAAAGCAGCAATACTACGAAATCAGGAAGTGAGTTATCAAAATTCTGCTTTTTCGCTGTAAGCATGCGGCCAAAGTTTCAGTTTCCATACCTGTAAATGTTGTTTTCCAGTCATTTTTAGTTTTTTAAATATTTGCAATTTATTTGAATAGTTGTAGTGCTACAACAAATATGGCGTCCGACTAATTTTCCGTGCACTTTTTCTACAGGTTACATCACGTCTTTTGAAAACAGCAGAGGGACCCTTTGCTGACCATTCCTGATGCCCCTGCAAGTCATTCATATGTGCAGTTGGCAGCAGAGGGGGTTCCAGTGCAACATGCTTAGTGGCAGACGTGTAAACAAAAACAGAGAATAACAGAGCAAATTACTCTGCGATAGTACAATATCAGTGAGAAAGAGTACCAGGTATATGATTAGCAGGGCACAAGGAATAAACTGTCAAAAAAGCGCAGTTTTTGTTTTTCGTAGTACTGCTGCTTTAAATGGATGGTTGAGAGAAAAAAAAAAAAAAGACGTGAGGGATTTCAGTTCTTAGATCATTGGGAAGCCTTTATAGATATCAAGCTCTTCGGGGCCGACGAATTACATCTAAATAGGCAAGGGAGTAGGAAACTAGCATATAACATCAATGCCGCTATCATACAGGATTTAAACTGATGAATAGGGGTAAGGAGGGAGGGAATGCAAACAAAGAAACAGCAAAGAATGGGGATTGCACAAAGAATCCAGTAGAAGAAGTGGAACCCCAAACATGGAAATGCTTACTGGTAAATGCTAGAAGCCTAGTTAAGAAGAAGGCAGAGTTAGAATATATTTTGAGCAATGAATCTATAAAGGTGTATGCAATCACTGAAACATGATGGGACCAAGGAGACACTTGGAACAGGAATATTCCAGGATATACTTTGTACAACAGATAAAGGCAATATAAAAAGGGTGGAGACATTGCAGTATACATTGAGGACTCAATCCAGACAGAATTATTAGAACTAAGTATAGATAACTTGGAACAGCTATGGATTAAAATATTGCCTAAAAATAGCAGAAAAATATTTTTGGGATTAATCTACAGGCCACCCTGACAGTCCAAGAAGGATGATTTAATAATGTTATAGCAAATAGAAAATCTTGACCCAGAAGACATCATCATCATTATAACGGGAGACTAATATGCCTGTGATAGACTGGGACTGACTTAAGGTATCGTCTTCCACCAAGGAAAAGACCCTAGAATGCTTGGAGAAGGTGGGCTTAGAACAATATGTAAACCAAGCTACGGGGGGGGGGATATCCTTGACCTTGTTGTGAGTAACACAGATGATAACATACAGGAATGTATGGTAATGCCATTAGGAAACAGCGGTCATGCCATGGTACAGTTTGAAATACTTAGGTCATAACAAAGTAATAGGTAAAACTGAGATCAGAAGTCATGACAGGGCAGATTTTGACGCGAAATATGGGTGAATGGGATTGGAAAGAGGAGTTCCCGGGCAAGCCCCTCAATAACAGATGGAATATACTACTGAAGAAGATTAAAAACTTGGTTAAGAATTGTGTACCTGTAAAAAACCAAAAACAAAACAAAACAAAAAAAACAAAAAAAGTACAATAAACTAGGAAGAGTTTCACAATGGATGGATAAAAGGAGAAAGGTTTGCTCAATAAAGAAAGAAGACACTATACGCAAGAGCCAGGAATAGTGAAGATGGAAGTGATTGGGTGAGATGCACCCAATCTCACCCAATCACTTCCATCTTCACTATTCCTGGCTCTTGTGTATAGTGTCTTTTTTTATTGAGCAAACCTTTCTCCTTAGGGAATCAGAATAGTTATTCGTTGGGCAAAAAGTAACTATGAGTCAAGAATAGCAGAAAGGGTTAAAAATAAATATAAAATTTTTTTGATCACGTTAACCATCAAAGCGGGGCAAGACAGGGGAGGGATCACTTCAAGATAATAACGAAGCATTAATAACGTATTTAGCGGGAATAGCAGATTTACAAAATAAATAGTTCAGTATTTAATCCAAAGACTGTTGGTGTAATACAACTAGGGGAGACAAGACAGAATCCAACCGACTAACGTAAGGAGATGTAAGGGAGAGACTAATGAAGTTAGACTCAAATAAGTCCCCTGGGCCCGATGACTTACATCTAAGGGTTGCCAAGGAACTGGCCAACGAGATAGCACGACCAGTGACAAATATATTTCAGGAATCCTTGAACAGAGGTGAGGTGGTTAACTCATGGCGACTGGCCACAGCCGTAGCAATATATAAGGGTGGCAGCTGGAAAGAGGCAAAAATTACAGACCGGTGAGCCTAACCTCTGTAGTGGGAAAGGTACTGGAAAGGATAACCAGTGACTACATTGAGGGGAAAAAAAAACTGCAGAGGCTGGAAAGGTAGATCCCTCACAACATGGCTTTACAAAGGGAAGATCTTGCAAGACAAATCTGTTTGTATTTTATAGTAATGTAAGCAGAGAAATGTTACGGGGAAAAAAATCAGTGAAGAGCTGACTAAAGCCTGACTAGGTCCCGCATGGAGAGCTGGTTACAACCCTGGCACAAATGGGTACCCATGTTAACCTGGTTAAATGGATTACTTCACGGCTGGACGATAGGAGACCGCACGTAAGCATAAGGTGTGTAGTGTCCGACTGGACTAAGGTGACCAGTGGGGTCCCACAGGAATCTGTGCTGGGACCCAATTTATTCAAGCTCTATGTAACCTCCATGAAATGTAATGAAGATATATGGATTGCGAAGTTCGCCGATGATACTAGAATTGGTGCGATCATCAATAACCAAGGGGGACATTGAAAAACTTGAAAAAACCTAACTGAACTAGAAATGTAGGCCCACAGGACTAGGCTTGAGTATAATATAAACAAGTGTGTGGTTATGCACTTCAGTAGGAGAAAGAGCAGGCAGAGTACAAATTAAAGGGGCAAAGACTAAGGGTTGTAACCGAAGAAAGAGATCTGGGGATTAGGGTTACCGATTATCTAACATTTAAAAACCATTGTCAGGGCTGGCCCTGTGGCGCTGGAGCTTATAGCGCTGGTCGCTACACCTCGCGCCATGCCTGCGACTCGGGTTCAGGAATGAGCCCGGGCTGCTGGGGGTTGGCGGGGGGGAGAGAGACAATCAAGCATCCGGAGGACTACTCTCCTCTCTCAAGGGGAGGAAGACTTGTCGTCCCGCTCACTGACTGCCCTCTGGCAGTAGCTGGAGGGCAGTATGGGTCGGGAGGCATGTTCCTACGTCCTTGCAGCAGATGGGAGAAAATGTCAGAAAACAGCCTAGCAGGCTCTGTGATAGTTCGCCACTCCTGAGGGCCACCCGACTTCTGGATTGGGTCTCGGAGGAAGGGGAGAAGAAGCCAGCAACCTCCTCCCTGGCCCTGCCACAGGGGGGACAAGCCGCGGGGGAATTTCTGGGGATCGGAGAGAGTCCCTCCATCAGGAGAGCCGTATCCACCTGCCAGGGTTTCAGGAGAGAAAAAAAAAATCTATATAGAAGGAGACCCCCCCCCAAAAAAAACAACATTGTCAGGTGGTGTCAAAAAGAGCTAATGGCATACTAATCAGTATAACTCGGAATATATCTTCCAGAGAAGGAAGAGTGGTGCTGCCATTGTATACCTGCACTCGTTAGACCCCATTTGGAGTACTGTACTCACTTTTGGGCACCAAGTGCAAATGGAGACCAGGTTGTTGGAGGGAGTCCAGATAAGGAGCCACCAAGATGATTAAACTAGGGGCGGCCGTCCGGTGGCGCTCAGGGTTGGCTCGGCCGCCACACCTTGAACGCCACGCTGAGCCTGGGTTCGACACTACAGCCCAAGTTGTCAAGGGTCGGGGGGGGCATAGGATCGAGCATCCTGAGGACTGTTCTCCTATCCTGGGGAGGGTTGTGGGTTCCCATCGCTCTGCAGTGGCCCCTGGTAATGATCAAGGGCACTGCTAGGGTTGGTGCAAATTGGGTAGAGTGCAGCAGACATCAGCACATTGTGCCTCAGACGTCACTGCATGTCTGCACTCTGAGGGATTCAACAGGAGGAAAAATGGCAGCACTAACCGTGGCAGCTTGATGGCCGCAACTTCCTGAGCCGCCCGTGAGCTGTAGACATAGTCACATGCTCATTGGTTCCCGCCTGGCGGGGGATTAGGGGAGGTCCCTTTTGAAGGTTCGGCTGCATGCGGCAGCCAGTGTGTGGGTGTGCCTCCGGATCGCTCAGAGGATGTGGAGCGGTGGTTGGATGATATGTAGGTCAATGGCTGCAAAAGGAGGAAAAATAGAAATATGATAAAAAGAGAAACTACAGGCCTGAAATATGAGGACAGACTGGAGGTATTGGGGATATTTACACTCGAGTATAGAGACTACGAGGTGATATGTGCTTGTTATTTTACGCTCTGACAAATCATGACCTATGGGTCATGTTAGGTTTAGAAATGAAAATAGCTGCATATAATACTAGATCCAATATTTTACAGAAGGTGAAGTGTTCCACTCATGGGAAAGAGGATTTTGGTACAACCAGAGGGTGGTAGCGATATGGAACTCCCTGCTGGAGCAGATTGGTTGTGCAGATATGAATGAGCTTAAAAGGAGATTTGACAGCTACTGTATAACAAGCAATATAGGAGGGTATTTTTAAATATACTGGGTGAGCATTATAGACAATAGTCTACTTTGCTCTGAATCCGTGTTCCTTGGACATTCTCAGATCCCAGGATCTAACCCCCCCTTCTGCCTAATGTCTCCTACTGCTCATGTTGCTTTTGATCACGCTTTAGCCTCGTCTCATCTCCGTTTGAATGATGTCACAGACTTCGCTTCCACTGCCTCAGCTGGCAGTTTATTCCATGGCTCCATGACTCTTTCTGTAAAATAGTGTTTCCCAAGCTCCCTCTTGAAGTCCCCCCCCCAGCTTCCACTCCTGCCCTCTAGTGTTAAGAGTCAGAGACTCTGTTGAACAGGTCAGAGGATGGCACCTTATTTATTTCTCTCAGGAACTTGTATGTTTCAATTATATCTCCCCTCCCCCTCCTCGTCTCCAGTGAGAACAAATTAAATGCAAATGAAATAAATAAATAATAAATGCTTCCAGATGCTCCTTGTATGAGTGCCCTTGAAGGCCCTAGATCATTTTGGTCGCTCTTCTCTGAACAGCCTCCAACCTGTTTATATCCTTTTCAGATGTGGACTCCAAAACTGGACATAGTACTCCAGACAGGGCCTTACCAAGGACCTGTACAGTGGCAGTATTACCTCGTTCCTCCTGCTGTTAAATCCCCTCCCTATGCACACCAGCATTTTGCTGGCCTTGTTATAAGCCTTGCGGAAGGTGGCGCTGAGGGTTGAGGCGCTGGACACCAAACCTCGTGCCACGCTGGCGACCAAGGTTCGGGAACGGACTCTGGTTGCTTGGGGATTGGCAGGGGGAGGACGTATTGAGTGTCTGTAGACAGCTCTCCTTCCGGGAGGGGGGGAGGGACAGTGCGGTGCGCTGTGGACTGACTGGCACCCAGTGGTGGCTGGGTGTCAGCACAGGCGCGTCACCCAGAGGACGGGAGGGCACCTGTCCAGGGCATCTGGCTGCTTCCGCGGAGGCGGGGGCAGTTGCCTTGCCCATTGCATGGCTCGGGTGCCGGGGAGGAAGCAGATGGAAAATAGCAGGGAGCTCATGAGGTTCATGATGACCCGACACGTTCGGGTCAGAGTACGAGTCCCTCCAAGGGAGGGCCAGAGCAACCAGTCGGCTCCGGGGAGGAGCCACAAAAAGCATAAACATCAAACTTTGTTGCATTGGCTTGTATGTTTTAGGGTGTTGCTTATGACACCACCTAGGTCCCATTCTTCCTGTGTAGCACTTAGCTGGTCTCCACTGAGGTGGTACTCTGTTCTTGGGTTGCCTTTATCCAAATGCATCACCTTACATTTCTTTGCACTGAACTTCAGCTGCCAGACGCTGGATCATCTTTCCAGCCTCTGTAGGTCTTTTTGAAGGTCCTTAACCGCCTCCTCACAGTCAACCCTTCCTCCTAGCTAGGTATCGTCTGCGAATAGGGTAATTTTGCCCTGAATACCTATGCTGATGTCTCCAATAAAGGCATTAAACAGGACTGGCCCCAACAATGAGCCTTGGGGCACACTAGTGACCGCATCTTCATCAGATCTCACCTCGTTGACCACTACCGTTTTCTGTCCCTGAGCCAACTACTGAACTTTTAACATAAGTACTGGACTTCAGGAGGGCTGACTTTGTCAAAATGGGTGAGTGCCTAAGGAACGCACTAGCAAATGGGCAGGAAAGAGGGGTGGAAGAACAATGGGGAATAATAAAAACTGCCATCACAGAGGTAACAAGCCTTTGTGTGAAGCAAATAAACAAAACAAAACGATGTAAGAACCCACTATGGTTCCCAAAGGAGGTGGCAGTGAAGGTTCAAGAGAAAAAGAAAGCATTCAGACTGGGTGGACCATAGGTCCTTATCTGCCAACACTGTCTATGTATCTATGTAGAAAGTACAAGGAATTACAGAAGGAGCAGGACAGAGAAATGCATCAGTTAAAGCAAAAGGAAGCTGGGAAGGCAGTCAGAACAGCAAAGGCCCGAACTGAGGAAAAGATAGCCAACTCAGTTAAGAAGGGGGATAAAACCTTTTTTTAGGTACATCAGGGAGCGAAGGAAGACTAAGGGAGGGATAGTGAGGCTTAATAAAGGGGAGGGGGGGGCTGAAGGTGACTGGAAAAGGCAGAGATACTAAACAAATATTTTTGCTCAGTATTTACAAATGAAGAGGGGGAGGTACCTAAAACAAACAATAGAAACACTCTGGATACAGAAGTTGATACCAGCCCATTTACAGAAGAAAGGGTTCTGAAAGAACTCTCAAACTGAAGATGGACAAAGCAATGGGGCCTGATGGGATTCATCCCAGAATTCTAAAAGAACTAAGGGTAGAACTAGTGACACCACTGACTGCCCTCTTTAACAAATCATGGGAGGATGGGGTGGTACCTGAGGACTGGAGGAGGGCAGATGTGATTCCCCTTCACAAAAGTGGGAGCAGGGCAGAAGCGGGAAACTACAGATCAGTTAGTTTAACCTCAGTGATAGGGAAAATGATGGAATCACTTCTGAAGGAAAGAATTGTCGAGTAGCTAGAGGCCAGAGGGGCACAGGACCCAAGGCAGCATGGATTCACAGCAGGAAGGTCATACCAGACAAATCTAATAGATTTCTTTGACTGGGTGACCAAAGTAGTAGATCAGGGTGGAGCTGTGGACATGGCCTACCTAGACTTTAGCAAGGCATTTGACTCAGTCCCACACAAAAGATTAATATACAAGTTAGCCAGCCTGGGAGTGGGTACCAAGATGATAGCCTGGGTAAAGAACTGGCTGGAGAATAGGACACAGAGGGTAATAGTAAATGGAGTCCACTCTGAAGAAAGGGGGGTTACTAGTGGGGTGCCGCAGGGTTCAGTATTAGGACCGGTCCTCTTCAATGTCTTTGTAAGTGACACTGCAGAGGGACTGGAAGGAAAAGTATGTCTCTTTGCAGATGACATAAAGATCTGCAACAGAGTTGATGCACAAGGTGGGGTGGAATGGATGAGAAGGGACTTGGCAAGGTTAGAGGAATGGTCAAATGTATGGCAGCTTAGACTTAATGCTACGAAGTGCAAGGTAATGCACCTGGGAAACAAAAACCCAGGGGAAGAGTACACAATGGGGGGTGAGATACTAACAACAACAAAAATGGAAAGGGACCTGGGGGTAGTCATATCAGATGACTTAAAGGTGGGCAAGCAATGTGAGAGGGCAGTAAGGAGGGCTGGGGGGATACTGGGATGCATAAGGAGAGGCATCACCAATAGAAAACAGGAAGTTGTTATCCCTCTGTACAGACAGCTGGTGAGACCCCATCTGGAGTATTGTGTGCAGTTCTGGAGACCCAATCTCCGCAAGGACATAGACAAGATGGAAGCTGTCCAGAGGAGGGCAACTAAAATGGTGCAGAGTCTGCACCGGAAGACATATGAAGAGAGACTAAAGGAGCTTAATATGTATAGCCTCGAGGAAAGGAGGGAGAGGGGGGACATGATAGAAACGTTCAAGTACCTCAAGGGAATCAACAAAGCCCAAGAGGGTAGCATCTTCTCAAAAAAAAAAGAGGTGTGCAAGAACAAGGCCACAATTTGAAGATGGGGGCGTGCCTCAGAGGTAATGTAAGTAAGTATTTTTTCACAGAGAGGGTTGTGGATGCATGGAACGGCCTTCCGGAGGAGGTTGTGGAGTCAAAAACAGTGGCTGGATTCAAGCATGCATGGGACAACCATAAGACAATTCTAGGGGGTGGGGGTAGAAAGAAGTAGGCTGCTGGTTAACTACGATCTGCAGCTTATCCATTAGGTAGGGAAATGGGCAGACTGGGTGGGCCAAGCGGTCCTTAACTGCCATCAAATTCTATGTTTCTAACTGAACTTACCCAACTGACTATGTAATTGGCTGCACCCAGGTCCTCCAACTTTTTCAGCAGGCGGCTGTGTGGAACTGAATCAAAGGCCTTACTGAAATCAAAGTGGAGGCAGTCCACTGGGTGGTCTCTGTCTAGTTCCCTAGTCAAAAAATATGATTAGGTTCAGGGCTAGAAATAATTTTTTTGTGGATGGCTGTCCATGGGACAGGTTCAGTATTTATTCTGACTGTCCCACAGAATTTGTGCCTGTCCTGTTTTTGTTTACTAATTGTACATTTCTGTTTCTGAATACAATCTAATAACTAGTTCGCTCCCTTGGTGGCACGGTGCCCTGAAAAGGGCTTAATAACCGATGGTGCCTATTGTAAGGTACCCTTAAAAGGACTACTAGATATTATCCACTAGCTGGTATATGGCCTTGAAAAGGACGCAACAAGTGTGCCCCCAGTTCACTGCCCAGATAAGGGCTTTTAATTTTCTCTTCAACTCCCACCCAACTCAAGTAGTAGCCCAGACAAGGGCCCTTAATTAACACTATTCTGCTCTGCCAAGACAAGACTATTAGCTTCCTCTGCTACTTTATTACTGGATAGCCTGGACACTAAAAGTATCCCTCCACTTAATAACCCTGACAAGGGATTTTTTTGTTTTGTTTTTTTCAACTTTCTATATATCACAGCCCCCTGGAACTCTCTCAGGCAGACCTTACTCACCACCGACAGCCTACCACCCGCCTGAAGCCCTCCCCGCTGGGAAATCGGGAACAAACACTCCCCACCTACCTTGTTCAGACGATCCCCGGGCTAGCACACAAAAGCCAAGGCAGGGTAAGGGATTGGAAGAGCCCGCGAATTGAGCCCAGCATTGGCTGTGTGGTGGTGGGGCACTGGAGCTTGATGTTGCCTATCCATGAAATACAGATTACTCACTTATAACAGGAGTTCTAGGAATGGTATATGTTGTTCATCCACACTTATTGGCAGGTTCCTTGCCGCTTTAAATCTTGCCGGAAGGTCTTCAAGCTGGCTCCTCCCACCCACCCGGGTGGTAAAACTCTCGGCTCCGCCCCATGACACCAGATCTAGCCCGCTGGAAGCCAGGTAGTGCGTCGAAGCCGGGGAGGTCGGGTGGGTCATGTGGATGAACAACATACATCGTTCCTATAACTCCTGTTATAGATGAGTAACCTGTATTTCTAGGGACATTGATATGTTGTTCATCCACACTTATTGGCAGACTCCTAGCAGTTCTCCGGGAGGAGGGAGGCCAGGCGCACACCCCCTACTTAGGGAATAAAGACTGGAGAACCGAGGCCCCAAAACCAGCATCCCGGCGTGACTCAAGGTCAATGTGGTAGTGGGTGATAAAGGTGTGTGCTGACTTCCAGGTAGCAGCCCTGCAGATTTCCTGGATAGGGACGTCCCTGGAAGCAGCCACCTATGCAGCGGTGTGGCGGGTAGAATGAGCTCTTATCCCTCTGGGAGGCTCCATGCCCGCCAACCTATAGCAGAGATCTATGCAGGAGGTGACCCACCTGCCTATCGTCCGCTTGGCTGCAGGTCTGCCAGGTGCGGCTTCAGCGTAGGTGACAAACAGCTGGTGAACCTCTCCCCGAACTTCAGCCATCCGCTCTTTGTAATAAGCGAGCACTCTTCTAGGGTCCAAAGTATGGAGCCTATATTCGGCCTCCGAGGTGTGACTGGGGTAGAACACCTGCAGAGTCAACACCTGGTTAAGGTGAAACTCCGACACCACCTTCGGAAGGAATTTCGGGTGGAGGCGAACAACCTTGTCCCTGTGGAAGACCAGATAAGGAGACTCAATGGAAAGCGCCTGGATCTTCCCATCCTTCTGGCTGATGTGATAGCCACCAAGAAGGCGGTCTTCCACGACAGGTGAGAGATGTCACACCTGTGCGCCAGTTCAATGGCCTGCCATGGCTTGCTATACCAGCAGTAGATCTCACGGAGGTGGAGGTTCTCGCACCGAGGATATGTGATCAAGGCCTTTGAAAAGTGCCCGACCACCTTCTCCTGCGCCCACCGACTCTTCCCAGCCCGCCGGCAAGCAGAGATGGCTGCTAGGTGCACCTTAAGGGTCGCCGACTGAAGCCCTTGCTGAGAAAGGGACCACAGGTAGTCCAGAATGCTTGCCAAGGAACAGGAGGAAGGGTCCAGGCCCTTGGTCTGACACCAAATGGAGAATCTCTTCCATTTGAAGGCGTAGCATTTTCTGGTCGACTCCTTACGGGACACCTCAACGACGTTGAGGACCTCGTCGGAAAGACCCAAGGCCTGGAACTCTAGCCACTCAGGAACCAGGCCGTCAGGTGCAGGGATTGAAGGTCCGGATGGAATACCTTCCCCTGACTGACTGAGATCAGGTTCGGGCGGGCTGCAAGCCGCCTCGGGAGCCTGGAGCCGAGACTGAGGAGATCTGGATACCAGAACTGGCGGGGCCAGTCTGGAGCTACCAGAATCACCTGCGCCTTGTCCCTCCTCGCCGTGAGAAACACCCTGTGGATCAAGGGAAATGGGGGAAAGGCGTAGAAGAGGCCTGGGGTCCACGGCCTCGAGAAGGCATCCCCTCCAGCAAGCCCAACTGAGGGGGGCGGGCATGAAACAGTCTCAGCTTTGCATTCTCCCTCGAGGCAAACAGGTCCACCTGAGGCATGCCCAGAAGGAGAACAGATCTTGTACTACCTCCGGCAGGAGAGACCACTCGTGGGACGCAGTCCCTATCCGGCTTAGGGCATCGGCCAGGGTGTTGGAGGCTCCTGCCACATGAATGGTGAGGAGATCCGCCTCCAGGCTACGCACGAGTGACCAAATGTGGAGAGCTTCCCTGCACAGAGGCATGGAGCGCATCCCGCCCTGGCGGTTTAGGTAGTACATGGTCGTGGTATTGTCCATCTGGACCTGAACCACTTGACCCCATAGAAACGGAGCGAAGGCGGTGAGGGCTAGACGAACCGCTCGAAGCTCCAGCAGGTTGATATGGCATCGGGACTCCCGAGGGGACCAGAGGCCGTGCGCTCTGTGCTCTCCCAGATGGGCACCCCAACCAATCAGAGAGGCATC
This sequence comes from Neoceratodus forsteri, assembly GCA_016271365.2. Classification (NCBI taxonomy): domain Eukaryota; kingdom Metazoa; phylum Chordata; order Ceratodontiformes; family Ceratodontidae; genus Neoceratodus; species Neoceratodus forsteri. The sequence goes on from CM057454.1 coordinate 780,032,553, forward strand.
GGTCGATAGAGAGACCGTCGGCTCAGAGTGGATAAACGGGATGCCCTCCTACAGATATGCTGGAACGGTCCACCACTGGACAGCGTTCCACATCCTCTGGGTCACTGTCACTAGCTGATCCAGCGGATCGAAGTGCTGTGACCATTGGCTGGCCAGTCCCCATTGAAGGGGACGCATGTACCAGGCCCAGGAGGCGCAGAAAGTCCTGGGCAGGGTGCGATTGCCCAACCTGAAATGACTGGGTAAAGGAGGAAAGAACCTCGGCCCTGTCCGCCGGGAGCTGTGCTCTGGCTCGCAGAGAGTCGAGCTCTGCCCCGATGAACTGTATCACCTACTTTGGCATGAGTTCCGACTTGGCCTCATTGATGAGGAGGCCAACCTGAGAGCAAACCTGGAGGGCCAGATCTCTGGACCGCTCCACCTCCGCTCTGGAGGGGGCTGCAATCAGCCAGTCGTCCAGGTAGGGGTACACCCAGACCCTTCGGCGCCGCAGGAATGCTGTCACCACTGTCATGCATTTGGTGAAGACCCTGGGAGCTAGGGAAAGGCCGAAGGGCATCGCCTGGAACTCGAAAAGGGATCCCTCCGCTCTGAAGCGGAGGAATCTGTGGTGGGATGGACAGATTGGGACGTGAAAGAACGCGTCCTGAAGGTCCAGGGAACAGAACCACATGCCTCATTCCAAGGATGGGATTATCTGAGCCAGACTGACCATCCTGAAGATCCGAGACCGTAGGAACCTGCTCAGGTTGTGCAGGTTGAGAATGGGGCGACAGTCCCCCGTCCGTTTTGGGACCAGGAAGTACCTGGACACAAACCCCGGGTCTGGAGGAGGATCCACCACCTTCCTGATCACCTGTTTTTCGAGGAGCAGGGCAATATCGGCTTGGCGGGCCGACAGAGAGGCTGCGGACCCGGCCCCCCGAGGTGACGGCTCGGAAGGGTGGGGCCTGCTCGAACTCCAGAGGCAGACCCTTTCCTACCACCTCCAACACCCAGCAGTCCGTGGTGATAGCGGACCAGGCGGAAAGGAAGTGGCGGAGCCGTCCCCCCATGGGGGGGGAACCCAGGGGAGTGTGACGAGGCTGGGGGCACCCTCAACCCGTCACTGGGCAGGCTTGGAGGAGGGACTGGCCGAGGGACCTCCTGGGCCTTTACCTCCCTGCTTCCTATTGGAGGAAGCTGCAGGCTTGGGTTTGGGATGCCAAGCGTAAGCCTGCTGGCCCTGGTGCTGGTGCTGTTGGGCTGGACGTGCCGCAGGCGCAGAAGGGTGAAAGGACTTGTGCTGCTGTTGTCGGCGGCCTTTGTCCTTCTGGGCGGAGGTGACCGAGTCCAGAGTAGCACTGGACTTCTCGATCTGCTGGAGGTGACCTTCCACTCCAGGGCCGAAGAGGTCGGTCCCCAAGAAGGGGACGTCTGCCAATTTGTGCTGGGTATCCGCCGTGAAGGTGGATATCCTCAGCCATGCTCTGCGGCGCATGGCCACCGCGGCCGCAACTGATCTGGCACAGGAGTCTCCTATGTCCAGAGCCATTTGGAGCTACTGCTTAGCCACTGCCCTACCCTGGTCCTGAACCTGTCGGACCATGGTCTGCAGGTCGGCCGGGAGATGAGGGATCACCTCATCCAGGGAGCCCATGAGGGCGTGGGAGAAGTGTGCCATCAGCACAGCCGAGCTGGCCTGGCGGAGGCCAAGGGAGGATGCAGCGTACACCTTGCGCCCGGCGTAGTCCTGCTTTTTGGACTCCTTGTCGGGGCTTGTCCATGTCCCTAGCGTTCCCGGAACGCCGGAAAACGCTGTCGGTGACCAACCCCTCGGCAGAGGGGTGTTCCGAAAACCCGGGCAAAGAGCCGGTAGGGACCGCATACTTCCTGGCCATCCTGGCCAAAGGCGAGCGCAGGAAGCAGGCGCGCCAAAGCTCCAAGGCTGGGCCAACAATGGCCTCAGCCACCGAAAGGCCTCTGTGGGGAATCCTCGGTCCAGTATTCTCCGTCTAGGATACTTGGCCCGCTTTGATACGGCTCGAGCTGCATCCCGTGTACTCCGAGATGAGCTGAAGCAACCTTAGAAGGACGATGGGCTTTTCGCCTGACTGGCTCCCTCGGAGGACTCCAGGTCAACCGCCTGGAGAACAGGGAGGAGTCGTCGTCGGACTCGGTGGAGTCCGCAAAGAGCTGCCTGGGGCCTGAGCCACCCTCCACCTGCCGAGGACGGTCGGGAGTGAGGGTGACCGACAACCTGTGGGGCAGGCCTTGACCCGACCGAGAGTCCTTGGTCGGTGCTCCCAATTTCGGTTGTGGAGGCAGAGGTTCCACCACAATCAGTGGGGCAGCAGGTTTCAGCCGAACAACTGACCCAGGCTTGGGCATCTCAACTACTGCGAGGGGTGGTTTCGGCCTCTCGGGTGACAGCCACTTGATGGCCGGGGAAGGCGTCGGTGTCGACTTGCTCCCGGACAGAAATAATTGCTGCCACATCAGTTCCTCGTAGCGTCGACGCAATTTGCGCCGAAGCCTCTCCTCTTCCAAGGAGGAAGACGAGGACGGGTGGCGGCATCGCTTAACTCGGTGCCGAGACCGCCAATGTCGGCGGGATTGGCTGGACCGAAAGGAAGTCCGAGACAAGATCCTCGATGTTTCCGAGGACGGGTCTGGGAAGGAGCAGGGAACACCCGCTCTTCCCTCGGCTCAGATGCCTCAATTGGGGACTGCTGCACCGGGGGCGCAGGCAGATCCTTGGTCTCCACCGGGGGAACCGGTGAAGAAGGGTTGTCGGCCTCACCAGTCGCCAGCCCGTCTGACGGGTCGAGAAAAATCTCGACCACGTCGATGGGTGTCTTGGCCGGCTGGCCTGACGGGGACGCGTGAAGCCAGCGGCCTTAGCCGCAACCTCGACCGAAGTCGTATAGTCGGTGTCCGGGGAAGGAGACCTCTCCCGGTCCCACGAATGCCGACGATGGGACTTACCCTTAGAGTCCTTCTTTTTGGACCGAGAGGAATGTCCCAATGGCCCCTCTCCCTTCGTGGAAAGGGACTGGCAAAGCTCCTTGAACGAAGCTGAATACAAGGTACCCAGAGAGAGCTGGATAAATGCAGTGACCGAGGAAGAGGATGATGTGGCTTGGGCTGCCTCCTCCTCGAAGGCGATCATCTGCTTGAGCTGCTCAGCTGAACCAGCCGCCGCGGTAACCACCCAACGGGCCTCCTTCGACTTAACTGGCGGGTAGCGCTTCTCGGGGCACCCCAGCTGTAACCGGGCGGCGTGGTCCTCCAGGACGTTGGCCGAAAACGAACGGCATGACTTGCAGGCCTGCGGGTCGTGTTCTAGGCCGAGGCAATAGACACACGTGGAGTGCGGGTCCGCCCTGGACATCTTCTGCCCACAAGGGCACCGCCGAAATCCGGAAGTCTATTTATTCATCGCAGCCGCGAAGGAGAAAGATAACCGAAGTCTTGAAAACTCTAAAATTAGTTTCGGGCGAACCGAAGAATTAGGATCCAGTCTATCACGCAGAGCGTTAAGGAGGGAACCTGAGCTTCCAAGCGGTAAGGAAGATCTGGTGTCATGGGGCGGAGCCGAGAGTTTTACCACCCGGGTGGGTGGGAGGAGCCAGCTTGAAGACCTTCCGGCAACATTTAAAGTGGCAAGGAACCTGCCAATAAGTGTGGATGAACAACATATCCACGTCCCTAGAACCAGGGCTTTTTCTTGTTGTACAGTTTCCCCTGGAGTGCGGATGTGCAATGATGTCTGCGCGCTGACGTCCGCCACCGTCGCTCCACCCCATGATAGCATTGCTCCTACAGTGCCCCTGATCTCCATTTGGGGGCCACTGTGGAGCGATTCAAGACCCACTATCCACCCCAGGAGAGGAGAGCAGTCCTCTGGATGCTCAATCCTTCTCTCTCGCCAGCCGCCCCCTGGCGGCCAGAGTCCTCTCCTGAACCCGTGTTGCCAGCGTGGCATGAGGTGTGGCATCCAGCGTGACAAGGGCTTTTAATCAGCCTCTTCATCTCCTGTCTCTGGAGCCCTTCTGCTGTGGGATTTTATGTGATTGCCTCAGCTTTTTAAGCTCCTCTCCTAATCTGTAAATATAGAGTCTTTCCCTCTTTCTGACTTGACTGTCTGCCCTGAAAAGTGCTTTCAAATATGGTTTTCCAGTCCTTACAATGGCTAGGCTCCTCTTAGTTATCAGACAGCCCTGAAAAGGTTTTTGGGGCTTCCCTGGCCAGCCACTCCTTCGGACCTCTCAGGCCCCCCACCTTGACACTTTATCCCCTGCCCCCACCTCACATTGCAGCCAACACCCCAGGGTAACCCGGCATAACTCTTCACCGGATGGGTCCCACTCCGATGGGGAAGGCACTGGTGGAGTGGCCAGCGCACTCTTCAACTGACCCTGGGTGCAGCTGCTGAGGTGAGTATGGCTGGCTACGGGGGCTACTGTGTCGGCAGGGGCTGGCAGCCATCATCCGGTCAGCCCAGTAGCTGATTTTCCTCCCTGTTTTTTATGCTGGGGGCATGGTGTGCCACAGATGTGTAGGTGCACGCTGACATCCGCCACACTCCCCAGTCAATGAAGCATAGTGTGCTGCCATGCTCTCGGCCTCCGCCAGGAGTCAGCAGGTGCCGGGCTTCATCCCCGCCCTCCCCCCAGAGAAGGTAAGCGGTCTTCCGATGCTTGAGCCTTCTCCCCCTGCCGGCCTCCGGTGCCCCGGGTCCATTCCCGAACCCGAGTCACCAGTGTCGCAAATGGAAATCCAACCACTGTGCCGATAGGCCATGAAAAGGGTTTTTAATTTGCATCCCCAAAACTCTGTTGCCTGTGAACAACAGCTAGTCTTAGGCTGCTACAGCAAGCACAGCACACAGAGAAATAAGGTATGCAGTGCAGAAAGTAAAAGGAAAGCAGGTAAGTACACATGCATGATGACAAGGAAACATGCACAGTTTAGCCCTGCCGCGCCACTGTTCTCATTTCTGCTGCTTGCCAAAAGTGCCACATTCACAAAAGAGTGCTCCATGGTCTGTCTGGTTGGATGGACATCTCTCTTTTCCATACTGTGTTTATGCCCCTTGTTCTCCGGTGCCCCCTTCAGACTGACCCCCCCAGCCCCCACATCCCAGAATTACTGGGGCTTACCTTTCTGCCCAGCCCAGAAGCACAGCCTGCACAAGTCAGGCATCATCCTGCAGCCAGAGGATCCATTTTCCTCCAATTTTCTTCCAATCCCCATTGCTGGGGCGCAAACACCAGACATGCATGCGTGGAGGTGCGCGCACGTCAGCAGAAATCCAGCGCACCCTACCTTCTGTGTGCCCTGCCGACCCGCACTTCCCTTGGGCCTCCACCTGGGGGCAGTCATTCAGCAGGAGTGCAACCCCTCCCCTCCTGGGAGAGGAAAGCAGTCCTGCAGATGCTCAATTCTCTCCCTCCCCTGCTGACCCCCGACAGCCTGGACTCATTCCCAAACCCAGGTCACCAGCATGGTGCGAGGTGTGGCGTCCAGTGCCTCAACCCTCAGCGCCACTAGGCCAGCTTCGAATGGACATCTCTCAACATGTAATACCATGATGTTGGGATGCTTGCAGCTCATCCGTAAGGTGACAACATCTCCCGGTTCCTAGTATCCACTAATGCATTTTCACTTGGTGCCTGTCCCAGGGACAGGCACAGAAATGAAACCAGCTGTCCCTGGGGAAAACTGAGTGTCTGGGACTGGCAGGCAGGTGGTTATTTCGATCCCTGATTAGGTTATTTTGGCACGACCTTCCCGCCACGAACCCATGCTGCCTGTCATCCTGCAGACCATTCTTATCTAGGCACTCTACCAAGTCTTGTTTTATTAAGGTTTCCATCAGTTTACCCACTATTGACATAACGCTGACCGTTCGTTAGTTGCCTGCTTCCTCCAAACTCCCTCTCCTTGTGGAGAGGTACCACATCAGCTCTTCTCCAGTCTCATGGCACTATCCCTGTCTGAAGTGATCTGCTGAATAAATGTGTTAAGGGACCTGCCAATTCACTTGCTAGCTCCTTTAGCACCCTTGGGTGTATTCCATCAGGCCCTGGAGACATGTTTTCCCTGATCTGATCAAGGGCCTCTCTAACCCTACTGTTGATGATACTTCCGTTTGAGGAACACCTTTGTCAGCAGTCTTAATGCCACTGTCTAGTACTGGGTCTCTGTGTTCTTCGGTGAACACTGAGCAAAAACAGCTGTTTAGAACAGTAGCCTTCTGCCTATCCTCCTCCACTAATCTGTCACTGTTTCTGAGTCTAACTATTCCTCCCCTTTTCTTTTTCCATATATCAAAAAAAGTGCTTATTCCCTTCCTTAACACCATCTGCAAGATGAAGCTCCATTGCGGCCTTAGCCGATTTCACCATATTCTTTGCTTCTTTGTTCTTCTGAATGTAGGCTTCCCATGCACTGTCTTCCTGAGTTCTTTTACAGTTCCAGTAGCCCTCCCTTTTGGTTCCAATTGCGGTCCTTACCTGTTACTGAATAGTTTTTTTGTGTGTTTGTTCTTTTTTTAGCCACTGTTCTTACACACATCCTGGTAGCCTCTAAAATGGCCAACTTAACCAGCCCCCATATTTCTTCCACATCTAAATGCTCCTGGGTCCTTAACAGCTTGCTTCTGACTACATCCCTCATTTTGTCAAAATTGGCTACTCTAAAGTTTAAAACCTCTGTCTTGGATTGTTGATTTTTCTACCCCAGGGCAAATTCAACCACACAGAGCTGTGGTCGCTGTTGGCCAGTGGCTCCCCAACCCCTGTAGCCTTTACTACCTCCTGGTTAATGAGGGCCACATCCAGGATGGTGTCCAGCCTAGTCGAGGCACTAACTAGTTGTATAAGTAGGCAGTCTTGTAGGGCATCAACCACCTTTTCGCTCCTAGCAGAACCTACCACAGGGATGCTCCAGTTAACACTGGGGATAGTCATGTCTCCTGCCACCACCGTGTCCCCTGTTTGTGCTACACCTCTGATCTCCTCTAGGAACTCTTCGTCCCTGCCCTCAGACTGCCCTAGAGGCTGGTATACCACCCCTATGTGGATCCTCTCCCTCGCTGCCGCGCTGAGTACTAGCCACAGGGATTCCGCATCCTTCTTTTTGATGCTATCTACTAAGATGGCATTTATCCTGTCCTTTACATATAATGCTACCCCCTCCCTTCTATCCTGACTGAACAGTGCATAGCCCGAGACCGAAAGATCCCAGTCGTTTTTCTCCAAGGCCCACGTCTCCGTGACAGTCTCCAGGTCCACTCGAGAATCCACCATCATTGTCTGCAGGTCGTTTATTTTGTTTCCCAGGCTTCTGGCATTGATGCACACCCCTTTCCATAGTCTGGTACCCCTGCTGTTATTCACTACTACTGGTTCTGCTCTTGGGCCTGCGGATGCGTGGCCCTGTGTTCGGTTCCCGATAGCTTCCAATCATTTTGTACGTGTTTTCTTAGATCGTGGGAGAGAAATTCCTGCTTGTGGGGGAGTGATAATGATGGCCTTTGGTCAGTTGTGTGGTTCCGGTCCATGGATGTGGGGTGGGAAAATGATTGCCTGTGGTCCGTGGTGCGGCTGAGTGGACATGATCGTAGGGTTTACGATCTGTGACAGTTACTGGCTGTGGTTGCAAGTGGGTTCCAACTCATGAAAGTGACATACATCAGTTTTGAAACAACTGCAGAAAAGTAAACTGTGCATGTGCTAAAATTGCATTTTATTGTCTTAATTTAAAATCTATACATTTTTCAGTAAAGTCATCTATCAAAGAATCATCCTTGGGCCGAACTGTAACAAAGCTGAAAGTTTCTGGTTTCAACTCAGACATTTTTGTGCCATCAATAAATAAAAGGTCTGAAATACCATATTTTTATGTATTGTAAACCACAAAGAACTTTCAAACTGTGCTACCAACCATTACCAAACTTACAGGCTCCAGAGATCCTGGCATTGACTAAACACCTGAAAAATTTCAGGTTATTCAATCCAGGGATGGTCTCGCTATCAAGGTGCAAAAATCAAGTTTTAACAAAGAAGTGTCTATCCAACTCTAATAATGGGACATTACTGCCCCCCCCCCCAATGATATACATATATATGAAAAACGCTGACTCCTGTCACCATGCCAGGAGTAAAGAACATCTTTTAACATAACCCTCCTCCCTAACAACCTCATTTCCCCATCCCAAAACCATTTTATTTAGAAGTCGCCCCTTCTTGATTTTTTTTTTGGGGGGGGGACTTAATGAAAAACACTGGCTGAGTCAGTTGTCCCTCCTTTCATAGTGTGCCCAGTAACCATGTTCTAACAGTACTGAGTGGAGCAAGCGAGCACATAGCCAACAAAGGGAGTGTGGTCTGTGTGTCTGATAACACTAGGAAGATCAACCAATCAATGACTCAAGGACTGGATGCCAGGCGGGGATGGGGCTGCTTCTAAATAAGAGGATTATGGGGCCCATATTACAAGATGGTTTTGCCTCCTGGAACTATGCCAAGAGGAAGTATTTTTTTTACTACGAAACAGCCTATGGCAATGGAGAAGTGGGTGGCCACAGGACTGGTCTGCTGCTGTTCTGGACTCATCCTTCTTTTCAGTTCCCATGTGTTTATTGTACCTTTATCTGCTGTGTCCCTCATGTCACATCTGGAATGACCTCTGGACCAGTGTGCTTTCCTGGGCAAAATGTCTAAATAAAATAACATAACCTAAGCTGGATAACCTTTGGGGAGGGAGAATTTGGGTTGAATCTTGCACACGCAATAGACCATCCATTGATCATGGAGCGCATCTGGGATTGTGCCAGCTTTCACAGTTCGACGGGGGCAAGAACCCTAGGAGGGAGTGGTTGGGGTGTGGAAGGATCAAGCTGAGTTTGCTCCGATTATTTGAGCACAGTGGAGGACATGTATATTGTGTGCTAATTTTGTTAAGTGGTGGGGGAGGACCAGTAGGAACTGAAATAACCCAGAACTATGAGTTCACCAGAGGAGGTGAGTGTTGAGAGAGGGGGAAGGATATCAAGTAGGATACAAGGTTTGGACCTAGGGCAGCAGTACATGTCTGCAAGGAAGAAGGGATAACAAGCTTGCCCAAATGAAGCTTGAGGAAAATGTGACAGAGTGGCTGGGGCCATCAAGGAACTCTCCCCAGTAGGGCTAGAAATAATTTTTTGGGGATGGCTACCCAAGGGACAGGTGCAATATTCATTTTGACTGTCCTACTTGATTTGTAACAGTCTTGTTGATTTTTATTCACTATTTTTTTTTTTTTTTTACATTTTACTCTGCCTCTGCGAGCAACAGGTAGCTCCGTCCCTCACTCGGAGGAACTCTTCCTCTGGCTTGATCGATCCTCCGCTTTGCCAGCCCCTAAATTCCCGTGGATTAACCCCTCCGTGGCGGGCCAGGGCAGGAACACTCGCTAACCCCCCAACCCCTGGAGTACAAATACAGAAGGTGGGGTGACCTTGTAGAAGGACGTATTGGGCCATTATAGGTCCTGTCTGCTCCCCGTTTTTCCTCCTGTTTATCTCCCCCCGGGCCACAAATGTGCAATTGGCAGAGTGGCTGTCCCCACCTCCGCAGAGGCAGCTTTGTGTCCTGGACATGGGCCCACCCCACATGTGGCTGTGCGCCTGTGCCGACACCGAGCCACTGCTGGGTGTCAGTCTACAGCGTGCAGTGCTGACCCCCTCCCCAAGGAAGGAGAGCTGTCTACTGACGCTCAATCCTTCCTCATGCTGGCCGACCCCCGAGCAACCAGAGTCCATTCCCGAACTCGGTTTGCCGGTGTGGCATCCAGCGCCTCAACCCTCAGCGTAACCTTGTTCACTAATTTTACATTTCTGTCTCCGAATACAAGCCAACAATAACCAGCGTGTCCACTGGCTGGAACGTTGCCCTGAAAAGCACTTAACCGATGGTGCCTCTTATAAGATGCTCTAAAAGGGCTACTAAATATTATCCACTGGCTGGTACATGGCCCTGGAAAGACTTAACAGGTGTGCTTCCAGTTCACTGCTCCGATATGGGCTTTTAATTTATCCCCCCCCGCTCAGTAGTAACCCTGATGAGGGCCTTAAAATTAACTCCTTCAGCTCTGCCTTGATAAGCCAATTAGCTTCCTCTGCTCCTTTGAATAGCATGGACACTAAAAGGCTCCCATACCTAGTAACCCTGACAAGGGCTTTTAACCAGATTCCCCCATCTCCTGTCTCTGGAGCCCTTCCTGCCCCAACAGGGATTTTAAGTGGTTTTCTCAGCTCTTTAAATTCCTCTCCTAATCTCTAAATGCCAAGTCTCCCCTTCTTTCTGCCTTGACTGTCTGCCCTGAAAAGGGCTTACAGATACGAGTTTCTAGCCCTTACAATTGCTTTTAATTAGCTTTACCCTGGCCCCTCTTAGTCAGAACACAGCCCTGAAAAGGGTTTTAATTTGCATCCCCCAAATTCAAAAGGATCCAAAAACCACATGCACAGAGTCTGAACAGGTGCTAAACCAAAAACATACAACAAACCACAGCAGCACTCAGTCCATGAGGATGAAAGATAAGCATGCAGCACCAGCATGTTTATTTCTACTCGGACTCTGTGCCGGTAACTTTTGAGTAGAAATAAATGTGCTGGCGTTGCATACTTATTTTCTGTAAGTACCTTTTATTCTCATGGAGTGAGTGCTACCGTGGTTTCCTGTTGTCCCCAAAACTTTACCAACTGTCAACAAGAGCTAGTCTTGGGCTGCTACTGCAAGTACAGCACACACACAGAGGAGGTATGCAGTACAGAATGCAAAAGGAACACTGGCAACTGCACGTGCACGATGACAAGGAACACATGCACAGTCTAGTCCTACTGCAGCACTGTTTTCATTTCTGCTGCTTGACAAAACTACTGACTACACAGAAGAGCCCATCACAGGACACTGGGTTGAATGGACATCTCAACATGCGACACCATGATGCTGGAACATCCATAGCCCAGCTTTACAGGTGGCATTATCTCCTGGGTCCTAGTGCCTGCCAATGCTTTTTCACTTGGTGCCTGTCCCAGAGACAGGCAGAGAAATAAAACCAGCTGTGCCTGGGGAAAACTGGGTGTCTGGGACAGGCAGACAGACAGATGGTTATTTCGACCCCTGCTCCCCATCAACCTTCCTCATCAGAAATCCTGAGAAGTAGATTTACCAATCACAAACACTGGTAATATAGCGCAGACAATGATAGCAGAAAAGGCCAATGGTCCATCCAGTCTGCCTGTAGTTCCCTATTAAACCCTGGGATCTACTGTTCTACAGGGTACTAGCCCTCACCACCTACCCCCATGTTTACCTTCTGTACCACTACCGGCCTGAGTAAAGAACAGTTACGCAAGAACTTACCGTAACAGTAGATCTTCGAGGGGATCTCAGTCATCAGGTCACACCGTAGGTGAAGCAGGATCCATGTGGAAGAAAACTGAAAGCAATATCACTGGGGTCACCCATGCCAATGTCACCAACCCTAAAAAGGTGCGAGTGGCCCCGCTCCCTCCTCAGTTCTTTACTCAGGAAACAAAGGGAGCAAAACCCAAGCCATGGGGAACTGAGGAGACAGAGAGTGGTGCCCAGGCCAAAATAAAAGGCTGGATACACCAGTTAGCCAGTTCTGAGATGAGAGCCCCCAAAAAGAGGGGATGGTGGGAGGAAATGAAGACCTGATAACTGAGATCCCCTCGAAGATCTACTGTTATGGTAAATTCTTACGTAACTGTTCTGTCTTTTTCCGGGGTATCTCAGTCATCAGGTTACACCGTAGAAACGAGTCCCAAGTAGCTACAGGTGCAGCAAGACAGTCTAGGAGGAAGGCCAACCAAAGCCTAGGACAAGAGACCCTGCAGGACAGCCCAGCTGAAGCCTACTCGGGCTCTAGAGGCAACGTCCAGACTACAGTGCTTAGTGAAGGTATGGACAATACTCCAGGTGGCAGCAGCACAGATGTCAGCCACTGAGACTCCCTTGAAATGGGCCACAGAGGTAGCCATATCCCTTGTGGTGTGGACTTTCACCGCCCCTGGCAACTCTTTGTCGTGCTTGTTGTAGCAGAACACAATACAATGTGCCAACCATTAGGACAAATATTGTTTAGACACCTGAACGCCCTCTCTTCCTGGGGCAAAAGAAACAAAATGTTACTTTGACTGTCTTCATTCCTTAGTTCGGAACAGATAATTTCTCTGCAATTGAGCACAAACTTCTTCTAAATTACTGAAAAAAAAAAAAAAAAAAAAAAAACAAACACACGATGTTCTTCACCAGCACAAACAACAGGCACAGACACCAACACCACCAATGTACTCCTGGAACAGGTTCCGCAATTCAAGTACCCAGGAGTAACACTGAACACAGCCATATCATTCTCCACCCATGGGGACCATGTAGCCAAGGCGGTTAACAGTAGGCAGGGACTCCTCTACAGGTAAAGACACTGTCTCACCCCTAATGCCCTCCATCTTGCGAGCACCAGATCCTTACTTTCTATTACTGACAACGGTCTCATCATTTACAAAGCAGCTACTGACAGTATCCTTAAAAGAATTCACACTGCCCTAAAAAAAAAAAAATCTGCAGATTAGCTTCTGGAGCTCCCAGACTAATGCACGCGACCTGTATGCTCAGACTGGCTGGCTTGACCTAAAAGGCCATATTACTTAACAGACCTGCCTATTTGCAAAGAAAATCTGCCTAGGACTTACCCCGCCTTCCTTCCAAAATCTCCTCTCTCATGCCTCCAACCCCACCACACTCGAGGCAGGACTGATCAGGTCTTCCAAGTCCCTCTCTGCCGTACCTTCCTGGCTCAATGCTCCTTCAAGTTCAGGGCTCCCTACTAGCTAAATGATCTCCCCCATCGACACGTGACCTCTCAAACCTAAGCACCTTCAAGCTCAAGCTCCTTAATCACCTCTCTACCGTTAACAAAATTTCCTGCATCTATTAGCACGTCCCCTCCCCCGTCCTCGCATCCTCTCATTAATGCCCGCATACAGTTGCCTATTTTCTCTTCAGATTCCTTTCTGCCCCGCCCCTCTCCAAATCTGCCTCCTCCCCTCTCCTATTTCCCGCTCTCCTGTCTCCACCCCCTCCAAACTGCTCTCTTCTGCTCCTTTTAAGACAATGCCTCCCTGGCTGCTTGTAATCTGTACTCGTCCTCTGTGCACTTATTTTGAGTTCCTGTACCATGACGTAGCACACTATCCCATGTAACCTGTTTGTTATGTTTATCCTATGAATCTTGCTTTTATTTCGTCTGTTTGTTTTTTTTTCCTCTTTTTACGCTGTAAATATCCTCTTGATGTGAAACCTTTATAAATGAACAGTTGGTTCAAAGATAGTATAATCTGAGAACTTAATAAATAAAAAAAATTGGTACTTCAAAATTCTGTGCACATCTAACGTATGAAGCAGTGCTTCCCCCTGGATTGGCACGCTCAGGAAAATAAACAGGCAGGTGGATACATTGGTTCAGGGTAAACTCAGACACCACCCTGGGGAGAAACTTAGGATTCGTGTGCACATAAAATAAGGCTTCTCACATCAGAGATCCTGAAGCTCTAAAATCCTTCGAACAGAAGCAATAGCAACCAAAAATAACTCTTTCCATGACAGAAAGCGTAGCTTGCAAATCGTGGCTGGCTCAAACGGAGACAGGGTCAACTTGTCCAAAACAAAATTTAAGTCCCAAGTCGGGACAGGGAAATGGAGTGGAGGTTTCAGATGCAGGATGCCCCTGAGAAAGGTACAGGACACATCCAGTTGAGCCACCGTGCTACTGTCCACGGGCTCATGAAAGGCATAGACAGCTGAAAGGTGCACCTTGAGGGAGGAATACTGGAGACCTGAAGTCTGACAGAGATATCAGGTAGTCCAGAATCTGGCTCACCAGACAAGTGAAAGGGTCTAGATGATGTCTGGCAGCCCAGATGGCAAACTTCTGCCACTTCATGGCATATGTGGCTCTAGTGGAGGGCTTCCGAGCTGTCACGAGGACACCGGCCACTCTCTGAGACACCCCAAATTGGGCAACGGTTATGTCCTCGGGAGCCAGGCATGTAGATAAAAGCAGTTGAGATTGGGATGGACCAGGGTCCTCTAAGCCTGCGTCAGCAGATCCCTGTAGAGGCAGAGGGGCCAGAACAGTGTTTCCATTTACCCCCATCTGTACTTGATTCAAGTATAAATGATGAAATTCAAGTACATTTTTGTGTGAAGGGGGTACACTGTACCCCCATAATTCTGTTTGAAGTATATGTACCCACAAAAATGTTGTACAAATGGTAAAATGAATCCTTATAATTTATTTTGTACCCCTGAAAATTTTGGGAGAGGGTGCAGTGCACCCCCAGATCTGCAGCCTTAATGGGAACACTGGGCCAGAGGTTCCTCAGCTAACTGTTGCAGTAATGGAAACCATATTGCTGTGGCCAGAAGGGTATAACCAGGATCATGCTGGCCCCCTCCATTTGCAGTTTGATTAGTACCCTCTGAATCAGAGGAAGAGGAGAGAAGGCGTAAAGGAGCCTCCCGCTCCAGGAAAGGGACAACGCTCTCTTCAGACAACTCCAGGCCCTGGATCTAGTGAGCAGAAACTGGGCAGTTTTGCTCTGAGTGGGGACGCAAAAAGGTCCAGCTCTGGACGACTCCATCTGGCAAACAGATCTTCTGCGACAGATGAGTGAAGTTCCCACTTGTGCTTGCTGGACTGCGTCCTGCTGACACTGTCCACCAGGGTGTTTTGCATGCCTGGGATGTGGACTGCTGAGAGAACCAGACTGTGGTCTAGTGCCTAGCGCCATACTCTCATGGCCCCCCCAGAACAGAGGATACGAATGCATCCCCCCTCGCTTGTTCATATAACAGATCACATCAAGGTTGTCCGAATGGATCAACAGCTGACCCAGGAGGAAATGGTTCTGAAAAGCCTACATGGCATACAGAACCGCCTGCATCTCCAGGAAGTTGATATGCATGGAGGTTTTGACCTGGGACCACGTTCCCAGAGTTTGAAAGGGACCAAGGTGTGCTCCCAACCCGAACCGGAGGCATCCATCATAAGGATCTGTTGGGGGGAGGAGATCTGGAATGGGGTCCCCTGTAACAGGTTCTGTGGGTCCATCCACCACTAGAGCACCTTGTGGAGAGAGTAGACGACCAGCACTAACTGATCTAATTCATCAGTGTGTTGATCCCACTGCACTCTGAGTGTCCACTGAAGGACTTGCACGGGTAGTCTGGCCAAGAGAACCGTGGCAATGGCTGCAGCCATAAGACCCAATAGCCTCAGGTACACCCTCGCAGGAATATAACAGCTCTGGGTGACCTCCTGAGCCTGGGCAATAAGGCACTCCGTTCTGTTGAAAAGTAGGAAGTCTTTGCCTTGTGCCAAGTCCAGGACCACTCCCACATACTGCAATCTCCGGGACAGAATCAGGACAGACTTGGGCAGACTGACAGTGACACCCAGGGAGAGAAACAGCTGAAGTATTCTCTCCAGGGTGCGGAGGAGCTGTTCTCTGGATGGAGCCTTTAGCAGCCAGTTGTCCAGGTAAAGGAAAATGTAGAGTTCCTCCCTCCGGAGAGCTGCAGCTACTGCTGCTAAACACTTTGTAAAGATCCGTGGCACAGAGGATAAGCCAAAGGGCAATACTTTGAATTGGCAGTGCTCACCCTGAAAAAGAAACCGGAGGAATCTCTTGTAGGGAGGGCACACCAAGATGTACAGGTAAGCATCCTGCATATACAGGGAGCACAGAGAATCACCCTGCTTGAGTAACGGCAGCAGGCCTGGCAGAGAGACCATGCAGAATTTTTTGTACTGGATACAGAAGTTGAGGTCCTAGAACAGGCCTCAAATCTCCAGTTCTTTTAGGAACCAGGAAGAAACTGAAACAGAAACCCATTCCTTTGGCGCCTGGGCACTGGCTCGATGGCCTTTTTTCCACAGAAGGGACTGTACCTCCTCCTGGAGGACTGTTAGATGGGCCGGGGGGCAGGTGGAGGGCACTGGAGGTGTCTCTGGAGGCATTTCTACGAGTTCCAGAGTGTGACTTATCTCCATTATCTGAAGAATCCAGGCATCTGAAGTAATGGTTCTCCATTGATTGAGATGAGAGGGAAGAACAGACCTCTGACCACCACCTACTGGTCGGGGGACTGGAAGAGGGGGGTCTAGCAAGAAGTCAAGATGAGGCAGATCCAGCCACCGCAGGACACTTTGCTGCAGCGCCAGAGGAGAAAGTGATAGGCAAGGCGGAATAGGCCTTTCTCTTGCCTTGAGGGCGGGACGCTGCTCTGGACTTGTGGGACACCTTTCAAAAGGGAGGGTGCTGCCTGCTCCTAGGCTCCATATGGTAGAGGGACTGGACAGACATGACAGCCCTGCCAGGTGCCTGCAGGTCACTGATGATGTCCTGGATGTCTGATCCGAATAACCTGAAGCATTAAAGAGGGCGTTAAGCACCTTCAGCTGGACATCTGCCGCAAAACCCGAGACCCTCAACCAGTAGTACCTACAAAGGCAAGTGACTGTGGCAGCAGTCCTGGCACCAGTGTTAGAGATATCATACAAGGCCCTGAGGAGATGCTTGCTAATATCCTCAGCATTCTGCAAGCACTTGAGAACCTCGTTTCTAGGAGTACTCTGGAAGGGACTGGGCAGTTACCTTGCCCTTTCTCCATATGGTGTTCTGGTATTTAACCATATGCAAGAGGTAATTAGCAATCTGCAGCCCCAAGGTTGGAGGTGGCATATACCCTTACCACACAGGTCAATATACCTAGAGTCCTTGGTGGGGGTGGGGGAACTAAGGTGCTGGAACACCCTGGACCTGTCATGAGCTGCTTTAATGACCACAGAATCAGCCTTGGGTTGGGCAGCATAGTAAGGTAGGCCCGGGGCATGATACAACTTATCCACCCTACGGGGCATGGCAGGAACTATGACAGGCCTATGCCAGGCAGCAGTAGTAGCATTCCTAAAGGCTGGAGCATAGGAAAAATGACTTTAGGAGGAGATTCTGGGATTTTCAGAAAGTCCACCAGCTCCTGTTGGAAGCACCAAATTTGGTCAACAGCGACAATGCCAACCTCCCCCACAGTGACAGCACAATACCGACGCAGGTATTGCGCCGCCTGTTCCAAGGGTGTTTTCTGCAGGGACTCTGCCCCCACCCCAGACTTTAGGATTCCAACTCCAGGTTGGAGTTGGTCCAGGAGAGGCGGAACAGTGGGAAAGGTAAAACACGGAGTGACCATTACCGAATGTCGCAATGGTCTTTTTCCTGTTTCCACCTTCGGGGTGTCAAGAAAAAGGTGCACCGGCTCCAGTCTAGTGGCATTATCTTCCTCAGTGTGGAAGCCCACTGCTGAGGACAGCTGCTTCATAACAGGACAGAAAGTAGGGTCCTCTGAAGGCGACCTGGGAGTATGCTTGATAGAGCCCTTGCTCACTGAGGAGGCAGTGGACCAGTCAAAGAGGAAAGAGGTTCCTCCTCTTCTTCCACTTCCTCAGGTAGGATGAAGTCAGGATGGTAGTCCTCCTCGATATCGACCTGCTCCAACCAGAGGTCAGATGCTTGAGGGACTGACAACGGGCCACAGAGAATCACCCAAGGAGGCCACAGTGGCAATGATGACGACGGGGCAGCTGACGGCGCCGGGGACCCAAGCCTGTAAGAGCCCAACTGGTGAACCAGGACTGTAGTGAACCTGGCCACAATGTCATGGATGCTGATGGCAGGAGACTGGTATGTCAACAGAAGAGGGGTTGCCGGCACGGACCACGATGACCCGTCTGTTGGGGCCTGGGAGCCCGATGCTGCACAAGATGCCTATTTTTTGGAAATGTATTATTGTCATTACTGTTTAGTTTTTTTCTACTTCTTCTCCACATCCCCGTAACCCCAGGACACATATGGAAACGAGCTGTTAGCAGCTCAGTGCGTCTTTCCTGATGAAACTTTTCATGACAGTTAAATTGTCCAGATTCTGAGATCCGGATAGTGCAAGAAGTGGAAAAAATATCAGGGTTTCTGGCCGTTTTTTCCATTCTCACCTACAGCCCAGATGGTTTGGAATTTTGTTCTGAAATTTTCAGGGTAGAAGAGGCTTGCATTGTCCTTATTCATATTATTTTGGAGAAATGATTGTAGTGACTTCTACCTGTGTCTGACTGTGGCTTGGTTGAATCCCTGGCAAACCATACAATGGCAAATGTTGTGAATGGTACCAAGGTGGATCACACAGCAGGAGTGGTGGGCAGTTTTATTAATGCAATTACCTTCTGAAAAAGTGACGCCTTGTTCAGCGATGGTGGACTAGACAGCATACAACACTGAGATGTACAGTTCATGGCGATCCCTGAAGAGAGAGTTACAGAGGATGTAGAAATGAGAAAAAATTGATGCGAGAAAAATCACTGGTGAACAAATGATGCTGAAGAACTAGTCTTCATGTATCCAATGTGCACTCAACAATGGGTAGAAAGAGAGCATCCAACGTCCTACACGTTGAAATAGGTGGCCCCAGACATAAAAAAATTTCTCACAGTCCTAATAGTGCTGACCTACAGTCCTATGTGTATAGCTCTACTGAGGAGACATCCTTGAAGACCTCTGTAATTCACTGAAAAATCACTGACCAACACTGTCTTCTCCATGTGATCCTCTAATTTTCACTGACCCCCCAAAAACATGTTTGTCTGCATCCTTATCGGCAATGAAGCCACCACTGGCACCACCTTCGTATCACATGTTGCAGTAACTATAGGGGTTGTTCTTCTTCTGATGTCCTTCTAGATTTCTATTTCCAAAGAAGGAAGAGGCTGGATGCCTGCACTACTGTGTGAAGTGGCAGCCTTTGGCAATGTCTTTGAGAGCTCCTCAATCACTTTTTTTTTATATTTATTTTTTGTTGACTAGGAGAGAAGGGCTACACAAAACTACTTATTTTCAGCCTTGTCTGGGCAGGGATGGGGTTGGAACTGAGATACTGATGCAAGGCAATGGAAACTGAACCAGATTAAGCTGCTGGTGGTATTTTAGCGAATGAGAGAAATCTGGCCTGGAGACCAGGAAAATTCCCCAACTCTTCTGAAAGTGCCATAGGATCCTTAACGTCCACCTGAACAACCACCAGACAAGGCACATGGGACCTCAGTTTAATGTCTCATCCAAAGGTCCTTGATCCGAGTACTGAAAAGTGTAGATCCTTAGAAGGGGAGATCCAGGACCCAAGGCTGATGTCCTGGTTAAAGGAAGAGGATTGCAGCCAACAGTGCCTCCTAAACCCCCACAGTCATACAAAGAACAGCTGACTTGATCCATAGCTAACTGCAAATAGTGTCTGGCTGCTACCCTGCCACAGTCGACATGAGAAACCTTCTCCTGATGCTCTGGAAAAGGGACTCCTAACATCCAGAGCTGTTGTCCACAGGACATGGTTATATCAGGCAAAGTAGCCATTAGCTTGCTTGATGCACACCCCAAGTCTTGGCACTTTACTGAGATGGTGAGAATGAACACCGGATATTTATTTTTTTTTGTGCTGGATCATGCCATCTACTGGATGGCATGAAGCATCAAGTTGCCCTGTGAAGACCTAGAAACCCTCAGTGGGGGGTGGGCCAAAAAGAATTACTGACTATCCCCAGGACAAGTGTCCAGGCCACTTTGAGACCACACGCCAATATATGTTTACACCACACTACAATATACGTTTACTGAATCTAGTTCTGCATCACTGAAAGGCAACTTAAGAAGTAAAGTGCTTCGATAAAATCTTTTAATGCTTAGCAGTTCTCACCACGTCACAGATGGGAACATCACAAGAGTTAGAGACATACCTAATTAGACAGGAGAAATGCTTCAAATCCTCACCAGAGCTTTTTTTATCCAAACCATCCTCGGAGGTATGATCATCATCTGGATGAGCAGGATGACTGACCACCAGTGGTGACTGTACTGTATATCAGGTGAAGGATTCCTCCAAAGGGCCATCTGACATGTCAAGCCAAGATCCACCTCGACCCTTACTATGCATCAGGATGCACACAAGACCTATCAGACGCATGGGTGCATTAGGGTCCACAGGGTCACTGGCTTTTGGGGGGGGGGGGGACCCTCCAGGGCCTGTTGGGGGAATGACTGGGATAGAGGCTGAACTTAAAGAGAAAGACTGAAGAGGCAATGTGGTCTAGAGGTTAGATAACTGGCTTGGGAACCTGGAGATCCCAGGTTAAACCTTGCTAAATATTCACTGTGCGACCTTCGGAAAGTAATGTAACCTCTCAGTGCTCCAGTCCACTCAGCAACAGAAATGGATAGAAGCAGGACCCCACCAGAAACAAGATGTTGCATCTCATGTGGGGTATTCTGGGTAAATAACTGTAACCAAAGGGAAAAAAACAAAGGACTGGGGTCCATGGGAAGGGTCATAGGCTGGTGAGGCCTAGACTGTGGCTTCACCACAACATTCTGGAGGAACAATGCCATCTTCTCCAAGATCTTAGTCGGCTCAGCTTCGAGATGGAAATACCAATGATCTGCATGGTGCTCTTTCAATCATGTCTGGCCACCTCCGGTGATTATGGTTGGTATAAATCTTCCCACTGAGGCCCACAAGACTGTTTACTGCGTGGAGAACTTGAGAAAGTACTCCTTGACAAGGAGTCATTCGAGGAATTCTACCATGACTGGAGCTAGCCCGTTAGTCATGGTGACTCCCACAGGGAAGGAAAAATGGTCTTCCAAGGGAAGGGGGCTATGAGAGTGATTGCCTGAATCCTCTTCAAAATGGGAAGACATATTTGAAGAGTCCTGCCTGGAAACCAGAGAACGGGTCTCTCTGGGAGACTTCCACCTACTGCACCTCCCTGTGAGGGGCAGGGCATGACAGTGGGGTGAGATGAGATCCTGTACAGCACCACTTCCTAAGTCTACTGGTGATCATAAAAATTGACTGTTTTTGCCAACTGGTTTGGATTACTTGTTGACAGACTTAACAGGACGTTGCCTCTCAAATTGTCATGATGGTTTGCAGCTGTACCTCCTCCTTGAGCTCCGTGTCGGAGTGAAGCTTTAGTGTAATCCCGACCACTTGGTCAGAGTAGTGGTAGGAACCAAGGGTATTTTGGGGTTACCGAAGATGACATCCAAGTATAGCTCTGAGGCATGGGTCCGTTACCCTTCTTTTTCTTGCTCGACTTGCCTTACTTGTCTAAAGGGCTCAGAAGAGCCAGTCATCAAGATGTGCCTAGGGCTCCATCAGCATACCCTGGCACTGCGAGCATGTCTTCTGGTGGTATAGTAGGGCCAGGCAAATTAGGCAGATGGTATGCCGGTCCGTCTTTAACGTCCTGTTACACAGAAACATAGACTTTGATGGCAGATAAGGACCGCTAGGCCCATCTAGTCTGCCCATTTCCCTACCTACAGGATAGGCCACAGATCCTAGTTAACCAACAGCCTATTTCTTCCTACCCCCCACAAGAATTGCATTATGTCTGTCCCATGCATTTTTGAATTCTCCCACAGTTTTAGACCCCACAACCTCCTCAGGAAGGCTGTTCCAGGCATCCACTACTCTCTCTGTGAAATAATACTTCCTCACTTTGCCCCTGAACTGCCCTCCTTCCATCTTTAAATTGTGTCCCCTTGTTCTTGCAAGTCTCTTTTTCTGAAAAATGCTACCCTCTTGGACTTTGTTGATTCCACTGAGGTACTTAAAAGTTTCTATCATGTCCCTCCTCTCCCTTCTTTCCTCAAGGGTGTACATATTAAGCTCCTTTAGTCTCTCCTTATACGGCTTCTCTTGCAGACCCTGCACCATTTTAGTTGCCCTCCTCTGGACTGCCTCTATCCTATGTCCTTGCGGAGATGGGGTCTCCAGAACTGGACACAGTACTCCAGATGGGGTCTCACCAACTGTCTGTACAGAGGGATAACAACTTCCTGTTTTCTGCTGCTGATGCCTCTCCCTATACATCCTAGTATACCCCCAGCCCTCCCTACTGCCTTCTCACATTGCTTGCTAACCTTAAGGTCAGCTGATAGGATTACCCCCAGGTCCCTTTCCTTTTTTGTTGTTGTTACTATCTCCCCACCCATTGTGTATTCTTCCCCTGGGTTCTTGTTTCCCAGGTGCATTATTTTGCACTTCTTTGCATTGAATCCTAGCTGCCATACTTCTGACCATTCCTCCAACCTTGCCAAGTCCCTTTTCATCCTTTCCACGCCTCCTTGTGTATCAACCCTGATGCAGATCTTTGTGTCATCTGCAAAAAGGTATACTTTTCCTTCCAGTCCCTCTGCAATGTCACTGATGAAGACATTAAAAAGGACTGGACCCAATACTGAACCTCAGTGTACCACTAGTACCCCCTTTCTTCAGAATGGACTCCATTTACAATTACCTTCTGTGTCCTGTTGTCCAGCCAATGTTTTACTCAGGCTACCACCCTGGGTCCCACTCCCAGGCTGGTTAATTTGACTATTAATCTTTTGTGTGGGACTGTGTCAAATGCCTTGCTAAAATCTAGGTAGGCCATGTCCACAGCCCCTCCCTGGTCTACTACTTTGGTCACTCAGTCAAAGAAATCTATTAGATTCGTCTGACATGACCTTCCCGCTGTGAACCCATGCTGCCTTGGGTCCTGTGCTCCACTGGCCTCTAGGTACTTGACTATTCTTTCCTTCAGAAGTGACTCCATCACTTTCCCTACCACAGAGGTCAGACTGACAGGTCTGTAGTTTCCTGCCTCTGTCTTGGAACCACTTTTGTGAAGGGGAATCACATCCGCCTGTTGCAATGGTTTCACCACTTGAAGCTGAGAATTCACCTTTCTGCTGTCTGGATCCATTCGGAAGAGTCCACGTAAATACTCAAAAGGAATGAGTGGTGTTGCTGACGGACGAAAAGCTCTAATTGAGCAGAATACCTAAGGGCAGAAAATGCGTTTGGATAAACCGAAAGGCTTAACAGGTCTGACCACCAGACAATGCAAACTCATGTTTCCAGTGCAAATTAAGATCGGAGCTATGTTAGCGCAAGGGTGCCTAGGGGAAGGGGATAAGTTAAAGCTCTAGCCAATGGGTTTTCTGAGGACTCTGCACATGCTCACATACTGTACAAGTGCAACTATGACTACGTAAAAGGAACCCAGTTAGTCTTAATAACAATTTACACATAGAAATTTCAAGTGCATAAAACTACTTCCTGAAAAGAGAATTGTGCTGAACTTTTAAGTAATTTTACCCAATAGAAGAGGTTTAAGTACTACTTCTAGTTCTGTTATTGATCCATCTGTACAAACCTTTTTGTAGCCTCAGTGGGTGTTTCTGATTTTTACTGTGGTGGGAAGGACCATTTTAGAACTGTATGATATAGTTTATGTCCCTCTCAATCACAGAGTCCTGTAGTAGAATGCAGATGTGGTGTGACAACAGTCTACGAACACAGCAAGGACATGAACTACAGTATACAAGCGGTCCTTATCTGCCATCAAATTCTATGTTTCTATGATACCTTTTTATTAAACAAAGAAACAGAATCTGATGGCAGTTATGACCGCTTGGCCCACCCAGTCTGCCCAATTTGCCTCCACTTTCATTTTGCTGTAGACACACTTGATCTATGGTGCTGTCTCTACCCCCCTTCCTTACCCCTATGATCCTTTGTGCCTTTCCCAGGCATTTCTGAACCCCACCACTGTTTCTGCCCCACTACCTCCGCTGGAAGACTATTCCAGGTATCCACCACTCTTTTTGTGAAAAACTATTTCCTCACATCTCTCCTGAACCTACCCCATCCAACTTCATAGCATGTCCCATTGTTCTTGAGCACCTGTTTTTATGAGAAATACTTCCCTCCTGCACCTCATTAATGCCCATGAGTTATTTAAAGGTTCCATCATATCCTCTCTCTCTCTCGCCCTCCTCTCCTCCAGGGTGTACATACTGAGCTCCTTCAGCCTATCCTCATAGGGTTTTTGATGCAGACCCTGCACCATGCTGGTAGCCCTCCTCTGGACCACCTCCATACTGTATCCTTCTGATATGCAGTCTCCAGAACTGGAAACAGTACTCAAGGTGGGGCCTTACTTGCGATCTATACAGGGGCAACACCACCTCCCTGTTTCTGCTGGTGATACCCATTCCTATGCATCCTAACATTCCACTAGCCCTCCAGACTGTCTTGTCACACTGCCTTGCCACCTTTAGGACATCTGATAAGACTACCCCAGGTCTCTTTTCTGTTTGGTCACTGTCAGCATCACACCACTCATGCTGTACTCTGACCCCAGGTTTCTATGGCCTAAGTGCATTATTCTGCACTTTTCTGCATTAAAGCCCAGCTGCCATATCCTTGAACAGTCCTCCAGTTTTTTCAGATCTCTGATCACCCCCCACCCCAAGTGCTCACCCTGT
The DNA here is from genome assembly GCA_016271365.2 of Neoceratodus forsteri. Lineage (NCBI taxonomy): Eukaryota > Metazoa > Chordata > Ceratodontiformes > Ceratodontidae > Neoceratodus > Neoceratodus forsteri. The sequence goes on from CM057454.1 coordinate 780,057,028, forward strand.
TGTAGATCTTGGTGTCACCTGCAAAGAGGCAGTATAGATGAACCAATAACACAACTTGAACCAATATTTAAATCAAAGTACCAAAGGTACTGAAAGGCACCAAACCGATATTTATCTACTAAGGAGAACACTGAAGGACTTCAGGGGGAGGAGAGAGTGGCTGGGGCTGCTTGACTCTCTCCCCCCCCCACAGCACAGACCTCAAGTGCACAGTAACCTTGGACCTACCGTAAGCTGCTTTTCCTCGGGGTTGAGGCACCGGCAAGGAAACCGCTAACCGGTGGACCTCCCCCGACGACCAGGACTCCCCACGCATTCTTTCTTCGCTCCACCAACTAACGAGGGCTCTGAACTGACTTTTGGGCCTTGGGAAGGACACTCGCCACCTTGCTGTTTTACTCACCCCCTGGACACCGACGACTACCGACCCGTGCCTCCGTGTTGAACAAAGGAGGCGCACAGATTTGAAAATCAGCAACTCCTGTTGATTGGACGCCCTAGCCTGTGACGCCGCTCTTCCAGCCTGGTCTTAAGGCTGAGAGCGCAACCGCCGGCTCTACAACACCGAAGGACTTCAGGGGAGGAGAGAGTGGCTGGCATTGCTCGACTCCCCCAACAGCACAGACCTCAAGTGCACAGTAACCTTGGACCTACCGTAGCTGCTTTTCCTCGGGGTTGAGGCACCGGCAAGCAAACCGCTAACCGGCGGAGCTCCCCCGACGACCAGGACTCCCCACGCATTTTTTCGTCGCTCCACCAACTAACGAAGGCTCTGAACTGACTTTTGATTTTCGGCCCTGCCGGCCACCCCGTTCCATCCTCCCATTAAATACACCCTCGCCACGCCCACCACTGGAATGGACCAATACAGGGCTGAGACAGCTCAACCTACGGGAACGCCTCCTTTTCCACTGCCTAGCTGGGTGTAAGCTGACAAACTGGTACTTATCTTACAGATCATTGCCCCTACAGGACATTATCGTACTTGCTAATCGCTCTGCTAGTAAACTTGTTTATTTTACCACCCTATAGCTGTGCAACTAATCCTAACAGGGTGGCTGATAGCATCTACCTGCTCCGAATCTGTACCTCACAGCGACTCTAATAATCTTACAGCTAACTTGCATAACCAGTTTATATCCTATTCTAACACCTGCGTAAATGTGCCTTAAGGGGCTTTGAATGCAATAGTTGAGACATATATACCTACTGTTAATAGCTTGTATAACTGACAAGACTGCTCTCCAACCAGATAGCCTCCCATCTGTTGACTAACCCGCCCTAGCCTCGGTACGACCTCTCACAAAGCCATAGGCTGACTCTGCTCTGAACCCACTATTACATTAGTGGACAGTTATGGTGCCTGGGTTACCCCTATTTACGCCTCTCCCATCCCACCTGCCTGCCTATAGCGCACTGGAGTTAAAAATACACTCTCAGGACGACTACCCACCAGCCAGAGCTTCTAAGCTCACCAGCCCCTCCTACCCCTAATTTTGCCATTCTAGGGGATCGACGCCTGGGACGCCTTATGCCTACAAGACTTGGGTACTGCAAAGGAGAGGTGCCCTGAAAAACTTGGCTACTCCTCTGAACAGACCATCCTGGGACTCAACCCCATAAAACTAGGGTACAGCATATAGCATTGCCCCCCCCAGACACAAGGTAGTTATTAACCAGGGGCACTACTACCCCCTTTGCCTAGCCATCCCTCCCCTCCATCCTACACCTCTGACCAGCATGAGGCCCCCCAAGTTTGGTCCTCCCTATCTTAGCTGCCCAAACAGAAGGCTCCTCCTGGCTGTCCTGTACACACTATCCCTCCTATGGGCCGACATGACCATTTCCATAGGAGAACAGGACCCCAGACGTCACCCTCCCTCTGGTCCTTCCCCCTGTCACTCCTGGCTCTGCCACCCCCCCTCCTTCAGCAACAATGAGGCACTCCTGACTGCCCATGTATTCTGCAGAAGAGGCATCATACTCAACACTACTCACCGCCAAGCGGATTTTCAGGCCAAGTCCCTACCCCTTGGAAGGTTCCCAACTCTCTGCCTCCTTGCAACCCTCCTGCTAATGGCCAGGGATGTCCAGCCCAATCCTGGACCCACCCCCCCCAATACAACCTCCTGGTCTCCTCCCCACTGGGCATCCTCCAAGGGCCTACGGATCGCGCATGCCTAAGACCAAAGGTGCAGGAACTTCAATCCTGGCTTAACCGGTACAACCCAGACATCCTGGCAGTATCAGAAACCTGGCTCAAACCTTACATTCTACCACATGAGGTAGCCGCCATTGGTTAAATCTCTCATAGAAGAGACAGACTGAGCAAAAGGGGGGAGAGGGTGTTAATCTACACGAAAGACACCCTTAACTCAGTACAGATAAACCTGAATCAGGCCACCTGTACGGAAGGCGAATCAATCTTTGTGCGCATCACCCTTGGCCCTTGTAAGCACCTCAATATAGGATGCGTATACAACCCCCCAACGAATGCTCAGTCATCTCTTGAGGCAATCCTAAGGGATATCTCCGAGGAGGTATCCTCTGAGCTACTCATACTGGGGGACTTTAATCTAAACTGGGCCCCCCAAGACAACCACTCTTAATAGGACTGGTCCAGGATGCAAACCTAGAACAGGTCATCGCTGGGCCCACCCGAATGAATTACAAGACGGGAAACCATTCCACACTCGATTGGGTACTCACGAGAAAACCCTCCAATGTACAGGCGGCAGGTACCCTAGCAGATGCCCTGAGCGAACACTCCCCAATCTTCTGTACTTGGAAAAACAGGGCCCCCAGAGTCCGCCCGTGAATCCTAGCGGCAAGGGATTTCACTAATCTACTACCTGTACACCTGTTAGGGTGCCTCAACAGTACTGATTGGAGTCCCATCAAACTACTCCCCACATCGGATGAAGCTGCTGCCTTCTTCCAGGGAGCAATTATCATGGTGGCCGATCGGCTGGCCCCCATGAAGAAATTCCGCACCAAGGGGAGCTGTTACAAGTGGATCACCCCCCCATGTGAAATCACTCATGAAATACCGGGATTCAGCTTGGAAGAAATATAAGCTCTCCTCCCTACCAGCTGACCTTAGTGGCTATAAGGCGCTTAGAAACAGGTGCAAATTGGCCATAAAAGTGGCAAAACAAGAGTATGTCACTAATCTACAGAAAAAGAACCTAGGTAACCCTAGACTCTTTAGGGCTCACATAAACGGGCTAATAAAGGGGAGCGGAAAGACTGTACATGGCCCCACAGAGGTGAATGGCCAACTAACGAGCGATGACACAATCATTGTTATGGCACTCAACCGCCAGTTCACTAACCTGGACCAGATCAAAGCGGGATTGCCTATCCACCCCCAAGGCCCTTATGACCCCCCCTCCCACTTATCGGACCGCCCCTCCTTCCACCTTAGGCTAGTAAGACCTAAGGAAGTCCTCCCCCTATTAAAATCCCTCAAAGCTACGGGATCCATGGGACCAGATGGCATTCCCCCCGAATTCTAAGGGAAGGGGCCCCAGCACTCACAAGGCCCCTAACCTGGCTCCTCAATCGTTCTATCACTGAAGGGGCCATCCCTGAAAAATGGAAACTGGCTCATGCAGCCCCTGTCCACAAGGGAGGTACGAGGGAATCCACCAACAATTACAGGCCAATCTCCCTACTCTGTAGCCTTGGTAAGATCCAAGAGAGATGATATACGGATAACTCCGGGACTACCTAGAGATCCACCAACTACTATCCCCCTCCCAGCACGGATTCAGAACCAATCATGGGACTGACTCTGCGCTCATCAAGTTCTCTACAGATGTTCTCAGGGAACTGGATAAGGGGACCCCCACTGGGGCTGTCTTTATAGACTTATCCAAAGCATCTGACCTCGTCAATCACAACCTGTTGCTCTCCAAACTGAGCCAGGTTGGGCTAGACAGCCACTCCCCGTCGTGGTTCACCAGCTACCTCACCGGGAGGTCACAGAGGGTAAAATGGAAAGACTCCCTGTCAGAGCCTCTCCCTTTAACAGAGGGGGTGTCCCAAGGGTCAATACTTGGCCCCCTTCTCTTCTCGCTCTTCACCAATGATCTCTGTAACCACCGTGGCGTGAGTTCAGTGGTACAGTATGCGGATGATGCAGTCATCTACCAGCCCTCTACCAAGCTGGGAGAACTCTGCTCTGGACTCCAAGATGACTTGAGATCCCTAGAGGAATGGCTGGTCACCAATAGAATGGTCATTAACCCAAATAAGACTAAGGCCTTGCTGTTCGGCCCCAAAACTCTCAGTCGAGACAGAAGCCAACTCCTCCAACTGACGACCACCTCAGGCAAGAGGCTTGAGGTGGTCGAATCAATAAAATACCTTGGCCTCACCTTGGACCAGGGCTTCACTCTCAAGGAACACGTAGACCAGGTAACCAAAAATATCCATTCCAAACTCGGGACCCTATACAGGTGGAAAGACCAGCTGATACCAGCGGCCCAGGCCTCCATCGACACTAGCGTTCTGCTCCCCACCATTACCTATGCGGCCCCTGTGGTCCTGGGAGCAGCTAGACAAGAGTTAAACAAGCTACAAGTTCTCTATCATAAGGTGGCACGCTTCATCACATTATCTGGCCCTAGGACCCACCACTGTGACACGCTGTCCCAATTAAACTGTCCCTCCTGGGTTGCCAGGCTCCAGTACCCCCCATCTCACCTATAAACTACTCAACGCCTCCCCCCCACCCAGCCTCACTGGGCTCATCGCCCACAAGAGGAATCCTAGGCACCTCCGTACGACCGATCAGACTCTCCTCGCAGTGCCCAGGGTTAAAACCAAGGCAGGTGGCAAGTAGTTCTCCTTTACCGCCCCCACCTTATGGAACTCCCTGCCCCCTGGTGTTCAGGAATCTACCTCCCCCAACACCTTCCGCACCAGGCTCAAGGCTCACATGATGGCCTCCACAAAGTGCAACTGTTAAGGTAAAGGACTACCAAGCCTAAGCCGCACACTCCGTGCTCTAAGTCCAACACTGACCACACACCACTTGTTATCCGATGAATTGCTTCTAGGTTTACCCATGTTATGTGACAATGTGACTTAAGTAACGTATCTTGCTGTTTACAATCCTTTGTAAAAATCTAAGTAACCCCCGGGTCGCCCCTGAAAAAGGGACTATCGGGGCCCAGTGGGCTCACCCGGTTATCAAAATTTAATAAATAATAAATAAATTAGCTGCTGGCATGAATGGGGGAGTATCTATTTATCCTGATTTACATTTTACAGCTGGTTAGCCATACAGCACTGCCACCACCACACCAGTATACTGCCCTCACAACACCACTACCTTTCATCCTACCTTAGAACTGTCTCTCACACATACCACAGCACCCCCCTTCCCATCACATAGCAGTACTTTACTGCAAAAGTATATTGATGAAAGGTGGTGTCCATATACCTAGGTATGGGAGCTTTGCTGCCCACACTTTACTCCACTGTTTTCCCAACTGAGCAAGGAACTGCATCTGTACCAGGAAAGGGAACTGCACACCTCTGTATTACTAATTACACATGACTGCTGTGACACGAATGGAGTGATTTGGTATGTTTGGGCAGCCAGCCTTCACAGTATCCAGGTGTACAGGAAATCATTCATTTATAAACTTCTGAACTGCAGAATCCTTATGTAACCCTGGTAGGAATGAAGTGCTGTGGTGTTGTGAGACACAGTGCTGTGCAGAGGGCAGTATACTGCCGGGGGGGGGGGGGTGACAGTGCTGTAAACAGAATCTCTCTCCACTCATGTTTTCAACTGACACTTAACAAAATTCAGTTTGATGCCTTGCAATGTCTTTGGTACTTTGAGTTTTACATTGCGTGTGTTGCAAGCTAACTTCCTACCTAGATATAAGACTAAGAAGATCACAGTGGTCGAAAAGCCCTGCAACTGGCACACGTTATTTACTTTAGCACATCCTGGCATTAAACTGTCCAGTAACATTAATCATTAGAAATTCCAGGCTTTCTTTTTCTTTCCCTTTCTTAAAAGTATGATCTTAGTCTAGGACGTATGTGCACTGGCGCGTATGAATGTTTAACAAAATGTTTTTCTTTGTTGTATCGTAACTGGCTCAAAATGAATGTGGGTTTAATATTGTTCCTTGCTCCTAAAAATATGTTTTTATGGTACAATTCTTACTGTTATTGTATATGATGCTCTATTTAATAAAATATAAAGCAGAAAAAAAAAAAAAATTTCCAGTCTTTCTTAACTTCCGAGCAGATACACGGTTTGATGGGTTCTTCTTATGAAAGGTACTGCAGAACAAGACTCTCCCGTTCACGTCCTTCCTCTGATATGCTACTACAATCAGTTCCCTGAGTGCTTGTAAACACTGTCTAGTGATCAGCTACTGTATAGACATTTATAATAATGCTACTTCCACAGACAGGTGTCTGTTGCGCTGTGCAGCATGTGTGCTATTCACATTTGTTGCTACTGAGCCGGTGCAATTAAAGATTGCAATCTGTACTGTTCATACGCTTTGCACGCAAGATCTTAAATGAGAGCTGCGCAGTGAAGGAATACACCCGGGCTCTTTACTATTAAAACAACAAGAATATCATCGCTGGTTTTAATCCTCCCAGCGGCTCACCATGTGACCTAAAGCAAGTCAATAGACTTCCCAGTGCTTCAGTCCCTTCCTAGCTGGAAAGAAAAGGTGCACAAAGAATCGGGATACCACTGGAAAGGCAATGCTGCATCAACTGGGCTAACAATAGGGTAAATACTGTACATAAACCAATTATAATAAAACACTAAAACAAACCCAGACACATTTGGAAAGCCCAGTACTGTGCTTGCAAATGCCAATACCTCCGGAAATAGTGTGTGGATTCTGGCCAGTTGAACTGATGCTCTGGACAGAGCTACATGGCTCTGTCCAAGTGCCAAGTTCATGGGGATACAGGGAGAGAAATGAGGTCGACTGCTGAGTTTTAGTATACATATTTTTGGCAGAAACTGCAATCGTAACAAAGATTTCTTTCAAAACAGTTCAGCAGCTATCTGGTACACCCAAGGACACCATCTGCTCTGACACAATGGAGTTATTTTGCTGTTTGGTTTCATGTCACACAGCAAAGCAGGCTTCACGGAAGAGCCAGATCATCTGTACTGTCCAGTAATAGCAATCAGATCTACAGCTTGTATCAAGACACTAATGTATTTGCAAAACTACCTTTGTCCACTGCCACCCCCCTCGGCAACAAAACATGCTACAGGCCACTGGCAGGCAGCAGAGAAGAGGACGAAGCAAAGTATTTTATTTTGCGAACAGATGTCACCTATGGCAGGGAGTCGGAAAGATTCAGCAGGACACACACGGTCAGTGGCATCACCCCACTCATGGTCCAGATCTGAAATGCACTATGGTGGCGATAATGCTAGCATCAGCTCCTCTGGAGTCCTGGTCTGACCTGGACTAGCAGTAAATGAATGAGTTTGTGAATCTGTCACTGCTCCTGTCAGTGAAACAAGTGAAATGTGAGAGTCAGCGACTCTCCAGTGGAGTGGGTCTCTAAGCCAACATCAGCACAGCTGTGAAAACATTTGGAGCTTGACTTGGAATCAGCCATCAAAAAGGGCCCTACACCCAAGTGTGGGGCTGGTCCCAATGTGCACTTTGTGTCCAAAAACATATTGGTTTGTTTTTCGTTTACTGTAGTATAGCACACTGTATTAGACCAATTTTGCTTGTGTGTGAGGAGACATCTTCTGTTATTACGAATCCCCAAATCCCCTGCAGCTGACAGAAGAGCAGCAGGTAGCAGTGGGAGGTTCAACAGCCTGCAGTGCATGTTAGTGCTTTTAATTAGCCTGATTCAATGTACTATACTACAGTAAACAGAAAGAAAACTAAAATGTTTATACACACAAAGTGCACATTCAGACGAGCCCCTCGCTTGGGCGTGAGGCAATCTGTGATAACTGTTCCCTTATACAATCTACTATACTACAGTAAACAGAAAGAAAACCAAAATGTTTATACACAAAGTGCATGTTCAGACCAGCTCCTCGCTTGGGTGTGGGGCCATCTGTGATGACTGTTCCTCTTTAATTGGGGGAATGGGGGGGGGCTCTGAGTGGTATTAAACTATAGGAAGATGAAAACAGAAAAAAGCATATCCACACTCATGAAAAAAATGCATGCCAATTATGTACCATGCACACACATACTTTTCTCTAAGTAATCAGCATATTTAAACAATATTGCCAGGGCCCCAACGTATGGTCTCTTTTTCACAAACAACTGAAGCAGAAGGAACGAGATCTGGTGAGGCCAAAATGGAGCAGTGAGGATCATGGTCGCCCCCTCCATTTACAGCTTGAACTCGCTGAAGAAGAGAGAAGGGAGGAAAGGCATACAGAAACCTCCCTTTCCAGGAGAGGGACAATGCGTCTTGTCAGAAAAACTCCAGGCCTGGGAGTAAGCGAGCAAAAAAAGCCACCGTTTTGCATTGAGTGGAGACACAAAAAGATCCAGCTTAAGTTGTCTGCTAAGACGTTTTGCATACCAGGGATGTGCACAGCTGACAGATGATGGCCATGATCCAGTGCCCAATACCAAACTCGTATCGCCTCTCGTCACAGAGAGTAAAAGTGGGTCCCTCCCTACTTGCTGATGTAATGGACCATGCTGGTGAGGTCCATCTGTATCAGCACTGGGTCTGGGGAGAAATGGATCTGGAAAGCCTGCCCGCATTACCAGAACATTTATGTGAAGATGTCCCTCGGCTGTGGACCACACTCCCTGGGTCTGGTGAGCCCCCACCCGAGTTGGACGCATCCGTGGTCAGGATTTGCTTTGGGGGGGGGATAAGGAAGGGCACCCCTTGGAGGTAGTCGCTGGGCTCCAGCCACCATAACAAGACCCTCTTTATGGGGTTCGAGACCAAGACCATTTGGTTGAGCTTGTCCGAAGGCTGATTCCACTGTACCCAGAGTATCCACTGAGGGATTCTCATGTACAACCTGGCCGAGGGACAGTGACCATGGCAGCCGCCATACGACCCAGGAGGCATAGGAACAAACAAGCTGGGATATGATGAAAGGAGTACAGCAGTCTGGCCAGATCCAACAAGTGGTCTGCCCTGTCCCGGGGAAGGAAAGCCACGCCCTGATCTGTATCCAGGATTGCCCCAAATACTGAAGGTTTTAGGAGGGTGAGAGGAACAACTTGGCCAGATTGATGGTCACCCTGAGGTACAGAAAAAGGAGATGGGTGTGCTCCAAGGTTAGCAGTAGGCATTCCCTGGACAGGGCCATAGGAGACAATGGTCAGGGTAGGGAAAAACATAGAATCCCTGGCACCGGAGGGCAGCTGCTGCCACTGCCAGGCACTCAGTAAAAACCCTGGGGGCTGAGGACAAGCTAAAAGGGAGAGGCCAGAATTGGAAAGGAGCTCCCTGGAAATGAAAGCATACAAAGTGCCTGTGAGACGTGCATATCTTGATGTGAAGATACGCATCCTGCATGCCCAGGAAACAGATCCAGTCACCCCCAATGCAACAGGGTAGAAGGCCTTGCAGCGTGACCATTCTGAATTTCTTGCACTAAATGGATAGATTTAGTTGGCCGAGGTCCAGGATTGGCCTGAGGTCTCCCATGCACTTGGGGATCAGGAAGAAATAAGAGCAGTACCTTTGTCACTGCTGAGAAATGGGGAATGGCTCTATAGCCCGCTTTCAAAGAAAGGCGTTTATTTCCTCCCAGATCAAGGGGACATGATGGGGCCGGTAATGGGACCGAGACGGGGGAAGGGGGGTCTGCAGGCCATTCCAGGAACTCCAGAGACTGATCATGTTTGATTAACTGGAGTGCCTAGCTATCTGATGTGACCTCCCTCCACTTGGGCAGGTGGAGGGAGAAACTACTCCCACCACCACCTCCTGCCCTGCCTGAGGGAGGTGGCGCCGGTTCCCCTCTGGGGATTTTGCTTGTGGAGGCGGCTGGGGTGGGAAAGGCAGGTGCTGTAGTCTTGCATTTCCCCCAGGGTTCTAGCCGGCTGTCATGCTTGGTGGGGAGGCTGACAATGAAAGGCCTGCTTCTGGGTAGGCCTGGGCTGGGTATGATAAAGGGAGTGGACCAATCTAATGGCCCTCCCTGAAGCCTGAAACTTGGTGAGGGTGTCCTACATATTGCCGCCAAAAGCCCTTGAAAGGGGCATTCAGGATGGATTGCTGCACATCCTGCATAAACCCCAAGACTCATACTCAAGAATACTGGCAAAGGCAGAAGCTGGTGGCTGCAGCCCTAGCCGACGCATCCACAGGATCGTAGGAGGTTCTGAGAAAGTGGTCACCGACGTCGGAGACTGCTTTGAACTTGTCCTGTAGTTCTTTCTTGGAAGCCCCCTTGGGGAGGGAATGGACGACCTCTTGGACCTTGTCCACAGGGAATTCTGATACTGTAGCATGTGGACAAGGCAGTTGAGGGCCCGGATGGGGATGGTGGAGGAAGCAAACATCCGTTTACCAAAAAGATCCAAACGGCAGGACTCCCAGTCTGGGGGAAAGCAGCTGAGGTGTTTTGGCTGATTGGAGCAGTCATGGGCGGCACTGAAGACCACAAATTCACCCGAGCTTGTTCCCCCCAAAAAGGCCTGCCTTCTGAGGCATGATAAAGTCTATCTGCCTTGTGACACATGGCTGGGAGGAGATGAGGCTGATGCTAGGATGCCAATGTCACATCCTTATAAGCATTGATATGTGGGGGAACCACCAATGGTGGGGCGTCAGGCTTATGCAGGTAAATGACCAACCACCAACGTTCGGGGTCCTGCTCCTCAGAGCTGAAGCCCATCGCCGCCTGGATGCGACGCATGACCACTAAAAAGAGGGGTTGTCCGGGGGGGAAGGGAGAGACACTGGGGAATGTCCTGAGGCACGGAGACCCCTCCAGAAGACCCGGTGGAGGGAGTGGGGAACCCTGAAGCATCGTCCCCTTTGTCCAGAGCACCCTCATCTCCAGAATCTTGGAGGATCAGGTCTGGGTGGTATTCATCCCCTTTGTCAGTCGGGTGAGTATGAGAAAAGGCTAGCCGGGACATCGGGGCACTGAGGAGTGGTAGGTGTAGGCCCCTGCAGCAGGTCCTCTGGGGAATGTGGAGGGGCCGGCATTGGTACCTGGGAACCCAAGACCCCCAAAGGGAGAAAACCAGTCCCTGAATATCCACAATGACCAGCGCAGAGACCGACGGAAGTAGATAAGGGTAAGCTGAGGGAGCCCTGCAGTAGGGAAGAGGGAAACCAGGAAAAGGCCCTGTGGGAGCCGGGTGAGGGTAGCATGGACCCTCAGGTGTAGGCTGGTGAGGGCCCTGCAGCGGAGCTGGTGATGCAGGAACCAGCGAAGGGTGAGCCCTGTGTGGGGTAGAGAGAGCTGGAAGCCAGTGAGAAGCCCATCTCCAGAGAGGGCGCGGACTGATGGGACAGGTGATGAATATGCCCTGCATTCGTTGAACCCACATTGGCGGGGTGGGGGGGACCATTGACAGGGCTGCTCTGCTGTGTACCCGAGGAGGTGATGAACCTAACCAGCAGGGGCCTGGTGGGCTGTGAGGATCCCTGGCCTAAAGCTCCTCCACTGATAACTGAAATGGTGGCAGGAGAAGGAACCACCATTTGCCCTGAGGGGGGGTGCGGTTGGAGGGACGCAGGGCCAATTCCCCGGAAGTGGACCCTGATGAAGCGGAGCGAGAGTGCGGCGACTGCAAGCGGGAAGACGAAGTCTGGGACTGGTGTTTCTGTTTGTCACAGTGCTTGTGCTTCCTGCTAGGTTTGTCCTGGGGTTTGGCCGGAGCCGAATCAGAGGACTGGACCTGGGAGGCTGAAGTTTGGGCCTGAGCAGCCAGAGATTGGGCCTGGGAGGACGGAGAAGAGAATGCCTGCAGCTCTTGCTGCACTGAGGCGACCTTCAGCTTGAGTAAGTGCCCCTCGAGGGTCCACTGATGGTGGCGCCGGGTGGTAGCGTTGAACCTTATGCAGAATTCACAAGATGAGGTGTCATGGTCTGGGCCTAGGCAGAAAAGACAAGCCAAATGGCTGTCCTTCTTGGGAATTTGTTGGCCGCAGGCACACTTGTTCTGATGCTCCGATGTCAACGAGGATGGAGAAGAGGACATAAAAAAAGGCAGAAAAAAACATTAAAAAATGGGGACAGAACTAAGGATGGGGGGCTACAGCAGCAGCGGTTTCCCTGCAGATCCGATGTGACCTGTTTGACGGTGGGAAAGAACTGCAGAGGATGTGTGGACCACCCACCTATATAGGGTAGCTGATGTCATAGAGTGACGTCGGAGGTGGGCGGCCCCCCTCTGGTAGACTGCTAGCTAGAAAGTTTCCATGTGGTTCCAGTGCCTGAGGGCAGAGTCCTACATGTATGTGATGGCCTGCTGCAAGAGATTCCCCCGAAGTAAGACCTCGTATTCTACTTTGTATAAAACGTTGCTTTAAACTGCAGATACATTTTTCCCCTGCCAAAAGGAGCACAGTGACCGGTGTTCGAGATAGACACTATGTCTGAGCATCACTATGTGGGTGTGATGGCTCGTGTTTGGGGATGCACGAGTTTCATCAGGACACCTATGGAAGAGGAGGGAGAAAAAGAAAAAAACAAAAAAACCACAAGTCTCTCTGGCACTGAAAATGACAGCCTTCTGGTGCTCTCGGACCTTGCACCGTGCAGATCCCCACTGGCTGGACTGTACTGGGTGGGGGAGTTGGGGCTCGGGCAGATGGTACCAAGGCACAAAAAAGCACAAGGCAGGCAGGCAAAAAGTAATTTAACAAAAGCAAAAACAAAACAAAACCTCTGCCAGGGAAGGTCGCCCTAAGTGTGGTCCTCCCATCCCTTTCTCCACTCTGCCTCTTTCTCGTCTTCTCTGATGAGGTATAAGTTAGTGTAAGGAACTTGTTTAGCAGTGGTTGCTAATGAAAACATTTTTGATTAGCAAACCAGTTCAGTTTCAGGAGCGATTTCTCAGAACTGTTATTTTTCACTGCAAAATATATTCCAGATGAATGTAGTTGTGTAAAAAAAAAAAATGCTGAATTTCAGGGGGAAATTACCGCAGTTTGGTACTTTTTACTGCAATGACAGAAATCTTTAATGCAGGGTGGAAACCCAATCGATTAGCAAATGCTGCTAATCAAAGCTGCATTGGATGCAGATATTATTTTGGGGGGTCACACACTGCAGTGTGAATCTGCTTATTTTAGACCTCATCTGAAAGCATTACTCCACAATTACACTACCTATGTCTTCAGGTACAACTTATGTACTACCCCACCTGTCCCTGACCTCCTCCTCTGCCCTTGCTTCTTTGTCCTCAAGACTCCCTCCCCTCTTCTCTCTACTTACCTTGCTACATCTGGTAAAGTACCTCTCCCTCTCTCACTTTTGCAGTCTCCAGCAACTGTGCATTAAGGTTACCTGCTTTCACCCACAACTGAAGTTTGCGGACACCAATATGTTAACTCTGGGTACCTGTTTTTATTTCTGCCACTGTAATACTCCTGGATATACCCATCATTCTGTTATAAATCGTCATTCTGAAACTACTGATTTTGTACCGATTCTACTGTACTCTTATTTTACTGCCTGATCGATTTTGCATTGCACCTGCATGTACAGTAATTATGATGTTGCTGTATCCCATGTCACTTTCCCTAGGATGTACTTGGAAATGCAAAGATTTTTATACTCAATGTGTCTTCCTTGCAAAATTTTTCAAACATTTTTTTTTTTTTACATTTTTTATTCTTTGGCGACTGGGTAAGGCCCATTTACAGGGTTGACCTGGGAGCATTCTGATACTTACTCAGGGTCACAGAGTATGCAAGTGAAGGTTGCAGGAATTAAACCCAGGTCTGCTGGATGTCCCAAGCTTGATCACAGCTCGCTGCTCTAACTCTTGACTATACTGCTAAATGAGAAAAATCACCTGTAGTTCATTTTTAAAGGAGAATTCTTGAAATCCGTAATCCTTCCAAAGCAAAAGCCCCTGATTAAGTGATCACAAAACAAATTAAATTTTCATTAGCCTGTTTTTGTAATACTATAGTTTAAGTGCAGCTCTATACAGTAAACAAACCCCTTCTGCGTGGCACAGTCTTGCAACACAGAGCAGTTCCTCTGCTCACTTGGAATGCAAGTCTCCTCTGCCAGCCAATCACAAGGCTGACAGAGCACATTTGCATAAAAAGTATGCTGTGTAACTGTTCTGTACGCTATGAGATGGCACTACAGGGATATGGGGTAGTTTTTATTATGGAGTTGGTCTTAAACTGTAATATTACACAAATGAGCTTATGAAAAAATAAGTTTGTTTTGTGAAAAGCCCAACTGGAGGCTCAAGCATTTGGGCAAGGGTTTTTACAGATTTCAATTCTTCTTTAAGTGTACACTGTAACAAAGACCCATCTGGTTTTCAAAACTGTACCACCAAATTAGGTACACATGTGCATCTAAGAACTGGCCAACACACTGATACTAAGTGAATAATTAGTTAAAAAAAATTTAATAAAAATGCTACCTTTTGAAGTCTCAGAGATAAAGAGAAGAGAGAATAAAGTCAAATAAAACGTTATTGTTTTGCAATATTTAAATTAGAATCAGTACAAGTTAGAAAACTGGTTACACAGGGCAGATACGGTATATGAATGCATTAGTAAAACAAAAAAAGTTTGTACTGCTTATTCAGTGAACACACCTCAGCTGAAGTCATGTTTGATGGACGAAAATCCATAGCCTTATGGATATTAAACACTGATGGAACTGCATCCTCTTTGAGCTTGCTGACTGGGTTGGATGGATCTACAATGAATCAATGTTGACCAAGCAATTAAAAAAGCGTGTGTAATAAAACAATATACTCATCATCAAGAACATAAAGGGGGTTGGGGAGACTCATGCGACATAGCTGGGTCTAAAGAGAGATACACTGTAGTAAAATGGTGGATTTAGGACAGTTGTAATAGGTTTAAGTACATGGTCGAGTGTGTGTATGTGCTTGTGTGTGCATTTCTTATGAGGCAAGAAGGATAGTGTGCAAATTGGCCTACAGGGAAGCAACGCAATAACCCATAGGGTTGCAGCACTAGAAATGGAGCTGCAGTAGAGGTGCCGACTTTGTTACTAGAGGAACGAATGGGTGGCATTAATGGTTAAAGATGAGACTGGTAAAGCAGGTATAGCTGAGGGTGGCGGAATTCAGGGGAGTCATAGCTGTGGCAACTTGTGGATGGCTGGATGTGTGGGATGCTTGTCAGAGTGCAACCTCTGGATGGCTGGAGGTGTGGGTCTTCATTAGCATCCAACCTGCGGCTGGAAGATAAGATGGGTGGGGGTATACCGAGATAGAGGGTGGTAAGTTAGAGATATTATCTTGTAATGGTTACACTTACTTCTGAATAAACTGCCAGCAGTTATATAGAAATCCATATCACGGAAATGATCGGAACAGACAACATGAAACCTTGTTGGTATGAAATCATGCACATCAAGATCGGTTCGACACAGTGCTGTAAGCCACTGCTTTTTCAAAGGTTCATGGCATGGTATGCGGTGAAAAGTGATTCTCCGATTGCACTTTAATTTGCCGGTGGTGTTCGAACACCCAATAGCCATACAGGTTGGCATTTCCAGAGGGAAGATCTTGTACTCTATGCAATATAAAAAAAAGTTATGACAATGCATTTTTTAATTAATTGAACTGTGGTTGAACATACGAATATAAAAATGTACGTAATTAGATGCTAGGAAGGTACAAGGGGTGTCAAAAATGTGGCACGTTAGGATATGGGTGCAGAGTGTTGATCTACCCCCATCGTGACCCCCCCACACCATGTACCTTAGCCAATCAATTTACCAGACTCACAGCCCCAAAAAGACTGCAGTCAGCACTTTCCAGCATTGTGCACTCCCCTCCCCCAGACCTCAGTCAGTCACTTTCCCATATTATATCTAGGTACCCACCCACAGGGATCTCAACCAGTTATCCCCGACTGATCCCTTCACCACAGAGCTCAGTGAGTCACTTTCCTTGAGTGGCGGACCCCCCCAATGGAACTCAGTCAGTCACCTAACAGCAGCAGTAGTAGCAGTAAAAACCTTTATCTGTATAAAGGATAAGAACTTTAAGGTAGATGAGCCCTATTTGCAAAGTTGTTCTGTAAGGAAGCATAATTAACACTGCGTACACTTACCTTGACTGACCCGCCGCCTCTTCCCCACAAACAACAGCCAGTTATTTTCCCTCATCGTGCTTGGACATGACCCCACCACAGACCTCAGCCAGCAACTTTCCCGGACTGACTGAACCTCATTCCCTCCACGAACCTCAGTCAGTGACTCTCCCCAAAGTGGACCTCAATCAGTAACTTTCCCTCATTTTGCCCTCTACTCTTTCATCATGAAAATCAGCCAGTCACTATCCCTAACTGACCCCTTCCTCCAACTACAGCCTGTCAATGTCTTGGACCTCAGCCAGTTACCTTCTCCTAGTGGCTGTGGTCCATGGGTGGGGTCAATCACCCCCCATGCCTCCCCCACCACAGACCACAAGTCACTTAGTGCCAACTGCAACAAACCTCCCATGCACTACTGACCTCAACTGTGGTCCCCTGCTCTCCGACTGCAGAACATCCATCACTCACTAGCCCTGAATGTAACTAACTCCCTATATTGCCCACCACTACCACAGAACTCGCTCAGTCACTATCCCAGATCATTCACCTAAAAACCTTGATCTCAGCCACTCACTACCCCTTCCCCCCACCCTGACAACTGATATTGATGAAGTCACAAAAATACAATTCACAGTACACATACAATTCTTGCACCTTCAAACAGAAAGGACTCCACTTTTAAAATAATGTATTTGTACCAGTAAAATAGCAGATTCAAGTGATATAACTGCGTTTGGATTAAAGCATTCTTCTGCCTTTACAGCACGGACAAGATGCCAGCTATACTCAGCAAGGGATACTGACGGTGCATGCTTATATTGTGCACCATGAACAAGCAGAAGGACACTGGAGGCTTACAGCACACACCCACTGACCTCTTCACAGTGCAGTACTGCAAGATGGTGTGGCACTGATTTTACAGTCAGATGTTCAAAAAACTTGAAAAATAAAAGATACACCAAAATAGAGGTACTAAAACTTGCCATCCTCCCAATCCACAGCAACCCTTTGCTGAATACTGGTAGCCATCTCTCCATCCACTTACCTGGCTGTCCACTTACTTCTGGAGATGCACCCTGTGGCGAGCACCAGCTTGTGACCTGAGGCAAAAATCCCACCCTTGTGTTCCCATACACAACACAGATGCTGCACTCCAGGGGCATCTTCCCATGTGAGTGTAGCACAATGCAGTTCGCTGGCCCACATGTTACTGGGTGCTATTAGATCCCCAGCAAGCACTCACAGACATGACACTATATATTGCTTCATTTATGGTGCTGGGTTCCCTCCTCCCCATCTTGTTACAACCCAGGTGTGTAGCTGCACCCTCTCCCCCAGGCTTCAAGCATTCCCTGGTGCAGACTGGCAGCCCTTCCTGCATCCATCCCAGTAACTGCACTTCTTAGTGTTTAGCAAGCATATCTCTTGATCTGCTACCCCTTGGTAAAGATGCCTGTCCCTCATCACCCTATCCCACTATGTCCATTGTCAACTATCGAGTGGAAACCCTTCTTTCTGCTGATCCCAGGATTCATAGTCCACGATGTCCCGCGTTTCCCTCCCAGTCCCGACCAAATCACAACCTTTTTCTGGCATCTTGTGGACCCCCCCACCCCCAACATCTCTCCGTTTCCTGTCCAGGCTTCACCTCCCTGCTAAGACATCTGAAAGAGATCTTCCCATGTTACCATCTATGGCAGGCCAGAGTAGCCTGTGCCCTGGAGGTGTGAGCATTCTATGTGCAACGTGATGGTTTTACCATGCAAGGGAAGTACAGCACAAATAGTCCGTCTTGATGTTACTGGATACTACAGCATGCCTGCAGTGTGCTGTGAGACGTTACAATCAAGTGTTGCACTTCGGTGTTGCCCCACCTCCCAATCTCAAGCAATTCATAGTGTCTAGCAGCACCATCCACCTACACCTTCACAAGTTTCACTCATCCCTGGTGTCCAGTGGCACCATCTATTTCACCCTCCTTCTGCAGATACCATGATGCCCAATCCTGTGCTGTGTTATCTCCTCCCACTCTCCGACTTCACAACATCCCTTCCTTAGGATCCAGTAGTCCCCCACTATCTAGGTCATGTCCTACAGACCCCCAACCCCTGGCTCAGACAGCTAGAAGTGCTCTTTCCAAGCTACCACCCATGGGTGGGGGACGCAGCAGCCCCGCAACTTGTGTGTGACTTTTGAGGGGTGAATAATCCATACACAACATAGTTGCTGCACCTCAGGGAGAGGGAGTCCCCCATACAAGTATGGCACAATGCATGTCACCAGCTGTGATGCTATCAGGCACATGGCTGATGAGTGCTGAAAGTCATGCAATGTAGTGTTGCATCTGTGGTACTGCAGTCCCCTTCCCCCTATACTGTTTCAAGCAGCCCTTGTATCTAACAACACTCCCTCTCATGTTCAAAACAGTGCCTGGTGTCTAGTGATAATCCACCCCCCCCCCCAACAAGTTCCAAGCATTCCAAGATGCCTAGTAGCACTCCCCCCGTATCACCTGATTAAGGTCTCCCCCTGTAATGATGCAAGTTCACCCTCCCCATCCCAGTATGTCCATTATCTTGTGTCCAGTAGTCTCCTCTTCCCAACCCCGTGATATCCAGTCTCAAGTTCAGCCCTCCTCCCACTCTTTATAATGCTGTGTGATGCTTATTACAGATCCACCGATGACAATTTTGAATTATTGTACTTGTGGCAATATCCTTACTTTGAAAGCCTATTAAGGAAAGAATCAAAATAATATTTGCTTACCTTTTTGTGTAGGACCTTGCAATCCAAGTTGAGAATTCTTTTAAGCCTTCTAAAAAATGGTCAGTCTGACTGTCCCTGCAGGAGTGCAGCTACAGAATAAGCATTTCAAATATTGACTGCTCCCGACTGGTGTTACTCAGCAAGCAGTGTTAAACGTTTTTTTCTCTTCGTCGCATCCACCAGTGCATTTCAGAACCAGGATAATCCCTTCCCTCATGCAGCTCAGTGGCAGGGCTTCTTGAGTTTTGAGAAGCAGCTTGTTGGTTAAAGTACCAGCTCCTGCCCACGAACACCCATCTTCTTCCTTCCTCCATGCAGGCGACATCTGTAGATGATCATTTGGAGAAAGTAAATTTCCAGACTTGAATTTCTTTTTCTTGTTATCCTAGCCCTTCATGTGTAACTTTTACTTAATACACTCCAGAACACGTTATATCATGGGACAAACTCAATTCTCTGGTGGCTGATGGCCCACAACACACGCCAAGGTTTTAACAAGAGTTTATGATAGATTTATAGATGAGAATGGGGACTACCCTGCAGAATTTGAAGGGAAGCACACAAAGGACCAGAATGCCAATCTGATAACATACTTTTCTGTATGCAACTAATAACTGGAAACGTCATTTAAACAAGCTGGGTGAAAACATTCATCTTTGGATTCCCTGCTCTCTGATTAAGGGTCTCAACAAGCAATGTCTAGGGATTCTGGGACGGACCCTTACTATAACTTCCCCTTAGTCTGTCCTTAGACATTCACACATTTGCTGATGCCACTGCACTTTTTGCACTGGGAGCCTCAGGCCTGGAGCTGGGGCCATCTGTGCAGCACAACTTAAAAAAAAGTCCAACAATAGTTCTACTCAAATAAGCTCTCAAAGGAGTAGTCAACCCAGAATTTGCAAAAAACATATGTTATGCAGAGTGTTTTGATATGCATGTTAAGTCCTAGTGTGTCCTTCTCTCTGCCTGCTAGAAGGAGTTTTTCCTAAATTAGCCTGCTAGCTGTATGGTAGTTTTACGACCATTGGGGATCTCCATCACAAATAGGTTTATTGACTTTCTTTCTCCTACGATGCACAGTCTCATGTGACAATGATGTAGCCATGCCTTTAGATTTAGCATGTGCACTGCTTTAAAATCAGTTTAAAATCACTTCACAACAGCAGAGCTTTGTAACTATTCTTATCCAGGGAGCACAAATGGCATCCATTACAGTTTAGCAGATACCTGAGAACAAGCTAACTGGGGTTTCTGTAAGACAGCAGCTACTAAATAGTTCTAATTCACTATTTTTGTTTTCTGTGTGCATCAGGTCTAGCTAGCAAGAGTGTTTCAATTTTAAAACTTTTAACTTTATCAAACTATACACAACCATAACAGCACAGAAACTGCCCAGGTCATCAATGCTATAATTAATAAAGGCTCTAGCCGTTTTCTTACAGCAACCCCACTCAGATGTCAAATATTTGCTAAACTGTAAATACAGATATCAGCATTCTATTAGCAGTTAGTGCTGATTTTGCTCTGTGACAAGATTTTCATTTTTTTTTTTTTACAAATGAAGTGTATAGTATGAAGTTGCAGCCTATAAACTACAAAATACTCTGAAGTCAGCTTTTCTCCTGCCTGTGGTATGACATGAAAGCAACAGGATGACAGTGACTATTCCAGCTACACATCTGATTCCATTTTACAATAGTTCACTGCACTACACATTTAGTGCATCATACTTTTTCAAATAATAAAACAAATATCACCCAAACTTAATAACTCACACATATATATTTTTATACTTTATTAAAAAGACACTTCACATTTGTAACAAAAAAAAAAAAAGAAAGAAATGAAAGGGATGTCACAGAGCAAAGTCAGCCCTAACTCCCAGTTCCTTCTAGCAGAACGATGGTACCTACATTTATGGTTTGGCAAATACTTGAGAGCTGAGTAGATGTTCTGTAAGAAAACAGCTACAGTCTTTACTAATTACAGCACTGATGATCTGGGGCAATTTCTGTGTTTTTTTATTGTTGTGTGTAGTCTGATGAAACAACATTTTAAAATGAAAACACTTACTACTGCTAGGTAGACCTGACACACACTGAAAACACAAATAATGAATTGGAGCTATTTAGCAGCTGTTTTCTTACAAAAAAACCCAGTTAGCTTGCTCTCAGGAATCTGCTAAACTGTAACTGATGCCATTTGTGCTTCCTGGATGAGAACAGTTATAAAGCTCTGCTGTTGTGAACTCATTTTAAAAGCAGTGCACATGCTAAATCTAAGGGCATAGCTACATCACTGTCACATGAGACATGGGTGCATCGTAGGAGAAAGAAAGCCAATAAACCTATTTGTGATGGAGATCCCCAGGGGTCGAAAAACTACCATACAGCTAGCAGGCAAATTTAGGAAAAACTAACAGCAGACAGAGGCAAGGACACACTAGGACTTAACATACATATCAAAACACTCTGCATAGCATATGTTTTTTTGCAAATTCTAG
Source organism: Neoceratodus forsteri (assembly GCA_016271365.2). Lineage (NCBI taxonomy): Eukaryota > Metazoa > Chordata > Ceratodontiformes > Ceratodontidae > Neoceratodus > Neoceratodus forsteri. The sequence continues at coordinate 780,078,542 of CM057454.1, forward strand.
GTGGACTACTTCTTTAATGACAAAAAGATGGTCTCCATGACCGTTGGTAATAAGCAGAGGCTTTCTAGGCTCCTTGCTGTCTTCATAACTCTTGATGGTATACCCCTGAAGGAGCTCCCCCATTACAGATACTTTGGTGTGTAGTCGAATCAAACCTAAATTACTCTTTTCACATCAACATCATGCACAAGAAACTCTACTCTCAACATGACTCTCTGTACCACTGTAAGCCCTGCCTTCTGTTCCTTGTCAACCATGATTATCACCCTCAAGATGGCAATACAAATGTGGTGTACAGTGTCCCCTCCCCAAATCCACCCAGGCCAGTCTGGACCTCTTCTACTCCATCGGTCAGTTCATCCTCAACTGCCTTCCTCTTACCATCACTGCTCCATTTAACTGGAGTACTACCTGGATGGAGTCCGCGTATCAGCATCAGAGGACAACGACCTGGGAGTGATGATCACTAACGACCTGAAGCACACCACGCAGTGCAAGAAGGCAGCAGCAAAGGCAAACAAGATGCTGGGATGCATAGCTAGGGGGATCAGTAGTAGGAGAAAGGAGGTTATACTGCCCTTGTACAGGTCACTGGTGAGGCCACATCTAGAGCATGGAGTTCAGTATTGGTGCCCACACCTCAAAAAGGACATTAACCTGCTGGAGAAGGTCCAGATGAGGGCTACACAAATGATAATGGGTCAGCAGGGTAAGGCATACGAGGAGAGGCTGACAGCATCGACATGTACCTCCTGGAGCGGGGGAGAGAGAGAGGGAGGGAGGGAGGAAGGGGACATGATTGGGACCTTCAAGTACTTGAAAGGAATATATAAGGTTGATAAGGAGAGTCTTTTTAAGCCAAGTAGCAACCATAACATGAGGGGGCAGAGTCTTAAACTGGAGAGTGAGAGGTTTAGGAGGGAGTTCAAGAAGCACTACTTTACAGAGAGAGTGGTGGACACTTGGAATGCGCTGCCAGAAGAGGTCATCTCATTGAGGACAGTAGGCATCTTTAAGAGAAGCTGGGATAGGCATAGGGAGAAGGTAAGGATCATGGGTAGGGAGGGCAGGGACAGTACCTCAAGCCGTAGACCCTGCAATATGAGCAGACTTGATAGACCAAATGGCTTTCTATTGTTGGCTTCTTCGTATGTTCGTATGAATTTTCACTCCCCTCCCATAAGGCACAGAACCATTCTCACTGCTCTTCTTTCCTTGCCCAACCACTGGTTCTTCTCCCTTCTTTGTTGCTACCTCTCCCCAATTTTACTTCCTTTGCTTATCCAATGCCTCGTCTTTTCTGGCTTCATGGCCAGACAGTGTGACAAGACAGTCGAATGGGGCTACTGGGATGCTAGGGTGCATAGATGGGGGTATCAACCAGCAGGAAGATGGAGGTGGTGCTGTCCCTATATAGATCGCTGGTAAGGCCCCACTTTTGAGTACTGTGTCCAGTTCTGGCGACCACAACTCAGGAAAGACACAGAAAGAGTGAAGGCAGTTCAGAAGAGGCCTACCAAAATGGTGCAGGGTCTGCATCAAAAACCCTATGAGGAGAGGCTAAAGAAGCTCAATATATACACCCTGGAGGAGTGGAGGGACAGAGGGGATTAAAAAAAACAACAACAAAAAAACAACTTACAGGAGTTAAGATACAGGAGGGGGTATTTTTCTGAGAAAAAGGTGCTCTAAACAAGGGGACATGATATGAAGCTGGAGGGGAGTAGATTCAGGAGAGATATGAGAAAGTACTTCTTCACAGAAAGGGTGGTGGATTACTGGACTAGCCTTCCAGCAAAGGTAGTGGGGGCAAAAACAGCAGTGGGGCTCAAAAATGCCTAGAATAGGCATAAGGTAAATTGCTGGGATAAGGAAGGGGGTGGTGTGGAGGGAGTGACAATGCCATACAGCAAGTAGGGTCTGCAGCTTAAATGAAGATAATACAAATGGCCATACTGGGTGGGCCCTGCGGCCCTTATCTGCTGTCAGTTTCTAGGTTTCCCTCTTCCTCTTTCTCTACAGTGGTGTAAATCATCACCTGGGTAATCGGCCTTCTCCTCCTGTGCCTAGAACAACTTCCAGACCGTTATCTGCTGCTCACCGTCTTTCCCTCTCTCTCTTAAAACCACCCTGAGGGATCATTTTGCCCCTTCTTTTGATGACTTCTAACCATTCCTTACTCTTCCGTTTCCCCTCTCCGCTTTGTCTCAAGTATCACCCCTTGACACCCTGTACCATTTCTTCCCTGGGCCATTTTTTTTTTTTTTTTTTTAGGGCTAGTCTTAGGGCCACTGTCTAATGCACATGCAGCTGACCAATGCGGTAACACTGAAGAAGTCAGTCATTGGGTTGTTTAACCTGCCCCCCTTCCCCCGTGATAAGAATGACAATGAATGAGCTCAAAGAGGAAGTAAAGTAGTAATAAAGTCACCCTACACAACTTTGTGAATAGAAAGTTAAACCTTCATTGTCTGAAAAAAATGAACTCACCTCTTTAAAAAGAGAGTTTCTGACAGGAGCTCTGGCTGCTGCTTGGCACTGCCACTTGCAGTCTCTCAGGTGGCAGCATTATGGTGGATACCACAACCCCTCCCTCTCACAAGGGGGTGAGTGTCCATGGTATGCTCAACCATCCTACCTCAACTGACCCTCCAGCAGCCCAAGCTTGTTCCTGAACCTAGGTCGCTGAGTAGCGCTACTGCTGTGCCAGCGGGCCAGCCTTCATGTCACTTTTTTATTCAGGTAGAGTTTAATATGAATACTTAAGGGAAATGAAGTTCATTTCTGAAAATACTTTATAAAACAGCTGCCAGTCAGAAATGATTTCCTGTTCTCTTTAATTACTGCAATGCAAAAAGGACAAAAAAGAGCTGTGGCACCATTTGATGCCTGCAGGAACTAGGGATCATCTCTCCCAGCCTCTTAGTATAAATGAAGAAACAGCTGAGTTTCCAGTCACCCTGAGTAGCTTGCCCAGAGACTGGGAAAATGGGGGGAAGTAATATGAATAACAATGCTTAGCCAACATAAAAACAGTTTTAACCTTTTCCTCATGCTTACTTACAAGAAGATATTATTTTTAGTCCTAGTCTAGTGGCCTTCTCCCAAGGGCGGAGGGGGGGGGGCACAGACCAGGAGCACCAGATAGTGCATGAGGGGGTCCTTGTAGACAGAGACCCGGGAGCCATCAGGGCAGGGGAAGGAGGGGTAATGGGGTACGTTGGAGGGTGGTCCTGATTAATGCCAGGCGTAAGGGGAACAAGATGCCAAAGCTTCAGGTGCTGTTAGTGGAGGGTGGGGTGGATGTGGTGGCTGTCACTGAGACTTGGGCCACTTCCAGACGTGACTGGGACCTAAACCTACTAGGATACACCACATGCAGAAGGGATAGTGCAGAAGGAAGGGGAGGGGGCAGTATTTATCATCAGGGATGGTATAGGGATAAGCAAGGTTGAAGAAGAGGGGGCTCAGGTGGAGGCTTTATGGGTCACCCTGCAGGCTCCAGGGGGTAAGAGGGTGAAGATGGGGGCAGTATATACACCACCCGGGCAGTGAAAGAACAGGAGAAAGGCCTGGTGGCAAACTTTAGGGACCACTGTGGTAGGGGAGAGGGCAGAACTGTGGCACTGGGGGATCTGAATATGCCAGAAGCAGACTGGAGAACTACAGCATCCTCATCGGGCAGAGAGCAGTGCCTGCTGGACATCCTTCAGGATGTGTTTCTTGCCCAGCTGGTCACTGATTCAAGGAGGGAGGGTAGAGTCCTGGATGTGGTCCTGTCAGATGGTGAGCTCATCAGTGACCTAGTTGTTGGGGACCCACTGACCGGAAGTGATCACACCACGGTTTGGTTCTCCTCTGACCGGGGGTTAGGGCTCTCTGAGGCGCAGGTACCCGCATCATTTGAGCACATTTTCACCCTTGGGATGCTCTTAAATTTTGGCACCAAGTCCCTGATATGCTCGCATTACAGAGCTCAGGAGTCCATTCTAGCAGTTATCTTGCTAAATAATGGGAGATGGGGCGTAACGGAGCTGAACAGTGAGTAAGTCAGACAGCTAAAATTGGAGCCAAGAGCAGAAGAGAAGGGGCATGAAGTATGCAAATTATATACTTCATGCCCCTTCTCTTTATTATCGGCTCCGTTTCAGCTGTCTGAATCACTCACCTTTCAGCTCCCTCTCCTCCCAGCATGTACAACAGAGCTGCTGTTGTACGGACAATTTAACTCTTTTTCCCTGGTCTGCAAATGGCAACTGCCTTGTGAGCTCGCTTTACCCTGCAATACTGCTTAATCTTCTGCAGTGCAAATCAAGGACAGGGCTTTAAAAAAAAAAAAAAAAATCAGGGACCAATGTTACAAAATGGTACTTCAGCTCAAAGCCTCCTACAATGTGTTGCTTAATATAACTAGCATTTGCTAACAGAGAACTGGAATGCAACACATATCTGCCATTACTTAATGCTGTAAATCACTACACTTTAGTATCAGGAATGCCAGTTTTAGGAGGGGCAAAGGACATTTTTGAGGCAAAATCAGGGACAGTTGAGAGGTATGCTCTCAATTAGTGTGTGAACCAGTCCTGCCCTGCTTTAGAACTGACCTCCTCTTATTGTGTGATCCACTAAATCCCGCCTTGGTACACAAATGACTGCTTACCCTATGAGCTCTTCCTGCACTGTGTGGTTTGACCTGGAACTCAGGTTGCCAAACTGACAATGCCTTATAGGGGAATTGGCCTTGGTCTAGCTTGCCTAAATCTGTGAAGTACCTGCTAAAAACTACGTGCCTACAGTATTTCAAATAAACTGTGTTAGGGAAAGGGGGAATTGTTTAACCAGGAAAGGAACACTAAGCCACAGCTTGTTTCCCCGTGTGACCTGGGAACACAATGGAAGTTAAGTGACTTGCTCAGGGTCGCACAGTATGCAAGTGGGAGCTGACGGGATTCACACCTAGGTCTGCAGGGTTGCAGCTCAGTGCACTTAGTACTTTTAACTTAATGACCCTGACTCTTTTGTAGCCAGGTTGTCACAACTCTTGCTTGATGCCAGTGACACTGCAGCAAGATATAATTTTCAAGTTAGCACAGGCAGAATGACTGAAAAACTTGTCAGTCATATATGTTGTCATATTTGCATTCCTGACTCAGGAATAGCCTGCACAGTGTAAAAAATACATGGGGAAAATAAAAGCACACTGGAAATGTACTTATCCAGACTCACTCCATTCATTTCAATGGGGACTCCCGAAAATTTCACAAGGACTCCTAAATTTTAGCTGAGGACCCCCACTTTTTCCCCCAGAAAGTGCGGGACTCCTGAACAAAAAAATCCTACCGAGAGCCGGGGGGAGGTAGAGCACATAAAAACTTCAGTGGTTGATTTTAGAGGTGTGGACTTTGGAGGGGGTAGGTGGAGTGCATTCTTAGGTGCTACCTAGAGGAGATCAGGCCAGGTACAGGCATTGAGGCCCAGTTGGAAATTATTAAAAAGGGGCTCCTGGAGGCTACCAAGGCCTACACGAAGGAGACGCAAGTAGGGCAAAGCTAAGAGGCCGAGCTGGTGGACAAGGGAGGTCCAGGATAAAGTGACTGGAAAAAAGGCTGCTTATAGCTGATACAAACATTCTCGGGGGGCTATATCCAAGGGGGAGTATGATAGGATATGGGAGGGTCACCGAGGGTGGTGAGGATGGCCAAAGCAGGGGCAGAGCTGAGATTGGCACAGGGGATTAGAAGGGGGTTATTCAGGTATATGAAAAAAAGAAGAAAAAGGAAGGGGCAGATTAGTACGAGAGTACGGGGTGGGTGGGTGGAGGAGCAGGTGGAGGTACTAAATTTTTTTTTGCCTCGGTCTTCATCAAAGAGGAAGGGGGGGCGTGGCACTGCAAGGGGAGGTGAAAGGGGGACCGGCAGATGAAATGGGGGCAATGGATGTTTAAATCCCCATTGGGAGGGTGTGGGAAGCCCTTACGGCCCTAAGAGCAGAAAAAGCACTGGATCCAGACGGGATCCATCCCAGGGTGCTTAAGGAACTGGCTGATACCCTACCTGCACCCCTGGTGGACCTTTTAAACTCCTCCCTTCAGTCGGGGTGGGTGCCTCAAGACTGGAGGATGGCCCATATCATGCCTATACACAACGGCAGCTCGCGAGAAAAGCTGGAAAATCATAGACCAGTTAAGCCTGCCAGCAGTGAGCAGAGTGATGGAGGTCACCTTGAAAGAGAGGCTGGAGGGGTTTCTGAAGGCATGGGGCCACCTAGATGATCGCCAGCATGGCTTTGTTAAGGGCAGATCATGTCAGACCAACCTGGTTCTATGAAGGGGTGATGAGAGCGCTGGATCAGGGCAGGCCAGTGGATGTCCTCTTTCTAGACTTCAGAAGGGCGTTTGACTCTGTGCCACATCCTAGGCTGCTGGAGAAGCTGGGGGAAATGGGGGTGGGGGGGCAGATGGTCAGGTGGATAAGGAAACTGGCTAGTGAGGCGTGTACAGAAGGCGATGGTTGGGGGGGGGGAGGTTTCATCCCCCAGGAGAGTCATTAGCGGGGTCCCACAGAATCGGTACTGGGCCCACTCTTGTTTAACGCCTATATCTCAGACATCAGAAGTGGTATCAGGAGCAGGATGAGCCTCTTTGCCAATGACTCGAAGCTGTGGGTGGTGGTGGATGGGGAGGAGGAGAAGCTGGCTCTCCAGGGGAACCTGGAGACTCTGGGGATGTGGTCACGTGCCTGGAAACTAAAGTTTAACACTGGGAAATGCAGGGTTCTTCACCTAGGGGCCAAAAACCTGGCTCATGTATACACCTTGGGAGGGGAGGCACTGCAGGTTTCTAGGAGTAGAAGGACCTTGGGGCGGTGGCTGATGCCAAAATGAGTAACTTGGAGCAGTGCACAAGGGCTGCAGCCCAAGCAAATAAAATGCTGGGGTGCATAGCCAGGGGGATAACCTCAAGGAGCCGAGAGATGCTCCTTCTGCTGTATAATTGCCTGGGAAGACCACACCTTGAATACTGCGTGCAGTTTTGGCATCCTTACTTAAAAAGGGATATTGCTATTAAGGGAGAGGGTCCAGAGGAGGGCAACCACGATGATACAAGGTCTAGGGGAAAAGCCCTATGGGGAGAGACTTCAGGAGCTCAACCTGTACTCGCTGGAAGAGGAGGAGGAACATAGGGGATATGATCGAGGTCTTCAAATATCTCAAGGGAATGAACAGGGTAAACCTAGAGGGGTTGCTTCAGCTGAGGGAAGTAGGGGCCACCAGGGGCCACTCAATGAGGCTGGTCGGGGGGGGGAGACTAAGGGGGGAACAAGGAGACGCTACTTCACTAAGGGAGTGGTGGAGCCCTGGAATGCGCTACCTGTGGAGCTGGTGGCTGTTACAACTGTGGAGGGGTTCAAGAAAGTCTGGGATAGGTCTAGGGGGAGGGTGCATCCCAGAGCCCCCCCCCCACCCCCCAAGCACACTTGACATACCATAGGGTCTAATCTGCTGGCTTTTTAGTATGTTAATCTATCAAATCCCATGCATGCTTGCACTACTATTACACTCAAAACTGCTAGTGCAAGATGATCTGGTGCCCGTTTTATTTTGAAATTAAAATGAGATGAGCGTCACTGCTCTTTACTACATAAGCTAAATTGGTTATCTCCCTCTTTTAGGGGTACTTTTCACTGGTTATCATTTATAAAATCAGCCAATAATCACATCCCTACTAACAGGAGGAAAGAGGTGAGGCCTCAGTTGGAGTACTGTGTCCAGTTCTGGATACCACATCTCCAGAAATACATTGACAAACTAGAGGCAGTCCAGAGAAGGGCAACAAAGATGGTACATGGACTGCACCAGAAACCCTGTGAGGAAAGACTTAAGAAACATAGACTTTGACGGCAGATAAGGACCGCTAGGCCCATCTAGTCTGCCCATTTCCCTACCTACAGGATAGGCTGCAGATCCTAGTTAACCAACAGCCTATATCTTCCTGCCCCCCACAAGAATTGCCTTATGTCTGTCCCATGCATTCTTGAATTTTCCCACAGTTTTAGACCCCACAACTTCCTCAGGAAGGCTGTTCCATGCATCCACTACCCTCTCTGTGAAATAATACTTCCTCATTGCCCCTGAACCCTCCTTCTATCTTTAAACTGTGTCCCCTTGTTCTTGCAAGTCTCTTTTCTGAAAGATGCTACCCTCTTGGACTTTGTTGATTCCCTTGAGGTACTTGAAAGTTTCTATCATGTCCCCTCTCCTTCTTTCCTCAAGGGTATACATATTAAGCTCCTTTAGTCTCTCCTCATACGGCTTCTCTTGCAGACCCTGCACCATTTTAGTTGCCCTCCTCTGGACTGCCTCCATCCTGTCTATGTCCTTGTGGAGATGGGGTCTCCAGAACTGGACGCAGTACTCCAGATGGGGTCTCACCAACTGTCTGTACAGAGGATAACAACTTCCTGTTTTCTGCTGTGATGCCTCTCCCTATACATCCCAGTATCCCCCCAGCCCTCCCTACTGCCTTCTCACATTGCTTGCTAACCTTAAGGTCATCTGATATGATTACCCCCAGGTCCCTTTCCAGTTTTGTTGTTTTACTACCTCCCACCCATTGTGTATTCTTCCCTGGGTTCTTGTTTCCCAGGTGCATTATTTTGCACTTTTTGCATTGAATCCTAGCTGCCATACGTCTGACCATTCCTCCAACCTTGCCAAGTCCCTTTTCATCCTTTCCACGCCTCTTGTGTATCAACCCTGTTGCAGATCTTTGTGTCATCTGCAAAAGGCATACTTTTCCTTCCAGTCCCTCTGCAATGTCACTGATTAAGACATTAAAAAGGAATGGACCCAATACTGAACCCTGCGGTACCCCACTAGTAACCGCCCTTTCTTCAGAGTGGACTCCATTTACAATTACCTTCTGTGTCCTGTTGTCCAGCCAATGTTTTACCCAGGCTACCACCCCGGGACCCACTCCCAGGCTGGTCAATTTGACTAATAATATTTTGTGTGGGACTGTGTCAAATGCCTTGCTAAAGTCTAGGTAGGCCATGTCCACAGCCCCTCCCTGGTCTACTACTTTGGTCACCCAGTCAAAGAAATCTATTAGATTCGTCTGACATGACCTTCCCACTGTGAACCCATGCTGCCTTGGATCCTGTGCTCCACTGACCTCTAGGTACTCAACTATTTTTTCCTTCAGAAGTGACTCCATCACTTTCCCTACCACAGAGGTCAGACTGACAGGTCTGTAGTTTCCTGCCTCTGTCTTGGTCCCACTTTTGTGAAGGGGAATCACATCCGCCTTCCTCCAGTCCTCGGGTACCACACCATCCTCCCATGATTTATTAAAAAGAGTAGCCAGTGGTTTCACTAGTTCCTCCCTTAATTCTTTTAGAATTCTGGGGTGAATTCCATCAGGACCCATTGCTTTGCCACCTTCAGTTTTAGGAGTTCTTGCAGAACCCTTTCTTCTGTGAAAGGACTGGGATCGACCCCCTATCAAGAGTGCTTCTGTTAATTGGATTAGGCACTTCCCCCTCCTCTTTTGTGAATACTGAGCAGAAATATTCGTTCAGTATTCCTGCTTTTTCACTGTCCCCCTCTGCCCACCCACCGTTCATTCTATTCAGCCTCACTATCCCTCCCTTTGTCTTTCTACCCTCGCTGATGTACCTATAAAAGGTTTTATCCCCCTTCTTAACTGAGTTGGCTATCTTTTCCTCAGTTTGGGCCTTTGCTATTCTGACTTTCCTTCAATGCTTCTTTCTGCCTTAACTGGTACAGCTCTCTGTCCTGCTCCTTCTGTGTTTCCTTATACTTCCGGAATGCTATCTTTTTCTTCCTGACTTTCACAGCCACCTCTCTTGAGAACCACAGTGGCTTTTTCTTTCGTTTTGATTTGTTTATTTGCTTCACACAAAGGCTTGTTGCCTCTGTGATGGCAGTTTTGATAATTCCCCATTGTTGCTCCACACCTCCTTCTAGCCTGTTTGCTAGTGCTTTTCTGAGGCACTCTCCCATCTTGCCAAAGTCAGCCCTCCTAAAGTCCAGTACCCTCATTTTTGTATGGCTTGACTCTGTAGCTGAGTTTAACGTGAACCACACTGTTTGATGGTCACTTGTCCCCAGATGGCAACCCACTTCTAGATCTGAAATCCTCTCACTGCCCCGTTTGAAGTCACGAGGTCTAAGATTGCTCCCTCACAGTGGGTTCCGAAACTAGCTGTCTAATGCCTGCCACCTGTGGGCATCAAGAATAGCCCTGCTCTTGGATGTGGCTGCAGCAAATGTGCTCCAGTTAACATCTGGCATATTCAGGTCTCCCATCAACAGTATCTCCCTTTCTCTGCCATTCTAAGAATGCCTTCCATCATATCCTTGTCCATTCCTTCCCCTGACATGGGGTCTGTACCTAACCCTGTGCGGATTGTGGTGCCCTTTCCAGTCTCCAAGGTGACCCACAGTGCCTCCTCTCCTCCCTGTTTACTCTTTTGTTCAGTTGCTTTTATCCCTTCCTTTACATAGAGAGCTACTCCTCCCCCTCTTCTCCCCTGCCTGTCTCTCCTGTAGGTTAGTACCCTGGTATGTTAACATCCCAGTCATGGTTCTCTGTGTACCATGTTTCTGTGACTGCTACGATATCCAGGCATCCCTCTTCCATTAAGGCCACCAGCTCAGGGAGCTTGTTGCCCAGACTACGAGCATTGGTACTCATTACCCTCCATTTCCTGATGGCCTTACCCTTTTGCCCCATCCCTGTCCTTCCTGCCTTTGTCACTTTCTCCATTTACCACTGCCCTTCTCCCCTATCGACACCTCCATGTTGGTGTTTGCTGCACCCTACTACCGTGATTGTTTGGGGGGCTGGGATTCTCCTGCTCCTTTCCAGTGCCTCCCCCTTGGCTGGTTTAAAAGCTTGCCAATGAAGCATTTAAACCTATCACCTAGGATCCTGGTTCCCCTCCCGGACAGATGCAGCCCATCATGCCAGTATAGGCTTGCATCACTCAGGTGGACCCCAGTCCCCAATGAAGCCAAATCCTGAGCTCCACACAGTTTTTCAACCACTGATTGAATCCCATAGTGCGGAACACCCTAGCCTCTCCTATGCCATAGATGGGTAGCACCTCCGAGAAGGTTACCGTGCGTGCTACTTGACTAAGGCCCTCCCAATTCCACAAACTCTTCCTGCACTTCTCTAATCCCTTTCTTAGCCAGGTCATTTGTCCCTAGGTGGACAATGACATCCAACTCCTCCCTGTGCAGCTGCTCAGGCAATCCTGAGGATTCGCTCCCTGTCCCTCCAAGCCATGGCGTCAGGCAGGCACCTTACCTCCCTCTCCCCTTTCTTGCCCAGTTCTACCTTCCTAACAATGGAGTCCCCCACTAGGAGTTGTTTCCTTCCCCTGCAGGGTCCCCTGCCACCCTCCTGTGGGTCTCCTTTGTGGAGGTTCCCAGCATCCTCCTTGGTCTCCACTGTGGGTGCCTCCATAGAGGAACCACACTTTGCCAGAATGGCATAGGAATTGTGGAGAGGTACAACTGGAGGGATGTGCCTCTGTTCCACCACCCTCACCCTCCCTGAGCCCACTGTGGTCCAACCGCCTCCTCTTCTTGGCAACCTCTGAGGCAACGGCAGTGGCACTGGTGGTCCCTGGATGGAAGAGAGGTCCCAAATCCTGGCCAACTCAGCCTGGAGATGAGCAACCTCCTCCCTCAGCCCAGAGAGGTGCCTGCAGATGGGACAACACCGCATCCTCCAGAACATCTCCCGGAAGACTGCTGCTCCACAGCCACTGCCCTGCACCACTCCAATCATGTCTTATTTCTGGCCCCTTAACTGTTTGCAATCCTTACTCTTTCCTCTGTTTTTTCTCTCTCTCCTTACTTTCTGCCTGTGTTCCCTTTAAGCTCCTGATTGTCCTGTTCTGAGACAAGAATATCCTATATTTCTCAGTAGACCACTTACTTGTTCAGAGGCAGACCTCCAGCAGCTAGAGGGGGCCGGAGAGCTACTCTTGCCCTTCTAGGATGGTGGGTCCTTGGTGGTTCTGTGATCACTCACTTCCTGCCCCTAAACAGGAAGTTCCTGTTGTCAGTCAAATCCTGTGCCTATAAAAATAGAACTAGCTTTGGGTGGAGGGAGGAAGGAGGGCAATATAGTCCCAGTAGAGAAGTTCAGTCACACAGCAGTCCTTTCTCCTGGTGTCTTCTGCCAAGCTATTAGCAGAATCTTTCTAAGGCAGTCTTTAAATGTAGCTTCCTTCTAGCTAAGCCACTCCCCCTACTTACCAGATCTTTCTACAAGTAATTTAAACCTCACAGCAGTTAAGTCCTTTCAGTCACCTGAGATTTACACCTAGATGACTTTTCAGTTACCCACTCAGTTCAGTTAACCCAAACACACACTTTTTTTTTTTGTTTTGTATGTTAGTTTTTTTACCCTAAATTAAAGGTCCAAATACAAAAGTTCTTCTACTTTAGTCCCAGCAGAGAAGTTAAGGACCTTAATATCTATTTCACTGGAGGAAAGAAGGAAGAGGGGGAGATGGAGACTTTTCAAGTACCTTAGGGGAATAAACAGGGTAGAGGTGGAAAGCATATTTCAGAGAAAACTCTGCACAAGAACAAGGGGGCACGACAGGAGTCTGAAGGGTGGAAGGCTCGGGGTAATATTAGGAAATACTTTTTCACTGAGGGGGTGGTGGGGCCATGGAACAGCCTTCCAGCAGAAGAGTGTGTGGGGGGGGGTGTGCAAAAACAATACAGGGGTTCAAGAGTGCATGGGATAGACATAAGGGTACCCTGTAGGGAAATGAGCAGACTGGGTGGGCCGTATGGTCCTCATCTGCTGACAAATTCTATGGTTCTAAAACCCCGTTTACATGGTCACATTTGAACCGGAGCAACCTGTGCGCATGGGCTGCTCCAGTGCAAATGTGAATGTGTGGACATGTACCTGATTGGGGTAAGTTGCTCACTAAGATGCTCCCAGATTCTCTGGCAAGCTGGGAGCGCCAAGAGGAGCGAGCGGCTTAAGTGGCATAGAGAACTGCCTGCGCCGCAGCAATCTGTCCATCAGACAGCAGATGGCTGGGTCCCCCTGATGCACAGCCCCTCACCAGCGCAGACTGCAGCAGTACAGAGAGGGGCCATGTAGACAGACAAGATGCAGGTGGAAAGTGGACGGGACCGCGCTGTTGTGGTATTTTATTTGTAGTGCTACTGCCATGTAAACACGGCTTATGTCACTTATTTAACAAAAAGATTAGTTGTTCCTGCTCACAAATACAGTTTCAGAGATGGGACACAGTGTGGCTTTTCCTTACCCAAATTTCACACATGTTTTGGGTATTATTTCTCATATGGGGCCCCTTCTTGGAACAATTCGTCCCCTCAGCTTAGAACTTCTCTTACTCTTTGCACTTTTAAACATGACGTAAAAAAACTATAGCTGCACGAACAATCTGTTTGCAATTGTTTTATCAGAGTTGTGCCTGTCTGTTATTAGACTTTATAATCACGGTCTTGTAAATTATGAGTTGGAACGTTCTGTAAAAGACTTGCCTCTTATTTTAATGGCACTCCCATCCGTTCCTATTCTTAACCTAATGGACAAAAATTAATAAAAAAGTTCCAGGTGGCATACATTTTTGTGTTGGACACCCTCCACCAGATGGCTTGTACAATTATTACAGTTCCTGAAATCATTCAATAGCTACACAGAGAGATACCATATCAAATACGATATCAACCGAAATCAGATACAATTTCAGACATCGGGAACAGTTCTTGGAAACAGTTCTCTGTATAGAACTGTTTCCAAGAACCGTTCCCGATGTCTGAAATCCTATGCAGTATAGTACCTGATACAGCCCTTTGCCATAGTCTGCATGCATGTGATTATGTCTGCTGGCAGGTAAAGAACACACATTTTCCCTTCTCTCACTCAGCGCTAAGATAAGTAAGACATTACTCTAGTAGTAAGAGCTCTTCTGGATTTTCCCCCATGCTCCTTCTGTAGTATCTGATGCCAGGTAAAAATCTGTTAATATTAATTAAAAACAAAAAGACAAAAACAAAAACGCAACTTATCAAGCTCCTAGTTTTGAGAGTACTATTGTGGCTATACGTTAGGTCAGATTTTTCATCTGAATGCGTTTTGTACATAACCAACATAATTCCATTAACAGTGCTTGCCTTTCTAACTAATGTAAAAAAACACTTGATAGTGGTATAACATACATAGAGTAAACTATTTTCCAGATTGTTGACAATATCACAGACACAAAAGACAGCACACTCTTTGAAAACAATTCTACGCTTAAATAAAGTAAAAGTCATTCAGTGTTAGATGCGTCAAAGCCACAGCACTAATGCCCTGGCGCTTCGTGTCATTAATCTAACACTTTGTCAGGGGTGGGGGCTTCAGTGCTATGCTTGCAGATTTATTTGGTTGATTTAAAGATACAATGAATAAATGCATAGCACTGCAAGACGTTGGTTAGACAGCACATAAAACCATCCACCAAAATGCATGTGAAAATTCATTACAAAAAAAAACAAAAAAAAACTGGCAGTAGAGCACTCATAGGGTTTGATGGTACTTGAAAACCAAAGAGTAATAGTTAACACACAAGAGTCCAGCACACACCACCAAACTGAAAAAAATAAACGTTGAGCTCTGAAACTTTTTTATAAAAGGCTAAGTGGTGGCCCAGTGACGCGGAGGGTTGAGGTGCCGGATGCCACACCTTGCACCACGCTGGTGACCAGAGTTCGGGAGTGAGCAGCGAGCCGGGCTGCCGGGGGATGAGGGGGGGCACAGCAGGACTGAGATGCTGCAAGGCAGTTCTCCTCTCTGGGGTGGGATGAGAGGGTTCTCAGACTCTTGGCTGCCACCTGATGGAGGTTAGGTGGTAGCGCCAAGCCACAAGGGAACCCTGGCATTAGGCCGGGTGGTGAACAACTCCAAGAGGAAGGGGCCGTCATTGGAGCCACGGAGCACAAGTGCGCCTCCACACGCATGTGCGGCCTCATCCTAGGGTAATGGGAGAAAAGAAAAGAAAAAAAAAACAAAAAAACAACCGAACCAAAAAAAAAAAAAAAAAGGAAAAACCTGTACGTTTCCTTCGCTGCCAAGAAAGGCAGGTGGTAACGGGGAGCAAAAGGCAATATGGAGGCTAAGTAGCCATTTTATTGACAACCAAACATCGATTCACTTACTTGCCTACCTAACACACTTGGTATCCTCCTGGTTCTTTATCAAAGGCTTTTGATAAAGGATCAGCAGGATCCAAAATGCATTAGGCGGGCGAGTAAGTGACTTGAAGTTTAATTGTCAATAAAATGACAACTTACACTTTTAAAAAGTTTCAGAGCTTGACGTTTATTTTTTTCAGTGTGATGGTGTGTGTTGGACTCTTCTGTGTTAAATATGAAAAATCATATAACATGCACCCCAATCCTACAATGTGCAACAATTATAACTGTAATCCTAAAAACTTAGGAAAAACATACAGCAGCACAACAGCATTCTCATATTTCATATTTGGTCAAGTTCTTAGAAAATCCAGACATGAATGGACCCAAAAATAGATAAGGAACAAGAAAAGATGTGAAGGGAAACATAATTGGCTCCACGACTGGACCCAGAGGGTCGTAGTTGGCGGGATAGTCTCATCACCAAAGAGGGTCATTAGTGGGGTCCCACAGGGATCAGTCCTTGGGCCCCTCCTGTTCAACGCCTACGTCTCTGACATAAGGACAGGAATCAGGAGTGAGATGAGTTTCTGCGGATGACTCAAAACTGAGGCGGTGGTGGATGGGGAGGAGGGAGGGTGGCCCTACAGGGGGACCTGGAGGCTCTGGAAAGATGGTCTAGAAAGTGGAAGCTGAGGTTCAATGCAGGAAATGCAAGTACTCCACCTGGGGCAGAAACCCAGGCCAAGTGTACGCCCTGGGGATGCTACAAGTCTCGATGGCTGAGAGGGACCTGGGGTGGGGGTGGATGTCAAGATGAACAACTCTGAGACTTGTAGGAGGGCAGCAGCCAAGGCCAACAGGATGCTGGGATGCATCGCTAGGGGGATCACCTCCAGAAGGAGGGAAATGATATTCCCTCTGTATAACTGCTTGGTGAGGCCACACCTTGAGTACTGCGTGCAGTTTTGGAGGCCACACTTAAAGAGGGACATCAAACTCCTGGAGAGGGTCCAGAGGAGGGCAACCAAAACGATTTGGGGCTTAGGGGACAGGACCTATGAGGAGGGCTCGAAGAGCTAAATATGTACACATTGGAAGAGAGAGGGACCGGGGGACATGATAGAGGTCTTCAGGTACATGAAGAGGGTAAATAGGGAGGAACAGTCAGGGTGCTTCGAAGGAAGGAGGAGGGGGCCACTAGAGGGCATGGGTGGAAGCTGGAGGGGGGAAGATTCAGGGGAGATAGGAGGAGGTGCTACTTCACTGAGAGGGTGGTGGAGCCATGGAATCCGCTGCCTAGTGGGCTGGTGGAGGCAGAGACGGTGGAAGGGTTCAAGAGGGGGTGGGACAGGTACAGGGGAAGGGTTCTGGAAGCAAAATCCAATGCAGCAAGAATATCCAGAACTGGGAAGGGAGAAGCCAGAGAAGGCGAGGGGGGCAATAAGGTCAGCACCCAGGGTGGGGGCTGATCAAACGAGCAGACACGAAAGACCGTTAGGCCTATTCTGCTGGCATTTTAGTATGTTAGTATAAAAGTGCTGAACGATCGAAAAATACATCTCTCCCATTAACACCAGTATATAATAAAATACTACATGCTGTATTTGCCATGCAAGTAATTTCAGCGACTTAGTTCTATTGGGCAGATTTTAAATAAATAGTTTTTCAGAGCGATTTTTATAAATATTTTTGCACATTCACAGGCGTTTTTAGCTTCACAACATTCTCTGCACTGAGCATTTTCTTTCATGTTTGCACACTGCGCTATTTGCACAATTCAAATGGTACAAGTTCATGTGTTACAGGGATAGAAATTGAGAAAATAATCTGGTATTGGAGGCAGAATATCAAAACTCCAGAGTTGCTATTCCGTGTCAATAACTAGTGTTCCACCTATCCATGATAGCTGCGCTACAGATTAAACTATAAAGTGGTATTTCAGTCGGAATACTAGCATGATGAAAATGGTATTCAACCTTGAAAACTTTTATGCAAAACAGGGCGGAATACCCTAGGAGTTGAACCTTGCTAGACTGGACAGTAACTGCTGACCATCGTGGCATTTTGTACTACCGGATATTGATGCACTATTAAGGAATACTTTTTGAAATGAAGCCCTTTATGTGAGAATGAATTGCAACATTGCTCCAATGCTTATGTACTGCTAATTCCTGAGATTTAAAGAAACAGACCGCTATTCTGAATTCACGCCCATATTAAAGAATGGGACATTGCCTTAGTGCCTATGCATTGTTAATTTCTGAGATTTAAATGAGATAGCCAGCTACTTTGCCTGTACTGAAAGGATTTAAGGAACTGCTGCCAACACTGCTTCACGGTCTTCACTCTCTCCAGCTCGTACTATAGAGGCAAAATTTACTTTACAACAACCTGACACCAGCAGCACTATGGGAAAAAACAGATACACAGAGAAACACAACGTCAAACATGATATCAACCAACATCAGATACGATTTCAGACATCGGGAACAGTTCTCCCTATGTTTGAAATCCTAGGAAACACTGAACAGAAGCTGCCTTCTCCGACCCCTTTTCTGCCCACCCTGCATCTTTCTCGATCCTGACAATGTGATCTTTACAGCTTCTCTTCCCCCTTATGTACCTGAAGAAATCCTTTTCCCCCTTCTCCAACCCCCATGTGCCAGCCTTAGCTCCCTTGAAGCCTTGACTGCCGTAACTACTCTACTCACCTCTCTGGATTTCCTCACATACTCCTCCCTGTCCTGTTCTCTTTTCACGATCTCTTATAGCTTCTGAAGGCAGCTCTTTTCTCCCTCACCTTCTCTACTACCTCCCTGCTCAACCAGCTCGGTTTTTGGACCTGGTCTTCTTACTTTGGATCTTTGCGCATGAGTTAATGCATGTTAAACTATCAGATGCTAGCATACACTATAGTTTAAAATCTGGAAAGTAAAACAGAAGACCTCATGTGGGACACCATGGCAATACAGATTCAAGTTCTAGTTCAGAAACAGAGTATAGACTGTCACACTTGTAAACTACTCCCCAACCCATCAATTTTTTCTTTCTTTCCGCTTCACAGTCAGTTTTCTGAAAAATACTTCTTCAAAATTTACGTTAAAAAATAGTGTAGACAAGTAATAGTTTTGGAAGACAGGCAAAATTCCACCTGTCCCCTCAGACAGGCATCTCAAAAAATTATTTCTATGCCTGGTACTTGGACTTCAGCAAGGCCTTTAGCTCAATCTCCAACAGAGAACTGGTAAAACAAAAAATAAAACAAACAAAAAAACCTAAGGGACCTTGGGGTGGAAAAACAAACAGCAGCTTGGGTGGTGAGCTGGCTGATGGGAGGACTCAAGGTAATGTTGAAGAACAAATTCTTGGATGTTAGGAAAGTCACAAGCTGGGTGCTGCAGGGATCAGGAAATGCAAGTCAAGGTCTGCTTCTTTGCAGATGACACTAAGATATGTAGATTACACTTTAAGTGTTACTTAACTACACTGTAGTTACAGTGCAACTTCACTAACTGCATTGCAATTGCAATGCAGTTGCATGTAACTGCAGTGTAACTACCCTGTTACGTGGTAATTAATGATTAGTTTAATTGAAACAGACACTTAAAGTGTAACCAGTTCGCACAAGGGTAGACAATGAGGCGAGAATTAGGAAACTAATCGAAGACCTGGGTGGGACAGACAAATGCTCTAAGATCTATCAGCTGAGCTTCAATGCACAAAAGAGTAAGGAACCAGAGGGCAGAATACTCGAGGGGGTGTGGTTAGTACTTTCTAGTAGTATAGTAGAGGAGAAGGACCTCAGGGTTACAATATCAGAAAACCCGAAATCCAAGGCACACTGCAACAATGCAGGGAAGAAGGTGAACTGAAGGCTGGTGTGCACAGGGAGAGGGATCAGCAGTAGAAGGTTGGAGGTGATCATCCCACTGTAGAGATCATTGCTGAGACAGCACATGGAATACTGTGCGAAGTTCAGGAATGTATACCTGCATACGGACTATGACAAGACGAAGGCAGTACAACGATGGGCAACTAAAATTATCCAAAGTATGGGGAGGGGAAAGAGACTTACAAGGATAATTTGATGGTGACTAAAATTATCCAAAGTATGGGGGAAAATACAAAGATAGCTTGCAAGACCTTGACATGTACACCTTTAAAGGAGTTTTTGTACCTTTTTCTGTATTTGCCACTGTCTGAAACTTCCCTGTAATTTGCTCTGTATTTCTCCCGGGTCGTGCCTGAAAATAGTCATCCTATGGCTAGTGCACTTACCTGGTAAACAGAAACTAAATAAATAAAGGGGCAACAGTCAGCACCAAGGGCCCCACACTCTAGTGTGGGGCTGGTCCCACTGAGCACTGTGTGTGCAAAAACATTTTGGTTTACTTGCTGTTAACTGTAGTACACTATATCCAGTGCTCCAGATAAAGTGAGAACAGGCCAATTTTATTCACAAATTGTTAACCACAGATCGTTCAAAAAGAGCGTTTTCCATGTTTAAAGCACTACACTTGAGAAGCTTGGGGCCCTTTGTGCAGACTTTAAGACTTGGAAAGGGAGGGGGGACATGATAGAAACTTACTAGTACTGCAACTGCACAGGAGAAATAGAATGGATTAAAGGTCATATTCAGCTTGACCACAAACACAGGCATGAGGGGTAATACAATTAAACTGGTCAGTAGTAGATTCAGGAAGGATGACTACAAACACTTTATACTAGGGACAATACTAGGAAGTTAAAGGTCAATTAAAGACATACTGTTCATCTATACTGCCCCCCCACTTCTTAGTGGTCACACCCATTTTTGTTATTCTCAGTTTAATAAATACCCTCTACACACTCATCAGCCTAGAGGTGAAAAAATATCTTCCTATCTCCTTTTTAACTGGTGGGAGCTGTAGTTGTTTATGCCTCCATAGATCACAATAAATCCCCTCTCAAGTCTTCATCACTGTAAAGAATGCAATCCCAAATTATTTAATCTCTCCTTGAAGGTCTTGTGTTAGAGTCTGGAGAAAAGGTATTCGTTACATGACCCTACACTGAACCCTGTTCCACACTATGTCCTTCTACAAATGGGGGGGGGGCTCCACACTGGGGAACAGTAATCCAATTGTGGCCTCATGTAAGTCCTATATAATACCAGAATTGCACTTTCTATTTCGTTGATGAATTATTTCCTTATACATCCTACTGTACAGTTTGCCTCACCTACTTTGCATTTTCAGTGATCCCCCTGATTTAAGATAGCTAGTATGCCAAAATCCATTTCACTGTTTACTGTGTGAAGCTCTGTCCCACTGATGTTGCATCTGTAACACTGCTGAAACCAAGGTGCCCTGCCAAATTCCATTTTATTATTCACTGCCTAGTTCTCAAGTTTTTTTGTATCACTTTCAAGGGTGGTAATATTCATATATTTGACCATCAGTTCACCTAATTTTGTATCCTCTGCAAATGTTGTAAATGTTTTGCAGTCCTTATTTAGGTCACTTACTATTGAAAAGTAACGGCCCCAATATCCTGAAAAAAAAAAACTCTCTGGAAACACACAGACTGAATGCAATTTAAAGGGAAGAACCCAGCATTACAACTCAGTTTGCAAAGCTAACTGAAGGGAAATGTGGTATTTCACACTTTGCTGCAACTTTTTTTGTTGAACTCTAGTTAAGAAGACAGGCATACTGTGGAGTCTAAAAGTGTGCGGACACATCATGTTGCCGCTCTCAGGGACAATGAGATTTCAAGAACCAGAAAATGGAGACCCCCAGGATAGTTACAGTGACTAGTATGAACACTGAAAATAACCAAAGCAATCACATACAGTGCTCCCTCTTTATAACGAACGCCTCCGGAGCCAAAGATTTTGTTCCTTATAACAAGGGCTCGTTATAATGAGGAAATGCATTTTTCACAATAGGAAACAGCAAAAAGCTCCAGCGCCAAGCTTCAGGAAAGGTGGTGACCCTTGAGTTTGTGTGCACTGCAGGCATTTACTTTATGTATGGCATTTTAAAACTAAATTAAAGCTGAAAGTAATTCCTGAAGCTTTGTACCAGTGCTTTTTGCGGTTTCTGAGCTGTCAATGTTACCGAGCATGGGCAGGTAGTGTGCAGTAGCAGTTCTTGCTGTTTTGACTATTTCTCACAATCCGTAGCTGCGCTGTTAAGTGCCTTAGTAAAAAAGAATCAGAAAAAGCATTTTCCGGAGACCTGAAATCAAGAGCTGAACTAGACTGCAGTGAGTACATAAGAAAAAATTACTCATCATAGTAATGTTGTTTCTTCTAATGGAGTCTTGCTGTATTCTGACTATATGAAGTTAGCTCCAGCACTTGAACTGCTCCGGAGAGGAAAGGGTTAAATCTATGCCAAGGCATAGAATGTTGAGCTCGAGCTGAGTTTTCAAACCTGTCCCTGGTACTCCTCAGTTTAACCATCAGATTCTTATGAGCACTATGCCAACTACTAAATAGAAATTGTTTTTAACATTTTGTGCCAAAAGCCAATAAAGACTTTTAAGGTCCAAAAGACAAGTCGAGAACCCCAAAAAGAATCCAAGTAGATAGTAAAACCTTGTAATATATATTTAAAGTAATAACAAAAACCTCATCCTAAGAGGAGGTAACCCATGCTCACCTCTGGGGTGCAGCACTGTGCCTGCCAACCCACATAGGAGGGGAGGCAGGGAGGGAAGTCAGAATACAGCAATACAGTACTCCATTAGAAGAAACAACATTACTATGGTGAGTAATTTTTTCTTCAAACAACATGAAGTCTTGCTGTATTCTGACTATATGCAGACTACCAAGCAGTACCCCCTTGGAGGAGGGAGTTACAGAACCTATTTTGGGAACAAGTTCTGCAGCACTGCTGTGCCAAACCTAGCATCACTTCTTGACTGGATGTCAAGAGAATAATGCTTGGTAAATGTGTGAATAGTTTTCCAGGTGGCTGCTTTACAGATTTTCACTAGGGGTATGTCTCTAGCTGCTGCGACCAAAGCAGCTGTGCTTCTGGTGGAGTGAGCCCTCAGGCCTGAGGATGGCTCTTTCCCCAACTTTGAATAGCAGAACTGGATACAGGAGACAATCCACCTGGCAATAGTTCTCTTAGTGGCAGGTTTACCTTTTCTCACTTCTCCATAAGTGAGAAACAGCTGTGAACAGTCATTTTTATGGGCCTTAGTGTGTTCTATATAATAACTAAGGGACCTCTTTACAGCAAGACTGTGTAGTCATCTCTCCCCAGAGGAAGAATGGACAGTGAAAAATATAGGCAGTGAGACTGGTTCAAATGAAAGTCTGATACCACCTTGGGGAAGAACTTTCTGTTCGTTCGAAGGACCACCTTATCCCTGTGAAATTAAATGAAATCAGGTTCCACTGACAAAGCCTGTAATTCACGGATTCTCCTGGCAGAGGTAATGGCTACCAAGAACACAGTTTTCCAAGTCAATAATTTTAGCTCAGCTGAAGATAACGGTTCAAAGGAGGGGCTGCATAAGCTGTGCAATACATCTATTCAGATCCCAAACAGGAGAAAGGTCGATAAAGGGAGGACTGATATGAACCAGACCTTTGAAACATTTCTTGAAACCTGAATGGGAGGCTAAGGAAGATCCCTTCCCAGCTGAAAGGAAGGCAGAGATGACTGCCAAATGCACTTTGAGAGTGGTAGGCCTGAGGCCTAAACTGTTAAGATGCACCAAATAGTCCAAAGCAGTGGCAATGTCAGCTGAATCTGGCTGAATATGCCTCTGGGAACGTCAGAAACCAAATCTCTTCCATTTGGAATTGTAAGTTTTTCTGGTGGAAGGTTTTCTACTAACCTTAAGAATTCCAAGACTGACTGGCGAAGATGCAGGCTTGCATATTCTAGCTCCTCAAGGGCCAAGCTTTGAGTCCGAGTCGGGATACAGTATCCTCCCCTGCGAGGAGGTGAGGAGATTGTACTGTCTGGGAAGACACAGTGGAATTGTCACAGACGATAGTGGGGGATACCATGGCTACCTGGCCCAGTCTAGAGCCCCTAGGATCACTGTACAAGGCTGAGATCTGATCTTGACCAGAACTCTGAATATCAGAAGAAAAGCATACAGAAACATGCTTGTCCAATCCAATAGAAGAGCATCTTGCAGAACAGACCTCAAAAGAGGGGGTCTGCAGCAGAATAGATGAAGCTGGTGATTGTCCAGGGCTGCAAAGAGGTCTATCTCTGGAGTGCCCCACCTCTTGAAAATGACTTGGAAGAATTGGGGGATTCAGGGCCCATTCATGGTGACCTTGAGAAATCCTGCTGAGAGCATCTGCCAGTACATTGTTTTTCCCTGGGAGATGCACAGCTATCAGGGAAACCTGAAGGAAATAAGCTAGTGACCATATTTTCATGGCTTCGGTGCACAAGGCAGAGGACAGAGTGCCCCCCTGCTTGTTGATGTACCACATGGTTGTGTTGTCTGTCTTGATCAGCACCACTTTCCCCTCAATTGTGTTTGAGAATGTTTGCAGTGCTAGAAAGACAGCCCTGAGTTAGAGAATATTTATGTGCAGGACAGACTCCTGATGAGACCATGTCCCCTGAGTTGGTCCAGATGGGCTCCCATCCCAGTAGGGAAGCATCCATGGTGAGAATCACTGTAGGAATCTGAGAAAAGGGACACCTTCCCATAGATTGTCCTCCTCCAGCCACCACTCAAGAGCCTGAACCAGAGTTTGAGACACTGAACTAACTTGAAGAGAGGGTCTTTTTTTCTGAGACCAAAAAGATTTTAGATGAAACTGAATACCTCTCATCTGAAATCTTGCCCCTTGCACTACTGCAGTGGAAGCTGCCATGTGGCCTAGCAACTGTAGGAAGTGCTTGGCTGGTCGAGACACTAGTGGACGAAAAGAGGAAGCCAGGGTGACGAGGGACTGTGCCCTTGGAAGAGAAAGAAAGGCATTTGCCTGGACAGTATCCAGTTACATCCCTATAAATGTGAGAAGCTGGGCTGGTTCCAGAACAGACTTGTCTAGATTTAGGATGAACCTTAAAGAGTCCAGAAGCTTTTGCATGACCTCTAGAGCTGACTTGACTTGGTCAGAGGACTGACCCACTATGAGCCAGTCATCCAGGTAAGGGAACAGTAAGATGCCCTATCTCCGGAGAAAGGCCACCACTACTGCCAGACACTTGGTGAACATCCCTGAAGCAGATGTTAGGCTGAAAGGTACTTCTCTGAACTGGTAATGACCCGAGGGCAACTCGAACCGGAGGTACTTTCTGTGGGAATGTCTAATAGGTATGTGGAAATAGGCATCCTTGAGATCCAGGGAGGCCAGCCAGTCTCCTGGTCTCAGAGAGGGAAGAATTATTCACAGTCTCACCATTTTGAACTTTGACTTTAGTATATGTTTGTTTAAGTATCTTAGATCTAGGAAGGGTCACCACCTTGGGGTAAGGAAGTATCTGGAATACAGTCCTTTTCCCCTGTGACAAACAGGTACCTTCTCTACTGCTTGCACAAGCAGTGGAGTGGAGACGTCTGCCTCTAAGGCCTTTGTCTCCGCTGGAGAGGGAGGACTGAAAGACTTTACTCATTTTTTGGGAACCTTTTATAACTGAGAGCAAGTCCCTGGCTCACTACTTCCAGGACCCATTTGTCTGAAGTAACAGACTTCCAGGCCTGGAAACAGTGAGCCAGCCTGCCCCCTACTGGAACTGAGGAGACGACCCTGGCTTACACCTCAGGGTGTCTGTCTGGCAGGGGGTGTAGACTGAGTGGAGAATGGAATCCTGGTCATCCCCCTTCTACCTCTTCCTCTAAAGAACCCCCTCTGCTGGAAAGAAGAGGAGGCCTGGGCTTGGTAAAAAGGCCTATGAAAAGGCCTGCACCTGCCAGCCCTAGATTGCTGCTTCTGAGGAATGACCTGCTTTTCCTTGGCTACAGCACTCCTGTAGGTGGTTCTGTATTCGTCCATCTTTTTCATGTAAGCCTCTGTTTGCTCCCCAAACAGAGAATTACCCGTGACAGGAAAATCCATGGCCTTGGTCTGGGTATCCTGTGATTGGTACACCTGAGTCAAGCAAATCTCTTCAGGGAGACAGATGTAGTCATAACCCTGGAATGTACATCATTTGAGTCAACAGCAGCATGAAACTGGACCTTTGATGCCTCAATACCATCCACAGCCACCTGCTTCAGCTCCTTGGCTAGCTGTGGAGGGGCATTCATAGCCAGTTCCAGAACCGTATCCCACATAGATTTCTGGTATCTGGCTGTATATGCCATGCAAGTAGCTTGCCTGAGCCCCAAAGAGGATGCCAAGTACTGTTTCTTTGTCATGGCATCCACTTTCCTGGAATCCATATCTGTGGGGTTAGATGCCAGAGGAATGTTAGCCTTGTCACAGGCTGCAACTTACACTACCCCAACATGGCTGCAATGGATTTGTAAGGAATTCCATCCCAGGACCAGACAAGGTATACCTCCTGTCCATCTTTTTATCCACAGGAGGTATGGATGTTGGAAACTGAAGAACTGTTTGTGTCAGTTTTCCCAGGGATTTATGCAGAGGGATAGACACCCTTTTGGACTCTGGGACATCCATCATCTCAACATTGGTTCTTCCTGATCCTGTTTAGCCTCTTCCACTGGAAACTGAAGAGTATCAGCCACTTTCTTGTAGAACAAGAAATGAGAGGGGGACTCAAAGTCTGGGAGGAGACACATTAGAAGGCCTGTCTGGGGAGAGGTCAGGCTCTACTGGCTCATCTAGACCTTCATAATCCTCTTGTTCTTCAAACTCATATTCTCCTTCCCAATCGCCCTCATAAAATGTTTCAGGATCATATTCAGAAGCTGAAGCTTCCGACCGAACCGATCGTCTTTGAGTCGGTTCGGTCGGAACCAGGCAAAGTGATTGTACAATAGTAATCACTTTAGCCATTTCTTCAGCGGTCGGAACATGCGGACAGGCATCCGAACCAGCTGGCTTGCGCTTTCTCTTAGATAGGAACGATTCCGCAGAACTGGCTCTCCTTTTGCCCGAGGAGGTATCGCCCAGGTCAGTGGTCACCCCCTCAGGTTCAGTTGGAACCAAACCGGGCTGGCCATCCGGGTCAGCGGACTTCTCAGCCTCCCTTTTCTTCAGCCTACTTAAATGTTTATCTAAAGTGGCTTTGGGAAAGTTTTTGCAAATCTGGCAGTCTTCATTGAGGTGGTCAAACCCCAGACGGTAAACACAGACGAAGTGGGGATCAGCCTTAGCACAGGCCTCCCCACAATCGGTGCAGTGCTGAAACCCAGTGGGACTGGTCTTCTTTTTGGGTTTCTCAGACATGCCTATAAAATAATAAGCTACCCTTCTTAGCGGTTAAGCCGGGCAACTACAAACCTATCTGTTCCAACTGTGTCACGGGTCGGTTTAAAAAAAAAAAAAAGAAAATGTCAGGTGTTTTTTTTTTTTAGGATTCGATAGGTACCAGAAACCACAGTACAAAAGGTAGAAAAAAATACAAAGAAAAACCAATGTCGAATTTGCTCCGGTTCCCAACCAGACCGATTGGGAAGAAACCGAACAAAAAATAATTTCTACCAACAAAACTCTAACTACCTACTAAATACACTTACTGTACCATAGCCAGAGATCTGAATACCGAAAAAACAAGGAAACGGTTGAAAAACTGACCGATTTTTACTTGAACCAAAAGAGACGATCTCCGGAGCGACTTCACAGTTAGGTGGAGTAAAGAATCCGACGGTTACACTGAGCAGTACCAGGGACAGAGGTTTGAAAACCGAGCTTGAGCTCAATGTTCTATGCCTTGGCACAGAGTTAACCCTTTCTTCTCCGGAGCAGTTCAAGTGCCGGGGCTAACGGCATATAGTCAGAATACAGCAAGACTTCATGTTGTTTGAAGGAATTCATCTTAATTGCTGGAATATGCACAAAGATCGTGGTACAAATCAGGGTAAAACTGAAGCGCCAGTTGCTTAACTTCTAACTTTTGCTGTCACAAGTATTGGAACAAAGATACAGAGAACCAGAAAGTCTTGCTGTAGGAAAGAGCTGTGATGGGTTCTCATTGTCTTCAACAAAACCAGTAATACTCGCCCATTAACAGCTGCTAGCTGAAAACAATGGGAGCCATCACAGCTGTTTGCTATAACCGGGATTCGCTATAACGAGGGACGTTATAGCTAGGGATCACTGTATATTCCTAATAGCTAGAGGAAGAGAGTCATCTGTTAACATGGAAGCTAGTAAAATTTACAAGATGAGGGTGTAGTTTTTCTTTAATGGCAACACCCAGTCTCTATCACTGTGGCACCTGAGGGGAAAAAAAAAAGTCATCTGTTCACAAAAGTCTCAAAGAATTTCTGGACCATATGTGACACGGGTCGGGGTGAGGTGCAAAAAGTCTGCATATAGCATCAGACCTGGAGGAGGAAGAAGAAACAACAGATTAACAAAAACTTTTACTCACTACTCCAGCAGCTAATGGCACCTCAGTTCCTGCTTCCTAAATGCAACACAAGGCTGCCGCCATCTTACCCTTATTCAATACAGAGCTGAGATCCAGATTATTGATCAAAACAGGACTGCACCCCCAACACTCAGAGAGAACAAATACACACTTTAGTACTTTTTCTGTCCGAAGTCCTGTTTCACGGGTAAGGGATATTCACAGTTTGGGGTACAGCACCAGTAAAAGTCAAAAGAAAGATCCCTCAATCCTCTTCTTCCCTCATGGTGGGGTTGCTGCCTCTTGGTGGGATCAAAACTCTGCTGCCATCTTTTCAATCCAGTGGATGGTGTCCTTGGCATCAGAAAACTGAATCTGCTTGCTGCTGTATACTATGCGGAGTTAGGCATGGAACAGCAGAGAATTCACAATTCCCAGTGAGCACAACTGCACTCGAACAGCATCAAACTGCTTACACTTATTCCTGGTGGCAAAGGATAGATTAGGATATAGCTTGATGTCCTGTCCATCAGTGGAAAGTGAGTAAGCTTGGTGGGGCAGTCAACGGGACCCTCTCACCTCAACACTTGTAGTTTTAAGGAGGACACTGTGAAGGACAATGGATCCAGTTTGTGCCCCTAACATGTTGATCCTGTGGGCTTTCATGAATGAGTGTATTTTGATATCTTCTAGCAGCTGCACTGCACTCTGCAACAAAGACATCATATACTGAAGGAGATTATCACCTTCAGTATCCTCTGGGAGATCCACTGTCTGGAAATGGGAGGCCCTTGTTTTATTCTCCAGGGCCTAAATTCTGGTACACAGCTATGACTTCTCTGTGGCGAGTTTCGCTACTACCACTAAGGTCGTGGTGGTGTGGCAGCCTGCTTCAGCCACAGCAGTTGTCAAAGTTTTAGCTGTGCATCTTGAGTTTCAAGCCTCTGAAGTGCACTCTTTTCACATCCACTGCCCACACTCCTCCAACACAGCATGCCAGGGTGGCTCTGCTCCCATAGCCTCAGGCTTTCCTAAGTTTGTCGAGGGCTCCATTGACAAACGCTGCTGTTTCGGGCCTCCTTGGTTCGCCCACTTTGGTCTTACTATATTAATATTAGGCTTAAAATGTTCCGCAGAATGTAAGGAATCTAAAGCATGTATTTTTAAATCTGCAAAACAACTCTGTCTAGTGGTTTTTTTTTTTTACTATTACTTTATTCTTGCTGGCTTACATCAGGAGAGGAGCCCCAACCCGTCCCATGTCCACCATCCGCACTGACCCGGCCGGCTTACCCCCTCATGGCGGGGGCCAGTGGGGTTCACTAACCTCCACTGGATACTGGATTCAAGGGACCAGTGCCGTGGCTGGCCGGGAGCGGAGTCTGCGAGGCACCCTCCACCAATCTGCTGCGGCAAGTGGTTCTCTCATTTCTCCCCTGGAGTCAAGGCGTGCAATGACGCCTGCGCAGTGGAGT
Organism: Neoceratodus forsteri; assembly: GCA_016271365.2. Taxonomy (NCBI): domain Eukaryota; kingdom Metazoa; phylum Chordata; order Ceratodontiformes; family Ceratodontidae; genus Neoceratodus; species Neoceratodus forsteri. The sequence continues at coordinate 780,107,682 of CM057454.1, forward strand.
GCGCATGTGTCCGCACATGCTCCCTCCAAGCGTCTGCCCCGACTCCTCCCTTATTTTCAGCGCAACAGCCATGTCCCCCAGCCTCTGCTAGGGAGCAGACAGGCACCGACAGCTGGAAACCCCCCTTCCCGGAGAAGGAGAGCAGTCCATCGGACGCTCAATCCTTCTCCGCCCCTGCCAAACCCCGGCAGCCTGTGCTTGTTCTTGAATACAGGTTGCCGGCGTCATGCGTGGTAAGGGGACCAGAGCCTTAGCCCTCAGCGCAACCGGGCCGGCACTTGTCCAGCGTTTTAATTGACATTCCACAGAATTAGCAAGAGCTGACGAGAAGCATATCCTGTCAGGTCTTTGGCTCTCCAGTGCCCCCCGACTGCCATATTTTTTTTTTTTAAACAAAGTGAAAGTGAGAGTGAGAGGTGCGGTGAGCAGAATGTAAACAAAAGCTTATGTGCTGAAATCTCCATTTAGTGGCACGAAGGCATTTCTTCTGGCAGTTTGTGATAATCCATTGTTGATGACTGACGGGTAGCAATAATCCACGATTAGAAATAGAGTGTCACTACCTATCAATCACAAACACCATGAATTATCACATTTAGGGATGTCTTGCTGAAGATGGGTTATTGGCTTCAGCCACATAATACTGTATATTGTCAATACTTCATAAATGGACAATAGTTTACAAGTCATACTGTATGGTTAGAATGCATTTGCCAAGGTTTCTAAAAGTTGTTCTTTACAAACCTTAACTTTTCACAGAACATCAACAACTTCAAACATTCAAATCAACCTCAGCTGCGACTGCAGTTGTGCTCATTACAAGCGCATAATCAGAGTGATTCATCAATTTAAAAAAGTCACTATCTGATACCCTGTTTCATTATGCTTTCTGAATGTTAAGCTAATCCTTAATAAGATAAGTGCTTAAAGGGTAACAGTCAGCACTAAAAGCCTGGCCCCAACTTTCACTTTGTGTGCAAAAAAGTACATACATACATATATATATATATATATATATATTTTGCTTGCTGTTTACTGCATTATAGTAGACTGCATCAAGCAAATTCTACCGACTCCCAAGCAGACACTGTGTACTCAGCCCCTAGAGGACAGTAGGACCAGCAAACCACAGATCAATGCTTATAAAAACTGTAACATGTACTGCTGGATATTGAATCTCCCACTGCTGCAGCCCAGCTCTGACATCAGCTGCAGGGGATTCTGGGATTTCTGGCTACAGCAAATGTCAGATTGGGAGTCAGCAGCATCAGCCTGATACAATCTACTGTAGTGCACTAAACAGTAAGTAACAAAAAAAGGTTTTTGTGCACAAACTGCAAACTGGGATGCTTGGTGCGGACTGTTCCCCTTTCATGGTATACTACCCAATGTACTATAGAAAATAAAAACACCAAAGTGTGAAGAACTCGCTGGGTCACACATCCCATGGGTGCTGTGACATCAGTGACGAACATGAGATTTGCTCTTGTGCCCAATGATGTCACTGCATTCACTAGGTTTGTAAGCTAGCTTGTTTTAAAATCTGGGTGTATTTTCCATATAACTGGTGACCCCCTTCATCAGACTATTATCTGTGATCAGACGCCATAATAACTGGGCCTAAGGTCATACCCAATTATGATGGCGTTTGGAGCACTCATGCCTCACTTTCCTGTTCTACATTTCAACAGTGGGAAACCAGACTACCATGGATCTTCCTGGTCGTCTTTTCTTGTGCTTATGTCCCTGCTCCAGTTATCCAGTGATTGAGTATTACGACTGGGTGACAAGGGAACTGGACAAAGGCCATGCGGTAGATTTCCTGTATTTGGATTTCAGCAAGGCCTTTGATTCTGTGCTGCATGGGAGATATGGAAGGGTCTGAATATATAGTGGTGGGAACAAAGATGGCTAACTGGATCACCAATTGGCTGACGGGAAGGCAGCAAAGGGTGGTGGTGGGTGGGGAACTTTCATCTCCAAGGGATGTGACGAGCGGGGTGCCGCAGGGATCTGTATTGGGACCAGTGTTGTTTGGGATATTTAAAGCTGATATCTCCTAGAGGGTCCGGAGTAAGATCAGTCTCTTCGCAGACACAAAGCCTGGAGCGGTGGTAGATGACACTGAAGTGTGGAGGGGGCTGCAGGAGGACCTGACCAAGCTACAGGAGTGGTTGGATGCATGGCAGTTGGGGTTTAACACCAAAAAGTGCAAGGTACTGCACTTTGGGGCTAAAAACTAGGTAGGGGAGGAGCTACCAGCTTGGGGTGGCACAACTGTAATGCACCAAGGAAGAAAAGGATCTAGGAGTGCTGATAACGGGAAATATGAACAACTCAGCGCAGTGCAGAAAGGCGGGAGCAAAAGCAAACAGGATGCTGGAGTGCACAGCAAGGGGAATCTCCTTCAGGAACAGGGAGGCAAGGGGAATCTTCTTCAAGAACAGGGCGGTGATCCTGCCACTATACAGGTCACTGGTCAGGCCGCACCTGGAATACTGCATGCAATACTGGTGCCCATTCCTGAAGAAGGACATCAGATTGTTGGAGGGCGTACAGCGGAGGGTGACAAAGATGATACAGGAATTAGAGGGGATACTCCTATGAGGAGAGGCTATGTGAGCTGAACATGTAATCCCAGGAGGAGAGAAGGGATAGGGAGGACATGATTGAAACCTTTAAATACTTAAAGATGATTAACAAGACTAGGACAGAAGGTATTTTCCAGATTAGAAGGGGGAGGGTCATGAGGGGGCACCAGCTGAGAGTGGAGGGGGCAGATTTAGGAAGGATGTCAAGAGACATTATTTCACAGAAAGGGTGGTGGATAAGTGGAATACCCTGCCTGAGGAGGTAGTAGCCTGTAGCATGGCAGACAATTTTAATAGGGGATGGGACAGAGTGAGGGGGGGTAATTATGAATAGGGGAGGGGTGCATGGGACAGCTGCAAACTGAGGGGCTAGCTGCGCAATTGAACAGACTCGATAGACCGTGAGGCCAGTTTCTGCTGGTATGTTCGTATGTATAAAAATTAAACATCAGTAACTGTGCGCTTATGATTTTTTTTTTCTTGCGTACCCTCAGTATGTCAAGTCCACATAAACCCCCATCAGCTTCACTCTCAAGGTTTACGGGACATCACACACTTCTGGTGTGTTATTAAAACAAAACAAAAAAAGCCTTAACACCAGTGTCACCTATGCATTATTTTCTGTGTAATTCACACATTAGAACATTGGACTTCCACAACATTCTAAACTGTGAACTAATAACAAAGGTGTAAGTGCAGTCTCTCACAGTATATAGGAATATGAATTATCTCATGAGGTACCAATATGCACGTTATCTGCTTTGGAATGTTGTTATTTGCACAGTAGCAATAAGAATATTTCAAACCAAACAACATGAATATCTGAAGCTACCTCACGGGATAATCAGTGTATAACATAGGAGTTCCTACATTCTTTGTGTGTCTCTTGCAGGTAAAAAAAACAAACAAACATGTTGTATTATGTAAATGGATTATCGGTTTACATATTTTCTTTTTTCCCCCCACTTGATTAATGATGACAAGCTGAGCTTTTTACTTTTATTGTTAGTGACAGCATGACTGTTTGATATGCTGCACGCAGGGAGCCAGTTCATGTGAAAAGCATGGGTTGTAGCTACTTGTGCAAATAGCATGTTATTTGCATAGTAGCCATTTCTCCAGTGAAAACAGCAGCTTTTTTCTTCCAAATGTATTTGCACTCCCATGGTACACACATATTTATGCTATGGGGGTGGATGCTAATTGGTTCAGATAAATCATTTATCTTACTGCAAAACAGTTAGCAGTGAAAAATGCATTTATCGAAATATGTCTGGTTTGCCTTGTTAGTCGACCAGTGCCCACGTTTCACCTCAAACTGGATATAACATTAAAAAAAAAAAAACACTAGGGAAGTTGCCGCCCATACACTATAATGGAGCGTGCCCCTTCGCTCTCCCTGGCATCACATCATAATGCTGCTGAGCACAGGGGTGGAACTTGGGTGGCTCTTCAGACCGGGAAGTCCTCCGGGAACCCGTTTTCCTAAATTATGAGCGTTTTCTCCAGAAAACTACTGCACTATAACATGCCATGTGGAGCTACAAAGAGTCCCCCGGAGATAAGGCACCCATATATTGAGTGGAATATACAATAACTGTGTAACTTGGTGACTCTAACATTTCCCTCCCTTTAACTGTGGGATGATTTTTCCTGAATTGCTTTGTTTTCCTGTTTAACCAATACAAGTCTAGATCTTGAACACTTTCCTGTAGACTGTTACTGTACATTTTCCTGTAAAATACAGGCTGCCACTGTACATTTTCCTGTAAAATACAGACTGCCACTATACATTTTCCTGTAAAATACAGTGATAAAGTTAGATCTTTGAGCCCTGCACCATTTCATCCCCTGTGCTGACTAACTGCATTCAGTACAACTCCAGCAAGGCTGCAAGATATACAAGTATTCTTGCATTTTTAATGCAAATAAAAATGTGTCCGTAGACTTGTGTTGTGTACACAGAAGTAAACAGAGCAATTCAGCTTCCACATCCCGGACTAGTCTTTCAGTTTCACCACATTTAGCAATTTTCCAACAAAAGCATATATCAATAATTACCGATCATTCAAACTTTCGGGTTGCCTAGAGTTCAAAGTATAAAACTAAAATTACAGTAATACAGTCATTTAATTTTTTTCATATTCCAAAAACAATCTTTTGAAAATAGGTGACTTTTTTATATACTCTTATCCACCCAGTCCCTGGCAGCGGTGCCTCCTGTTGGCTCCCCAGCCCCATCCCCCGCTCGCAACCCACCCTTTCCAGCTGCTCCATGGCTTTGTCCCCCATGGCGGGGCGGCGGGGATCCCTTGACCCATCGTAACTCTGGATTCGGTGCTGGAAGGTTGGATGCCCATCGCGGGGGTGGCGCATGCGGGGACTGACTGTCATACTGTAGCGCCAGTACCTGATTTTCCACCTGAGGTTTTGTCTCGTAGGCGAGGCGTGCAATGACGCTGCAAGGAGCGAATGCACTCGCTCCCATATGCGCTCCTCCGAGCATCTGCCTCGCCTGTCCCCTTCTTGTGCAGCGATTCGGTGCGCCTGAACCCAGCTTCCGCTAGGCGCCAGTCGTGCACCAACTCACTGGTGTCCCCCACCCCGGAGAGGAAAAGCAGTCCTATGGACACTCGATCCCTTCTCCTCCCGACAGACCCCCAGCGGCCCGTGCCCGTTCCCAAACACAGGTCACCGGCGTAGCGCAAGGTAAGGAGTCCAGCGCCTCAGCCCCTCAGTGCCACCGGGCTGGCTCAAAATAGGCGACTTTCTTAAAAATAGATAAATAAATACATACCCACCAGGCTTCCCTCGATACATGCAGGACAACCAAGATTGTTGATCTCGCTGTCTTGCTACTTCTTCTGGCTTACGTGGCTCTATGGTATTTGTTCTTTCCTTCTTGTTCTCTGGCCTTTCTTCCTCATCTCTGCTCTCATGCTTTCATCTTCTGGCCACAGTTCCCTCTGTCCCTGTTCCAACTGTTTGTTTTCCCTCTTGTCTGCGAACCGTAAAATATATTATCTTTCTTTCTTTGCTCATTCACCTACTTTTAATTCACCTGTGGTTGATAACACTTATTCCCCTCTCTCTCTTCCACACTTTTTTTCTGCCACCCACCCATATACTCACTCTGAACTACACATGATCAATCCCTCCCTGCCTCCCCATATGCACATTAGTCTGTCAGTTGCTCTCATGCGGTTTCCCTGCCTGCCTACCAACTAGCCCAGCAACCTCTGCTGGCTGCCAATATGCTTGTTCCTTGCCAGTATGTCAAAGAGCACTCTCATTTGCTGGCTACCCACACACACTTGATTCCTCTTGGCTCACCTATTAACGCAACCGCAATCTGCTTGCCCGGTTGTTTGCTGACTTAACTTTGAACTCCACTCAATCAAAAAAAAAAATAAAAAAATCCCAATTTGTATCCCAGTGCCCCTACTGAACTCCACCCACCACCACCACCACCACCCCACTACCAGGAACTCCCGCCCCTTACTGTGCTCCAGAAAGGCATGAGGAGCACACATTACTGAATATTTTACAACGAAAATGTGCTCCTGTGATCACTGGCTGTGCTCAGAGCATGAAGCACACCCTTAACACTACCTATGCTAGGGAATGTAAGATCTCAATCCAGGGCGGAAGTCTTGAGCTTCAGAGGAGCCAACTCCGAGAACTTGAGAAGATTAGTCAGGGACAGGCTGTCTAAGATCCAGGAAACAATGGAGGTTGAAGATATCTAGGGGCAAATCAAAGTAGCCATGCTAGAGGCTACAAAATGTTGCATTAGGACAGTGTCAAAAACGAACAGACATAAAAGACCCATGTGGTTCACTGATCAGGTCAAAAATGCAATCAGGACCAAAAGGGTAACCTTTCCCAATTATAAGGAGGACAGGAGTGACAGTAATTGTGACAGCTGAACTAAGGATTGTGACAAGGATCAAAGAAGGGAACAAACAATTTTTCTGTTATATTCAGGAAAAGAGGACGAAAGGGGGAAGAGATAGTTCGTCTCTTAGATGGTGATACATTAGTTGAGGAGGATGAACAAAAGGCTGCCGTTCTGAACAACTTCTTCTGTTCAGTGTTTACGAAGGAGCATGATAGACAAATGCCTGAAAGTGGCAATAAATTTGGGGATCCAATCAATGAAGTCACCGACTTTCACTGCTAACAGAATCAGTGAGGCGTTAGTTCAACTAAGGGCAGATAAAAAAAACAGCTGGATGGGCTGCATCCGAGGCTGCTGAGAAATGCTAGGGAAGAATTTGCAAACCCCTTGGCTTATTACTTATTTAGTTGTTCACTACGGTCAGGGGTCATGCCCACTAACTGGAGAAGAGTAGATATGGTGCCTCTCCGTTAGGATGGTGGCAACTATAGACCAATTAGCCTCACTTTCGATACTGGGAAAACTTATGGAAACCTTAATTAAGCAGGGCTTAGTAGCATACCTTGAGAGGTACAATCTTCAGGACAGCAGACAGCATGGGTTCGTAACTGGCAGGTCATGACAAGCAAACCTAATTACATTCTTTGACTGGGTGACTAAGGAATTGTACAAGGGCCACCCAGTGGACCTCCAATACTTAGACTTCGGCAAGGCCTTCGATTCAGTGTCGCCCGTTAAAAAAGTTGGAGGATCTAGGCACAGCCCAGAGTATAGTTAGTTGGGTAGGTAATTGGATAAAGAACAGGAAACAGAGGGTGACAGTTAATGGGCCAAGGTCACTAGAGGTATACCCCAGGACTTGGTCTTAAGCCCAGTCCAGTCCTATTTAATATAGTCATCAGTGACACTGGCGAAGGCATCCGGGGTAAGCGCGCCCTCTTTGCAGGTGACACTAAGCTTGGTGGTAGAGTGGACAGCACAGAGGCAGTTAGGGACCTTCAAAAGGACCTGCAGAGGCTCGAAAGATGGTCCAACGTCTGGCGGCTGAAGTTCAACGTGAAGAAGTGCAAGGTGATGTTCCTGGGTAAGGGTAACCCGATGATAGATTACTGGCTTAATGGGAGTCCAGCTCTATACCTTACACGAAAAAAGGGACCTAGGAGTCATCATCTCAGCCAATGCAACAAAGCTTATTGCAAAGCCAACAAAATGTTGGGATGTACAGGGAGAAGCTTTGACAACAGAACAGGGAAGTGATCCTCCCACTCTACAGGTCCCTGGTGAGGCCCCACCTGGAATACTGTGTACAGTTTTGGAGTTTTCACCTAAAGAAGGACAGGAGCGACCAAGATGATGCATGGTCTCCAAGAGCTCTTGTATGGGGATCACTTGAAGGCACTAGACATTTACTAGGAAGGGGGGGGGCTATGACTGAAACCTTCAAATTCATGAGGGGCATAAACAAGGTGCCCAACTCGGAACTCAACAGGATATCAGATTCAAACACAAGGGGCACAAATGGAAATTGAAAGGAGGTCATTCAAGAGGGAGTTAAGGAAATACTACTTTTCAGAAAAGGTGGTGGAACCATGGAACAGGTTGCTTGCCAAGGTGGAAGGAGTTAGGTCTGTGGTGGCATTCAACATGAGTGGGACAGAGCAAGGGCTACCTTAGACTCCGTGGGAGCTGGAAAGAGTATAAAACTCAGCGGGGGAAGGGGTTAGGACCCATGACCACTAGAGGTCTCAGAACCCACTGGGCAGACTTGATGGACCCTTAGTCTCCTTCTGCCGTCCTAGTCTATGCTTCTACAGTTTCATTTATCTCAATAGTTGATGTGTAATTCCTCAACCACCACTACTTAAACTTTGTCTTCACAATGTACTGCGCCAGACCCCTCATGTTCTACAACGAATCAGACTCTTTTCAAACAGTCATTTACAACGGACTGCAATCTTCCAAAACATCATTTTAAACACATTTTATTTTCCTAGGGTATCTTCACTCTTTTTCCTTTAGCACTCTGGACTCTGCCAGGCTTCATCCTGCCAGCCCGCCCACTCACTCGTTACAAAACATTCTCTTTGCATGCCCAGTCCATAGCAGCTCCCTCCATAGCACAGACCTTGCTTCAGTTTTGAAAGCCATACATCTTTTGTTCAAATTATTTCTTTTTCTCCTTAGCTGCCCCACGTCAGTAGCACTTGAACTACCAGACGCCAGACACTCGACGTCTACACGTTCACTCTGCCACTAAGACCAAACCGTAAACAACAAAATAAATAAACTTTTTAAAATTACAGAACAGGCACCTAAATTAAAACACACACACACAGCCTGGGCTCCAACCATCAAGTCTGCCACTCCAAGTACTTTACTGTGTTCTAAATAAAATTCATTTCAAGTTACACAAATTCAAATTCACAAATTCAGGGCCTGGTCACTATTAGTTTCTTCAAGAAGCTCGCCTCAAGATTCTTCACGGATCCTTGCAAATGCCCGAGGGCTTAGCTCTCTGAATCCCTCTTCTCCCCCCCTTTCCTCTAACCTTCCCACTGGCCCCGTCTCATGTGTTGCCCAAGTCCCCTACCCTTTCCTGCAGCACTCTACTCCCTATTAACTATTTCATGTCCTTACACCTGTCCTGTCCCCTCCCACTGCTGCAGTCCTGGTCTTCTCTACATCCTACCGCAGATTGCCGCATTGCTGCATCACGTAATTTGCTTCATTACTACACTATCTCATTGCCAGGACCCGTTTTTACTGTGATAGTATATTGTTATGTACTACACCCATTGTCTTATGCATTCTACTGCAGATTGTCGCATTGTTGCATTATGTAATTGCCTCATTGCTGCTCCATCTTATCGCCAAGACCTGTTTTTACTGTGACCGTACACTGTGATATATGAAACCCATTGTCTTATTCAAAGTATGTTCCTTTTATTTCGTAAACCTGTTGTTGTACACCTGTCTTGTACTAGGATCTCCTTGTGAATGAGCTTGCTCTTGAATAAAACCAGCCCCAATTTTCTCCTTCAAATAAAATCTGCTACATTCACCAATTACAGTGCAGGCTGGGGCATCAGGACGTCGGTGTGACACACTACCTCTTTACAAACATCTGGTAACCAGTGCAGTAAGTGTAAAAATACACAGGAACAGCACCAAAAAGTAAACAAAATTTTTGTATTCAAAAAAATTAATTATTAAAAAACTATTAAACCTACTTGCACTGTGCCAACTGACTCCACTGCATAAATAAAATATACAATGGGGACCAGTGTGATACCTTATCCAACTTCACTTGAGCTACCCCCAGACCCGACGCCAGAGATTGCAAAGATCTGAAGTTTGATGAAAACATGGTCTGAGCGGCGCACCTGACTGCCTGCTCGTACATGACTGCTGCATAAGCCTAAACAGAACTCCTGGACTGCCGCTGATGAAAAATAGGCATGTTCTTCTCTGGGTCCCCAGTGAATTGAGAGGCTAAGAACCTGGGCCCAGAGACAGAGCGACTTAAGCCGGTAAAGGATTAGTAGATGCTGCCTGGAGACGCTGCTGATGCATGAAAACTAACATACAAAAAAAAAACTGTGTGTTTGGGTTAACTGAACTGAATGGGTAACTGAAAAGTCATCTAGGTGTAAATCTCAGGTGACTGAAAGGACTTAACTGCTGTGAGGTTTAAATTACTTGTAGAAAGATCTGGTAAAGTAGGGGGAGTAGCTTAGCTAGAAGGAAGCTACATTTAAAGACTGCCTTAGAAAGATTCTGCTAATAGCTTGGCAGAAGACACCAGGAGAAAGGACTGCTGTGTGACTGAACTTCTCTGCTGGGACTATATTGCCCTCCTTCCCTCCCCACCCAAAGCTAGTTCTATTTTTATAGGCACAGGATTTGACTGACAACATGAACTTCCTGTTTAGGGGCAGGAAGTGAGTGATCACAGAACCACAAAGGACCCACCATCCTAGAAGGGCAAAAAGTAGCTCTCCCCCCCTCTAGCAGCTGGAGGTCTGCCTCGAACAAGTAAGTGGTCTACTGAGAAATATAGGATATTCTTGTCTCAGAACAGGACAATCAGGAGCTTAAAGGGCACACAGGCAGAAAGTAAGGAGAGACAGAAAAAAAAAAAAAAAAAAAAAAAAACAGAGGAAAGAGTAAGGATTGCAAACAGTTAACGGGCCAGAAATAAGATATGATTGGAGTGGTGCAGTGCAGTGGCTGTGGAGCAGCAGTCTTCCAGGAGATGTTCTGGAGGATGCGGTGTTGTCCGATCTGCAGGCACCTCTCTGGGCTGAGGGAGAGGTTGCTCATCTCCAGGCTGAGTTGGCCAGGATTTGTGGGACCTCCTCTTCCATCCAGGGACCACCAGTGCCACTGCCGTTGCCACAGAGGTTGCCAAGAAAGAGGAGCGGTTGGACCACAGTGGGCTCAGGGAGGGTGAGGGTGGTGGAACAAGCGCATCCCTCCAGTTGTACCTCTCCACAATTCCTATGCCATTCTGGCAAAGTGTGGTTCCTCTATGGAGGCACCCACAGTGGAGACCAAGGAGGATGCTGGGAACCTCCACAAAGGAGACCCACAGGAGGGTGGCAGGGGACCCTGCAGGGGAAGGAAACAACTCCTGGTGGGGGACTCCATTGTCAGGAAGGTAGAACTGGGCAAGGAAGGGGAGAGGGAGATAAGGTGCCTGCCTGTAGCCATGGCTTGGAGGGACAGGGAGCGAATCCTCAGGATTGCCAGAGCAGCTCTACAGGGGAGGGAGCTGGATGTCATTGTCCACCTAGGGACAAATGACCTGGCTAAGAAAGGGATTAGAGAAGTGCAGGAAGAGTTTGTGGAATTGGGGAGGGGTCTTAGTCAAGTAGCATGCACGGTAACCTTCTCGGAGGTGCTACCCATCTATGGCATAGGAGAGGCTAGGGTGTTCCGTACCATGGGATTCAATCAGTGGTTTAAAACCAGTGTGGAGCTCAGGGATTTGGCTTCATTGGGGACTGGGGGTCCACCTGGAGTGATGCAAGCCTATACTGGCATGATGGGCTGCATCTGTCTGGGAGGGGAACCAGGATCCTAGGTGATAGGTTTAAATGCTTCATTGGCAAGCTTTTAAACTAGCCGGGGCACTGGAAAGGAGCAGGAAAATCCTAGCCCCCCCCAAACAATCACGATAGTAAGTGTGGCAAACACCAACATGGAGGTGTTGATAGGGAGAAGGGCAGGGGTAAATGGAGAAAGTGACAAAGGCAAGAAGGACAGGGATGGGGCAAAAGGGGGTAAGGCCATCAGGAAATGGAGGGTAATGAGTACCAATGCCCGTAGTCTGGGCAACAAGCTCCCCGAGCTGGTGGCCTTAATGGAAGAGGGATGCCTGGATAGCGCAGCAGTCACAGAAACATGGTACACAGAGAACCATGACTGGGATGTTAACATACCAGGGTACATAACCTACAGGAGAGACAGGCAGGGGAGAAGAGGGAGGGAGGAGTAGCTCTCTATGTAAAGGAAGGGATAAAAGCAACTGAACAAAAGAGTAAACAGGGAGGAGAGGAGGCACTGTGGGTCACCTTGGAGACTGGAAAGGGCACCACAATCCTCACAGGGGTTGTGTACAGACCCCCATGTCAGGGGGAAGGAATGGACAAGGACATGATGGAAGGCATTCTTAGAATGGCAGAGAAAGGGGAGATACTGTTGATGGGAGACCTGAATATGCCAGATGTTAACTGGAGCACATTTGCTGCAGCCACATCCAAGAGCAGGGCCATTCTTGATGCCCTACAGGTGGCAGGCATTAGACAGCTAGTTTGAACCCACTCGTGAAGGAGCAATCTTAGACCTCATTACTCTCAAGCGGGGCTGAGAGGATCTCAGATCTAGAAGTGGGTTGCCATCTAGGGACAAGTGACCATCAAACAGTGTGGTTCACGTTAAACTCAGCTACAGAGTCAAGCCATACAAAAGTGAGGGTACTGGACTTTAGGAGGGCTGACTTTGGCAAGATGGGAGAGTTCCTCAGAAAAGCACTAGCAAACAGGCTAGAAGGAGGTGTGGAGCAACAATGGGGAATTATCAAAACTGCCATCACAGAGGCAACAAGCCTTTGTGTGAAGCAAATAAATCAAAAAAAAAACCCACTATGGTTCTCAAAGAGGTGGCTGTGAAAGTCAGGAAGAAAAAGATAGCATTCCGGAAGTATAAGGAAACACAGAAGGAGCAGGACAGAGAGCTGTACCAGTTAAGGCAGAAAGAAGCAGGGAGGGAAGTCAGAATAGCAAAGGCCCAAACTGAGGAAAAGATAGCCAACTCGGTTAAGAAGGGGGATAAAACCTTTTATAGGTACATCAGCGAGCGTAGAAAGACAAAGGGAGGGATAGTGAGGCTGAATAGAATGAATGGTGGGTGGGCAGAGGGGGACAGTGAAAAAGCAGGAATACTGAACGAATATTTCTGCTCAGTATTCACAAAAGAGGAGGGGGAAGTGCCTAATCCAATTAACAGAAGCACTCTTGATAGGGGGGTCGATCCCAGTCCTTTCACAGAAGAAAGGGTTCTGCAAGAACTCCTAAAACTGAAGGTGGACAAAGCAATGGGTCCTGATGGAATTCACCCCAGAATTCTAAAAGAATTAAGGAAGGAACTAATGAAACCACTGGCTACTCTTTTAATAAATCATGGGAGGATGTGTGGTACCCGAGGACTGGAGGAAGGCGGATGTGATTCCTCTTCATAAAGTGGGACCAAGACAGAGGCAGGAAACTACAGACCTATCAGTCTGACCTCTGTGGTAGGGAAAGTGATGGAGTCACTTCTGAAGGAAAGAATAGTTGAGTACCTAGAGGTCAGTGGAGCACAGGATCCAAGGCAGCATGGGTTCACAGTGGAAGGTCATGTCAGACAAATCTAATAGATTTATTTGACTGGGTGACCAAAGTAGTAGACCAGGGAGGGCTGTGGACATGGCCTACCTAGACTTTAGCAAGGCATCTGACACAGTCCACACAAAGATTATTAGTCAAATTAACCAGCCTGGAGTGGGTCCCAGGGTGGTAGCCTGGGTAAAACATTGGCTGGACAACAGGACACAGAAGGTAATTGTAAATGGAGTCCACTCTGAAGAAAAGGCGGTTACTAGTGGGGTACCGCAGGGTTCAGTATTGGGTCCAGTCCTTTTTAATGTCTTCATCAGTGACATTGCAGAGGGACTGGAAGGAAAAGTATGCCTTTTTGCAGATGACACAAAGATCTGCAACAGGGTTGATACACAAGGAGGCGTGGAAAGGATGAAAAGGGACTTGGCAAGGTTGGAGGAATGGTCAGACGTATGGCAGCTAGAATTCAATGCAAAAAAGTGCAAAATAATGCACCTGGGAAACAAGAACCCAGGGGAAGAATACACAATGGGTAGGGAGGTAGTAACAACAACAAAACAAGAAAGGGACCTGGGGGTAATCATATCAGATGACCTTAAGGTTAGCAAGCAATGTGAGAAGGCAGTAGGGAGGGCCGGGGGTATACTGGGATGTATAGGGAGAGGCATCAGCAGCAGAAAACAGGAAGTTGTTATCCCTCTGTACAGACAGTTGGTGAGACCCCATCTGGAATACTGTGTCCAGTTCTGGAGACCCCATCTCCGCAAGGACATAGACAGGATAGAGGCAATCCAGAGGAGGGCAACTAAAATGGTGCAGGGTCTGCAAGAGAAACATAGAAACATAGAATTTGACGGCAGATAAGGACCGCTTGGCCCACCCAGTCTGCCCATTTCCCTACCTGATGGATAAGCTGCAGATCCTAGTTAACCAGCAGCCTACTTCTTCCTACCCCCACCCCCTAGAATTGCCTTATGACTGTCCCATGCATGCTTGAATTCCACCACTGTTTTTGACTCCACAACCTCCTCTGGAAGACTGTTCCATGCATCCACAACCCTCTCTGTGAAAAAATACTTCCTTAAATTACCTCTGAGCAGCCCTCCTTCTATCTTCAAATTGTGCCCCCTTGTTCTTGCACACCTCTTTTTTTGAAAGATGCTACCCTCTTGGACTTTGTTGATTCCCTTGAGATACTTGAAAGTTTCTATCATGTCCCCCCTCTCCCTCCTTTCCTCGAGGCTATACATATTAAAGCTCCTTAAGTCTCACTTCATATGTCTTCCGGTGCAGACCCTGCACCATCTTAGTTGCCCTCCTCTGGACAGCTTCCATCCTGTCTATGTCTTTGCAGAGATTGGGTCTCCAGAACTGCACGCAGTACTCCAGATGTGGTCTCACCAGCTGTCTGTACAGAGAGATAATAACTTCTTGTTTTCTTCTGGTGATGCCTCTCCCTATGCATCCCAGTATCCCCCAGCCCTCCTTGCTGCCCTCTCACATTGCTTGCCCACCTTTAGGTCATCTGATATGACTACCCCCAGGTCCCTTTCCATTTTTGTTGTTGTTAGTATCTCACCCCCCATTGTGTACTCTTCCTCTGGGTTTTTGTTTCCCAGGTGCATTACCTTGCACTTCTTAGCACTGAATCTAAGCTGCCATACATTTGACCATTTCTCTAACCTTGCCAAGTCCCTTCTCATCCTTTCCACCCCACAGAGACTAAAGGAGCTTAATATGTATACCCTTGAGGAAAGAAGGGAAAGGGGGGACATGATAGAAACTTTCAAGTACCTCAAGGGAATCAACAAAGTCCAAGAGGCTAGCATCTTTCAGAAAAAGAGACTTGCAAGAACAAGGGGACACAATTTAAAGATAGAAGGAGGGCGGTTCAGGGGCAATGTGAGGAAGTATTATTTCACAGAGAGGGTAGTGGATGCATGGAACAGCCTTCCTGAGGAAGTTGTGGGGTCTAAAACTGTGGGAGAATTTAAGAATGCATGGGACAGACATAAGGCAATTCTTGTGGGGGGCAGGAAGATATAGGCTGTTGGTTAACTAGGATCTGCGGCCTATCCTGTAGGTAGGGAAATGGGCAGACTAGATGGGCCTAGCGGTCCTTATCTGCCGTCAAAGTCTATGTTTCTATGTTTCATGGAAGCCTAGATGAAGACGTCCACGTTCCTAATCACCAGATCCCTGAGAGAAGCCCCTCCATCGGCTAGGCTGACAGACTTCTTGGTTAGGTGCGAAATCAGAAGGTCGATTCTTTGGCAGTCTGATCGCTCCTTGTCAAACTTAAGAAGCTAAGAAATCCGTCGGGCCACAGTATAGGTGTGTTCTGAACCTTGTCATTTCTCCTTTATCAAGTCCCCTATGGATGGAGGAATAGGGAAGGCTGAGGCAGATTGGCGACAGCTGGTAGGCAGAAGCTTGCTGACTGGGTGACAACCTCCGGGGGAAGATCCGAGGGGACTCTCTGGTATGATTTTTTTTTTTTTTTTAATGAAAGATCAGTCCCTCCAGGCCTTGTGATTTAAGGACAACTACAACTGCTCCTCTTTAGATGAGGACGGAGATGGGGACCTCTTTCTTTAGCCTTCTTGTGAGGTCTCCCATCTGGAACCCTGGAGGTTGCCCTTGGAACATGTAGAGAACAAGGCAAAGGCCCAAAGTTATCTGCGAGGAGGCCTGGGGCACGAGAGGGGGCTGTGAAGCATGTAGGGCCCAAAGCAAAGGCCCCATTTCACCAGCCGATGAGGCTTGGGGCACAAGAGGGTCCAAGGCAAAGGCCCCATTTCACCTGTCAATGAGGCCTGGGGCCCGAGAGGGGACTGCGAACTGCTTGGTTCCCCAAGTCCGCTTCTCTCTCAGACCTGGTGGTTATCCGTCTGAGTCGAGGGAGGGGTTGCGTCCTTTGAGATCTCGGCATTCCCAGATGCTGCCTTTTGTTATTCAGCGTACCCCCTCCCCTTAGGGACTTTCCAGTCTATGCTGCTGCTGGCCCTTAAAAAGCAAAATACTGAGCACTGCCCATTAGATTTTCTGCCACTGGGATATTAGAGCTGACCCTTTAAGGGCCACATAGGAGTGACTGCTCCCTTCTCAGGCACTGGTAAAATCTCTGTTTTTGATGAGGGAGATTGGTTTGGGGGGGGGGGGCCACAGGAGCTGATCTCAATTCCTCTGTCACGGGGCTACCCCTGTTAGGCTCCTCAACGCTCGACAATGAGAAGGCAGATTGACACGTGGCTTGGCGCGCTTTCTGAATGAGCGCCTAGTTTTACTGATGATGAATGGCTGCAGCTTTCCCAAAAAGCCGCTCGATCGGAGGCCATGCAGTGCCTGCCTAGCCTTGGAAGCACTCCGGTGCTTTTGGCTTTTTTATTTTCTAAGGAATTTTCCTTTGCTTGCAGTAACCTAGACTGCTGTAGGTTTGAGGTGCTGTCCCATTAAGCGCTGTGTAGAACTGAGGGACCCTTAAGGTCGAATAAGGCCTCCTGGCTTTGACTGGGGGGGTACACCAGCGCTGTTCACCCGTCCCTGTATAAGCACTACACCTGTAGTTGAGTGTTCGTTGCATTGACTATCCTGCAGCGCTCCAACGCTAATTTTCCTCCTGGCGAAAAAGGTGAACGTCGAAGAGCAGCCTGGCTCTCCTCAGCGCTTGTCGATGAGAGAGGATAGTCGACGAGCATCTTGGCGCCTTACTAGATCTGTGCCGAAGAGTAATACCGTCGACGAGTGGCTGTAATTTTCCTCAAGCCGTTCGTCGATGAAGGCACATGTCTCTAGAAGCACTCCGGTGCTTAACTGAGGAGTTCCCCTTAGCCTTCAAGGTTTCCAGACAGTCAATGAGCGGCTGCAATTTTCCCCCAAAGCCGTTCGTCGATTAGAGGCACTTGACCCCAGAAGCACTCCCGTGATTAACAGAGGAGTTCCCTTAGCCTTAATGGCATCCAGACATCCGTTGTGGGGAAGCCAAAATCGTGGGAAACACAATGAGCCGCTGCGAGGTGGAACCAGTCTGTGCAGCTTGCAAGGCTGAGACTGGCTCCCGCCATGGAGCATATCCAAATCACTCCTAATAGTAGTGCTGTAACCACAAGCAGAAAAAAAAGGATTTTATGACTTAGTCTTTTTCAGCCCTGCCATGGGTGACGGGGCTCTGCTGCACAGTACTTGCTCCACTGAAGGCAGGAAGTAAATTGAGGGAGACAGGAGGTGGAGGGCTGGATGTCCCCTGCTGCAGAGGTCTGATTCCTGCCTGTCAATCAGCATCAGGAGGTACAGCTCCTGGAGTAAGGAAGCCAGGAGACCAGCTTAGGAGAGAGAAAGCTCCGCCAGGACATCCGCAAGTTCCTTCAGCACTCTGGGATGCAATTTATCCGGCCCCGGTGCTTTCTCCGTCTTAAGGGACCTGAAGGCATGCCTCACTCTCTCTGCCGTGATTTCCACCTCCACTACCTCGTCCCCCTGCTTTGCCTCCCCCCCTCCTGCCAGTGATGGCCCCCCAGACCTGCCCGATCGGCAGGGTCCCCCTCAGTTTCACCATCTCCTCTCATGTATGATGCAGCCCCCATTTTCCTTGGTAGAAACGAGGCAAAGTACTCATTTAGTACCTCAGCCTACTCCCCCGGGTCTTGTGCCCATCCCTCCCCTGTTTTAATCCTGCTAATCTGCCCCTTCACCCTTCGTTTTTCCCCAACGTATCTAAAGAACCCCTTGTTCCCTCTCCTAATTTCCCTGGCCAGGTTCTGCTCCTTCCTTGCCTTAGGCGCCCTCGCCACCCTAGTGGCCCTTCTGGCCACAGCTCGTACTCCCCTCGATCCCCTTCACTCCTTGAGCACTTGAAATGCCTATAAGCCGCCTTCTTTCCCCTCACCACCTCCTGAACTTCCCTGGTCCACCAGCAGGGTTTACAGGCCCTACTGCATTTTCGTCTTACTTCTGCACAGGTGCTGGTAGCATCCTGCACCCCCCTCCTGATTTCCCACCTACTGTCAGCGTCCATGTCTGGTCCAATCCCATCTAAAAGCTTCTTAAAGGATCCTTCCCATTTCCTTGTAATCCGCCCCCCTGAAGTCAGTTACCTCCGTCTTTGTGCAGCTTTCTACCCCTCCTAGGTCCAGGCAGACCCAGATCGTGTCACGGTCGCTTCCCGCCAACAGGTCCCTTACCTCCAGGCAACCAATCTGGTCACTGTCTGCCAAGACCACATCCAGTACCTGTGCCTCCCTGGTTGGTTCCCCCACCTGCCGAGTTAGGAACACATCCTGAAAGACATACATCAACCTCTGTTCCCTGGCCACCGAGGATGTCAAAGTCTCCCAGTCTGTTCCTGGCATGTTTAAGTCCCCCAACACCACCACCCTTCTCCTGCCCAATCTACAGCGTCTCCCAACATCTGCCACCAGACTCTCCTCCAGCTCCTCTGCCAGCGCAGGGGGTCTATACACCACTCCTATTTTTACTCTTGTTCCCCCTTGTTATCAGGGTGACCCAAATCACCTCCACAGTTCCCCCCGCCTCCTCCACTCCTCCTATGCCAATGCAGTTTTTTGACTATTATTGCTATCCCTCCTCCCCTTCCCTCTCCCCTGTCCTTCCTGAACATGGTGTAACTCTCCATGTTCAGGTCCCAGTCATGCCCTGCGGTGGCCCAAGCCTCAGTGACCGCTGCCACATCCACCTCTCCCTCAGTTAGCATTGCCTGGAAAGCAGGCATTTTATTGCCCAAGCTCCTGGCATTTAGCAGGACTACCTTCCACCCTTTCCGTATACTTCCATTTCCCCAACTCATGTTCCCATGGGGATTCCGTCTTCCCCCAGTCGGCCTTTTCCCACATTCCTCCAGCTCCCCGGGGGGGGGGTGGAGACATTTTTCCCTCATTCCTCCAGCTCCTCAGGGGGGTGGAGACAGAGTCCATCCTTTATCGGACCCCTCTCGACAGCCTTTTCTCCCATCCCTCCCCCCTTCACAAGTTTAAACCCACCTTTCACCAACGAACCCCTCTATTTTTAATCTAAGGATTTCCCTCCACTCCAAATTGAGATGAAACCTCTCTCTAGCATACAGCCCCTTATCTTCCTGCACTCCTTTCCCTATACCCCAGCCCCTAGTGCTTGGTGCAACCCTGTGGGAGATCCCCTGCCCTCTTCCCCAAACATAGCTCCCCCATCCCCCAGCTGTCTCCTAATCCCTGCAACCTTCTCCCTAAGCTGTGCCAGCTGGTAGCACACTGGGCAACCACCCAACTTCCAAGCCCAGTCCAGTATCATGGCTGCCCCACACCCTGTGCACCCCACCACCCTCCCAAAGATGCCAGCTCTAATGGCGTGTGGTCCCATCCCCCTCCAAGTAGGTTTCCTTGGGTGAGCCACCAGGTTCCCCACTAGTCCAAGATACACCCCTACTGACTAATCAGGTCACCCACTACTCCTAGATACAGTCCCACAGTAAACCGGTAACCCTATTACTAGGTGCTATACAACACAGCAAACTTTCATAAGAGAAGTGAACAACTCCCTAAGTTCCTCTCTCCCAGCCTTTAAATCCAACCCCCAGTGGCTAAAACTACATGAGCTGCACCTGCAGCCTTTTCCTCCAATTGCAGGGCAGATGTTCCCCTATAAATAAGCAGAGCTCTGGGAGGGAGGGGTGGGATTAGGACCTACACCCGGCTCTCGAGAGAGTGCATCAGCCCTTTGTCTGCCTCTCCAAGCCCTGCAACCAAAGAACCAGCACCAAGCAAATCCCACCAAATAGGTTTTAAAATCAGAAGAAATAGGTCTCCACCAGCGCAGCCTGTTACACAGTGAAACATCCAACAAATGAGCCCACTTACAGCCACCAAACCAGTTTTCAAACTTCCAACAGCCCAGAAACAATACCCTGCCAGCCCCTTAGAAGCAGGAAAGACAAGAAATAACCTTCCAAGTAAAATCCACAAGAAACCCTGTAAAAACAACAAGAAGCAGCTACTGTACTGGAACACAACTGATCCTGTCCCCTTCTAATTCTTTCTGAGAAGCCAAGCAGCTGACACCACAAACCTGATTCAGCTCTGCCTCCAGTCAATTAGCTGAGTGAGACCTGGCCAGACCATTAACATCCTTCCTCCACTAAGCACTAACCATTGCAGCTAGTGAAGTCAGCAAAAAGGAATCAAAATTCAACTCAAAGCCCTCAAAATATGTTTGCTACCAAAGAAAACAGGTCTCCAATTCAGTCAGCTTCACAAACAACACATCAAAATAGGCTTGATGTTCAAGCTTTTTGGATGGGAGCAGTTTGGTACATGGAGGCAGTTTAGTTTGTTATGGTATTGTCTGAAGTAGCGACTGTATGCAAAGCAGGTCAGTCAAGCAGCATGTATCACTTTAGCTGCTGTGAGTGAGGAATCTCGTGCTGCACATTTTAAAACGTTACTGGCAACTGGCGGATCCGTGAAGCTGATCACGCTGATGGATTCTCTTTTATTATCTTACGTTTCCTTTTTGCATATGCTGAGGCTAGGCTAGGGGGGGACCTGGAAAAGTCGGGGTGCCTGGACGATAGACAGCATGGATTTGTGTCAGGGAAATCATGTCAGATAAACCTTGTGGAGTTCTATGACTGGGTGACGAGAGCCTTGGACCTAGGTAGACCGGTGGACGTCCTCTATCTTGACTTCAGCAAGGCGTTTGACTCGGTTTCTCATGGGGGCCTGTTGAATAAGCTGGGAGAAATGGGTGTGGGGAACCAGATGATCAGATGGATAGGCAATTGGCTCCAGGCCCGGACCCAGAGGGTTGTGGTTGATGGGATAGTCTCATCCCCAAGGAGGGTCATTAGTGGGGTCCCACAGGGATCAGTCCTTGGGCCCCTCCTGTTCAATGTCTATGTCTCTGACATAAGGAAGGGTATCAGGAATGAGATGAGTCTCTTTGCGGATGACTCAAAACTGGGGGTGGTGGTGGATGGGGAGGAGGGTGGCCCTACAAGGGGACCTGGAGGCTCTGGAAAGGTGGTCTAGAAAGCAGAAGCTGAGGGGTTTAATGCAGGGAAATGCAGGGTACTGCATCTGGGAGACAGAAACCGGCCAAGAGTACACCCTGGGGGAGAATGCTTCAAGTCCCAGTGGCTGAGAGGGACCTGGGGTGGTGGTGCATGTCAAGATGAACAACTCTGAGACTTTTAGAGGGCAGCGGCCAAGGCCAACAGGATGCTGGGATGCATCGCTAGGAGGATCACCTCCAGAAGGAGGAAGTGATACTCTCCTGTATAACTGCTTGGTGAGAGGTCATATTCTCAGAGTATTGCGCGGCAGTTTGGGACGCCACACTTAAAGAGGGACATTGAACTCCTGGAGAGGGTCCAGAGGAAGGCAACCAAAATGATCTGGGGCTTGGGGGACAGGATCTATGAGGAGAGGCTCGAAGAGCTAAATATGTACACATTGGAAGAAAGAAGGGACCGGGGGGACATGATAGAGGTCTTCAAGTACATGAAGGGATTAAATAGGGGAGAAGCAGTCAAGGTGCTCTGAAGGAAGGGGGCAACTAGAGGGCATGGGTGGAAGCTGGAGTTTGGAGGAGATTCAGGAGAGAAAGGAGGAGGTGCTACTTCACTGAGAGGGTGGTGGAGCCATGGAATGTGCTGCCCAAGGGGCTGGTGGAGGCAGATACGGTGGAGGGGTTCAAGAGGGGGTGGGACAGGTACAGGGGAAGGGTTCTGGACGCAAAGTGCTGTGCAGTGGGAATATCCAGGACTGGGAAGGGAGAAGCCAAAGAGGACGAGGGGGGCAGCAAGGTCAGCTCCCAGGGTGGGGGCTGACCAAATGAGCAGACACGAAAGACAGTTAGGCCTATTCTGCTGGCATTTTAGTATGTTAGTATTAATAGAAAAGCCTTTATTTTAGATTGTTAAAGCTGAAATTTGAAAGTAAGGTGGGGCTCCCAACTCAGTCAGTCTTCAGTTAGAGAAGAAGGGGGAAGAGGCTTCTAGCTGTATGCTGGGAGAGCAAGGAGACTTGAAAGATTTTCTTAGTTGGTAGTGCTTGGAGGTGCAGTGAGGGGCAGACACTGGGCTGATAAACTCTTGTGAGAGTCGGGTGTAGGCCCTAATCCCACCCTCCCCACCCTTCCCTCCCCAGAGCTCGGCTCCTTTATAGGGGAACACCTACCCTGCATCTGGAGGAAAAGGCTTCAGGTGCAGCTCATGTAGTTCTAGCTACTGAGGGTTGGGTTTATGGGCTGCGAGAGAGGAGCTTAGGGAGTTGTACACTTCCCCTATAAGTTTACTGTGTAGTACTGCAGCTAGTAACAGGGGTACCTGTTTACTGTGGGATTGTATCTAGGATTAGTGGGTGACCTTAGGGGGTTGGGGTGAATCTTGGACTAGGGGGAAACATGGTGGTTTACCCAAAGAATCCTACTTGGAGGAGATGGGACCACACGTCATTAGGGCCGGCATCTTTGGAAGCAGGCAAGTATCTTGGGACTCTCACAGAGGGGGGCCAAAAGGAGGACATTCTCAGGGAAGTAGGCAGATGGCTGGGGCTGGACAGAAGGAAGCAAGTGGGAGAGGTGGATCGGACCTTAAGCTCAGTAACCGCTTTAATTCTCTTTTTCTGCTTGAGGATGAGAGTGGTGATGTAGCCACGACAGGGGCAGTCAGAGATGGAAAGAGAGTGGGGGAGCAGGAGGCAGGGGCCGAATAGCAGGAAGAGGGGGGACTTGGAATGCGGGAAAATGGGGGTAGTGGTGGATCAGAGCAGCAGAAGGAGGTGGTAGAGGGAGGAAAGCGCAAGGAGAAGGACCAGTTGGGAGGAAAGAGCAAGGAGAGGGACCAGAAGTACAGGGAGAATACAGTAAAGGCAGCTGAAAGTTTATGCCAGGGGAGCATGTCAGGCAAGGAGGGGCTGAATGGAGATGAGAAGGAAGGGAGGACGAGCCAGGCCAATTTAGCAGATGGGGGGAGGAGGACCAGTTGCGAGCAGTGACAGTGGGGATAGCGGGGTACAAAAGGATACTAAGGAGGAGAAGAGGCATAGGATCAGAGGGGAGGGGTGGCCAGGGTAAATGAGGGGCGCAGGGGCACCTAGATAGGGGGAGGAGCAAGGAGCCGGATGGGTGAAGGGGCCAGTAGAAAGGATGAGGGACATGGAAGGGGGGGGGGAAATGGAGGAAAAGGGGTGGTCAGAGTGCTCCTGTTGGGTGATTCCATGATCAGGAGTATCAAATGGGATATGGAGGAAGAAGCCTGGCCAGTTCAAACAAAAAGCTTCCCTGGATTAACGGTGCACAGGGCCAAGCACGAGGTATATCAGCTGGCAAAGGATTGCGGGGGTTCCCGGACATACTGGTCCACCTGGGTACAAATGACAGTGAGGGAATTCGTGAGCTAGAGATACAGGCAAGGTTTAGGGAGCTTGCCAGGGTCCGTCATGACATAGGATGCACGATTTCCTTCTCGAAAATCCTGCAGGTGCCAAGGGCTAGTGGGGAACACAAAAGGAAGATTAGGAAGATAAACCAGTGGCTCAGGGAGCGGTGTGCGGCCAGAGGGTATGGGTTGATGGGGGATTGGGGAGAAACCTGGGAGGATAAGGAGCTGTATGCTAGAGATAGGCTCCATCTCAATTTGGAAAGGAGAGGAATCCTTAAGTTGAAAATAGAGGGGTTCATTGGTGAAAAGTGGGGTTTAAACTTGTGAAGGGGGAGGGATGGGAGAAAAGACTGTCGAGGGGGGTTCAATAAAGGAGGCACTCTGTCTCCACCCCCCTGGAGAGCTGGACGAATGCGGGAAAAGGCCAACTGGTAAAGTGCAGACCAGGGGAAAACGTAATCCCCATGGGAACACGAGTAGGGGAAATGGAAGTATAGGGAAAGGGTGGAAGGTAGTCCTGCTAAATGGCAGGAGCTTGGGCAATAAAATGCCTGAGCTCCAGGCAATGCTAACTGAGGGAGCAGTGGATGTGGCAGCGGTCACTGAGACCTGGGCCACTGCAGGACACGACTGGAACCTGAACCTGGAGAGTTACACTATGTTCAGGAAGGACGGGGGCGGGAGGGAAGGAGAGGAGCAGCAGCAATATTATTCAAAAACTGCATTGGCATGGGGGGGTAGAGGAGGTGGAGGGAACCATGAAGGCGATTTAGGTCACCTTGATAACAAGGGGGGAGCAAGAGAGTAAAAATAGGAGTGGTGTATAGACCCCCTGCACTTGCGGAGGAGCTGGAGGAGAGTCTGGCGGCAGATGTTGGGAGACACTGCAGATTGGGCAGGGGAAGGGTGGTGGTGTTGGGGGACTTAAACATGCCAGGAACAGACTGGGAGACTATAACATCCTCGGTGGCCAGGGAACAGAGGTTGTTGGATGTCTTTCAAGATGCGTTCCTAACTCAGCAGGTGGGGGAACCGACCAGGGAGGTGCGGGTACTGGATGTGGTTCTGGCAGACAGTGACCAGATTGGGTGCCTGGAGATAAGGGACCCGTTGGCGGGGAGTGACCATGCCACGGTCTGGTTCTGCCTGGACCTAGGAGGGGTAGAATGCTGCACAAAGATGGAGATAACGGACTTCAAGGGGGTGGATTTTAAGGAACTGGGAAGGGTCCTTAAGGAGCATTTGGATGTGACTGGGTCAGACATGGACGCTGACAGTAGGTGGGAAATCATCAGGAGAGAGGTGCAGGATGCTACCAGCACCTGTAAAAGAATAAGAAGAAAATGCGGTAGAGCCGAAAACCCTGCCTAGTGGACCAGGGAGGTCCAGGAGGTAGTGTGGGGAAGAGGCAGCCTATAGGCAATTCAAGTGCTCAAGGAGTGAAAGGATCGGGGGAGTACGAGCTGCTACAGAAGGGCCACTAGGGTGGTGAGGGCAGCTAAGGCAAGGAAGTAGCAGAACCTGGCCAGGGAAATTACGAGAGGGAACAAGGGGTTCTTTAGATACACTGGGGAAAAACTAAGGGTGAAGAGGCAGATTAGCAGGATTAAAACAGAGAAGAGATGGGCACAAGACCCGGGGGAGCAGGCTGAGGTACTAAATGAGTACTTCACCTCAGTTTTCACCAAGGAAAATGGGGGTGCTGCATCATACACGGGAGGAGACAGTGATACTGAGGAGGGGACCCTTACCGATCGGCGGGTCTGGGAGAGGGGGAGGCATCACTGGCGGGGGAGGCTAAGCAGGAGAGAGGTAGCAGAGGTGGAAATCACATCAGAAAGAGTGAGGGATGCCCTCAGGTCCCCTAAGTCGGAGAAAGCACCGGGGCCGGATAAATTACATCCCAGAGTGCTGAAGGAACTTGTGGATGTCCTGGCGAAACCCCTGGCGGAGCTTTTCACCATCTCTCTGAGGACAGGGTGGGTGCCCCAGGACTGGAAGGTGGCACATATAGTGCCTAAGCACAAGGGGGGGGAATCAAGGGAGGTGGTAGGGAACTACAGGCCAATCAGCCTGACATCGGTGGTGGGCAAGGTGATGGAGGGCATTGTCAAGGAGAGGCTGGGAGGGACCTGGAAAAGTCAGGGTGCCTGGACGACAGACAGCATGGATTTGTCCCCGGGAAATCATGTCAGAAAAACCTGGTGGAGTTCTATGACTGGGTGACGAGTGCCTTGGACCTGGGTAAACCAGTGGACGTCCTCTTTCTAGACCTCAGCAAGGCATTGGACTCTGTTCCTCACGAGGGCCTGTTGGATAAGCTGGGAGAAATGGGGGTGGGGAACCAGATGGATAGGCAATTGGCTCCAGGACCGGACCCAGAGGGTCATAGTTACTAACATACCAAAATGCCAGCAGAATAGGCCCAACGGTCTTTCGAGTCTGCTCGATTGGTCAGCCCCCACCCTGGGTGCTGACCTTGCTGCCCCCCTCGCCTTCTCTGGCTTCTCCCTTCCCAGTTCCGGATATTCTTGCTGCATTGGATTTTGCTTCCAGAACCCTTCCCCTGTACCTGTCCCAGCCCCTCTTAAACCCCTCCACCGTCTCCAACTCCACCAGCCCCCTAGGCAGTGCATTCCATGGCTCCACCACCCTCTCAGTGAAGTAGCACCTCCTCCTTTCTCCCCTGAATCTTCCCCCCTCCAGCTTCCACCCATGCCCTCTAGTAGCCCCTCCTCCCTTCCTTCCAGAGCACCCTGACTGTTCCCCCTATTTACCCTCTTCATGTACTGAAGACCTCTATCATGTTCCCTGGTCCCTTCTCTCTTCCAATGTGTACATATTTAGCTCTTCGAGCCTCTCTCCTCATAGGTCCTGTCCCCAAGCCCCAAATCATTTTGGTTGCCCCCTCTGGACCCTCTCTAGGAGTCTAATGTCCCTCTTTAAGTGTGGCCTCCAAAACTGCATGCAGTACTCAAGGTGTGGCCTCACCAAGCAGTTATACAGAGGGAGCATCACTTCCCTCCTTCTGGAGGTGATCCTCCTAGCGATGTATCCCAGCATCCTGTTGGCCTTGGTTGCTGCCCTCCTACAAGTCTCTGAATTGTTCATTTTGACATCCACCACCACCCCCAGGTCCCTCTCAGCCATTGAGACTTGTAGCATTTCTCCCCCCAGGGTGTACACTTGACCCGGGTTTCTGGCCCCCAGGTGGAGCACCTTGCATTTCCCTGCATTGAACCTCAGCTTCCACTTTCTAGAACCATCTTTCCAGAGCCTCCAGGTCCTCCTGTAGGGCCACCCTCCCTCCTCCCCATCACCACCACCCCCAGTTTTGAGTCATCCATAGGAGACTCATCTCACTCCTGATTCCTGTCCTTATGTCAGAGGCGTGGCGTTGAACAGGAGGCCAGGACTGATCCCTGTGGGACCCCACTAATGACCCTCTTTGGGGATGAGACTATCAAACCAACTACGACCCTCTGGGTCCGGTCCTGGAGCCAGTTGTGGAGATATGACCATTGTTTTATTGCTGGCATAAGAGCAGTCCCTAAACCAACAGCCTCAGCAAAGTTCTCTACCAAAAGATCAAAACGGAATTTTGACCCGCTTGCATATATCAATGACCTGAAAGCCTCCCTGCTTTGGCAGACGTTTTATTTAGCCAAATCAGTAGAAACAGCATATGCCATTTTCCACGAAATTGTATCCAGCGCCCTTAACACCCATGCACCCTTAGTCAAAACCCGCAAAAAGACTAGAAAGTGTCATTGGTTTACAGCAGACATTAAGGCACCACTATTAAAAAGAGACAAGCTCTGGAAGCTAGCACGCAAATCCCATGAAGCCGAAGACTGGCATCTTTTCAGAACAGCCAGAAACCACTGTACAAAGCTAATTTGGGAAACCAAGTCCAACTTCTATCGCTCTGAACTAGACACTGCCTCCAACTGCCCTACCAAGTTCTGGTCCACAATAAAAGAACTTTCTGGTAATACCACAGGAAACACTTTCCCCTCAAAAATTATTTTTGATAATGCAACTATCAACAACAATAAAGAAATACTACAAGCCTTTGACAATCACTTTGCTACTGCAGGACTAGCTTTTGATAACTCACCTGCATGTAACCTACACTCCCAGCTTACCACGCAACCTTCAGAATCTAGTCCCTCAGATGCGGTCTTTTCATTCTCTCCTGCCTCAGTAAAAGAGGTCGAAGATCTCCTCCTCCAGTTGGACACCAGAAAAAGTGCTGGTGCTGACACCTTCGATCCATACTACCTAAAGATTGCCTATCATGTCTTGGCTTTACCTATTACGTATCTATTTAACTTGTCCCTTTCTCAAGAGACCCTCCCAAACTGTGAAGGCCGCACATACAGTATTCTGTTGTTTAAATCTGGAGACCCTGTGATCTAAACAACTACAGGCCCATCTCCCTTCTCCTGGTACTATCAAAACTTCTGGAAAAAATCGTGAATGCCCAGCTGAAATCTTTCATAGATGATACTAACCTGCTAAACCCAATGCAATCTGGTTTCAGAACTGAACATAGTACAATCACGGCCCTGGTCAAGGTGACAAATGACTGGCAGCGCGAGCTAGAGAACAAAAAATTTGTCTGTGCCATTTTTCTAGACCTATGTAAGGCCTTCGACACTGTCGACCACAGCCTCCTTCTTTCTTCATTAAAAGCTATTGGTCTAGATTCTACCTCCTTGCGTTGGTTCTACAACTACCTTTCTGATAGGCACCAACAGGTCAAGGACGAAGGTAAACTCTCCCCCTCAAATCTGTTAAAAAGAGGCATCCCGCAGGGATCCATCCTGGGGCCACTCCTCTTTGCCATCTATATCAACAATATAGACTCAAGCATCAATGAGGCGAAAATTCATCTGTTCGCAGATGATACAGTGATCTACCTAAGCCGTACAACTCCTGAAACTGCCTGTAGCGACCTGCAAGCTGACTTCAACATACTTCAATACCAGCTCCTTAGTAAAAGATTGCTACTTAACACCAGAAAGACAAAGGCGATGCTACTTTCACCTATTAACCATGCAGCCTACCCTGCTCTACCCCCCACTACCACCCTCCTAGGAGAAACCCTGGAATTTGTGCCAAAATTCAAATACCTGGGGGTCTGGCTAGACTTCAAAGTCTCCTTTGCAGACCACCTGGAGGATTTGTTAAAAAAACTGAGGCAGAGACTAGGTCTCTTCTTCAGGTTAAACTGCCTACTAACTACAGAGGCCAAGAGACAGCTAGTTCATTCTACGTTCCTTTCCCTAATTAATTACGCCGACTTTATATACAGCCAATGTGCTACTTCATACCTCAGTAAACTGGACATACTTTACCACAGAGCCCCGCTTCATCACTGGTCTCCCGTTCTCCACTCATCGCTGCTCTTTATATGCGGCCGTAGGTTGGACCTCCCTACACTACAGACGAAATAAAAATGCGGCTCCCAGGACATACAGAGCTATCACTGGCACTGTTGATTGCCTGACTCTCAGTATGCCTGGAACCTATGCCCTAAGAAGCTGTTCACAGATTTCTCTGAAACTGCCCAACGCCCCAACGCATTCTGGGAGAGCTGCCATAGGATTCGTTCTACCGTCACTCTGGAATGTGCTACAGAAATCACTGAAACTGAGGACTCCTGTTAGTATTACTGTGTTTAAGACCTTTTACTCAAAATACATTACAGAAGCCTGCAACTGCTTCCAACGATCCTAGCTCTGGAATGTGCTACAGAAATCACTGAAACGGAGGACTCCTGTTAGTATTTCTGTGTTTAAGACCTTTTAC
Source organism: Neoceratodus forsteri (assembly GCA_016271365.2). Lineage (NCBI taxonomy): Eukaryota > Metazoa > Chordata > Ceratodontiformes > Ceratodontidae > Neoceratodus > Neoceratodus forsteri. Next base: position 780,137,244 of record CM057454.1, read on the forward strand.
TCAAAACACATTACAGAAGCCTGCAACTGCTTCCAATGATCCTAGCTTACTTACACCCCCCTTCCACATCCTCCCTGCTTTTCCCATCCTGCTTCCTTCTTATATCAGTGCATAACTTGTCCCCAGCCACCTACTCATCTACCGCCTAAATCTCACCCTCCCTCACCCACCTATTCCTTGTATACCCACAGCATCTCATTCCTTTGCTCCTAGTATTATCCCAGTTCCAGACCCTTCCGGCTGCCCACTTCTCCCACACATGCCCCCTTGATAAGCCTGGGTCTTTTACACTAACTATGCATGTCTCTTTGCTTGTAGCATCCACTTCAACTAATCTCTTGCTGGACTATAATGCCTCTACCTTACAGGAATACTAAACCATGTATGTTGTTTTATCTTGTATAAATTTTTACTGACTTGCCACTCTATTGTTATGTATACCCTTACTGACTGTCTTTACCTGAACCCAAATGTATTTTACTTATCCTGTCTATTGCAGGCCTACCTGTACTGTTGTACTCTTGCATCCACTCTCTATTTGTCTGTATATAAATGCATTGTTACTTGACTTGTGTAATGCAGGTCCACCTTGTAAATGAGCTTGCTCAATGGTGTTCGCCTGAATAAATAAAGATTTTGATTGATTGACTGATTGATTGATAAGAGACTCAGAGTATGAGGTTTGGGTGAGAGGACCTCAAAGCTGAGTGGTTCTGGCTGACCAAGCCTCACAAAAGAAATCTCATATTAAAATAGACACCCAGTGGAGGCCCTATTAACTTGAGTTAGTCACCCAGCTTCAGTCTGAGGGTTTTCCCTCCATTTTCGACCTGGGCCCACAGACATGTATTGACATTATGCACATGCTATGCCTCTGCAGAGATACCCCTGGCAACTGGTCCATTCCTGTTTCCATAGTCCCACTGCGCTACAACCCAGATTTCTCCAGGTGACAGTCAGCCAATGGGATGCACATTCTCCCTCCCTCCCCAAGCAAGCAGAGCCATCCAAGGACACAATCCCCATCGGCTAGCCCTAAGCGCGACTCAAGTCTGTTCTCGAACACTGGCATAGCAGGCAGTAGTGCTACCACAATGCTACTGGGCCCAGCCCATGCCATGCACCATTTAGGCGTTAAACTGACAACCCACCTAGAAAGGATGCATGATTTTAATGTTGTCCCAATGCTACAAAGCCCAAATTAAAATGTGATGGTGAAAGAGGATTCATTTATCAATTTGGGGTAAAGCAGAAGTCATCACATGGTGTTCTACCAAAAATTATGCATCTTTTATAAGCAGTTTAATCCCATCCCAGAAAAGGAGTTTACATGTATTAAAAAACTGATAATAGTGTAGTGTCTATCCAGGGCCCTCGAAGTCGACGTCTCCAAGTCTCCGAGGGACTGGCCTGGGTGCTGAAGTATGTGCCACACTGGGAACACATGGGAACCATGCCTACACAGACAAGTTGTCAGGTCCAAGGCTGGACAGAGACAAACGAGGCAAACACAAAAAGCCGCACTCTGGCACCAGAGTCAACAATGAGGCAAAGTGCAAGTAAAAAAAAAAAGTTATAACACTACCCGGCTGTAATTATCCGTTACAAAGGGGTGGTTGTAATCACTCCCTAGCACAAAATCTCACATTGTGAGCAGCACAATCGCTTGTCACACAACTGCCACAGCAATTAAAAATGTTCATTAGTTAATCAGGGGAAAAAACAAAACAAAAAAAAAACCCTGAGACCTGGGTGGTTGAGTATAAGCCAGAACTGTACACAAACTCAGTGCGGGATGCTTTTAGAAACTCCTCGAGCTTAGCACTCAAGGTTTACGTAGCATCCTAAACCTCAGGCTTGTGTGTGTGTAAAATTCTGCTTACACACCCACCCATGTACTATTCTCTACTGAATACCAAAAAGGTATGCTCAGAAAACACTGTACATAGAATCGAGTTTGGTAATTAAAACTTTTTTACTTGTGGCTAATACTCACATTTTGCCTCATTATTATTGTTGACTGAGTCTGGAGTGCGCCTTTTTTTGTGCTACACTGGGTACTTTGGTCTAACAGTGATGCAGTACCACTAGCTGGTGTAGTATTAAGGCAGTAGCTGGATGCTGACATACTGTACATGGCTATCACTCCCTAGGGCATAAACATTACTCTGGCCCACACACTCCCTCCATGAAACATCAACAACCTCTAAAAAGGAAATGCACTGCAAAACAAATAATTTATTTAAGGGGGGGGGGGGCAGAACAACCTAGGGGACAACAGAGAAAATGGAAGCAATGGGTTGGCAGTCATATCCCCAATTGCACACACACCCCGCAATCTACAATCCTCAAAGCAGGTGCACCCAGCTTTAATCCTCCAAAGGCCTTGGAGCTTTGTGCTTCAACTCCAACAGATGACTTAACCTAACATAGGTTTTTTTTTTGTTTGTTTGTTTTCTGCATTTAAAAAGCTGTTCAATGACAGAAGTCCATTGATTTGTATTGACAATGATAGCCTTTGGCCAGCACTGTAAACACATTTTATGCCTAGCAGTTGTCCATCTGCACCCTCTGTACTTACCCCACACCAAGCAATCCTTGACAACCAGTGGCACAACCTCACCCTGATCATGCCAAACATCTCAGTGGCACCCTCCTCCCTCACTCTGCCACAAGCAAGTAGACCCTAGCATCCAGTGCCCCCCCTCACTTAACCGGCCACAAGCCATACTGTCCTGGATGTCTGCTGGCATTTCCCCTCTCACCCTGTCCCAAGCCATACTGTCCTGGATGTCTGTTGGTACTTACCCTCTCACCCTGTCCCAAGCCAAACTGTCCTGGATGTTTGTCGCCACTTCCCCTCACCCTGTCCCGAGCCAAACTGCCCTGGATGTCTGTTGGCACTTCCCCACTCACCAAGTCCCAAGCCATACTGTCCTGGATGTTTGTCGGCACTTCCCCTCACCTTGTCCCGAGCCAAACTGTCCTGGATGTCTGCTGGCACTTCACCTCACCCTGTCCTAAGCCAAACTCTCCTGGATATCCACTGGCCCTTCCCCTCTCACTCTGTCCCAAGCCAAACGAACCTGGATGTCTGTTGGCACTTCCCCTTACCCTGTCCCAAGCCAAACCGCCCTGGATGTCTGTTGGCACTTCCCCCTCACCCTGTCCCAAGCCAAACTGTCCTGGATGTCTGTTGGCACTTCCCCTCATCCCATCCCAAACCAAACTGTCCTGGATGTCTGTTGGCAATTCCCCACCCTGTCCCAAGCCAATGGTCTTAAGACTGTTACCACAGCTTTCAAACTTCTGCCTTCATTTTTACTCTCCACAGCTCAACTATGTTCGCCTCAACAAAGTACTGCAGTCGGGATTCACTTTCTGCAGACAGAATTCTAAGAAAGTGTGTTGAAGTTATCTCCTTTGTTGCTGTTGTTGAACAATCAGGGAGAACAGCACAAGAGGAGGTGAAGTCCAGAAATCTGAAAAGCAATCCCTTGCTGAACAGAAGTGTTTTCCTGCTCTGCAGGAATCAATCTATCAGCTAAGACAGGATGAAACAGACTGATGAAAGCTGGGAAGGGCATGTCCTAAGACTTCTCTCAGAGTGTGTCATCCTGTCCCAGCTGGCAGGGAGGACAGCCCATTAACTAGTACTGCCAATAGAAGTTGACATACTTACATTTTTCAGTTTCTGCTTTTTGTAGTTGTGACTTTTTACTGGTCGTAAATAAGTTCAGTATTTGCAAATCACATTTTGCATTTCCTGATTACAAGACAATTAGAACGCTTTTAATTTCTAAGTATTTATATCCAAAACAAAATCAGTAAACATACAACCTGTCTGTCTGTCTGAAGGCCTTAAAAGTTTCAAGCTTCAATTCCTATTATTTTGAGTTTTCATGAGCAAAAGTCTTACAGCACATAATGACAGTTCAAATAACTACTTTTTTGACTGTTCACAGCTGTGCATTACATTTTCTAGTTTCTGCTTTTGAAGTTGTGACTACATTTTTACTGGTTCGTTCATGCTGTTTTTCTCCAGTGCAGGCTGTGACTGTGTTCCTCCCTCCCAAAACACCCAGCTCCTCAGGGACTTACCTGCAATGCTGGCGTGTTCCTCCATGATTTGCCCACCCCACCCACCACTCCCGTGACTGCTGGCAGGTCCCTCAAACCAGATGAGAGAACGGTTCCAACAGTCAACCAGGAGGCGCCCTGCCACAGTGCAGGTCCTGCAGGAGCAGGGTCCATCTTGTTCGCGTGACCAAGGTTTTCCTTCCCACTGTTATGTGAGATGACAACTCAGTGGCATCATAAGCTTGCGCTGCGTGTGGAGCATGATGCAGTCGACGTCCCTTCCGCAGCTGGGCCGTCTCATGCACCTACCACCTGTGGTCATCCAGGTGACAGTATAGCACCACGACCAGCCCCCTTTCTGGAAAAGAGGGTCCTCTGGAGCTTGATCCACCTCAAAAGTTGGACCTCGATGCCCCAGCCAGGCTCATTCCCGAACCCTGGTCACCGGCATCAAGAGCAGCAGCGCTACTGCTGGATAAAGTAATTACGATAATTTGGATCACACTTCGCACACTCCAATTACAAAACAAGTATTTGCACTTTCTGATTGGAAAACAATTCAATTCAAATTATCTAGATCCAAAAAGAGAACCCTAAAAGTATTAAATTTAATTTTATATCATTTTCAGGTTTTCATGAGAGAAAAAAAAAAAAAGTGCCAAAAAAATAAAAAACTGTTCCCAGTTCAATTAATCTACACTACAGTTTTGACGGTTTACAGCTGTGCAGCTGCATTTTCAATTTCTGCTTTCGCAGCTTCTAACACATTTTCAACTGGTGCATGAAAACTTCTTATGGAAGTCACAAAAATACACAGTATGTGCGGCCATCATTATTTAACATAAATATAATGTTGCTACTTTTACTGTTTTTATTCCCCAATCACCATCTTACGGATAGGATCTACAGAAGAATCAACTGAAAAAGATAAAGAACCTCTGTGTGCAAGCACTGAGGCAATGGTTACCCCAAAGGGCATGTTCCCCTTTTTTTTTTTTTAATTTTTGAAGCGCAAAAAATTTATTTTTTTATTTACGGTTGGTAACTTAAAAACAACTGCAACAAAGCTGACCAAACTTTTGCAGGTTCTCAGATCCTAATGCCACAAGGGGTGTGCACGCCAGTTGTCAGGTTTCTAGGTCCAAGGATAGGTGTGTTCCAATTTAGTGAAACTGGGCTTTTAACATTAAGTGCCTATGCAACCCTAACTATAGCAGTGCACAGCAAGCCTTTATAGTGATGTATATAAATAATGCCGAGTTCACATTATATAATAAACAAACAAGCATGTTAAACAAACGTGCTAATGATATACAAACCTCTGTGTTGGTTACCTTTAATTGCAACTAGTTCTCCAGAGTCAAGACTTCTTCCCAAGAGAACAGACCCATAGGTCCCATCTCCAAGCTGTTTAATAATGCTATACCTATTCATGACGCTGAACTGTTAAGAATCCAGACATAATTTAACATGCTAGATTCTCTTCACTTCAGCTGAAAAGTGAGTGTGTTGTGCACAGTGTAACCAGGTTTTCCTGTGGCAGCAGTGATGAATAATGCACAGGATGGCATACAGTTCGACAGGACACATATTTTCAAGGGCCCCTTTTTCCTGCAGATCAATCAAGAAGAAAAATAAAATTAAGAAAAGAAATGAAATGAACATTATAAATCATCAGCACTCATATGTGTAAGGGCCTTTTCTGTTTTGTTTTATACTGTTTATTGTCTCCAGTCTTCCATCTTTTATCCAGCAACATCCACTGGCTAATGGGGAAACATTCCTCACCTGATCAGGCTGGCATTCCTAGACCTCCACAACTCTAGAAAGACAACTGGATTTAGGAAAAAGTTTTGTCCCTTGAGTTGTGGACAAGTTTGGCAGATTTTTTTTAACTTAATTTTAATTCATTTTTAACCAAAAAAAAAAAAAAATGAGCATATAAAGCTGTATACTCTTGGTTAGGAGCGTGGAACGAGGGCTACACAAATATTACAGCATGGGAAATATTATCCCCTCGCCCACTGTTATTAACACCGAGTTGGTTTCTAGTTTCCTGGACCCTGGCCTTGGATAGCCATGAATGACCTTGCCTGTTTTTATTTATATTTTATTTATTTTTAGAAAAACATGCCATACAGCACAAGTCATGGCTAGTGCAATTACATTAGCAATCAATTTATTTATTTACCTTTTGTTAACCAAGTAAGTACACTAGACAAGACATTTGCCTATTTTCAGGTACAACCGAGAGTACAAGAAATATGAGTTCAATGCAGAGGACAACATGATACAAGTCAGGCAGTTACAGAGAGTCAGGGAAACATAACATATTCAGTAAGTATGTGCAGTTAAAATGGACAGAAAATATACATAGAGTCACCAAGGCTATGACCAGTGCATTATATACAATGTTGTATAATTCAGGACCCAAAAAAAGTAGAGCGCCACAGTCAAAGCAATGCCTGAAACAGAGAGTGGAAACATTACAGACAGGGCCAAACCCAAGCAGGCAGGTTACCTCAGCAGGACCTGCACCAGAGTTCAGAAAGTGGTACATGCGAGTCCAGTGCTGGGGGCCAGGAGTACTTGTGGAGGTGTGAGACAACCACATGCTGAAGAGAGCTTCAGGTGATTCCACAGGGAGCTTCAAGGCATGCGTGGAGGGGAGGAGCAGACCTGGATGGAAAGAGTTCCATAACTGGGGCATGAGGCGAAATCTCTGTCTCCCATTTGAGTGCGAGTGGCAGGAGCCTTAAGAACAGCAGGGCCCAGAGACCTGAGGGAGTAGGAAGAGGAGGCAACTGGAACGAGGAGCTCTACCAGTCCGGGTTGGGGTGCCAGTGCTAAGAACCTTGACCGTGAAACAGTCCAAGACAAAATTTAAGTAATTGGGCAGGGAGAGCCAGTTCAGTTTGCTATACAGGTCACAGTGGTGGGTGAGACAAGGGGCAGCAAGAGCAAAATGGCAAATGTTGTTGTAGGCTATGGTCCACCTAGAAAGGTGGGCTTTGGAGGTACGAGCAAACAGGAAGAGCCCATAGCAGAAAGAAGGGAGAAACACATCTCTGGCCAGTGAAAGACAATCAGCAGAAGTGAAATTGTTCTTCGCTCTGTAAGCCAGATCCAGTTTGCAGTTAATAGTTCGCACACATTTTGGATATGGTGTCAAAGTTCAAGCTGACGGTCAAGTGTCACTCCAAGGTATTTGACTGAGTCAGTGATTAGGACAGGTGCACAATCCAGACCAGTGATACACAGAGGGAAGGGGAGGGGAGGCCTTTAACTTGGCCAGAGACCCAAAGAGCATGGCCTGGTTTTTTTTTTTTTTTTTTAAAGGTTGAGGACCAGCCTGTGAGTCATTATCCAGGATTGGATACTCCTGAAATCCTCACTCAGTTGGTGGTTAATGACCCCAATGTCCCTGGAATGAGTGAGGATGACCAGGTCATCAGCATACAGGATGGACCTACAGTAGGAGAAGGTAGAAGGAAGATTGTTGACAAAGATGGAGAAGAGCAGGGGCCCAAGGACCAACTCGGGGACTCCTGAGGACACGGAGTTGCATCCGAGAGCACCTACTGTACTTGGTAAGTTGCTGTCTGCCCTGCAGGTAACTGGAGAACCATCTGAGCACAGGAGGGGACAGACCAAAGGACCCGAGTTGAGAGCAAAGTAGGACATGGTCAACTAGGTCGAAGGCCTTGGATAGGTCTATAAAGATGGCACCTGAGAGTTTACCCTGGTCCATAGCTGCCCTGATCCCTGAAGGGACAGTGACAAGGGCAGAGGATGTACTGTGCCCTTTACAAAAGTCATGCTGCACGCAGGAGATGGCAGCTCATGAGACTGAATATACTCCGTGAGTTGCCCAGCCACAACTTTCTTAAGAAGTTTACTGAGAGCAGACAAAATGGCTATTGGTCAGTAGGTGTCAAGAATCGTAGGGTTGCCCTGTTTGAGAACAGGACAACCCTCGCCACCTTCCATAGGTCAGGATAACTCCAGAAGCTAAGGACAAGTTGAAGATATAGGCCACCGGGAGGCAACATAAGAGGCACCAAGACAGAGGAGCTTGGGTTCCGTGCCATGATGGCCAGCACTGGAAAAAGGGGAGAGACCAGAGAGGAATCCCTGCATCTCTTGTTCGTCACAGCCTTCAAGTAAAATAACGGGCTGGAGATAGGAGCCGGTTGAGGAGCAGGGACCTGGACATGACTATCAAACCCACTAGAGGTGAACAGGGAGGTGAAGGTGCATAGGTCAGAGAAAAGTGAATTAAATGCATTGGCAATGGTTAGTGGATTGTTACAGCTAGAACCATCGATGAGCAAGTCAGAGGCCTCACAACTGGAGAAACCACTTACTATGTTTTTAATGTTCCTCCAGAAATTCCTAGAGTCCTTAGCAGAAATCAGCAAGGCAGTTTTACAGAATTCACTTTTTGCAGCCCTGATTGCTTTTTTGCACTCATTTCTGAGCCTCCTATACATTGCTGAAATATGGCCTGGTCCATCGTAACCTTGAAGTTGGCCCAGCACTTGTCTCTAGTCCTCATGAGGGCAAGGAGGCTCCCATGCAACCACTTAGTAGCAGACCCCCTTACCCTCCATCTAATGAGAGGGGTATGTTTATTCTGTAGCACCCCGAAGGTGCTGAGGAAATGACTGACTGCAGTGGAGGAGTCCTGGGCATTCCACACTGCAGACCAGTCAGTAAGCCGTAGATTGTTATGGAATGACCCCAGGTCAACCTGGTGAAGTCCCTAACTTGGATGATTTTATGAGGAATTTTCAGGAGGAGATCTTCCATCACGCAATACACAGGGAATGGTCGGAGCTAGAGTCAGGACGGGAACTAGAAGAGCTAATCCTCTCTGGCCTATTGGACAGGACCCAGTCCAGGAGGGAGCTAGTACCACCAGCAGAAGACCACCTAGTGGGTTCCTTAATGAGTTAAGACAATGAGAGGCCAGCAAGCAAAGGCTCATACAGCTTAGTATTTCCTCCAAGCCAGTTTCAGTTAAGATCTCCCAGGATCATTAGCTCGCTATTCCCAGTCTATGAAACAACAGTATCAAGGAGGTAGGATAACCCCGATATACCACCCATGGGGGGATTGTAAGCACAAATAATGTGTAGCTTTTTGGTGTTCCCGAGTAACAGAACTGTGTGCAGCAGTTCACAGGAAGACTGCAAAGGCTGTTGGCAGGACAGAACCGTCCACCTGAGGTGACTCTTGTAGACCAAGATACTATCCCCTGCATTTTTCCTGGTCGGTCCTGCCTGACGAGATCAAAGCCAGGGAGCACACATGCAGAGTCAGGGGTGGAAGGTTTCAGCCAAGTCTCAGTTATACCAAGGATGTCAGGCTTGTAGTGAGTGACCCAGGCAAGGAGTTCAATCAGATTGGGCAGGAGGCTGCAGATATTAAGGTGAGCTATTTTCAACCCATTGCCTGACAGCCAGCCCACAGGTGAGGAGAAGGCTTGGTAGGGAGGACCAGGGTTGAGCATATGTTGGCATCAAGCAACTGGTAGTCTATTAAGTCTAGATACTTTATTTTGGGGGTACAACCTGAAGTGTTCCAAGATGTCTTTCTATTTTGCCAAACCAAGCCATGACTTGTGGAAGAAAACCAGGCAGGCAGAAACTGCAAAATGTGTGCATGACCCCATCCCCGTTTCAACAAATCTGCATCGTCATGTCAGATTAAAGTGAATTTTTAAGCTTTGCTTGGGCTTTTTCAATACAACAGCCCATTACCTTATGCTTGCGATAGTGTCCTGAGCCAAAAAATGAAACTTTTTTTGTACTCCATTTCTGAAAGGAAGAGATCAAAATTGAGCCGAACAGCCAGCCAGCCGATCTCTTCGAGTTCTCAGTCTGCCAGCCCTGTCCCATGACGCTAAAATGTTTTGTGATGTCTAACCAGGGAGTGCGGGGCATGACCCATAGAAGTCTATGGAGGCAGTTTTCATAGCGGTTTTTATGTAACGCTAAGTAACCTTGACATAAAGGAAAGCCACCGCTCAATTAACAGGGGCCTCTATTTTCCTCGTGAGATCCTGACCCTCTAGCTTGTTGCTCACTCTCTTTGTCCAATTTATCTGAGAGTTTGTGGACATGTTGGGGATTGATGTAGATGCAAGTCTTTCCACCTACCTCTACACACGAGTGGGATGGAAAAAGGAGGGCAAAGGGGAGATTTAAATCTCTCGGTCTCAATTTAGCTCCCTCAAATTCTTGCGCTTCTGGCGGGTGGCAAATGATAAATCAGGATAAAAGTTGATGGACACTTCCCCCACCAGAAGTTCCCTGAGCTTTTCTAGCTGTATACTCTTGTCCCGATACTCACTGTGGTAAAGACAATTAGCACAGTTTGTGGAAGATGTCACAACCTCACTAAGCAGGTCAGGCCTCTGCTCCCACAGTGCCAACCTCCGAGTGCAGTATCGTGAACAGTTAACAGAAGAGGGTAACCCTCCTGTCTGTTTTGTGGGTTCGAATCAAACTTTGGTCGCAAGTTCTGGAGGGATTCAAACTGTGAACCTATTGCTAGCGTACCCAATGTACAGGCTCAGATAATTCTTCTCTCCGGGGGCAGATATCTCTTGCCTATGGGCACCTAACCAGGTGCACAAAATTAACCCTTAAAATTCTATTAAAGACCTCAGAATAAACTCTTACCTTTTCCCAGTTTGGTAAAACCAGTAAGCTTTGTACAGTGTCAACTTTAACCATGCATGCTTCAATGAAAGTTTTTCCCTTCTGGCTGTTCTACTGTTTTCATCTACCTCCTCTGCTTCATTTCTTGACAAAGGCATCTGAGTAGCTCTAATCTCTCTCTATGTCTGCTCCCCCCCCCCATTCTCCTCTTACCCCTTCCATTTTGTCCATTTCTCTAAATTTTTCCTCGAATCAGCTTGTTCAGGGTATGCTAAGAATTTTTTTCCCTCTTTGTCTGAAATTTTGACATTGATGTACTGTATTATACTGACTTATTGCCACTTATAACTTTGTCACTATTCTATGTAACTTGACTTGTTTGTACACAATCGACGATGGAACCTTTGTAAAGCCATGGCTCAAAGGTAATAATTCCTAGAACAATAAACTAAAACTAAACTTGTCAAGAAAAAGAATTTCAAAGGCACACCAAGTAGTCTCTAAAGTAGTGGTTTACTTAAAGATAGATAAAAAATGTAACGTAAATACAGAACCATATATCACAAAACATACAATCATTTAAAAGAACATGGGATAAAAAGTGCAAAATTCCTACCACCAGATAATTAGACATATATCTAATGTCTCTTCTAATAGTGCTGATAGACAAATGTTGTTGTCAAGAAAGTCCAAACATGTGTGTTTACAGGTCACTCACATAATTAAAACACTGTCTTGAGCCTGCCTCTCCATGATGTCACCAGCTCCTTCTCTGTTTATTAAAATTATACAATCTGCTGGCCCACCGGCGTGGCGGTTGGATTTCCGCTTGCAGCGCCAGTGACCGGGTTGAGGCAAGGCCCGGAGCTGGAGGACCAGCTGGGGGAGAGACTTGAGGCGTCCCAGGGACTGCTTGTCCTCTCCGGGGAGGGTGCCAGAGCTCGGTTCCTGTCTGGCCCGGTGGAGACCTGAGGTACAGCAAGTCCAACACTTAACAGAGGGTGATGTGTCAGATGTCGGCTTCAGTGCCTTGGCGTCCGGGACATGGCACGCGCGAGAGAAAAACCGCACAGCCTCCCAGTAGACGGACCCTGGGCCCCAACTTAAGGTCCTCACGTCCCATGCCCGACGAACCCAGAAGTATCAGGTGGTTACCCCCGCCCTGTACCCCGCCTGGGGTACAACCACGGCTCCATGGGGAATGGACTGCACCGGCCTCCTGGTAGGTGAGCGAGGGCTGAAAAGGCTATGTGTGTGTCTCCAAGAAGGGAGAGCTGCGTGAGAGGGGAGAAAAAAAAAAAAAAATTATACAATAAGGATGTCACACTCAGAAGATAAACTAAATAAGGTTAATTTCTAAGTCCTTCTTTCATCCGTGAGCAACATCCTGCTTTTACAGACATCAGAGGAACATTTATGACTTCGCAACAGTGTGACAATAACCTGGTTTTCCTCCTCTAAATGTCATAAAATGGATATTGTCCATCCTGTCAGCTAGCAAGCTACACTTAAAGCTAGATAAACAGGAGATAATTACAGGCTAGAAGAGGCCTAAATTAAGTATCTCCTGGCCTTCCAGGTAACACCTTGCAGCTAAAACCTGGGAGGGGGGTGTCATTCCACAGGCTGTTTTATCGTGTCTCATGAGAGACACTCAATAACATATTTTTACACTACAAAATCCTAAATTAATCAGAAGCAGCTGTCTGAGTGTCACAATTCTCCCCATCTATACCGAATTTGGGCTCTATCTCCTGCACGGGATGAGCTTCCCAATCAGTTCACCTCGTAGTCATGAGACAGCCCATCGGAGTTCTGATTTTGGCTCCAGCCCTATGTAATATTGTCATATCATACCCTTGCAAAGCAAGACTCCATCTTAGCAATCTACCATTGTTTCCCCCATCTCACTTGGCCAAACCAAGGGTTGTGGTCAGTCTGTGCCACAAAATGCTGCCCATACAAGTATGGCTCTAATTTCTTTAGGGCCCACACTATGGCAAGACACTCTTTTCCACCGTGGAGTATGCCTGCTCCTAAGTAACTTTTACTCAGGTATGCTATTGGGTGATCCCTCCTTGGCTGGATGTCTGACCCAGTACTGCCCCAATACCCACATCTGAGGTGTCGGCTGAACTATAAAGGGTCTGCTATAGTCAGATCTTGTTAAAACAGGAGTACTGCACAGTGCCTCCTTCAATCTGGTAAAGGCTTCTTCACAGGCTGGTCCCAAAGTAATTTTTTTGGCATCCTTTTCTTTACCAGGTCAGATAGGGGAGCAGCCAGGGCAGTGTAATTGGGTACAAATTTTCTATAGTACCCTGCTGTCCCAAGAAAACTCCTGACCTGCTTCTGCGTTTCTGGTCTGAGCCACGCCGGATTACCTCTATCTTTATTTGGATAGACGGAGCTGTCCTTGGCCTACCACATGCCAGGTATGCCACCTCTCCCATGGCCACTGGCACTTCCCGGCTTTGACAGTGAGCCCGGCCTTCTGTATCCTGCCCAGCACTTCCCTATGGTGGGATAGGTTTTCCTCCCAGCTGGCACTAAAGACGGCAATGTCATCCAGGGATGCCACGGCATACTCCTCAGCACCATTTAAACACCTGGTTCGCCAACCTTTGGAAAGTGGCCAGGGCATTCTTCATTCCGAAAGGCATTACTTTAAATTCAAATAAGCCTATTGGAGTGATGAAGGCCGACCTCTCCCTAGCTCTGTCCATCAACTCTACCTGCCAATATCCCTTGGTCAGGTCAATGGTCGTAAGGTAGGTCGTCCCTCCCAACTTGTCCAGGAGTTCGTCCGTCTGGGGCATCGGGTGGGTGTCTGACTTTGTGACTGCATTCAGTCCACACAGAAATGAGTAGAGCCATCTGGCTTGGGCACAAGGACTACGGGTGAGGCCCAGGGGCTGTGGTATCTCTGGATTACTCCTAAATCCAGCATCTCCTCCACTTCCCTCCTAATCTCCTTTTGGACAGTCTCTGACATCCGATATGCTGTCCGCCGTATGGGCCTGTGTCCCTGTCTCCACATCATGAGTCGCTATGGGGTTAGTCCAGACTTGACGCAAATAATGGGGCAAAGTCTGCTAAAACCTCCCTTACTTTCTGGATCTGGTCTGGGGTGAGCTAGGGAGACAATTTTACTGCCTCCACAAAGGACTCCCACTTGCTTTCTTCAGCAAGTCCAGAAGGGTCTCCTTGTTCTGTCCCTCCCAGGACTACACACTACAAACACCATGTCAGCTCCATTTGCATATGACGTCATCATGCTGACATGGTACATCCTTCTGTCGGTCTTCTGTCAGGTAACTCTATAATATAGTTCACGCCCTTACCTTCCTAACCACTTTGTACGGTCCTGCCCACTCAATCTGCAGCTTGTCTTTCCGGACGGAATAAGGATCATGACTTCCTGACCACCATATGCAAGCGGCTCTGGCTCTGGACGTACCACCTTTATTCGGTTGGGCAGCTGTCAGGTTGCGCTGGGCTGTCCCAATGGGAGTTCCTGGGTGGCGTTTGCCTTCCCAGTCCTCCCGGATCAAGTCTAGGGCCCAATGAATCTCAAGGCCCATATAAGAGTTTGAGCGGGAAAATCCTGTCGACACTTGGGGCACTTCCCTGTATGTAAACAACAGGTGAGGAAGGCATTTCTCCCAGTCCCTCCCATGCTGTTCAGCAAACGCCCAGAGCACTGACTTCAGGGTACCACTCACTCTTTCCACAAGCCCATTGGCTTGTGGGTGATATGGTGTTATGCATCTCTGCACCACCCCACACTTCTCCCAGAAACACTTCATCAGGTCCGACATGAAGGAACCCCCTCGATCGGTGATAACCTCCTGCGGAAACCCAACATGGGAGAAAATCTCAAGTAAGGCATTTGCCACTTTGTCTGTCCTCCCTGAGGATAGGGCGACTGCCTCTGGGTACCGGGTGGCATAATCCACCAGTGTCAGGATGAATCTCTTCCCTGAGGAGCTGGGGGTATTTAAAAGGTCTCACAATATTCATTCCCACCCTCAGGAATGGCTTCTCCACTATGGGCAATGGAATCAGGGCGGCTTCGGTTTTCTTGCCCGCCTTCCCTATTTCTTGGCACCAGTAACAAGACCTGCAATACTCCTTCACCTGTTGGGTGAAGTTCAGCCAACAGAAATTCTGAGCAACCGCTGCGTAGTGCACGAGATTCCCAGATGACCAGACAAGGGAATATCATGTGCAATCTTGAGCAACTGATCACGACACCCCTGGGGAACGACAGATACATACACAGTGTCAGCAGATAAGGGCCTACGGCCCACCCAGTCTGCCCATTTGAGCTTGTAAGTTCACTTTATGTTTTCCTATAAGTTTGTTGCCCTTCACCCCTGACCTCTAGAATTCCTTTATGCCTATCCCATGCATTCTTAAATTCCGTGATTGTTTCAGCCCCACCACTTCCTCTGGCAGGTGTTCCACTTGTCCACCACCCGTTCTGTGAAGAAATTCTTCCTCACGCTTCCTCTGAATCGTCCTCCTTCCAACTTCATCCCATGCCTTCTAGTCCTAGAACATCTTTTTGCTTAAAAATAGTGTATCTCTGCACCCTGTTCCTCCCTGTAAGATACTTGTATGTCTCTATCATATTCCCTCTCTCTCCTCCTCTTCTCCAGGAGTACATATTCAGTTCCTTCAATCTGTTCTCATAGGACTTGGTGATGCAATCCACGCATCATCTTTGTTGCCCTCCTCTGAACCTTCTCTACCCTGTCTACGTCCTTACGTAGGTAAGGTCTCCCGAACTGTAAACTGTACTCCAGGTAGGACCCTCACTAGTGTCTTGTATAGTGGAATTATGACCTCCTTTTCCTGCTGGTGATGCCCCTGCCTATGCATCCCAGCATCCTATTTGCTTTACCTGCTGCCTTGTCACACTGTTTCCCACTTTGAGGTCATCAGAATGATAACCCCAAGATCCTTTCCTTGCTTGGTGCATGCTATATCCTAACCCCCAACTGATATATTGTACCAGGGTTTTGTGCCCATATGCATTATCTTGCACTTCTTTGCATTGAATTTCAACTGCCAAACCCTGACCATTCTTCAGGTTTCTGCAGGTCCTTCTCATTCTGTCTTCACCTCTGGTGTGTCTACTCTGTTACAGAGCTTTGTGTCATCAGTGAACAGTGAAATTCTGCCTTCTAGGTCCTGCACAATGTCACTGATGAAGATGTTGAATAGGACCGGTCCCAGCACTGATCCCTGTGGTACCCCACTAGTCACTCTTCCCTCTGTGGAGTGACAGCCAGTTACCACCACCCTCTGTGTCCTGCCGCCCAGCCAGTTACCTACCCACCACACTACTGTCCTGCCCACACTCATATTCCCAGTCTGTGTAACAGTCTTCTATGTGGCACAGTGTCAAAGGCCTTGCTGAAGTCCAGATAGGCCATGTCCACTGCCCTCCCCTGATCCACCTCCCTAGTCACCCAGTCAAAAAATTCAACGAGGCTGGTCTGATATGACCTCCCCCTGGTGAAACCATGCTGCCTTGGGTCCTGTAGTCCACTGACAACCAGATGTTCCACCAATCTCTCCTTCAGTAGTGCTTCCATGATCTTCCCCACTACCGAGGTGAGGCTCACTGGTCTGTAGTTCCCCGCTTCCTCTTTGTTCCCACTTTTGTATACGAGGACTACATCTGCTGTCCACCAGTCTTTGGGTACCTCCCCTGGTTCCAGTGGTCGGCTAAACAGAATAGCCAGAGGTTCAGCCACCACCTCTCTTTGTTCTTTAAGGACCCTGGGGCGCACCCCATCTGGCCCTATTGCTTTATCAACTCTTATTACTTCCAGTCTCTTCAGGACTCTTTCTCGTGTAAAGGGACTTGTGTCCATTTCTGCACCATTTTCACCCCTTGTACTCCCTTCAGACCCATTACCCTCCTCTTCCTCAGTAAAGACTGAGCAGAAATACCTGTTCAATATGTCAGCTTTACTGTTATCCTCCTCGCGGCCCCCATCCTCCCCCTTCAGTCTCACTATCCCTACCTTTGCCTTTCTTTTTTCACTTGTGTACCCGTAAAAGGTTTTGTCCTCTCTACCCACTGATTTGCAATGTGTTCTTCTGTCTGAGCTTTGGCTTCCCTTACTGACCTCCCTGCCTCCCTTTGCTTCTCCTGGTACTTCTCCCTATCGCCTTCTGCCTGTGTCTTTGTATTGCCTGAATGCAATCTTTTTGGCTTTCACTTTCTTTGCTACCTCTCTGGAAAACCATAATGGTCTCCTCTTCCTTTTCCTCTTGCTAACCTGCTTAATGCATAATTCTGTTGCTCTTGTAATCCCCATTTTAAATATTGCCCACTGTTCCCCAACCCCTGATTCTTGCCCCATTCCCCTTAATCCCTCTTTCAAGTATCTCCCCATTTTCCCAAAGTCTGCCCCCCTAAAATCCAGGATACACGTTTTTGTGTGGTTTGGTTCTGCTCTTTCTGTGATTTCAAACCACAATGACTGGTGGTCACTGTTCCCCAGGTGCCCCCCCACTGTTACCCCCAACACACTGTCCCGGTTTGTGAGCACAAGGTCCAGTATTGCCTTCTGCCGAGTTGGTTCCATGACCAGTTGCTTGAGGAAGACACCCTGAAGGGAGTCCAGGATAAATCTGTTCCTAGCTGATGCTGCTGCTGGGATGCTCCAGTCCACGTCTGGAATATTGAAGTCTCCAACCAGTACTATCTCACCCTTGTCTGCCATCCTTTGGATGGCTAGCATCAGCTCCCTATCTGTTTTTTTCCTCCTGGGCTGGTGGTCTATAGACCACACCTATGCGGATGGCTGGCCCCATTTTCCTTTCCAGCTTAACCCACAGTATCTCTCCCCAATTTTGTTCCTCCTGGATCTCTGTGGCCCTTATGTAATTTTTTACATACGGTACCACTCCTCCTCCCTTCCTACCTGCTCAGTCTCTTCTAAATATGTTGTAGACAGGTATGGCCATCTCCCAGTCGTGGTTATCCTTACACCTGGTTTCAGTGATGGCCACAGTGTCCAGGTCTGACTGCACCATGACAGCCTCCAGATCTTCCATCTTGCCCCTGTGTCCCTTAACCCTTGCTGCCTGCCTAGCACCCCTCCGTCTGCACAGCCTAAGTATACATCAGTCCATTTTCTCAATAAACCTTATGTCTGCCGTCACCTCTCTGTGCCCAGTCAGAGTCTGCCCAAGCCCTCAGCTTCTCTAGACTAGGGTCACTTCGCTGAGCGGCTGCAAACCACTCACACATTCCCAAGGCATGGGACAGGTCCCCTTCAGTCGCTAAACTAGGGTCCCTAGCACTAGCGTTGGGCACTCAGGATCACTGTCAATCCCAACCTTCTGACAATGGGTCACCCTTCCCTCTTCAGAGTAACCCTCTGTAGCTGTGTGGTTACTTGCTACTGGGGAAATTTCTACCCCCTTTTCATTAGCCTCCATATCAGAAGACACAGGCTGGGGAACCAGCCTCTCAGTGGTTTCCACAATGGCTTCTGTGGGGTTCAGAGAACTACAATTTTGCCTTGCTGCTTGGCTACGGGTAACTGCACACACCATCTCCTGTTTGAGATTGTTGCCCAGGATCACACCCACTGCTAAGGTTTGGGCTACAGCTACCTGTTGCACAGTTCCCCCTGTTTCACCCCAGTCTAGGAGAACACTAGCGAGAGGCAATGTTTTCTCTTCACCAGTAAAGCCCTGTACAGTGATGTACTTATTGGGTATAAGCTGACCCGGCTCCACTAGATCCCCCTTTACCACGGTCAAGGATGCCCCTGTGTCCCTTAACCCTTGCGTCTGTACACCATTCACCATGACTGGGTGCATGTGTTCCCTCATGTTCACTTGCATGCTTCCAGGGACACCAAACAACCCACTTCCTTCCTAGCACCCTGTTGTGTATTGCTCGCTTTTTGGGACACTGTCTGGCAATATGCCCAGTTTCTTTACACAACCAACATTCATTTCTTTTCTCAGAGAAATCTTTTCTCTGAAACGTAGAGCCTAACTGGTTTTGGTGGAGGCAGTGAGGGTTTTAGCTGCCCTGAAGGTGTGCTTTTCCCTTTCTGCGCTGCCAAGCCCAGCCCATTCGCTCTCAGAGCAGGTCTGCTCTTGGCATAGTGGTCCGAAAGTTCAGCAGCCTCTCGCACTGTTTTGGGATCTCGGTCCTCCAGCCAGGTTTTCAGCTCTGCTGGGCATGCCCAGAAAAACTGTTCTAACAAAATCACATTTTCAATTTTATCAACAGAGCTTGCTTCAATTCCTTCCAACATTTTGAAAACTGATATTTCGTGGCTAGCTCCTCGTAGCTCATGTCAGGGCTTCTCCTGAGCTTACGTAATCTAGCTCTGTATGATTCAGCAGTTAATTCAAATTTCTTTAACAATGCAGATTTAAGTTTGCTGTAATCATCACTGTCCTCATTGTCCATTTGCCCCACTGCATCCCGAGCTTTCCCGGTAAGTAGCAGGGATAGCTGGAAGCTCCAGGACTCTCTAGGAATTTTAGCCCGAACATAAACTTTTTCAAAAGAATTTAAAAAGGCATCCATATCCTCCCCCTATTTAAATTCGGCTATCAATTTGGAATTCAATTTGAAACCCAGTCCTGTAGTCCCAGTTAAACCCAAGCCACTAACCTGCTCTGGTGCCACTGGTTGGGTCGTAGCTTCTCCAGTTTGTGTTGTCTCTGGCACTCATGCTCCTCACAGTCTGCCTCTTGGCGTTCTCGTTCTGCCTCACAATCCACCTCCCGCTGTTCACGGTCCTCTCCTCTGGAACTCCAGCTCCATTCTATGCAACTCAATTTGCAGCCTGAGTACTTCTGGATCCAGGATACTGGTGACCTTCCCCTGCTGCTGTGGCCCTTCACTGACAGTGGCCCTGTTGCCCTCCTCATTGGATCTGGATACTGCACTGGCCGCTAGCCCTGCCACACTCAAGGTTTGCTCCTTTTCAGTCACTGTCTGTGACTCGATGCTCTGGGTATCTGCTACCATCAGGGCATCCACGGGGTTCTGCTTGCTGGCTTTCATCTCGAACGGGACTCCTCTGTCCCCGCACAACTGCTTTAAGTAGTCTACAGTGTGCTGCTGTAGTTGGAAGCCATCTTCTTCCCTAACTATGGCTACTCTGACTTGCACTTTAGAAAAAAAAAAAACATGGGTAGGAACCTGATTGTACGCCAAGTGATATAGTTCTGTCTAATTTTTTTAAATATAAATCACTGCCTTTTTATTTCTTTGCAAGTGAGCTGACAGTCTCAAGCCGACACACTAAGCAATAGAAGCTTGTAATACCACAGTTGTGCACACCGCTGCCAACCAATCTGTCAGAACCCCACTCAGCAGGTCAGGCCCTCTGCTCCCACAGTGCCAACCTCCGAGCGCAGTATTGTGAACAGTTAACAGAACAGGGTAACCCTCCTGTCTGTTTTGTGGGTTTGAATCAAACTTTGGTCGCATGTTCTGGAGGGATTCAAACTGTGAACCTCTTGCTAGCATACCCAATGTACAGGTTCAGATAATTCTGCTCTGGGGCCAGATCTCTTTTGCCTACGGGTACCTAACCAGACGTACAAAATGAACCCTTAAAACTCTACTAAAGATCTCAGAATAAACTCTTAGACCTTTTCCCAGTTGGTAAAAGCAGTAAGCTTTGTACAGTGTCAACTTTAACCATGTATGCCTCACTTGTCAAGAAAATGAATTTCAAAGGCACACCAAGTAGTCTCTAAAATAGAGATTTACTTAAAGACAAACAAATGTAACGTGTAAATACAGAACCATATATCACAAAACATACAATCATTTAAAAGAACAAGGGTTAAAAAAAGTGCAAAATTCCTACCAACAGACAATTAGACATATATCTAATACATCTCTTCTAATAGTGCTGATAGACAAATGTCGTCAAGAAAGTCCAAACGTGTGCGTTTATAGGTCACTCACAGCATAATTAAAACACTGTCTTGAGCCTGCCTTCTCCATGATGTCACCCAGCTCCTCCTCTGTTTATTAAAAATTATACAATCAGGATGTCATCACTCAGAAGGTAAATTAAATAAGGTTCATTTCTAAGTCCTTCTTCCATCCATGAGCAACATCCTGCTTTTACAGACATCAGAGGAACATTTATGACTTTGCACCAGTGTGACATAACCTGGTTTTCCTCCTCTAAACGTCATAAAATGGATATTTTCTATCCTGTCAGCTGGCAAGCTACACTTAAGCTAGATAAACAGGAGATGCTTAATTTAGGCCTGTTCTAGCCTGTAATTATCCCCTGGCCTTCCAGGTGTAACCCCCCTACAAATGGGGGTTCCTAAAAGCCTTCCCAGAGTTTGCCTAAGTGATCTCTGCCTAACTGGTGTTCGGCGTAATGCCATTTAGATGGAAGCGCTTTTACAGCCTCTGGTACTGTCTCTTTAAGAGCTGACAGCTGCCGTTCAAATCGCTCTGCTTTTGCAGTCACTAAGAGAGCAGAGGGAACCTAATTGAAGGATGTATCTGTTTGCTGGGAAGTATGTAGTGTAACAGTAAAAATGTAGTTTGGTTAACCTGCCTTTATTACAGCTGGGACTCTGTGTGTTGGGCCCCGCCATTTTGGACCTGAACTACTGAAATGGGCCAACTAGGGAAGAGGGACCTTAAAATGGAGACCGCTTGAGCCAACCAGAACTTGGACTCCCACGGGGAGCCTGCCACCAAGGGGGATATATGGTAGGTGCTTCTGGGAAGTGTAGTTTGGACCCTGGCGCCTTTTTTTTGCACCAATAGAGGGTATATGGGGTGACTGGCAGAACCAAGCAGCCACTCGGAGCCCTGAAGCGAAAGGAACTGCCTGCAACTGCCCAAAGGGCAGAGTGGATTAGTGATAGTGAAGGTAGACTTAGCTCTGGCTCCTGCTGTGCAAGTTCTCACGGGAAGCGTGTGTGGAGGCCAAGTCGGGCGAATCGCCGCGGAGGAGCGGATAAGATCCGGAGAGGAGCCGACAGAGGAGGCTGTACGCTTACAGCTACCTACCAGGCTCACCCTGTAGAGGACTAGAGAATTGGCTTCAATCGCGCTCGGTCTGTCAGGACAAGTGAAGCTGCATTGCATCATCCAGTTTGTACAGTGAAAGTCATTGGGAGTCTAAAGCAGCTGCCTGGTATGGTATCCCTCTGTGGAGAAGTGTTTGGATCACAGGCTATGTCCTGCAGGTGGTGTGAGAGGGATCTTTCTGCAGGATTCGTGAGTGCTAAATCAGGGTAGCTCTCTGTTAGATGTTTATAGCAAGGGCAATATCTGTCTGGTCGCTCCACTGGCCACATGAACTGAGCCTGCTGGCTCTGATTAACCAATTTGGGTATCGAATACTTGCGTTCTCCATCAGGGCCCCAACCAGCTGCACTGAATAGGCTAGCCTCTTACTGCCTGGGTACCCAGAGACAGTGACTTATAGGTCTGGCCTGTGCACAGTGCCCTGATATAACAGAGTGTTAAGCTAATCACCCCGATTTCCCCCACCCTTGTTACTTCTCCTTCAATAAATCAGATTTGTTGTTTGCAAGGTACACTGTCTGAACTGTATATTTGTGTTCTCCTCTTGTGCATGGGTTGTGTCACTGTATCTTATTTTACAGGGGGTCCTCACCACCAAGTTGGTCATTCCACTTTGGTGGGTAAGTGCAAGTCGAACCATTGGGTGAAAGTGTTCGTGGGCCACTAAGCGGAAGGAAAGGGGTTGCAGTGACCAGAGGGCTGTGACCAAGTCGTGTTTGACTGTTCCAACCCTGACCTCTGGGTGGAGGCACCCGCCATTGGATCCAGGCCCCTCAACCTGCTAGTGGCGAAGCAGGTAGGGGTAGCAGGCCTTGGGATAGCGCCCCCTGGGGGTTACACAGGTAACACCTTGTAGCTAAAACCTGGGAGGGGGTGTCATTCCACAGGCTGTTTCAGCATGTCTCATGAGAGGCACTCAATAACACATTTTTATATTACAAAAATCATAGATTAATCAGAACCAGCTGTCTGAGGGTCACAGAGTGTACTGTTGCAGCTCATCTAATACTGACACAGTATACTCTGTCAATATAGCCCTGTTGTGGTGTAAAGTTTCATTTTAGCAGCTGTGATAGCCAGCTCTCAAAACAGAAATTGGGTTGTCCATTTCAAGGCCCTCAGGCACTCCAACCACCAGGACATTCCTTTCCCAGAGGGCATTTTCAGCGTGTTCGAGATGCAGCCACAAATGGGAATTCTTGTGGATAAGTGTTGTCGACAACACCATTGCTCTCTCCATGTAGCCAACAGCATCCCCCAACTTACCCTGCATACCAGCCATGGAAGTTTTAACTAACTAGTTGCACTATGAAGTCATTAATCTTTTCTTCCACTATTTGACTGGACTTGCACAAAGTCTTCAAGGAGGTTTTTAAATTTCAACGAGTTTGCTTGTGGCAGAGACCTCAGCTGGCAGCAGCCGGTTGCGGATGTGTTCCCAGGTGCTATTTTGCTTGAGACTGTTGGGGTGCAGCTAATCATGACATTCCCATTTTTCAATCCAGAAGATGACACACCACAAATTACCAAGACAGTTCACTTTTCTGACAAACTTTGAGGTATTAAAATAAGAAAAACTAA
Source organism: Neoceratodus forsteri (assembly GCA_016271365.2). Taxonomy (NCBI): domain Eukaryota; kingdom Metazoa; phylum Chordata; order Ceratodontiformes; family Ceratodontidae; genus Neoceratodus; species Neoceratodus forsteri. The sequence goes on from CM057454.1 coordinate 780,160,644, forward strand.
AGCCTGCAGCAGGAGCTCTCACAAGGCACATCCAATCGCCCTGGCAGATAGCTCCGTGCCCTCCTCCAGTTGGTGCCATCTTAAAACATTTATGGATCATCACAACTTCAAAACTCTCAACAGTAAATCAAACTTAGTACTCACCCACTGGACAGAATGAAAAAAAAAAAAAAAAAAAAACACACAAAAAATTACAGTATTTATTATTTCAAAAGTTTTACAGGAAAAGATGTACTCAGCTGGTAACAGCTTGTTTCAAATGTGTCCTGGGGAGGAAGAAAGGGACATACAATGATATAGAGAAAGGGCCCTGTGGTCTGTCTAGTCTGCAGTCCAAGTGATCCACCACCTTCTTGCGCCTACTCCTCCTCCCCCATGACATCTCCTCTTCCCATGCAATCTTTCCTTTTACCCTGTTACATCCCCTTATGAAGCTATCTACAGTCTTCAGGGAGACAAATCCCTCCAGCAACTCACTCCCCTTTGTTATCACCCTTTCAGTGAAAAAGTGCCTCCACATTTCCCTCATGAAGCGCTCCTCCCACGAGTTTGAGGCAGCACCCCCTAGTGGTCCCATTCCCACTAAGGCTGAATTGCCCCTCAGAGTTCACTTTATATTTAAAGGTTTCTATCATGCCCCCCCCCCCATCCTCTAGGGAGTATATGTTGAGATCTCCAAGTCTCTCCTCATAGGACCTACCCTGTTTTCCCAGGATCATCTTAGGTGCCTTTCTCTATACTGTCTCCAGTAAGGCGATGTCTTTCTTCTGCTATGGGCTCTGGTACTGCTCACTGTACTCCAGATATGGCCTAACCAGTGACATGTATGGTGTCAGGATGACCATTGCCTTTCTAATGGTTATACCCATGGCCATACATCCTAGCATCCTATTCACATTGGCCGCTGCCTCTCACAGTGTACCGAGTGCTTCATGTCACCTGTGATGATTACACCAAGTCCTTCTTCCAAAGACTTGGGAGACCTGCATGCCCCCAAGCCAATATGTGGTCTTTGGGTTCTTCATCCCTAAGTGCATCACTTTACACTTTCTGGCACTGAATCCCAGTGCCAGATACCCACCAGCTCTTGTTTAGCCAAGTCTTCCCTAATGTCTCGCCCTCTTCCACCTTCCCATAGAACTTTGTCTCATCTGCAAAGAGGCATATTTTGCCTTTTACTCTTTCAGCAATATCTTGATAAAGATGCTAAATAATACTGGGCCAAGCACTGAGCTCTGTGGGACCCTGCTAGTGACACACCCAACATCGGAGACACCCCCCAACGAGCATCTTCCGTTTCTGTCCTGTAGCTAGTGTTTTCCCAACCTAACCAGTTTCATCCCAAGTCCTCCAGCTTCTTAATCAGTCTCCTGTGGGGAACAGTATCAAACACCTTACTGAAATCCAGATACAGTATGTCCGCTGCTTGGCCTTGGTCCACTGCTCATCACCCAATCAAAGAAATAAATTAGGTTGGTCTGGCAGGACCGTCCTGACACGAACCCATGCTGCCTGTCATCATAGAGTCTGTTGTCCTCCAGAAAGTTTACCAGCCTTTCCTTCAAAATGGTCTCCATGAGACTTCCTCACTATCGAGAGGTCAGACTAACTGGTCATTTCTCGGCCCCACTCAGTGGCAGCACTATGTGCCGTTCTTCAGTCCAGAGGCAGCCCTGCTTCAAGAGAGGTGTTAAACAGGTCTGTCATGGGGCCCACCAGCATGTCCTCAGAACCCTTGGGCATATGCTATATGGCCCCAGGGACTTATCCACCTTCAGGGCCTTTAAACCCTTCCTCACTCTATTAATGTCCATCTCCCCATCCATAGCTCCTCCCTCCATTCCCTGAGGGACTGAGCCATCCTTTTATTTTGTAAAAACAGAAGTACTCATTAAGTACCCCCCCATCTTCTCCACACTATCCTCCACCCACTCCTCCCACTTCTTCAGCCTGACTATCCCGTCCTTAATAGCCTTATTCTTCCCAATGTAGTGAAAGAAGGCCTTCTCATCCATTTTCACCCCTTCAGCCAGCTGTGGTTCCTTCTTGGCCTTGTCAGTCGATTCTACCCTGCTCGCTTCTTTTGTTTTGCTGTTGTATTCCTCTCTGTCCTTGTCCCTCTCTAAGCTTTTGTACCTTCTGAATGCAGCACTTTTTCTCTTAACCTCCTGAGCAACCTCTCTATCAAACCAGCTGAGATTCTTGGCTCTGACTTTTTTGCTCTTCATTTTGGCGCACGCTTTTGTGGCTGCCAACAGCCCTTCCTTGAAGACAACTCATTTCTGGTCTTCCCCCCCCCCAATATCTTTCTTCACTGCAGCAAGGTTCCCTTCCTGAATACTCCCCATAATTCCATAGTCTGTCCTCCTGAAATTCACCACTCTTGTCTTGGTTCCAATCTTCTCTTTACCCATGTTCAGGTGAAACCACACAATAATTGTGGTTGCTTCCTGCCAGTGGTACTTCTACCCTCACCTCCTGGACATGTGCACCATTTGTTGGATCTTGGTCCAGTACAACCCTGTTCCTGGTGGGTTCCTGGGTACACTGTAACAGGAAGCAACACTGGATGACCTCAAGTAGCACCTGTGTCCTGGTACAAGTTGTAGCTGAGACTGTCCAATCCACCCCACATAGACTGAAGTCTCCCATTATCGCCACCTCCCCCTTGCCAGTCATTTCCACAGTTCTGGACCCCAGTTCTCTGTCCAGCTCCTCCTTCTAGTTTGGCGGCCTCTACACAACTCCTATACTTAGTTTACTGCCTTTCGATGACTGCATCTGTGCCCACAACACTTCTGTCCGTCCTAGTGTCTCCTCTTCCCTACTGCAAGTGATATGTTACCTTTTGTACAGAGCCACCCCCCCACCAACCCCACCAGCCATTCTATATAGTTGCATCCAGGATGAAGAGATCCCAGACCAGTTATGGTTGGGCATGCCCCATCTCTGTGATGGCAGCCATGCCACATCCTCTGACATCAGTGAATGCAGCTCGGCCAGTTTGTTATGCAAGCTCCTTGCATTTAGAAACACTACTCTCCACAGTGACTCATGCCTCCCTCTATCCCTGGACTGCCTGCCCTCCTCCCATACCTGGTTCCAACCCCCTACCTGTTTGATCATGCCTGCTCTCTTCCTACATCCTCCTGTCTTACTAGGGAGGCTTAATGGCCTCCTCCTCCAGGTAACAGGTATTTTGATCCCTACCGCCCCATCAGTTTAAAGTTAGTTCCCCGTTGATATACCTATCAAATCCTTTTTAAAAAAAAAAAAAAAAAAAAGCACCCTCGCTCCCACCTTCTTGAGGCACAGCCCGTCTGGTGCATATATGTTCTTGGTCCTCCATGTGTTCCCCGAATCACCAATTGTTCCATGACCTTCTTCTTTACACCACTCCCTGAGCCAGACAATGAAATCCTCTATCCTACTTTTCCTTGCAGTTCTGGCCATTCGTACTGGTATAATTTCTGCAATCCCAAAACCCTTGCAGATCTGTGCCACTTCACTGAACCTTCCTGGACACTCCCACCACTCTGTCAGTCAGTCGTGTCATATCTAGGTAAATGATGAGATGTGGCTGCCCCTCCGCTCATAACCTTGGCTACCCTTGGTCCCACTCTCCCTGTGGTCATTCCCAGTGTAAAAAGTGCACTCTTCTGCAATTCCCTTTAGCCCTGATGTCTCTCCATCTCACTCCTCTGACTATTGAGTCTCCCAGGATCACAACTCTCCCTCCTTTACCTTCCACCTGATCCCCCAACCACCACTCCTACCTGCGCCTCTCTTGCTGACCCTACCCCCTTCCTTCTGACCACCCCTGCTCTGACCACCTGCACCCCTTGCATCAACCACTCCCTGCTTTCCTGTTCTGCCCTCTTCACTAGATCTTACTTTGTTTGCCTCACCCCTCTGTGCCCCGCCTTTTTGCTCCCTGCCCATATTCCTATATTCTGCCCCCATGCACCCCTCCCATAGTCCTGGTATTCTCTCTTGTTGCTGCTCCCCCTTCAACCACCTTATCTGTACCTTCCCTAGTTAGTGGAAGAAAGTCTATTCCTCAACAGCACCTCTTAAGGTGTTTCCACTGGCCTTTCTCCCTTATTTGCCCCCACCAGCCTCTCTCCCTTATTTGCCCTCCCTGCTCCTCTTTGCAATGTCCATCCCCCTCCCCAAGCCTCCCCTTTCCCTTTGGGTAAATGGGACCCAGGGAACTTGCCTTGGCCCTCCTCCACTCTTCCCCCTACCTGCCCCCTCACTCAGTATGCACTCCAACCCTCGGTTCCACCCACCACCACCAGCCACCCTTCCCTCTCCTCCCACGCCGCTTTGGTTTATCCTATTCCCTAGCACTCCTAACTCCCTTCTAAGGTGTCATATCTCTGCTCTCAGCTGATCAAGACTCCTACAGACCAGATATCCTTAAACTCCCAGACAGTTCCAAGGAAAACTGTTCCTGCAACACACTAACTTACCCCATCCCATTAGCAAACAACCCCCTACATTATGTTACTTCTTTCCAGCCAGTGTATCTGCTTACCCTATGTAGGGTTTTGCTGCTAGCCCACAGAACCTTTGCTATGACCCTGGTACTTTAATCCAAGTGTGGATGTTTGATAAGCTGCACTCCTTAAACTGTTCACTAAACTAGTTTCCCTACCCTGGGCGTGGGATGGCTGTAAAGCCACATTCCTTTGGAGAACACTACTTAACCTACTAGCCACATAACCTACAAGGAAAGGGCTGAAAAGCTGCAATCCCAAACTAGTTTGTTTGTTGACCTCCAATAGGGACCTGCTGCACTCCTGTAAAACCACACACACACACAAAAAAAAAAAAAAAAACACCTCTGTAGGTTGACCCCAGACAGGGATCAGCTACAATCCCCAGACAAGGCCTACCTGTAGCCAGGTGTCCTGGCCTTACCCGGCCCCCAACCTGCCGACACCTCCAGATGCCACTTAAGACAGCCACCACACTCCTGTTTCTTGGCACTCACACTTTGGGGGCACTCATGCGAAGGTCACTAGGAATTCTGGGGCTCAAATAGACCCTACCAAGACCTGACTAGGCTTCCACTGCCACGTCTGGCATGTTCCCAATCGCCAGCCACACTCCAGGGGTCAAAACTGGCACCAGACCGCTAGCCAAATGCTGGTAGATTTTGAATTGAGCTTGTAAGATTTTCATTTAACTAGCCCTGCGGGCTTGTACTGGAGAAGGCAACACTTCAGTATATACACCAGCTGGGCCAGTGGAAATGTCTATGGGGCCAGTGGATTTTTCCAGTCACTAGCCCTGCTGGCTAGTGGCTGCAAAACTTAATTTCTACCCCTGCACTCCATCCCTCAGAGCCCTCCCTCTGCTGCCATCTTCCCTCCCAGTCGCCAAACCCCCTTAAAAAAAAAAAAAAAGAAAGACACCTTGCACTTTCATTTTTAAACATACCCCACAAACACCTATCTGCTGCTGCTGCTGGTGTTCCCACCCGCCTCCAGTCCGATCACTCAGTGGCGATCCCTGCAAATAAGCGTACAGACTACTGGACCCTGGAATCTTTTACACCAGGACTACCAAGTTCTGATTGTACTTCTCCTGCCATGTGGTCTGGCATGTTCCTAACTGTCAGCCCCAAAATCTAGAGAACTGGAAGGAGAAGGCAGTTTGACCAGCAGTGGATTTCCTTGAGGGCAGTGTGAGAACGTGAGAGCTAGAGCTGTGAAGGGGGTAGGAAGTGGTGATGGCTGTGGGCAGGGAGGTGAAGAGAGAAGCAAGGTAGAAGGACAGGGAACAAAGCCAGTATTTAGAGATAGAGGAAGCACAATGGGCGAGACATCTGAAAATAAAACTTTTAAACTATTACTGAATGACACATCCCTATTCCAATCCTTAACCCAGTGCTGAGTAAGTCACTATTAAGATATAAAAATGATATATCTATTAGGTATTTAACTGGCACTCCCTGATCTCTCCTTCCTCTGATCTGGTCTGTGCAGCGCTCAAAATTCTGCTGCTATCTTCTCCATGCCTTTGCTGGCCTCTAATGGATCCGAGTACTGGTATGTCTTCCCTCTGTGATTCACACTCTTGTCAGTGCCAGCAGTGAGTGAACTACACCCAGCCCTTTGAGTGTCTGCCAACGTGGATCAAACTGTTTCCTCCGTGTACTGGTCGCATTAGACCAGCCTGGGAATAGCTTAGTGTGTTGCCATTCACTAAGTACAGGGTAACTGGCTCTAGTGCAAAGCAACAGACAATCCAGAATCTCCAGACGTCAGGGATCAAAAACAGAAACTAGGAGGTGATCATCCCCCTCTATAGATTGCTGGTAAGACCGCTCCTGAAGTACTGTGTTCGGCTTTGGAAGCCACACCTGAAGGATAGGGATAGACTGGACGCCATTCAGAGTGAGCAACGAAGATGATACAGGGCCTACAGGGACTCAACTATGAGGCTCGACTGGCATCACTGACTATATTGAAGAAGATAGACCCTTTTATAGGTACATTAGGGAGTGAAGAAAGACCAAGGGCGGGATAGTGAGGCTGACAAGGAGGAGAGGTGGGCAGAGGGTGACAGTGAAAAGGCAGATATACTTGAGGGAATACTTTGCTCAGTATTCACAAAAAGAAGAGGGGAGGTACCTAAACCAAACAACAAAAGCACTCTGGGCAGGGGATCCATACCAGTCCATTCACAGAAAAAGGGCTCGAAAGAACTCCTAAAACTGAAGGTGGACAAAGCAATGGGGCCTAATGGGATTCACCCAAATATTCTAAAAGAACTAAGGGGAGAACTAGTGACACCACGGACTACCCTTTTAACAAATCATGGGAGGATGGTGTGTACCTGAGGACTGGAGGAGGCCGATGTCATTTCCTTCACAAAAGTGGAAGCAAGGCAGAGGCAGGAAACTATAGACCTGTTAGTTTGACCTCAGTGGTAGGAAAATGATGGAATCACTTCTGAAAGAAGAAAGAAAAGAACTGTTGAGTAACTAGAATCCAGTGGGGCACAGGACCCAAGGCAGCATGGATTTACAGCAGGAAGGTCATGTCAGACGAATCTAATAGATTTCTTTGACTGGGTGACCAAAGTAGTAGACCAGGAAAGGGCTGTGGATATGGCCTAAACTTTGGCAAGGCATTTGACACAGTACCACATAACAGATTAATAAACAAGTCTGCCAGCCTGGGAGTGGGTCCCAGGGTCATTGCCTAGGTAACAAATTGGCTGGACAACAGCACACAAAGGGTAATAGTAAACGGAGTTCACTCTGAAGAAAGAGGGGTTACTAGTGGGGTACTGCAGGGTTCAGTGCTGGGACCGGTCCTCTTTAATGTCTTTATAAGTGACATTGCGGAGGAACAGGGAGAAAAAGTATGCCTCTTTGCAGATGACACAAGGGGGGGGTGGAAAGGACGAGAAGGGACTTGGCAAGGTTGGAGGAATGGTCAAAACTATGGTAGCTTAGAGTCAATGCAAAGCAATACAAAATAATGCACCTGGGAAACAAATACCCAGGGGAACAGTACACAATGGGGGAGGAGGGGGTAGGTACATAACAAAAATGGAAAGGGACCTGGGGGTAGTCATTTCAGAGGACCTTATGGTAGGTAAGCAATCTGAGAAGGCAGTAAGGAGGGCTGGGGAGGGGATACTCTCATGCACAGGGAGAGGCATCACCAGTAGAAAACAGGAAGTTGTTATCCCTCCATACAGACAGCCGGTGAGACCCCATCTAGAGTACTGTGTGCAGTTCTGGAGACCCCATCTACACAAGGACCTAAGTCAGGATGGAGGCAGTCCAGAGGAGGGCAACTAAAATGGTGCAGGGTCTGCACCAGAAGCCAAATGAAGAGAGAGACTAAAAGAGCTTAATATGCATACCTTCGAGGAAAGGGGAACATGATAGAAACTTTCAAATACCTTAAGGGAATCAACAAAGTTCAAGAGGGCAGCATCTTTCAGAAAAGAGATATGCAAGAACAAGGGCACAATTTGAAGATAGAGGGGGGACGGCTCAGGGGCAACACGAGGAAGTATTTTTCATGAAGAGGGTGGTGGACATATGGAACGGCCTTCCTGAGGAGGCTGTGGGGTCAAAAACCAGTGGGGGAATTCTAGAATGCATGGGACAGACACAAAGGCAATTCTAGCGGGGGGTAGGAGAAAGTAGGCTGTTGGGCAACTAGGATCTGCAGCTAATCCAATAGGTAGAAACATGGGCAACCGGGGCGGGCCAAACGGTCCTTACCTACCATCAAAGTCTATGTTTCTATATACTCACTGGAGATAAGGGGAGAGAGAGAGAGAGAGAGAGAGAGGGGACAATATGGACACATTTAAGTTCCTGAAAGCCATAAACAAAGTGCCACACACAGAAGAGCTTTTCAATAGGATCCCCAGCTCAAAGACAAGAGGACATGAATGGAAAGTGTATGTCTGTGTGTGTGTGTGGTTCAAGAGGGAATTAAGGAAGCACTACTTTACTGAAAGGGTGGTGGAGCCTTGGAACGGCCTGCTTGCTGAGGTGGTGGGAGTAAAGATTGTGATGTGTTTTAAGGATGGGTGGGACAGAGCTAGAGCTCGAGCAAGGGACAACACAACAGATACAAAAGACAATAAATAAAACCGGGAGGGGGGGTGGTAGCCCCCAAGATCAATCAGTAGGTCCTGGGTATCTCATGGGCAGACTCGATGGACCCTTGGTCTCCTTCTGCCGCCATTATCTATGTTTCTATGTGTAACACTTAGTGCAGTTCTGGGTATGTCACTATCCATTTGGGCAGTGCGAAATTTCACACGATATGCTTTTATTGATAGTCTCCTCCAAAGCCACATCACCAGGAAGTGATTCTTGCAGCCAAGTCTTGATAAAGGACTCCAAATACTCCTCCTCCTCCTTCACTCATGGAGACCCACTGCACAAATGTTCATGTTTCTGGCCCCATTCTCAAGTGTTTACAGCCAGGATCGGACGTGCAGTTTCTCAGTGGTGCTTCCATTCGTATGGATCTTTCATCCTCCACATTACCGATTTTAAAATACAAATGTTAAAAACATTTTTCACAGCAGGTACATAAAATATGGCCTACTTAGTCATACTCCCATTCTTACATTAGGATACTTGACTGTACCTCCCAGGTTGTTACTACATATGAAGACAGAAAAGATTACAGACTTAAATAGATGCCAATCAGGTTGTAGTGAGAGGCTACCCATAAGCACATTACATTTACATCATAACATCGACGGCTGTACTATATTCCACCACGTGGTCCCATAAATCCAGCAATAAAGAACCACAGAGTGTCTGTACCTCAAACCCCTCCCTCTGGTAACTTAAATTAGTCCATGAATAATCCAACTGGGCACCTCACCGAGTGCCACGCTTTGAAATGTTTTCAAGTCCAGCAAGAATGTCCGTATTATAAAGCAAAAGTAAACAGTTACACACCTGGAACATATGTTGACTTCTCACTAGACAACTAAAACTTGAGCAGAAAGTGAAAACTGTATGAACGTTAAAACTTTACACTTTGCAGATCATGCAGTCTGAGGGGACCAGGAAAATGGAGGGGCAGATATGCTGCCATGCAGTCAGCACCATTCAAGGAAGACCTGCCACCACCTTTTTTTTTTTTTTTTTTTTTTATGTTATTCTTATTTATCCGCCTGCTGCGGTGACTACCGTTGGGGGCATCCATCCACCAGCCCTGCCCACCGGGAGAGCACCAGGCTCACTCCATGATGGGGATCTGCATGGCAGTCGCCAATCCGCTGGAGGGTCTCCATCACCCCATCCAGCCAGACCGGCTCCAGATCCCCCCAAGTGCGATTCCACGAGTCCTCCCGCAAGGCAGGGCGTGGCCATCAGGCTGCACGGTCATGCCCAGCCATTTCCACCTTTTCTCCTATTGGGAGTGCAGATGTGCAATGACATCTACGCACGTACATGCCAATGTCTGCCGCGCTCCCCCCCAGTCACACCAGCGCAAGCAGTACCCCAGGGCATCCCCAGAGGGCGCCGCAGCGTGGTGTGGATTCCCCAGCCCTCCCCGGGACTAGGAGAGCCGTCTCCCGACGCTCAATCCAAGTCCTCTACTGCTGACCCCCGATGACCTGGGCTCGTTCCCGAACCCGGGTCACCGGTGTAGCACGAGGTGTGGTGTCCAGCGCCTCAACCCTCAGCACCACTGGGCCTGTAACCTGCCACCACTATTAAAAACAGACCAAGTGAAATAAATGTATGCCATATTCTACTGAGCAGACAGCATGGACATACTAATGAAAATATAGGGATATAGAACATGTGCAAGCAACCTGCTCCCAAACTGCACCTGCAACAGCAACCCCTCCACAACCCACCAAATCCCATATCACTCAGTTTAACATGAGAAAAAATAAATCCTTAAAGATGGTATCATTTACTTTTAAAAGGGTGAACTCAGTGGTGAAATGGGCCAGTATTCTCGGGGACCTAGAGAGAACCAACTATGGGGACAGTTTCCTCCAGGAAACGCACCTCTCACCATGGGAGCATGCTAAAATTAAAATGGGATGGGTGGGGGAAGTCAATGCGGCATCAAGTCAAAATTCAAAAAAAAAAACAAAAAAAAAAAAACACAGGGATAGCTATACTGTTCACAATAGGTTTAAATTTTGAGTTATCAAGTACTTAAACATATCAACAAGGGCAGCTGACCACAGCCTTGGGCAAGCTAGCTGGCAGACGGATTCATTTTGTCAATGTGTATAGTCCCATCCAAGCCATACCTGACATCTTTAAAGAAGTTTTTGGGCAAGTGGCAAGGCTGCCAGAAGGTCAGATTATTTGGGGGGAATGGAACGCTGTTGAACACCCAGCAATGGATAGCTCAAGGGGACCCCAACAAGGTAATCGAGGTGGAACAAGTGTCCTCAGGGCACTGAGGCAAGAAGAAGGCTATGAGAATGCAACCCACATAGCCGGAAATACGCCTTTACTCACATGCCCAAGATAGCTACTTATGCCTAGACAGAATCTATACCCAGAAGGAATGGGGACATCTGGTCTTGAATGGAGATATATTCCCATTACCCTCTAAGACCATTCTAAAGTCAGTATCACCGTTGATAGTGGCCCCACAGAAATCTTTATGGAGACCAAATACAGGATTACTGCACGATAAAATATCTGTAAATAAAATGAAAGAAACAAGCAAAAATTATGTAGAAGAGACCCAAAACACTGCTTCCAAGCAAAAATTCTTTTGGGATGACCTGAAGGTAGTCCTGAGAGCAGAGGCGATTTCATATGCAGGGAACAACAAACAACAAACACAACAACCACCACCACAAGCAAACCGAGAGAGATGGATCAGGGACCTAAAGCCAAAACACCAGAGGGAAAGCAAAAAGATTCTTTAGCCAGGCAGGAGATCGTAGACCTACTCACAAGGAAAACTGACAAACCAGGAGGTATTAAGAGTCCAGAAACAGAGCAAGCAGGCAGACAGGTTCATCCCCAAAATTGAAGCCTTCTCTGCAGACAGTAAATCTATCTATATATGCATACCCAGGACAAGGCTCTCTGAAGTGAAAAATTAAAAACTTCCTTCACACAGTAAAGCTCCCTGAACTCCCACTACAACAAGAATTAGACAAACCATTACAAATGCCATACAGAGGGTGAAATGCCACACAGATGGAAAGGAGCCATGATCACTGGCCTGCACAAACCAGGAAAGGATCCTATGCGCTATAGCGGATAAAGGCCAATCTCGCTACAAAATCAGGACGCAAAACTGTTTGCAAAAATGATAGCAAATCACCTGCAGGGAGCAGCATCGAATCTGGTACACCCAGATGAGACTGGATTTATTCTCAGGAGACACCTCCATGATAACAACAGGAGGCTGCTGCTGGTGATGGCAGATGCACACAGGAGAAGGGAAGAGAGCAGCAGGTGATTGTGGCAGTAGATGCAGAAAAAGGTATTTGATTGCCTGAACTGGGTCTCCTTCGATGCTACTTTACAAAAATTCAGCTTGGTGAGAAGTTCAGGGCATGGATCAGAGCTCTTTACTCAAAACCTACAGCACAAGTTAAGGCAAACGGCACGACCCCCACCACCTTCTGTATTCAAAGGGGGACTAGGTAGGGGTACCCACTGTCACCATTCCTTTTCACCCCGAGCCTACAACCATTAGCAGCCAAAATCAGAGAACAAAGAGAATTTCAGAGTCATACAGGTAGAGGGGAGGGTGGGAGGCAAGACAAAAGAATCCCATTATGCACAAATGACACACTCTACCTTCAGGCACCGGTAGAGTCACTACCCAGGGTCCTGGACACAATAAAAGAATATGGCCGCTGTCAGGACTTAAAATAACCAAAAACAAATCTGAGGTAATGCTGATAGGGGGCCAGTGGACACCACAGCTCAAAGAGACATGCAAGCTGAAATGGGTACACAGAAGTCTCCGCTAACTGGGAGGATCACAACTGACCTTACTATTTCAAGAGAACTACCACAAGTAAACTGTGCAGACCCAAGCAGACTGCAACAGAAGGGTAGCCCTCCTCCTGTCTCTGATGGGCAGAGCTGTAACAGGATGAATATTCTCAAGCTTTTATTCCTATTTGACACACTCCCTGCGACGCTTGGCCAGTTGGTTATGATTATTAGATGATATTTATAATACAAAAATATAGTATGGGATTGTCTCACATAAAAGACAGCCTGGGCTTCCATGGGTGCCCCCTCCAGGTTTCAGTGAAGCTACAGGATATGTAAGCTGACGAGGAACCATTTAATTAACTGACTGACTTCAGAATGGCATTTTATTACCGTTTTATGACATGTCTAGGCTCTTTGAAGTGGAAACGAAATGTTACTTTGAGTGTGCCAGAAGATGAGCCTAATAAACTTTTATGATGTTTTAAGAAGAACATCATTTTATACCAACATGGTGTTAAAAATTGTAAACCCTTTGGTGTTCCTTCAGAAAACAGGAACCAGTTCAAAGGAAAGGCTTGATTAAAGACTGCCATAACTTAGGAAATATCTTTTTTCCTTCTGAAGACACATTATTTACAATATCTCCTGACAGGAAATCATTTTTTGTAATTTTATATTCTAAAAGGAGGTCCTAGACTCACAGAAGGGGTGTGGAGAGACAGAGTTAAGCTAATACTTGCGTCTGAACTGTTTGAGATATTATTTTGGGACTCCGAGATAAAGACACAGCTCTCTGATTTATCTTTAAATGCACTTATAGAGCTAATACATTAGACAGAAAAGATCCAAATGTATTGTGGTAGGAGTTTATGTTTTGTACTTTTCCCTTATTCTTTTATGTGATTGCGAGCTCTTTGATATATTGTTCTGTGTTTTTAATTTTTTTTTCATATTTTAATCATCTTTAATTAAGTACTTTTATTTAAAACACTGCCTGGGTGTCTGCGTTCTTTCTTTTGCATGTAACGATAAGAGGTTAAGTCCGACAAAACAGTTTAACAGCTTGATGGTGTTACTGAGTTTGAGTAAAAAGGTAAGACTATATCTAAGGTCTCTTATAGAGTTAAAAGGGTTAATTTTGGAAGCCTGGCTGGGTGCCCCTGGTGAAAGATTGTACCGCAATCCCTGAAGAGGGTACGTATCCGAGTTTGTTCACTGGGTAAGCTAGCATAAGATTCACAGTTTGAATCCCCCCAGAACTTGAGATTAAAGGTGATTCGGACCCAAACGCAGACAGAAGGGTTACCCTGTCTGTTACCTGCTCACACTATTGTGCTCTGAGGTTGGCACTGTGGGAGCAGAGGGCTTGACCTGCAGAGTGCGTTTGTGACACTCCCCATCATGATCCCTATGGCCACGTGGAAGGCCCTACAAAATATGCTCTCAAAATTTCTATGGGCAAGGAAAAATCCCAGCTAAAATGGAGTCTGGTTACACAAGATGAAGGAACAAGGGGACAGAGTATCCCCGAACTCAAAACTTGCCGCCAAGCAGCTTAGATCCAATATATTTCTCCCAACTAAGGAGATCAGATGGGTGGAGATGGAACAGGCAGTGTTACAAGGCAAAGAAATTCCAGGCCCTTCTTTTCAAGCTGCTAGACCCTAAACACATTAAAACCCTTCCATGCCCTCGGACCAAAACAACACTGTCTATATGGCTAGAGGTACTCAAAAGACAGGGATCCCTAATAACATAAAACATATGCAAGTTATTCTTAATTAGATACTGTGAACTGCCTCCCTGGAAGGACCGACCCAATATTTGCCAGATGGGAAAGAAGAGGCCTACAGAGGTGGAACAAGTGCTAGAAGGCAGACAAGTCAGAACCTTTGGGGACCCGACACAACAATATGGGATATCGTACAAGGAATTCTACAGCTATCTGTAGCCGAGGCATTTCCTGATGTCAGGGCCCAGACGGACTCTACAGAAGGAAGAATGGGAATACCCACTCATGCTGCTATACAGGGATGGGGTGGGGGGGGTGGACAGTCCAAACTGTACCAGGCATGCAGATCTTGCCATCAGGCCTTGGTGGAAGGCATTCAAGGTAGATGGCAAACAGAGCTAGGGTATCGAATAGAAAGCAAATACTGGGAACAAATATGGGAACAAGCCAACAGAATTACGGCCTCCCTGCACTGGCGGGAATTCTGGTGAAACTAATCATTAGATTTTTTCAAAACCACAGTAATAAACCAACATTACAGGTCTCACCCACCTGACCGTTGTTGGAGAAACTGCGAGCTGAAGGATAACGTGCATATTTTCTGAAGCTCCAGAGTTTCTGGGAAGCAGTAGGTCAGTCAATGACAAAGATGTTAGGTACCCCAATTCCAAATACATGCGAGTACCTAATTTTGGAAAATTCTCATATGACCTTACAATTGGTCTAAAATACTTCTTATTCAACACCTTGATAGCAGCTGCAGCCAAGGCCACTATGCAGAGATGGTTACAATCAGAGCCACCAGACAAGGCTCAGTAGCTCTCCATTTGCTTACAAATTAAAGAAATGAAGTGCATAACATCACTCCTTAGGCTACAAAAGGATAAATATATAGCAAGATGGCTCCCCATCTCTGAACTTGTGTGTGAAGGGGACAGCAAATCAATACTAGAAGGACTAGCTAAGGAAAACTAATGCTGGCCCGGCGGTTCTGCACCTGTGCAGCCATAAAGAACTCAACAAGCTGATCACTTAAGTGGTGAAGCCCCCACTTAGAGCTATAAGATATAGCCCCCAGTGTATGCACCATCATGCACCCAATACAGTTCTGGGTTTACGTTTCTTTTTTAATTGCAGCTGCTCATTCATTTGTCCCCGGGTAGTTTCTTACACTGTTAAGATTATCCACCAATCATGATTACAGATTTAAGTCATCATGTGCTACAGAACACTAGGGATAAGTTGTACGTAACCCACCAACTAAGCCGTTACGCATACAGGGGTGATCCACCCTGTTTTGTTTTGTATCGTTTTGTTTTCCATTTGTTTCTCTGTATTCTTATGAATGATCCAACAAATCTGTTGGTATGTAATAAGACACTTTAGGGTTTGGGTTACTGTTCCTGAGTGGCACTTCCAGCTAACTGAAGGAGCTCTGTGCAAGCTTCTAGTACCTTACTGCACACCTCAGTGTGTAGTTCAGAAATAGTAACCATTGTGACGCTTGGCCAGCTGGTTATGATTATTCTTTGATATTTGTAATACAAAAATGTGGTGCGTGATTTGTCTCCATAAGGCAGCTATGCCATGGGTCAGGTTTTAGTGGAAATATCAGGATGAGCTAATAATGTCTTTCTGCTGTTATGTTGTAAATATCATCATCCAAATATTGTAAAATAATGTCTGTGACAAATATCTGTAACACATGCTTAATGAAACTGTTATTCCGTGTTCTGTATTACCATCTGTCTTACATGTGACAAGGTACCTTTTGTAAATGAGCCTCTGGCTCAAAGGTTGTAAACCGATATATCAAATAAATAAATAAAATAAAATAAAATATTAACCTGAAACCAGGAGGTAATTAAAAAGACTATAGAGCCTTAATTAAGGGTCTCCTGTTTATCTGACTTAATTAGAACTGACCCAGCTAACAGGATATATAGATCGTAAACTTTTATGACATTTTAGAGGAAACATTGTTATATCACTATGGTGCTAAAAGTCATAAAATCTTTTGATATGCCTGGGAATGTGAACTGTTTGAGATCAAAGAGAGGATGTTAATTAAGAAGTCATATTGGGAAATGAGTTTTTGCTGATGGTACCTTATTTGAAATATCTCTCAATAAGAAGATCATTGTTTATATATTTTTTTAAATTTAACAATGAGGAGCTAGATGACATCATGGAAGGGGTGTGTGAGACAGACACAGTTTAACCTAGGATCTATGTCTGATGTTAGTGACATTTTCTAGTTGGACTCAAGAAAAAATAACTAACTTAAGCACTGTAAGAAAGTAATACATTAGATAGAAAAAGTCTAATTGTATTGTGGTAGGAGTTTGCGTTTGTACTTTTCCTTGTTTTCTTTTAAGTGATTCTATGCTTTGTGATATAGTGTTCTGTGTTTACATTTTTTACATATTTTTATCCATTTTTTAGTAAATCTTTCATTTAAAAAAGACTGGGTGTGTCTTCGGAGTTCTTTTGCATGTGAAGTACAGACTGTTAAATTTGACAACTGTTCATAAGCTTAATGGTGTTACTAGAATGGGAAAATGTAAGAATATACCTAAGGTTTTTTATAGAGTTTTAAGGGTTCATTTTGGATACCTGGTTAGGTGCCCTTAGGTGAAAGATATCTGGCATCCCCCCGAAGAGCAGATTATCTGAGCATGTACATTTGGGTAAGCTAGCATAAGGTTCACAGTTTGAATCCCCCCAGAACTTGAGACTAAAAGTAATTCGGACCCACAAGCAGGCAGGAGGGTTACCCTGTTCTGTTACCTGTTCACAATACTGCGCTCGGAGGTTGGCACTGTGGGAGCAGAGGGCCCGACCTGCTGAGTGGATTTGTGACAACCATCACCCTGTTGGGTCTTATTGCTTACTTACTGCATGCCCAGGTGAATAATTAGACATGAGGCGTTTGTGCCGAATGCCATTATCATCTCTAAGTGCATTAAACCCAGACAACCAACAACCAGGAGTATCCTACTGCACTTACAAAATGGGTAAACTGACAAAATATAAACACAAAAAAGTTCCATCCCAACCCAATCACCTCATTTCTCACACTCAATAGATGAAATGTTTGTTTATTACGGTCTTCAGAAATTCAAATTACTGCACAGGTCCTCTCACAGAATGTTCATCTCCTCGCACAAAACAGAAGCCTTATAGAGAGCAAATGTCAATCAATCAACCTTTATTTAGCCAGGTGAAACTCCATTGACCAAGCTCATTTTCAAAGAGGGCCTGATAAGTACAGAATAAATAATACAGTAGCACAATAGCTAAATAGAATAAATAATACAGTAGCACAAATGCTACAAGTCTCGATGGCTGAGAGGGACCTGGGGGTGGTGGTGGATGTCAAGATGAACAACTCTGAGACTCGTAGGAGGGCAGCAGCCAAGGCCAACAGGATGCTGGGATGCATCGCTAGGGGGATCACCTCCAGAAGGAGGGAAGTGATACTCCCTCTGTATAACTGCTTGGTGAGGCCGCACCTTGAGTACTGCATGCAGTTTTGGAGGCCACATTTAAAGAGGGACATTAACCTCCTGGAGAGGGTCCAGAGGAGGGCAACCAAAATGATTTGGGGCTTGGGGACAGGACCTATGAGGAGAGGCTCAAGAGCTAAATATGTACACATTGGAAGAGAGAAGGGACCGGGGGGACATGATAGAGGTCTTCAGGTACATGAAGAGGGTAAATAGGGAGGAACAGTCAGGGTGCTTCGAAGGAAGGAGGAAGGGGCCACTAGAGGGCATGGGTGGAAGCTGGAGGGGGGAAGATTCAGGGTAGAAAGGAGGAGGTGCTACTTCACTGAGAGGTGGTGGAGCCATGAAATGCACTGCCTAGGGGGCTGGTGGAGGCAGAGACAGTGGAGGGGTTCAAGAGGGGTTGGGACAGGTACAGGGGAAGGGTTCTGGAAGCAAAATCCAATGCAGCAAGAATATCCGGAACTGGGAAGGGAGAAGCCAGAGAAGGCGAGGGGGACAGCAAAGTCAGCACCCAGGGTGGGGGCTGACCAAACGAGCAGACACGAAAGACCGTTAGGCCTATTCTGCTGGCATTTTAGTATGTTAGTATGTTAATAGAATATATAGCACAAATGGGCATAGTAATACAATACGCAAGCAATAATGCCTGACAGGGTGGGCGGTATTGGGCAATACCGGACCAGCCAGGGGCATAATGAGGCCCGACGCCGCAGGCGGATGGCCTTATAGCCCTTGGCTGGTCCTGTATTGCCCATACCGCCCACCCTGGAGGGCATTATTGCGCTTAGAAAATGGGCATCGTTGTAAATTTTAATTAAGTACTAAGAAAAAAAAGAAATTAGTTTGTAAATAAACACAGAGAGTAAAAAAATACATATTTTTGATGAAATAGTCCCTCAAATTTTGTGCGGTTCCATCTGCTGTTGCAACCCCCCCAGCCATTCCCTTCTAGTTATCGTCTCCCCCTTCCAGTACCACATCAACAGATGGAGTTCCTTGTAAACTGTAATAATTTTGTTGGTTGCCATGGGTTTTTGTTCTTACTTTGAAGAATGGCAGTTTTCTTTTTCTGTAAGCTTTTTTTTTTTCCTCCCCGGTCGCTAGCTCAGGTTGGAAGGCTGTCACGTAACCTTGCGTGACCTTGCATCGCATAACCAGGAAGTGGAGAGTCAGAAAATGCGCGACCGAGGGTGAAAGCCGTAGGAGTTAGAGCGACAAAAAACATTGTAGGGGAGAGCAAGGGACAGAGGATTGAAGTAAGAATTTTGTTTAACTACTTTTGAACCTCTAGACTGGCACGGCAGGTGGGGGACGGTGGCGCAATACATCTCTGTCAGTTAGCGAGGGAAAATGGCGTCTCAACAGATGCCAACTCGGGGTGCCCAAAGATATTTTTAGGTAACGGGGCATCTCGAATTGGCACGTCTTTCGAAGTGGGCGTCTATCGATAGTTAATGTACCCCCATGTTAAGGCTCTCAGCCAATGAGAGTAACCCTAGTATCTAGCCCATTTTCTAAATAGCAATAAAAACAATGAGGCCGGGGTCAAAAGGTGAAGCCTCATCCCAGCAAACAGTACAGCAGAGAGGTGGAAGCAAGTCAGCACCAATTTGCTGAACCAGTGATTTTAGACACTGATAGCTCTAGCAGAGCAGAGTTAATGCTAGTGACAGTGCAAGCTGGGGGGCTCAGCAGTAAGCAGAAAGCAAGGATGAATCCAGGAACATGGCTTTGGGTAATTCTAAAGAGAAGATAGAAAGTGTAGAGAATTGACTGTAAGAATAGCAATGTATGGCTACAGTTTAGCGACAGGGAGGGCACTGACAAGGCTCCAAGGAGTATCTCAAATAGAGTGACTTGAATTCCGCAAAACCAATAGGTTGCACCAATTTTATGGATTTCTGGATGTTGTTCCACAGCTGGGGCAGCACATAGCTGAAGGAGGCTCTACCAAAATGTCTCTGTTTGATCTGTGCCAGGGTAAGTAGCAGAGATTGCCCGGTTAATCTGGTAAGACTAGGAGGGGGGGACAGTGCATCATCACCAAAGAAACACCAGGAATTAAAACTGTAAATAATACTTTATATTTTCATACATTCTGTGTGTCAAGGAGGGGTACCATGGGAGTACAGAGTGAAAGGTTAAGGAAATTTTACTTTTTAGGGCCTTGTTCAAGGTTGTCAGTGAGTAAAGGTGGCAGCTAAGCACCACTGTTTCTTCTTCTTGGGGGGTGGGGGGTGTTATCTAGACAAACCGTAAGGCTCAATGTTAAAAAGTGGAAACTGACTATTTTATAAGATCTGGGCCCCTCAGCTCCCCGTAATCAGCTCCTGTGCAGCCTTGTCTGTAATGACAATCAGGAATGAGTCCTGAATTCTATACGTGATTTGCCCAGTTTCCAAATTCTACTGCTTGAATTGGTTGCAAACTGTGCATTTTTGTAGCATTAGTCTTGGAACTTATTTAGCAAATCAGAAAGCTGGAAATTTCAAGCACATTTTATAAAATCATAACTTACACTCCAGGATGTGGTACATCTTATCATTCTGAGGACCGGATGACCACCCTAACTAACTGACAGACCGGTAGGCCATGCTCTCTCTGTATATGTCCCCGTTGTTCCTGCTTAAATTAGCAGATGTCTTTATCTTTGCAGGGACAGCAGGCACACCAGGGCAATTACCAAGGACCTCACTGAAATGAGCATGTCGCAGATAAGTCCTCCGATTCAGTTTTGAATGAATAAAAAGTTTTGTTACTACTAGTAAGTTCCTGGATGCCCTCAGCCACAGCTAGGGCTACATTTTATTTAATATAGGAGGAGTTGTTCAAACCAAATCATAAGAAACAAACCAAAGACTCCACTCCAAATAATACAACATTTATTTTCTTCCATCAAATCAGCAATGTTTCATCTTTTAAATACCACTTCTCTTAAGACATGATGGTATTATCTGTAATCTCATCACTGTTCAGATAATCAACGAAAGTGTTGTGGTTTTCACTTATTTTTCTGTTCCCAGCTAGCAGACCTTCCCTGTGTGAATTAATATTAAACATTCATTGCCTATGACAGCATTTTGCCCTCAGTTATGTTAGACACTGCGAATGGAGTAGGTAACTTCTCGCCAACCGAAGCGCTTCAGGTCGGTGAAGTGGCAGAGATGGCAAGACAATACACGGCATCCAGTTTCCCGCCAGGGTGTCACGGAACCTTCTGGTCTGCATTAATCCCTATACTGGACCACAAACAGCAACAGCATCAAATTCTCCCTCGGTGGTGATCCCCATCCACACCTGCATCTTACTGCACCAAGGGTAATGCAATATGACTCAGTTTGACTGTCCCTACCCCGCTATTCAGGTTCAGCTAAAGACGGACAACAGACTGCAATACAGCGCACGTTAAGAGTAGATTATTTTAGTGCAGCTGCTGTTTATCCCAATTAATCACTGCAGAAGTCAGAGGTGTGCACCCAACTGAAGCACCAGATCCACGCAGAAGGGGGGGTAGGTGGACACAAAACAGCAGAGGAAGCAGAGGCAGCAACCCTTATCCTGCCTAATCCTCTGCTGGACTTGTATTCAGCAACAGCGATGAAGAATGCAGCAAGGCACAGAGAGAGGTTGCAAGTAGCAGGGCCAAGGAAAACAGCAACCTTGGACCAAGAGGGCAGAACTTGGTTAAGGTCAGTCAGGCTGGGTAGGTCCTTTAAAGAGCTAGTGGAGCCAACACTGGCAGACAAGAAAATAATACATATTTTAAGTACTAGTCAATTGTAACTTTTTATTTCTGAAGTATTTTCCTTTTTCCTTTTGCTCATCAGAAAGTCTTCCATGCGATAAAATTGTGCTGGATGTGTGGACCAGCTCTTAGCCTCGCAGCGGACATATCTAATTCTACTGCCCCACACTACTTCAACAGCACTATGATCTTACTGACAATGACATCACAGGTGAAAGACCTGGCAGTCAGTCACTTGTTGTTCCAAAGTAGCTGTGATGTCATACTCAGTGAGGTCACAATGCTGATCAGGTAGTGTGGGATAGCAGAGTTAGATATGTTCCACACATCGCACTTACTAACATCAGATAAACAATTTTCTAATTAACCAAAAGGAAAATAAATACCTTAAATATAAAAAGGTAATGGTTGGTGGCTTTTAAAATCTAATATTAGTTTTAAGCAGTACACTAGCTCTTTAAGAGTGCCAGAGTTAGGAGCCCCTAACGGGTTATCTTGGCTCATTGGTTCGCGATTTCCATCCCACTATGGAGGGGTTGTGTGATAACAGATGGACCAGACACTGAACTTCAGGTTCAACACACAATCTCTGTGTGATGTTTATTTAAAATACAGCAGAGAACCTTCACCAATGGCATAGCCCTTTTTCTTTTTTTTTTTTTCCATTCAACTTTTATTAAGATTTAACAACTTTAAGGAATACATCCAGAAAGGTAACAAGATGACAGCAAAATTAATTGCCACACAGCAAAAAAAAAAAAAAAAAGAAAGTATCCGGATGTAGAAGCCCTTTTTCAATACATCAGTTTGCAACAACAGACTATGTATGCCCTTCCTCTGCACTTAGCACCCACTGATCTAACCTTTTAGTGAAACAACACTTCATCCCTATGTTTGACTTGTTTGCTTGGGTGATAGGGGCTCAAACTAGAAAAAACGCCAAAGCAAGTTAAAGACAAAGAACCTCAGTGCAGAAGCACTGAAACAAGGTTACCCCAAAGGACATTAGCAATAAAGCCAAGTTTCAAAGAAACACACCATCACACATACCCCCCATCATGGGATGAATATGCAAATCACCATTAAATTTCAGACTGGCTCAGTTTATAGCAGGAATGCATGGTACGAAAAGGGCCTCTCAAACAATCTGCAATTTACATGCATTTAACAACAAAACAGGGGATTTTCTGATAGCTCTACCCCGGTAACTTAACTTAATTTCTGTAATACAGTCACCTAGTACGTTTTACCTTTATGAAAAACACCTAGGGCCGGATAGTCAGACTGCTCCAGGCAATAGCGTAAGTTGGGATGCAGCACAACCGAGCTGCGCCGGGGCCCAGACAAGGTGATATTCAAAGGAGATGCGCCATGGCGCATCAGCATTGAATATCGTACAGAATGCGCATGTTGCAAGTACTATGCGCCAGCACTTCTCACGGACAGGGAGGTTCGGGAATGCTCCAGCACAATTGCAGTTGCGCTGTATGCATCACCTGCAATATTCAGAAGAGGGCATGCAAATGGAGCCATAATATGCGCTAAGCAAATGAGACCATTAACGTATTATAATAGGCCCCATTTGCATCGTTACCTGAAGGCAGCCGGCGTAATGCACCTGGCGCTGCAGGGCTGCCCTGCAGCAGGTGCTGTGTCCCGGTGGGCTTGTGCCCACCCGCCCGACGAGGACTCCTGCAGATGCAACAGCACCGGTGGTCTAGTGGACCCCCATCATGCCCGATCACGGGCATCTGTCTGAATCATAGCACCCCTCTGTATTTGCCCGATGCGTGGGCAGTAGTATCCCAAAGCCCATACCTGGTGGTCTAGTGCCCCCCCGTTCCACCCGATCGCGGGCATGAGATATGTACAATACACCTGGTATTACTTTTATTTTGTTCGAGGGATGTCTGAAAGCAGTGAGATTTTTCAATCCTAACGAGTTCAGTGCAAGCGTTCCTGGCAACCCAAAAAGCAAGCCAGTCAGGGTCAAGCTTAGTCTTTTGTGCCCTTCTCCATAAAACACCTTTTTCCTGAGGGCCTTTTTTAAGGCAAGGGAGAACCATCCAGGAGACCTTCTCCTAGTCTTAAGTTTCCTAACTGAAGCATGTTTATCTATCAGGCCCAGTTCAAATCTGTAAAAGATGGTAAATGTCTCAAACACGGAGGAGGCCAAATAGAATTCTTGCCAACTAATATTGCCAAGGTCTGTTAAAAAAGCAGTACGGCAGAAGTTTTTCAAACATCTTAACTTAAAAGAAGAAGCTGAGGAGAAGTGAGGGGCCTGCCAGTAGCCATGTGAACAGGTGCTGTTACTGAGTCGTCCTTTTTGAAAGCGCTCAATAGTGGGTGCCCTTATCACAGGACACCCCTGTGTCTGTGGTCTCCCCTGGCAGCCTAATGGCTACCCCACATCAGTCCACCATGTGGACTGGATCCAGTGCCAGCAGGCACTAGGACCAAGAACAGCCAAAAGCCAGGGGTGGTGTTAAGGATTTAGCACGGTGTGCTCCTCCAAAAGAGAGGAGCACAGAAACTCTAAATTGTACCCTAAAGCATGTGCTCCTTTAGACCTTGGCTGTGCTCCTACCTTTCTTCTTTTAAATTTACTAGTTCATTAACAATTTCTTGCTTGTACTAAAGGTTCTGAGCAATTTATGTACAATAATAATTCTGTTGCCCGTTTCTTAGGTGTTATTGAGATCTGAGCACATGGCAGTGTGATGCCTTAGTTTGTGTTACTGATGCCATCAAGTACTGAAAAGGCACCCGCCCAATCACTACTACACATCACATCTCCAAGAACCATGGCCCCCCACAGACAGACACACAGGCCACTGAATTCTGCACCCACCTCTGGCTCATAGTCCACAGCCACCTGTCCAGACCACACCACCTGGGCTCCCATACCAGTTTAATATTTCCCTCCCCGTAACTGTGGATAATTTTTCATGAATTGCTGTGTTTTTCCACGTAACCAATACAAGTCTAGATCTAGAACAATTTTCTGTATACTGCTATAGTACATTTCCCTGTACAATACAGGGATCCATTTAGATCTTGGATCCCTGCACCACTTTATCCCGAGTGCTGGCCAACTGCATTTAGAAGTGATTCCAGCAAGGCTCCCACATCAACACGTATTCTTGTATTTTTAAGATAAATTGCGGAGTAGTCTACAGGAAAACTGTGTCCATAGACTTGTGTTGTATACACGGAGGTAAACAAAGCAATTCCCCTTCCATACCCTGGACTAGTCTTTCAGTTTCACCTAACAATTTTCAGCAAAAGCATACATCAGTTAAAGATCATTTAAACTTTCGGTATCCTACAGTTTAAAATATAAAACAAAATACAGCACTTTTATTTTTCTGTATATGTTCCAAAAACAACCTGTTGAAAATTGTCAACTTTCTTAAACAAAAAACAACCAAAAAAAAATGGAATTACCCATTAGGCTTCCCTTGATACATGCAGGGCACCATGACTGTTGGTCTCACTGTCTTGCTACTTCTTTTGGCTTACCTGTCTCAGTGATTTGTCTTTAATTTTCATTTTTATCCCTCTGTGTGATCTTTGTTCTTTCCTTCCCGTTTTGCTGCTTACTCTGGTCTTTCTAACTCATCTTTCCTTTCATTCTTTCATCTTCCTCTGGCCACAGTTCCCTTTGTCCCCGTTTCAACTTTCCCCCCTTTCTTTCGTCTATGAAAGTTAAAATATGTTAGCTTTCCTTCTCTGCTTGTTCTCTGCTTTTAATTCACCTGTGGTTGATACACTCCTTCCCTCCCTGTCATTCTTCCACACTTTTGTTTGCCACCCGGCTGTAAACTTGCTCTAAAGTACGCATGTTCAATCCCTCCCTGCCTGCCCATGTGCACATTAGTCTGCCAGTTGCCATGCTCTTTCCATGCCTGCCTGCCAACTCACCCACTAACCTGTGCTGGCCGCCAGTACACGTGTTCCTTGCCAGTATGTCAAAGCAGGGTTTTAAATAATTGATTAGCAGTTTTTTTCTTGGGACAATACTAACTGTACAGAAAGCATTTATATAGGTTTTCTAGAAGTGTTATGTTTGTTAAACACAGTGAGACAAGTGCTATGCATTTTCACAATGTTTCAGAACTTTTATGAGCAAAATGCTAATCAATTTATGGAGTTAAATAAAACCCTGCAAAGTTCAGACTAACTTGCTGGCTGCCCACACACTTGATCCCCGTCAGCCCACCTATTAAAGTAGCAGCTGTCTGCTTGCCCAGTCACTTCCTGATCTAACTTTGAACTACACTCAATTGATAAAAAAATCCTGATTTGTATTCCATTGCACCTTCTAGACTCCCCTCATTACTGTCCCACTGCCATGAACTGCCACCCCTAACTGTGCTCCAGAAAGGCTAGAGGAGCACAGATAACTGAATATTTTACAAAGAAAATGTGCTCCTGTGATCACTGACTGTGCTCTGAGCATGGAGCACAACCTTAACACTATATCATGCCAAGAGCCTAGGCCATCATTCAGATGACTGTAGGTTCTTCTCTTATTTTCCAGTCCCTTCTACCTCCCTGATGTAAGCACAGCCTCTTGCCTGCCTCACACAAACGTAGCACATCCCCCCTATGGCATGAAGAAACTCTCATCAGCCCTCCCAACCTAAGGCACACTGTCATCCTGCAGCTACCTCAGCCTGGTCTGCCTCCAGACGCGACTACTCAGGCTTGCTCCTGTACCTCGGTCATGAGCAAAGCAGTGCTAATGCTGGCTCATCGGGTGGCTCGTGCAATGCATTTCTGCCAAGGATGTTCAGAACCATGCCAGGATAACTTCCCTTTTTTTTCTCCATCAGTTCAGGTTTTCACACACAGCCAAGTGGATGGCTTATTCATGAACCATAGACGGTTAGTCTCAGTGGCTGTTCATTCTAGCAAGCAGCTAGGCTCCTCCCCCTCACACCAGGATTTTGTTACTCATCTGTCACTGCTTTCCCTCTGGGAACACAATCCCCAGTACTAGTTTAGGACTTAATACACCCAAAGCAGAAATTCTAGTGGTGCCCTTGTTACTGCTGCCACTGCTTCTCTCCTCCCTTCTACCACAACGTCCTTCCAAAAAGTGGTAGGAATTTTAGAATGACAACAATTTCAAGCTGCTCTCTGCTTGCACTTTTCACTTTAGTGCGCCCCTTCTATGCTGGCCTGGCTCCCGAAGTGGTTGCTTGATTCACTTGTACCCAACACCATCTCTGCAAGGACCACACTTCAGTGAAAGGCTTGGATGGCCAGGACTGGGTGTCCCGCAAGTGTCTGCACACCTGCAAGGTAGCCAAGTTCTCCATGAGCCTAGTGCTGGTATTACTCAACATGGCCACGCTTTGCTAGCTTGAGTAGTATGTGACCTAGTCAGAGAATAATTGGAGAGCCTGCAGGTAGGTGAGAGGTTTCAGGTGCTGGGCATGCAGCCCCTTCACGATGAGGGGTGCTGATCAGAATCATTAGCATACATCTGTTTTGGTTTTTTTTGCCTCCAAGTGACTAGTGCAGTTTCCCAGTTAGGTGCGAAGCATACCCCTTGGATATTTGTCACGACACCCCTTCAGCTCTTTCCGTAGGCATGTCTTTGCTAGCTATACAACCTGCATTGGATCCTGCCTAGTCAATGGCCCAATGTCTTGACTAAACCATTCTCTCTCCCATCCTGCTCAGCACTTTACAGATCTTATGGATTTATGGTGGCCAGTATCCGGGCCTTTTGATCACTCACTCTAGGGTTTAGAACACCTTGGCATTCTAGGGTGTCTGAAGTAATATGGATGTGCCTCCTGCTTCACTTACTCATTTTTTTTTCTGTCAATAAGTTTTTATTTAAGTTTGCTGGCCCAGTGGCGTGGAGGGTTGAGGTGCTGGACACCATACCTCGCGCCACGCTGGCAACCAGTGTTCGGACACGAGCCCGGGTCACCAGGGGTTGGCAGGGGAGGGATGGGATCGAGAGTCAGGAGGACTGCTCTCCCATCCCAGGAAGGGATCCAGGGAACCACCATCACTCTGTAGCAGCCCCCTGTTGACGACTGGGGGCACTACTAAAGTGGTGCCAGCAAGGGGTAGAGTAAAGCAGACGTCGACGCATTACTGCCAGACGTCATTGCACGCTCGCACTCCAGGGACACAAAATGAGGAAAATAGCAGCACAAGTCCGCGGCAGCTTGATGGCCGCAGCTACACCGGCCGGTGAATGCCTGAACAGGGGCGAGTGCCGGTACTGGATCCTGGCCGGGGGGAAATGGGGGAGCCCCTCTCAACGGTACAGCTGCATATGCCAGCTAGGCACGTCCAACTCCGGGTTCGGTGGCGAGGAGGAGCGGTGGCTGGAGGTAAGTAGGGCTGTGGCTGCAAAGAGGAGCATAAAAATAGTGGTCAGAAAAAAAACAAACAAAAAAAAAAAAACGTTTTTATTGAGTTTAAAAATATCCAACAACCAAAAGAAAGGAAAACAATAGGTAAACACATACATACAGATGTTGTTGACTCATTTGTCATATAATGCATTGTACAAAAAACAAACATTTAGATTAACAATTATGACTTTTAAAATCTATTCTGTATGTTTCACCTATTTATTGATCTGTATTATGCTCATTTCAACAGTGTTTTAATAACTTTAAACTCCGTTATATGCGTTTCACTTACTCATTGACCTGTATTACGCTCATTTTAACAGTGTTTTATATGTATTTACAAATCGGGTCATGAAAATCCTGTAATCCCGTTGGTCGAAACATTTCATATGACCTTTAATAATTTTCTTACAACTACACACCTCACCTGAAGGATTACATATTAACAAACTACCTACATTTTTCTATAAATTAACAAAATAAATAAAAACTATATTTACAACACGTGAGATAACACACAGGGGAGTAGGATCATAGAGAATACTGCACTTTTAGGTGGCTGGGGGACCCTCCTAGCCTTGTGCCCAACACTCACCAGAGGCGTGCATTATTCATTCCCTTGTTACCGCACAACCGGTCATGTGTTATGAAAGATTCCTTACGTACAGTATAAGAATAAACATTCGTGGCCTCGTTGTCCTCCATCAGTGGGGTACTCTGCTTTTCTTTGGTTTGGTCTGTGATCGAAAGGAGGACAGGCATGCCGTGCTACTCCTAAGAGCTGGCATTTCGCACAAACTGAAAGGCTTACTCTATTGACACAGACCACCATAACGTAGACATAATACAGAATGAAAGTCAACACTCCCGGGCATACTGAACACTAGCGTTTTGTTTGTTTTTTCAACTCAGAAACGCACACAAAATACAAGAATTCTGTGCAACTAATTTATGTGGTAGACTGGTAAGAAAGGCTTAGAAAACTGGCACGTACAAGAGTACATTAGATAATTTAGGCACTTAACAAAATCAGTGCATAACAATAATTATTAGATAACTGACCGACATGTAACACTTTATATTTACCTCCTGTGAGTCGCCAACGCCCACTCAAACAACTTACTGATGTTGCGGAAACATTACAAGGCTCCAGAATGCCACTCTCAACAATATCCTGCTCAAGCCATGGCGACGTCCCGGGAACCCAAAGTCGCTTTGGCCCCGCCCGCTCCCCTCGACGCACGGATTACAAACACACGTGACGCTAAGGGGCGGGACACATGGTAGAATACACACTGGTCTGGTTAGCTGGGGGCGGAGCTGGCGGCGTTGCGCTGGCCAATCGCCTGGCAGCCTGTGCCAGCGCCATTTTAGGTTGGGCAAGAACACCGAAAGCAGTAAAGTATGTTGTCTTGTGTGTTACGGAAGGATTGATGCATGAATGTTTCTTATTTTGCCATCAGACTGAATGGTTTTCGGTTTCACTCTTGCCTTCGTGGTTCAGGGATGTTATGAGAGGACATAACTCATTGGCCTGGGCCTCTGACTCCTGCTAAGTAAGTTAATTTGTTTTGGTTTTTCGCCGCCGACTCTGTTGCAACTATAAGGCCCGATTCCGTCTCAGCCTACAGATGAGTTAAATGCTTACGTGCTGGCGATTTGTTTCAGCAACTTAATTGTGTGGCATTGTACATCCATGCCCCGCCATTGAACTGGCTTGAATACCATATAAAATATAGAAAGAAGTAGAATTTTATGATAAAAGGCGGACTAATTCGTTCATCTCTTCTACCTTAATTACTGCTGCATTTTTATGTAGGCCAAGGTCCTTATCAGCTTTATAGCCTTTGGAAAACATTATTATTGGTTGCTTTTGTTTAAATTTTTTTTGTAATATCTAGGTAGCACCCTCAGTGTGAATCAGGCTACTTGCCTACAGTGCCTTTATCTGGCTGTAGAGGCACAGTAGATGGGCACATAAGGCACACACTAAGGGTATGCAAATAAGGTGAAAAAGGTATTCCAAATATGCAAAATAAGGGAAGGCACTCATTCTCTGTATGCTAATGAGCAATTGACCTAACATTCACCCTCAAACCACGTTTCTGTCAGTAGCTTATGGTGTTCATGAAGAAAAACATTAACATTAGTTTTTACAAAATAGTGTTATTCTGTTTGAATTCAGCAACTGTAGTTTCCTTTTGTTGCACATACAGTACAAAACTGATATACTTAAGCAGTAATGCAGTCTAGTGTGTTGTGTCAGTAATTGCATACCTCTCAAGGGTGTTGTTCGGCATGAGGCGCTTGCATCGAGAGCCTTTACAACACCTGAGAGAGATGTGTAATTATTGACCATAATGACACACCCTAGACTGCTTTATTGCACTTACAACATGTAGAAAAATTCTACAAAGAAAAATGAGACGGACTCTTTTTTTACTGCTTGGAACTTTTTTTTTTTGTCACTAGTATGAGACATAAAGTCCCTAAGAAAAGCAGCTTTAAAAGATGTAACACACCAATTCATTTTAACTTTTAAAATATTTTTTCCATACATTAACTTTTATTTTTTTTGAACTTTATATTTATTGAGTTTATCAATGATACACACATGTAAGACACAGATGAGATACATACGGTATACAGTTTTTTGTTGCTGCGGTTGGGGCATCTCCGAGGTTCGCGAACGGCTCGCCAGGCTCTGGCTGCCTGCTCCCTCATACTGGGGGCTGTCAGCAGTGGACTTAGGTGGCCTAGAGGGACGGTGCCGGAACTGGCTCATTACTGGTGGGGCCTGCATTTTAGTACTGAGATTCCTTAGGGCAGGGATGTGCAGTGATGACCCCCCACCCATACATGCTGGCACTGATCGCTGCTGATCCCCTGGCCTCCACTGGGGTCCACATTGCATCAGACACACATCCCCACCTCCCACCAGAGTAGGAGAGCAGTCCAGCAGGCACTGATCCTCACTCCCCCAGCTGGCCCTCCAACTCCTGGATCTGTTCACAAACAGTATACAGTTTTTAAATCCATTGAGGGCGCCACCCCTCTTGATACATTTAAAATAATAAATTCTATACCACATCATTAAGATGCATCATAGAGGGGTATCCCATATGGGCTATATTAGCCAATAACCAATTTAAAATGAAACTCTTGCTGTGTTCGAACCTGGGAGCAGCATGAATATTTTACCACATAACCCCCTAACCAGAAGGTTACATAATTAACTGTATAGCTTGTTTTCATTTAGAAGAAAATGAGTAATCATGCATCACCATAACAATGAGTATCTTATTAGTACTAAATATGAGAGTATTAAGCTCTACAATTATAACTTCGCTAGATGAACAGAAAGCCTTAAGTCAGGCAGTCAGTTTGCACTAACGGTGGGCATAAACAGTCTTTTAAACGAGACTGCTTTCCTCCCTTCAGTATTACTAAATGAAATTTTTGGGGAACTATTTGAAGGTAAAACAAAATTATTTCAACATTAAACTTTTGTGACACAAGTCACTACCAACTGTATTCTGTAGTCCCAAACAGTAAAGTTCTCTACTAAGTAGGTTCAGTGAGTCGTGTTGCAAAAATTGCAGCTGCTTACTCATCCCCATTCAGGTCGTTCCCTCTGCTTCTTCATCTTCTTCTGATTGGGACTGCAGTCTGTGCTCCTGATGGCGACGAGAAGGAACATGTCTCTGTGCCCATTTTAAGGCCTCTTGGGGATCTGTAAAGATATAGATTTTCCCTTGATGGACGATTCTGAGACAAGCAGGGAAAATCACGCTGTGAGGCACTGCTGTCCCCTGCAAAATGGCACGTACCCCATTGAAACGTTTTTTCTTCTGTCTTGTAGCAAAACTTTAGTCCGGATACAAAGTTATTTTCTCACCATGGCATAGTAAAGTCCATTTCTGTCTGGTCTGGGAAAGTATAAAATCCCCTCGCTCCCATTCCACCCAAAATTAAAACAATTGTCCTCGGAGCTTCTGGACATACTTGGTGGCCCCTCATTGCCACTCTGTAGGCTTTTTGAATCTGTATTTTCCAATCTACGTGGGACTGTTCTAATTGCTGCTCCAGCCACTTGAGCATGAATAGCACCAGGTGATCTCCCTCACTTTGCTCAGGGAATTCCAAGCACTCTTAAGTTGGCCGCCCTTGCCTGGTTTTCTAGCATTTCAGGTCTGGAGTGTCGGTGGGTATTTTCTTTTACCAGTTTAGTCGTCACTCCTAAGGCCGCCTCTGAACGCTTTCCGGCTTCTCCAGTCTCCGTTTTAATGAAATTAAAGTCTGTCTCCAAAAGCGATACTCTGTTGGTGAGAGAGTCAAAGCGTGAGGCTAGCCCTTCCACCGAAGTTATCAGGCAATTTCTTTTAATCCCCAAACTTTGTAGAGTTTCTTCCCCCGACGTCGGAGGCGCCAAAGTATCTGTTCCTTGGGCAGACCTCGTGGCTGACTGAGGTTGAATTTGTTTGCTCCTAGCTTTGTCCTGAGTAGATTTTTCCTTCCTGTGATTGCCCGTGTCGGTTCCAGAGATCTTCTAACTGCCAGTCAATCCGTTTGTTGCGCTTGTTTAGCCCTGTAAAATAGCTTTTTAAACTGTTTTAAATATAATAAATGTAGAGCTGTAAATCCTTTTGGCCATCTTGCTCGGGCTCCACATCATCCCCATAGATTAACTTTTATGTCCAGTGCAGCTGGGGCAGTGAGTTATTTATGGGGTCCAGCCGGGTAACTGAGGCACAGCAGAGCGGTGGTCTGTATGTCAGTTGGGAAGGCTTCATCTCTCTGTAACAGTCACAGGCATTACTGCCACCATATGTGCAGTGTGACTGGGGGAGAGAGGCTCTGTTATGCTCCTCGCGCCTCACAGCAATAGCCATCAGTCACAGCCCTCGCTTCTCAGAGTGATCACCTACACAAGTGGAAAATAGGGGTAGTGCAATCTCTTCCCTTTGGTAGATATCGCTGGGTGCACTTTATGCAGTCATAGCCCTCAGAAGAAACATCCAGTCTCGGTTGTCGTTCTGCACTACACTGACTGACTGCACAAAGTAATTGACTTTCATAGGTTTCCTCAGTACAGCCACTCACTTTATTTATTCAAGTGTTTCACCAGGAAGGCACACTGAGCAGAACTGCTCATTTCCAGGTGTGTCCGGGGGTGGGGGTAATGGGAGAAGTGCAAGTACAATGTCACATGAAAACAGTGAGAACAGATATACATAACAGGCAAACATTTCTAAATGTTACACTAACTTTTTACAGCAGTTACAACAAAAATAAATATAAATACAGTACAGACTGACTAAGTACAAAGTAGTTGTAGGTGTACGTATTTGGACAAAATACATAATACAAACATTTAGAGAAAGCCAAGAGATAGCTTAGGGCATTCGTGCTCACACTTTGTGATAGTGAGCTTCCCCCATGCCTTGCCACGAGAGAAGTTTGTATTTCTGACATGTTCCTGGTTGCAGGATTACGCGACACATTTGAGAAAAGGAATGTGTGAATTTAAAGAAGTCCTCAGGCACTCTAGCCATGTGAGCCTGTAGCTTAATGGTTAGAGCGCTAGAACGGCATACCAGAGGTCTGAGGTTCAATTCCCAGTGGGCCACACTTTTCCTTTCTCATTTCCATCCTTGACTTAAAAATATACCTTGTAGGGATTAAACTGCACTGAGATAAGTTTGCAAAAAAAATTTGTAGGTGCCGTATTGGTCCTTTTAAGAACAGATCCAGAAACAAATGATTTGATACCTTTTATTGGACCAACATGGATGTTACACAAAAGAACAAAGTGCTCTAGCTTTTGGACCAACCAGGTCCTTTTTCAGAAGCTTTATGGCAGTTATTTTGAAAATCCCATACTATTAACACCAGATAATGTTGAAATAACAGAAATAATTCTCATTGGTTCAACATATACGTTTAAAACATAACAGAAGATTACATCAGAGAAGCTAATTAACACCGGTATGCTTTTAACTGAGAAGCCTCAGAAGGGCAAAGGTTATCAAGAATTATCAGCAACCAGAGAGTTCTTCTCTCATAAATTTAAAAAATGTCTCAGTATGCTTCAAGAAAGCATTCTAGTGATAAAAAACCTTGGAATAGCATTTTCTCTAATACATGTAAGATGAGCTTACAACTTACAAGTGTCCTTGTGTTTTAAATAACAGACAATGAGAGACAAAATCCTGAAATTAGGTCTAACTGCAAGTTGAAAACAAGCCCCAAATTAAACATACACACACATATATACGTAATGCAGAATAGTATCATTCGTAAGTATAAGTGTCAAATAAAAATACTTGTCAAAGACCCCCAAGAAAACGAGACCATGAGCCTGATAAGTGCAGATTTCAACACAGAGTCAGTGTATAACAAAAACGCACAGAATCAGTCTAAGGAATCTAAATGAAAACTTCTAAGGATGAAATCCTCCAAGCCCCCCTTTTTCCTTTTCTCTCTTTCTTTCCTTGGGAAAGATAACTATAGAAATGAGACATACTGTATGTACAAGAGTCATAATACAGTGTCTTTCACACCAGTCTTAATATTTACCCAAAGGAATTACACCTTTTAAGAACCCCAAGTAAATGAGATATGCATCTTAATATGAGCAGATTTAAAAATGTGACTGTGTAATCCAACCACTGAAAACTAGTAGACGGAAGTAAATGTACACTGTATATGAAAACTAAGTGTCCTAGCCACATAACAGTTGCCCCATGCCACACTCCCCCCCCACACACATACATGTGTACATACACCACACACCAGCACACCCCACACAACCACAACACACAACAAATATAACAACCCACACACACCACACCGCGCACACACAAACAAAACACACAACCCCCACATCACACAAAAACACAACACATACAAAACATCACACACATACACACATATAGCAATACACACACACACACTCACCACAGTGTTAAGGTGAGAAGTCAACATGTAGATAACCATAAACTTACAAAATCAAAGGCCCACTGAAGAACTAAAGTATTTATGTCCATCTTTTAAAGTAAAGGTCTGTGTAAGTTTAAATGGAATAATGGGTCCTATAACCCACATCAATGTTCATTCCATCTACCACCATATTGAGAAGTAAAATAAGTCTAATTTCAGAAGCCCGTCTCTGTTGTGTACTGTTGAAATGTTCTTTTAAGACCACCACAGACATATCTGAGATTGAGTGGCCATCCTGGGAGAAGTGCTGGGCTACTGGTTTGTCAATTATCTTAATATTAATAGAATGTCTGTGTGAATTCATTCTAGTGCGGAGTTGTTGCCTTGTCTCCCCCACATAACCTGTGTGAGGACATTTCTTGCATTGGATAAAATGGACCACATTACTTAATGTACATGTATAATTCCCCTGTATCCTGAATAGTCTGTTTTGTAATGTAACCACACAATCTGAAGTGGTAATGAGGTTACACGTCTTACATCTGTGTTGATGACAGGGTCGTGTACCATATGATGTCATGGTATTCTGTTCCGGTTCAGGTTGACTCCTAATAATCAGGTTGGCTAAATTAGGTGGTTGTTTAAAAGATAGTAGTGGTAGTTCTTGAAAAATACAATTAAGGGTTTCATCTTCACTAATTATTGGATGAAGGTCCTTAATAATCTGACGTAGAAGAACAAGGTTAGGATGGTATGTGACTATTAAGAGTATTCTGTTGGTAGTGGTCCGTTTCTTATATTGCAGTAGTTCTCTTGGGACCTGTGTTGCACGTTCCACTGCTCTGTCAATTTCTCTGGATGAGTATCCCTGCTCAATAAAGGTGTTTTTCAACATTGCCAGATGTGTGTCTCTGTCTTCCTCATGTGAACAGAGGCGGTGATACCGAAGTGCTTGACTATATAGGACAGATTTCTTTGTGTGGCTCAGGTGATTACTTTTCTTGTGCAAGTATCTCTGTCTGTTGGTTTCCTGTAAATACAGGTGTGTAGGGTTCCATCCATAATAGTGACAGTGGTATCCAGAAAATGTACACTGGTGGCAGAATATTCCAGTGAAAGCTTTATAGTTGGGTGGAGGTCATTAAGTTCCCGATGAAAATCCTTAAGTGTGTCAGTGCCCTCTGTCCAAATTCTAACCAAATCAGTGTAACGGAAATAAGCGAGTGGTTTATGTGTACAGTGCCTTAGAAAATCCTCCTCCAAATTCGCCATAAAAAGATTAGCATACTGTGGAGCCATCCTGGTTCCCATTGCTGTTCCCATAGTTTGAACATAATGTTTACCATTGAAGCTGAAGTTACGTGTCGGAATGAATTCAGTGAGTTTACCCATGACTCCAGGGTCAATGTTGGGGTCCAATTCTTTGTCATGCAGGTATTTGAGGCAGGCTGCAATGCCATCTGTGTGTGGAATATTAATGTAGAGGGATGTTACATCCATCGTGGCTAAAAGGGTATCTGGTGGTAAGTCCTTAAAACCAGAGAGTTTATGCAGGAAGTGAGTAGTCTCCTGGATGTAACTATCCCTTTGTATAACCAACGGTTTGAAAATAGCTTCTACGAACCCTGATATCCCCTCTGTCAGGGTTTGTATTTCTGCCATGTCTTGGAAAAGATTTCAAGCCTTCTTCACATCTGGAAAAATATTTTAGGCCTCTCCATAGGAAAAAAAAACGATCATACTTTGCATAGTACACCAATAATAAAGTGAGACTAATTAAGGTGACTGAGTATATTTTCCTTTTACTCAACTTATTGTTCTCTACTCCCAGCCCCACACCCCAAGCTATCCTCGTCACTCCTCTTTTCTGACTCTTGAACCCTTGTTATTCTGTCTGGTTTCCCCCTATCTGGAACAACTGTTCTAGCCACCTTCATTTCTCCCCCTCTTACCCTGTTGCTAATCAACTCCCTGTAATCTTAACCCAGGTCACACCTGAAACAAGCATTGGCTCAGTGTGCCTATCCCACTCACCAATTTACATACCAATAAACACTGACTGTAAAAACAAGCCTTGACTCAGTGTACCTCTCCCAGTTACTAATTTGCATATAATCACCTGCTGTACAAACAAGCCTTGACTCGGTGTGCCTTCTTAGTCACCAATTTACATACAAATACACACTTATAAACAAGCTTTGCTTCTGTGCTTTTCCTGGTCACAAATTTGTGTGTAAGTAAAGAAGTTCACTTGCCATTATCCATATTTAGTTTGCTTCGTCACTTCACATAAAATATTGAAAACTATAAATTTAAATACTGTACATTCTCATACTCGACTGGGCCTCCCCCGGAACAGTTTGCGGCCTCCCTTGGGAAGCTGGCCTCACCATTTGAGAACCACTGGCTTAGGGTAATAGAGTGTGCCAGTTGGAGCGGCGTAGTTAAAGACAGCCCTTGGGAGCCTAGAAAATGAGCATTGTTTAGGGTGACAAACTAGTCAGAGCAGAGGCCTAGGTAAGCCAAAGCCTGAGGGTATGGAGTAGGAGGGGAGGTGAGGTAGTGTGTGAGGTGAGGCCTGAAGGATTTGGCAGGAACAGGTAGGGGTTGTGTAGACACATAGTAGGGAGGAGAGAGAGATGAGAAGTGGTATTATGGATGGAAGGGGGGAGAGCATTCCACAGTTGAGGACAGCGGAAGGAGAAGGCGGATTGGCCGGTGGTGGTAGCTCAGTGGGGGATAGTGAAGGATCTTAGGTCAGTTGCAAAGGGAGTAGGAGCATAGGGAGCAGGATTAGAGATAGGAGAGGTTTCCAGTTCGGAATTTTGCTATGAAGTGGCAGAATAGGATAGATGTGTGGACTCCAAGGATGGGAGAGATCATGCTTTATACAGGTCACAGTAATGAGTACATGGGGGGCAGGATAGAATAAAATGGCAAAAAGAGTTGTAGAGGGTGTCTAGCCTGGCCAGAGTAGTTTTAGGTGCGGCACTGTAGACTGTGTCAGCGTAGTAAAAGGTGGGGAGGATAATTTTTTGCATGATTATCCTGCAAGCATCTCTTGAATGCAATCCTTGTTTCTATAGAGAGCACCAAGTTTTGGGTGTAGGTTCTTTTGGATAGCGTTCACGTGTGCTGAAAAGTCCAAATGATGGTCAAGTCGGATGCCGAGGTAGCGAAATGTAGCGACATTTTCACTGGGTGTACAGGCCAGGGTGTGGAAGACAAAGGGGATTGGAGTTTTGATAGCCTCTGTCTAGTGCCGAAGGACATGGACACTGACTTTTTGGCGTTAAGGAACAGCTGGTTATTCT
Organism: Neoceratodus forsteri; assembly: GCA_016271365.2. Classification (NCBI taxonomy): domain Eukaryota; kingdom Metazoa; phylum Chordata; order Ceratodontiformes; family Ceratodontidae; genus Neoceratodus; species Neoceratodus forsteri. The sequence goes on from CM057454.1 coordinate 780,198,723, forward strand.
GGAACCATAGCTGGACCTTAATGAAATCATGTTGCAGTTTAATCTCCGCATCAGAGAGGGAAGTGCTAGATTTGTAGAGAACTGTGTCGTCTTCGTACATGTGTATTTGGGATGAGATGCAGACAGTAGGAAGATTGTTAAGGAAAATTGAAACTAGAATAGGGCCAAGGACAGAGCCCTGAGGAACACCAGGGTTGATGGGGAGTGGAGGAGAGAGGGAGGGGACAGTTCTCACTGATTGAGTTCTGTCTCATAGATAGGAATGAAACCAAGCAGTGGCTGAGGAGGTTAGCCCCGCAGCTGTGAGTTTTTGGAGAAGGAGAGAGTGGAATACTGTGTCGAAGGCTTTTGCCAGGTTGACAAATATGGCTGAGGTGATGCATCCCTCACCCATATTTGTGAGAATGGAATCAGTGAGCCATATAAGGGAGGTGGTGGTGGATTGGGACTTGCCGAATCCAGACTGGAAAGGGGTGAAAATGAAGAAGAATCAAGGTAAGAGGTGAACTGAGTGAGGATAATACATTCTTCGAGCTTAGCAAGGGTGGGAAGTAGAGAGATGGGTTGATAGTTCCCTGAGGCTGTGGAATCACCACCTTTGGGGAGAGGGATAACTGTAGAGTGTTTCCAGGAGGTGGGAACTGAGGAAAGAACTAATGATTTAGTAGAGAGGCCAGAGGGGAGGCTATAGCAGAGGCAGATAAGTAGAGCAGCTTGGGGTCAAGGCCATCTGGGCCCTTACCTTTGCTGGGGTTCAAGACTTGAAGGGCCTTGAGGACATCGTTTGGTGAGATGAGTGAGAATGAGGACGAGGTAGAATGGCCTTGCTTAATTAATCCCTGCCTGTTGGTAGGTATTGTAGGGTGTACTACGTGTGGTTGTATATACATACACATATACAAAGAAGCCAGCAGAAGGCCATTTGGTCTATCAAATCTGCTCGTATTGCAGGGTCCACAGTTTGAGCTACTGTCCCTGGCCTCCCTCCCATTTTCCTTACCCATGATCCTTACTTCCCCCATGCCTGTCCTAGCCTCTCGTAAAGCTGCCCACTGTCTTCAATGAGATGACCTCTTCTGGCAGAAACCTCTAGTCTTGTCTTTCTGTCTGTGCTACCCTGAATTGATTTTTTTCAAGTTTTTTTGAGTACAACCAGTTACTTCGATTCATTTTGTGTTGTTTTTCAGGTGAAACACAAGATGACAGTGTATTTGTGGTGTGAATGAAAAAGTTAAGGCATGTAATTATGCAAGCAATAATACCTGACAGGGTGGGCCGTATTGGGCAATATCGAACCGCCCAGGGGCGTGATGAGGCCTGACGCTGCAGGCGGAGGGTCTTATAGCCCCTGAAGGTCCAGTATTGTAAACCTTCGAGGGTACTATTGAAGCTTAGAAAATGGGCTACCTGTGTCATTTTGTATGTGGATTTAAAAATAAAAAAAATAAAAAAAAATTTACAATTTAGTTAGATGACATTAAAGTTGTCCTGCTGTAAAGTAGTCCCTACTTTTTTGTGCTGTTCCATGTCTTGTTGCTACCCCCCACAGGGCTATTCTGATGTTCTCCCCCCCCCACACACACTGCTCCACCACATCTGCAACAAGATATGGAGTTAGTTTTACAAAAATGTTCAAACACACACAAAGGCTCGCACGAGAAGGGGGTGCTCTTGGTAAAATTCATTATCCAGTTACTTCTAAACCAGACACTCACCCACCACCAGTAAAAATCGTTGACACTGCAGTAAAATAAAGTATAAAAAACATTTATTTTAAAATTAGCACCATAGAGAAAATTTTTAAAATTTTTTATTTATTTTTTTAATTTAAACAGTGCTTTTGGGCCGGCCTGGTGGCGCAGAGGGCTGAGGCGCTGGACGCCACACCTCGAACCACGCCGTTGACCCGGGTTCAGGAACGAACTCGGGCGCCGGGGGTCGGCAGGGGAAGGGGTATGATTGAGCGCCCATAGGACTGCTCTCCTCCCCTAGGGAGGGTTAGGGACACATAATCGCTCTGCAGCAGCCCCCGGTGGAGACCAGCGGAACAACAGAGGGATCGCATTAAGGGGAACACCAGAAAAACGGAAATACCACTCGCTGGCTGCCGGATGAAGGCTCTCTGTCTCCGGTTGTCTCCAGTGCCTTCCCAGAGCCGCCTCCTCCACGGCAGCATCCCTGGGCCCTAAGAATAGTGTGCTGGGGTCATCCCTCTCCCCCCGGTGCCTTCCCCCTCGGAGGAGGGGGCCCGTCCGGCGAACGGATACGTCTGGATATCCTGGGGATCAGCTGCGATACGAGGATTAAGAGGAGGGCTGGGTTAGGACAGGAGGAGCTATCGGGAGACATGCAGAGCCTGAAGGAGTAGGGGCCTGCGAGCATGAGGAGGGCGAAAAAAGAATATACCAAAAAAAAAGTGCGTTTTTTACTGTGCTGTTTCAGCTCTCCCCATTGGTGTGTCCTCTTCTCTTCTTTCTGGACCCCATTGATGCGATTTTTTTTTTTTTTATGTACTGTCAGAGAAAGTGGAAAGCCATTAGCGGAGCTCCTGACCACGGTAAGGTATGAACCGCGTGCTAAAATCAGACTGATACTAACGTACTAACATACTAAAATGCCAGCAGAATAGGCCTAACGGTATTTCGCGTCTGCTCGTTTGGTCAGCCCCCACCCTGGGAGCTGACCTTGCTGCCCCCCTCGCCTTCTCTGGCTTCTCCCTTCCCAGTTCCAGATATTCTCGCTGCATTGGATTTTGCTTCCAGAACCCTTCCCCTGTACCTGTCCCACCCCCTCTTGAACCCCTCCACCAGCCCCTAGGCAGCGCATTCCTTGGCTCCTCCATCCTCTCAGTGAAGTACCACCTCCTCCTTTCTCCCCTGAATCTTCCCCCCTTCCAGCTTCCACCCATGCCCTCTAGTTGCCCCTCCTCCTTCCTTCGAAGCACCCTGACTGCTCCTCCCCTATTTACCCCTTCATGTACCTGAAGACCTCTATCATGTCCCTCCAGTCCCTTTCTCTCTTCCAATGTGTACATATTTAGCTCTTCAAGCCTCTCCCCATAGGTCCTGTCCCCAGGCCCCAAATCATTTTGGTTGCCCTCCACTGGACCCTCTCCAGGAGTTTAATGTCCCTCTTTAAGTGTGGCCTCCAAAATTGCACGCAGTATTTGAGGTGCGGCCTCACCAAGCAGTTCTACAGAGGGAGTATCACTTCCCTCCTTCTGGAGGTGATCCCCCTAGCGATGTATCCCAGCATCCTGTTGGCCTTGGCTGCTGCCCTCCTACAAGTCTCCGAGTTGTTCTTCTTGCCATCCACCACCACCCACAGGTCCCACTCAGCCTTCGAGACTTGTAGCATCCCCCCCACCCCGGGTGTACACTTGGCCCGGGTTTCTGGCCCCCAGGTGCAGCACCTTGCATCTCCCTGCATTGAACCTCAGTTTCCACTTTCTAGACCATCTTTCCAGAGCCTCCAGGTCCCCCTGTAGGGCCACCTTCCCCTCCTCCTCATCCACCACCGCCCCCAGTTTTGAGTAGTCATAAAGAGACTCATCTCACTCCTGATACCTGTCCTTATGTCAGAGGCGTGGCGTTGAACAGGAGGGGCCCAGGACTGATCCTGTGGGACCCACTAATGACCCTCCTTGGGGATGAGACTATCCCGCCAGCTGGCTCCAGGACCCGGACCCAGAGGGTCGTGGTTAGCTTGATGGTCTCATCCCCAAAGAGGGTGCATTGGTAGGGTCCCAGGCTCGGCTCCTCCTGTTCAACGTCTCTGACATAAGGGACAGGGAATCCAGGGTGAGATGAGTCCTGCTGCTGGGATTGACTCAAAGACTGAAGCCCGGTGGTGGATGGGGAGGGAGGAGGGTGGCCCCCGGAGGACCTGGAGTCTGGAAGATGGTCTAGAAAAGTGGAAGCTGAGGTTCAATGCAGGGAAATACAGGTGCTCCACCTGGGGGCCAAGCCGGTCAGGGCACACCCGGGGGAGAAATACTACAAGTCTCAATGACTGAGAGGACCTGGGGGTGGTGGTGGATGTCAAATGAACAATTCAGAGACTTGTAGGAGGGCACAACCAAGGCCAACAGGATGCGGGATACGTATTCAGGATCACCCTCAGAAGGAGGAAGTGATGCTCCCTCTCTGTATAACTGCTTGGTGAGGCCACACCTTAGTGCACCATGCAGTTTTGGGCCACTTAAGAGGACATGAGACTCTAGAGGGTCCAGAGGCAACCAAAATGATTAGGGCTTGGGGACAGGACCTATGAGGAAGCTCGAAGGTAAATGCTCTTTACATTGGAAGAGAGAAGGGACCGAATGGCTGCTGAACTGGGAGGGGCTATGAAACTGCACAGCCCGATATTCAGCTGGTTGTGTGAGTTGTGCAGGCGCAACTTCAACCTGCGCCTGCACAACTTTGGAGCTGTAAAAGGAGTATGTCGAGGCCACCACAGAGCTGCCGCATTGCAGGGTGCAACACAGCAGCCGCCACATGTGGCTGGCCCTCTACCTACCCTCAGCCCCCAGCCCGATCAAGGGGCAAAAGAGTAAACACCCCCGCCCCCTACTGGGTCCGGAGCAGCAAAGCATAAAATCCCTCCTCACTGCCCGATCACAGGCAAAAGCTGAAATAACCCCCCACCAGCCCACCCAGCAGCAAAGTGTCTCCCCCAACATATCCCTGTGGTCAGTGGACGTGTCTGGATTATGGCTGCATTATGTTGAACCTCTGAACATATCCCTGGTGGTCCGGTACCCTTCGCCCGATCGCGGCTGCATTATGTTGAACCTCCCAGAACGTATCCCTGCGATCCGTGGACCGCTGCTCGATCGCGGGTTGCATTATGTTTAAACCCCCAATTCATATCCCGGTGATTTAGTGTCCCCACCCCACCCACCCCGAGGCCTCACCACCTGCTCTCCGGCAGCCGGTGGGGCGTACATCTCACTACCCGCCGCCCACCGCCCGCCGACTGACTGCCTGGTAGGGGCTGCATGCCCATTGCGGCGAGCAGAGTTGGTGATGAAGTTTTCTGTCGCAGGTAGTCCAGATATGTGAATGAATCTACATAACTGACCGCCTTGTACGGTAGGGGCTGCATATATGTCTGACTGGCTTTGTACGGTATGGGCTGAACGCCCATTGGTTCTGCTCTGCACCAATGGCCTGCAGCCTCCACCGGCAGTCAGTCGGCGGATGCGCGGGCGGCAGGCAGGTGAGATGCTGCCGCCCGCCGCTGCTGGGGAGCGGTGGTGGGCTTTGGGTGGGTGGGGGACACTAGATCACCAGGGATATGGTCTGGGGGTTTAAATATAATGCAGCCCGCGATCGGGCTTAGCGGTCCACTGACCACCAGGATACGCTCTGGGGTTCAACATAATGCAGCCCGCGATCAGGCTTAGCGTCCACTGACCACCAGGATATGTTCTGGGGTTCAATATAATGCAGCCCGCGATTGGCTTAGCGGTCCACTGACCACCAGGGATATGTTGGGGAGACACTTTGCTGCCCGCGATCGGGCTGGTGGGGGGTTATTTCAGCTTTGCCCGCAATCGGGCCAGTCGGGAGAGGGGAATTTTATGCTTTGCCCACAATCGGGCCAGTGTGGGGATTTTTTACTCTTTGCCCGCGATCAGGTTGCAGGGGCGCCGGTCCCCACGGCCGCTGCTTGGCAGGCGCCAGGCGCAAGTCCTGGGATTATAACACCCGCATGCTAATGGCATGCAAATAGGGGCTATAAACAGACGCAAATGGCCCTCTGTACCTTGCATGAATTATGGCCCCATTTGCATGTCACCTTTGAATATCGGAAATTTGCATTGCGCAATGGTACTTGCGCCACCGCAAGTTGAATGTCCACTCTGACCACTTGCGGTGGTGCAAGTTCCATTGCGCATGCACAGTGGTTGTGATTGGGGGGATATTCAGCGAGCTGCTCAATAGCCATCCTTTGAATATCGCCCGCCATACCCTGTGCAACTATTTTGTGCAGCGCAAGGGCTTGCACCACAAAATAGCACAGATGAGTCTTCATTGGAAATGAGATACTGAAGGCATGTGCCATTATAATGAAGTTGGATTAAGAAATATCGTTTTTTTCTAAGAAATCTACCTCTGTGGTGCTAGTATGTATTTTCAAGCTTACTGTTTAAATTTTAAACACAGATAAAATATTTGTTAACCAAACCTAAGAAGATTAAGTGGTGGCATAAGCAAAGAAAGTGAATAAGGGGTGAGCATGGACAGTTTTTTGGTCTTCTTTCATATGGAGATTATAGAATGAATATATATATATATACAGTATATATATTTTAAACACATAGAGTCAAAAACTAAGATGGATTTTGTTTTTAAGGGATACAGTTACAGCACAATAACAGCACTGAAGGATAGGTTCTGAAACGTTTGCTTTGTACTGTACATTTACTGTATCAATTGAACATAAGTAAAGATTTGAACCTTGACATACTAGTTTGGGTGAGTGGGTCTTATTGTAACCAATTTGTAGTATTCTATAGTATCACACTTAATTGGTTCAGGCTCCTCCCCACTTATAGACATTTCTTTTGTACCGAGGTTGGCTGGGCTGGATCTTCTCCTTTTTGAACCTTAAAACTTAGCAATTCTAGTGTAAAGCTTAACAATTTTGATGCTTTTAAATCAAATACTGTAACTATACTCAAAGAAAGGATATTAATGGTTGCATCCTCACAGATGCTATAACTGTTGATTCCAGATAATGGATACATTTATCAAAGAATGGAAAAACCTGCATATAATAATGTACAATATGTTACCGTATTTGCATTGCTTAATCTTGCTGCTGTACCATGGCCTGTTGATGTATGTCCTAAACATTTAGAGCAACTATATCAAGTACTCATTAGAGACATGGGGATTCATTTCAGAAATAGAAATGTACGGTACGATTCTCCACACCTAATACCACAAGTAGATAAGGAGCTTAGGAGAAGCAAGAGAAGCACCTGTGGAGCTATTACTGGGACAACAGGATCAGTATTAGGATTTTGGAATTCAATAGACCTTGAAGCTGTTAAAGAACATCAAATGAATTCTGAAAAGTTACTTAAAAATGGTGTCTTAGACAAAGAGGCACACAATAGGGAAAGTCTGTTAGATGAAGAGTCTAAAACAATTGTCAATATGAAAGAAATATTGTATGACCTACATACCGTATGATTAAAAATTGGACATAAATTGTGAGAAATATGGAGGCCACTAACACTTAAGAAAGTAAAAGAAGTGTGTACAGCATATGGTACATCTGTGTTAAATAAACTGCTGGGCACCTTTAGAGATATTGAAACTGGCACATTACCCACTTTTGTGAACAGTGCCATGATATATAAATGGGTGCACAGTGCGTCCTATATTAATATTGCTGCATGCATACTGAGAAAAGTAAGCAAGGTTTATTTGGCTGGACAAGGGTGTGTGTTTAACCATAGTACACCTGTTATTCCTATTGTTATACAAATACCTGTTGTATCGTGTGACACTCCTGTACTCCGACTATCTAAAGTGGTTAATTTTGGGGTCTTGGAATATCCCTATCACGAACATATTGTGCCTGCACCTGCTTTTATTACACAGGTTAATGGTGAATGGGTCGAACCGGATTTATCGTGTTATGCTGAATTTCTGGACTTTTGTCTGTGCCGGTGTGATATCGCCTTCAGAGGTAGATATCTTTGTGGCATTTCTGACAAGGCAATGGACTAGTCCTGGTAGGATGAAACATGTGTCTATGTCTTCTGTTGGCACCCTTTGCAAACTGTGTGAGAGGCCTTTCAGCACCATACATTTCTGCTTAAAGTTGAACCAGCATGATACTCTGTGGTGATTTGCATAAGTAGCCCATGATACTTTGCATTGTGGGGACATGTGTGATTTTGTATTTCTAATGGACTATCATCTGCAAGTGGAGAAACTGGCAAACAGCCTCCAAGTTCAGGCTGTGTATGCTGCAGGTAACAAATATTGTGTACTGGCAATCATGGAGCACATCACCTATGGGGCCTGCAATGACTGTTTCCTGGAAGCTTTGGCTTCTGTTTCCAGTCCAATGAGACAACAGTTATCAACGGACAAGTCGTCAGACCCTTACCTGCATTTCCAAATGTTACTACTATCCAGGCATCTTTGGCCTATTTAGATGCTCTCTGGCAGGCAGCTCCACCATGTAGCATCAAAATATCACTTCTCAACCCATCTATAAAGACTTTGGTCAAACAGGACTCAAGGGCCTTAGAACTTGGACAATAATAATAATCTTAAACAAAATATTTATAATCTGCCTATACTAGGCTGGTGGCCATTTATTAACACTTATGTTCAGCATTCTACTACTCTGTTTGTTTTTCTGTTATTTTTATGCATGCAGTTTATATTGACTATGTATATCTGTTGTGTCTATCAAAAATTCAAAAAACAGTTATCTTGTGTGTAACACCAGGATAGTATGTACCGTATTACACCTCTATAGTCAGTGAATCCCCTGAGCTATGCTCAGGAGCCTCAAGGTGGGGAATATTAGAATATAAAGGGGTTAACTTAGAAATATTTAGTCAGTACACTTCAGAAATGAGAAATTGTGGTATTCAGCAGCTGTGAAGAATGTTAACTTTGCAGTTTCCTAAGGGATGTGGAAAACAAGTCTTATCACTATTATTCACATCAGGAGACCAACTGGTATATGACTCCCATGTTTTGTATGAGTTATGTTCTGTACAAGATAAAGAAGTAACTATTAGTATAGAATGCTGAGAAAAGCACACTTTCCCAAGAAAGACATCCGTGTAATCCCCATGAGGCCAACTTTTAGTGGATATAAGCTAGGGGTTTTTAAGAGACTTTTGCCATTTGGACCTTGGTGTAATCAACCCCCAGCCGAGTGGCCCAGCCATAAGTATAGGTTTCTCCTATTGTGACTGTACTGTATTAGCCTAGGTGGTTAGGCATCTTATGATACAAATGCTAAATGTATCTTGTACCTTTTATCTGTGCACTTACATCATAGTGGTTGCAGTAAAGAGAAATGTATGGTGCATATATGTGTCTCTGTCTGATCTGTACCTTTGGTATAAGTCACATTGTTATTATACTAATTGCAAAATCTAATATTATCTTATCTAATCTAACATGCCCCATGGGGGCTTAGGATTGAAAAAACACCTACTGGGGGAATTTTCAAGGATATTATCAGACCAGGTGGGTAAAGACATTTTCAGCTTGTTCTGATGAACTTGTTATAATTCTTACTGACCCAGATGAGGATATATGTGGTACAATTTCAAATGAAATCAATGAAGTTAAAGATAAGCTACTTTCCCTTAAGAGATCATTCCCTTTTTAAGCACCCTGAGGGTATTTTACAAAAGAAACGGATCTCTTATGAACAAAAGATATAACTGAATGCAAGAGGGGAGAACCTGAAAGAGACTCACATGATTACGAATCCCAACAAATCTTTGCCTGGCAGTGCTCCCTACATGCAGAAAGCAGAGGAAGATCTAAAAATAGATTAAGAAATAGATCCAAATCAAGAAACAGAAAAGTCAAAATAGATCTGCTGAGAGTGCTACTACTAACAAGGAGGCAAGTACTGTAATACAACACCCCACCAAGAGTCTTTTGCCAACAAATGACAACAAACCAGCCAACCCCAAGAGAACAAAGGCAGAAAAAATGTAAAACACTAAGGAGAATGCGCGATGAGGTAAATATAGAAAGATCCCTTGTGGACAACTTGAGAAGTCACACAGCGAAGTTGTAAATCTTTTATATGTGGAATTCAAACGAGGATGGGACAGGACAAGGGGGAGGGTTAATGAAGGGGAAGGGTGGAAGGGAGGGAGGGGCAGCTGCAAAATAAGGGGTGCTAGCTGCACATTCGAGCAGACTTGATAGACCTCTAGGCCTTTATCTGCTGGCAAATTTCGTATGTTCGTATTAACCCCTACTCAGATTAAAGGACTACAGCAGGGTTTAGCCATTGTTCTGGACCCTAAGGTAAATGAGTTTAAAGTCTTCATGGATCTCAAAAAAAATTCTGCAAATGAAATCTCAAAATGTATTTTGGTAATAAAACAAAAATGGGGTTCAGAAGTTTGGAAAGGACACCTTTCTTTGATGTGGACCTACAAGCCCTTACTGATCTTTCAATGGAAGCTGACTATATGGATAAATTAACTGACAATCATGATCTTTTGTTTGTGGATCTGGAATATGCTACATAGCCACCATTTGAATAGTATATTGATGCCCCATCTTGGGCAACAAGATTCAAACTGTGATTCATGTTCAACCCAGCAACAGACAATTCAGCAGCTTTGACAACATTTTAAAATTTGGTAGTGAGGAACAGTAAACATCTTTATTTTCCTCAAGATGGAGGCATCCCCAGCCAGATTTAACTATGGAAGAACAAGCAGCCATAAACAAACTCATATTGCATAATTTAATTGAAATTAACCTTTAGGCTGCTGACAGAATTAGAACGTATAGGAATTTTGGACTGATATATCAGTCTGTGGCCCTGCAAGGGTTAAGGAAGCAGATAAGGGTGGGAAAACTGTGGTTCTTAATACAAGACAGCAGGAAGACAAAATCCATTGTCAATTAAATGATGAAGAAAGTTATAGACAACTTCAGAGTGATCCCACTAAGGGACTAAAACCTCATATAGACTGCTTTCTCCAAGACTCATATGCACATGGCACAATAAGTAAATCAGAAACGAAATTCATGCAAGTGGATTTTCCAACAGTGCCTGTGATTTACTTGCCTCCGAAAATTCATAAGGACCAGACCAACCCACCTGGCAGACCAATCGTTTACGGATGTGGCTCATTTACCAAAAAAATATGTTTTTGTGGACCATTTTTTAAAACAATTGGTCCACATTCAACCATTACAAATACGAGATTCAATGGACATTTTGTCCAAACTTGAGCAGCTGGTTTGGTCCTCAGAATTTATATGGATAACTGTGGCTTTTGTAAGTCTTTATACTAGTATTCTGCATGATTTGGAACTTAGGGCCCTGGAATACCATCTTGTGAATTCACCTATTGTTCAAAATTTTCCATTTGAATTTATTTTTAATGCTATCAACTTGACCCTAGAAGTAATTGTTTTATTTTTGACAACAAATATTACTTGCAGACCCGTGTTACTGCCATAGGGCCCACGATGGCCCACTCCTATGCCAATTTGTTTTTGATATGGTGGGAGGGGACCATCGTGTTCAGCCATCACAGGAATACATATTTGCCCCACATGTTTTTGTGGGGCAGATTTATTGATGATGTCATTATTGTATGGAAAGGTGATAACTCCTTTATGTCTTCATTTGTTAATTTTGTTAACTAAAATGAATTGGGTCCCAGCCTCTGAGTGGGGTGGATAGGCACGTAGTCCAATCTGACAGCTACAGGAAACCAACATCTGGTAATATGTTGTTGCATGCATCCCATGCCCATCCGCCTCATACCAAAAGAGGAATCCTATCTGGACAATTTATCAGAGTGAGAAGAAAAAACTTTGCACAGTTTTGATATTCAGCCCAAGGAGTTGAAACAGAGGTTTTTGGAAAGGGGATATTCTGAGACTTCCCTTGAAGAAGCATTCCATAGAGCAAGGCATTTAAATAGATCTGGGCCAGGCTTTGCAAAACTTTGCCCTGGGGTAAACCCAGTTTTGAGTCAGCAAACCAGATTTGCACTGGGACAAAGTGTGGAGGGGGCTGCAATGAAAATGAGGGGGATAGGACCTGCATACTGGTGCAGTCCAATTCAGAAAGCATTTGCTCTATGCAAGGGCCATTTGCAGGGTTCCCTTGCATGGAGCAAATACTACCGACCAAGACTTTGTTTTAATCCCATGCAACCCGCTGATTGCTGGCCCAAGTGTAAGCAATTAAGTTACCCTGGTGCTAGTGGTCCCCAACCCTAACGACCACTGGCCCGAATTGGAAACTTTAAGTATGCCCTGGCGCTAGTGGCCCCCCCTTGCCAACTGCCGGCCTCATTGTAAACATTTAAGTATTCACTAGTGCTAGTGGCACCCCCCCACTGACTGCCGGCCCAAGTGTAAAACTTGAAATATGCCATGGTTATAGTGGTCCCCCCCACTGATCGCCAGTCCAATTGTAATCATTTAAGTATTCCCTGGTGCTAGTGGTCCCCTCCACAATAATTGCCAGACCGATTTTAATAAACGACATATCCCTGGTGGCTAGAGGTCCTTCCCCCACCCCATACACATGTATATTTGTCCTTGGTGTCCACTGCTCCTTCCCTCAACCCGATTCCTCACCCGACCTGTAATACATTGTCCTTGGCAGCTAGTGGTCCCTCCCCTCACCTGGTATAGTACATGCTCATTGACAACTCAGTTGGCAGCCAGCCATGGTGGAGAGCGGACAGCTGTGCCAGTCACTGGCTCAGGGTTAGGATGGGGGAGCAGGGTGGTGGGCCACTACCTGCCGGGGTGGGAAGGGGAAGTCTGCTAGACACCAGGGAAAGGTTCTTCCTGCACGTAAGGCCAACAATCATGGGGGGGAGTCTACCCGAATGACTTGCACTGCTGTGGGGACAGGGATTGGATAGGGGGTAGGAACACTGGACACCAGGGAGAATCATATTGTCTGACTTGGGCATGGATCAGATGGGGGAGGGACCACTAGCCACCAGAGACGATGTCTCACAGGTCAGGTGAGGAATCGGGTGGGGAGAGGGACCACTGGACACCAGGGACAAACATATATGTGTATAGGGTGGGGGAGGGACCACTAGCCACTAGAGATAGGTCTTTTATTAAAATTGAGCCAGCGATCGGTGGGGAGGGGACCACTTGCATCAGGGAATACTTAAATGTTTACAATCAGGCCGGCAATCGGCTGGGGGGGAACCACTAGCACCAGGGAAATTATAGCTTTCATTTTGGGCCAGCAATTGGTGGGTGGGGTGGGACCAATAGCACCAGGGAAATTATATTTTTCATAACAGGCCAGTGCTCACAGGGGGGAAGGGGACCATGAGATACCATGGACACAGGGCTGCCTCTGGTGCAGGGGCTGGGGGGCCCACTAAACTCCATCATAGCCCATGTAAATGGGCCCATAATAGGCATGCAAATGGCCACATACTGCCTTGCATACCAAATGGGCTCATTTACATGGCTGTGGAAATAGTGCACCTGAGCTATTCAATGTGGAGCCATACTCCTGACTGCATGTTGGGGCAGCACTAGTGGGGTTAGCACTGTGGTATTGGGGTTAGCGCTGACTCAACCTGGCCCTATTCTCAGCTGGATAGAGAACTGTGCTATCTGACTGTGAATAGCAACATTTGGCACCTGGGTAATCGCAAAGCGCAACGTAAACTCTTGTGCTGTGTTTTGTGATTTTGTGAATCTAGCCCCTCATTTGCTAATTCCTTAATCTAAACAGACATCAGTAAAGCAGCTGGTTACTTTTGTGACAAGTATAATCACTTAGCACCTGAAATCTCTGCTATTATAAACAAATATTGGAATGTTTTGGATAGGGTTCCAGACCTTAAAAAAGCAGTAGGGATTAGGTACAGGATAACATACTGCAGGAGTGAAAACCTAAGAGATCTGGTCACAAGTAGTCTATACTTCAGGGGTACGACCAGTCAAATTCATTCAGATTGGATGCCACCACCCCTCATAGGGTGTTTCTGTTGTGGTCATTGTAGTGTTTGTTGGTACTGTATCCAGGAAAAAAGCTTTTGTACATCCCAGGATTGATAAAATAGAACCCATTCACCATTTTACAAATTGCACACCATCTTTTGTTGTTTATGTTCATACCTGTCCATGTCCCAAGACTTATGTTGGGCACATTGTTCGTGCATTAAAAGAGAAGATGCAAGAACACACCCACTCAGTTATGAAGGCAAAACCAGATACTCCAGTTGACTTTCATTTTGCCACCCACCACTGTAGCAATTCAACTGTTTCTTGATATATGAGTTTGGAATATATACCAATTGACCCAAGGAGTGGCTACAGACAAAAAATGACTACTGTAACATGATTCAAAATGGATTTTTACCTTAAAAGCCCATTCTTCAATTGGTCTGAATGATTGTATCGATATTACACCATGGCCCAGATATTCAAAAGGGTTGCGCCATGCGCAACCCACTGATGCACCCCGATGCGATATTCAAAAGGGAAAAGTGTGCCACACAAATCCCAATGTGCTGGAGTGCATCAGTAATGTATGCAGGCACAGGTAGGGAAGGCGTTCCCATGCATAACCTGCACAGCCCGATATTCAGCCCGGGATGTGCAGAGCCATGCTTGCGCAACCCCTACTTGCACCAGCACAAAGTTAAGCCAAAAAAAAGGAACAACTGATGGCCACCCACAGGTGAGCTGCCACATTGCAGGGCGCAACACGGCAGCTGTCACCTGTGGGTGGCCACCCGAGTTCCGGCTGGACCTGGCGGTGCCCCCCCATGCCCGATCGGGGGCATTCATAAAATAAAAAAAGTCCTATATCCCTGGTGGTCCAGTGGACCAATTTCCGTCCGATCACGGGCATCTGTTTTAATAAGGAAAACCCCCTGTCCTATATCCCTGGTGGTGCAGTAGACCACACTCTGCCTGATCGCGGGCATCTGTTGTAAGAAGACACCCCCCCTCCTAGATCCCGCTGACTGCCCGATCGCGGGCATCTGTTGTAAGAAGACACCCCCCCTCCAAGATCCAGCTGACTGCCCAATCGCGGGCATCTGTTGTAAGAAGAGACCCCGTCCAATATCCCTGGTGGTCTAGTGGTACCCTCCCACCCGCCCACTGAGCCCCACCACCCCGCCTCCTCCCGTCAGCCGACGGATGGCAGCACCCACCCGCCTGCCACCCTGCCAGCCCACCGACTGACAGCTCGGTAGGGCTGCGCACCCGTTGGTTCACATCTGGAATGTGTAGACGGTATGGGCGACGCCCATTGGCTCACGCCTAGAACCATCGGGCGTGCAGCCCTACCGAGCTGTCAGTCGACGGGCGGCGGGCGGCAGGCGGGTGGGTGCTGCCATCCGCCGCTGACCGGGGGAGCGGTGGTGGGGCCCAGTGGGCGGGTGAGGGGGTACCACTAGACCACCCAGGATATTGGACGGGGGTCTCTTCTTATAACAGATCCCCACGATCGGGCAGACAGCGGATCTTGAGGGGGTCTTCTCACAACAGATGCCCGTGATCGGCAGACAGCGGGACCTTGAGGGGGTGTCTCTTCATACAACAGATGCCCACGATCGGGCAGTCAGCGGATCTTGGGGGTCTCTTCTACAACAGATGCCCGCGATTGAGTAGACACCGGATTTTGGAGGGGGGGGTCTCTTCTTACAACAGATGCCCGCAATCGGGCAGACAGCGGCATCTTGGGGGGTGTCTCTTCTTACAACAGAAGCCCGTGATCAGGCAAAGTGCAGTCCACTGGACCACCAGGGATATAGAATGGGTTTTTTTTCCTTATTAAAACAGATGCCCGCGATCGGGCAGAAATCGGTCCACTGGACCACCAGGGATATTGGACGGGTTTTCTTTATTATTAACACAGATGCCCATGATCGGGCAGAAAGTGGTCCACTGGACCACCAGGGATATAGGACGGTTTTCTACTTTTACACAGATGCCCACGATTGGGCTGCAGGGGGCGTCGGTCCCCAGCGGCTGCTGCCTAGCAGGGCGCCAGGCGCAAGTTGTCGGGGAACGGCGCATCTGCACGCAAACAGGATGCAAATGGGACCATAATGACATGCAAATGGCCCCATGTGCGCCTTGCATAAGTTATGGCCCCATTGCATGTCACCTTTTGAATATCGCCGGTGCTGTGAATGGCGCAATGGCACTTGCACTAGCGCATCTCCATGCTCCACTCTGGCCACTTGCGCTGGTGCAGTGCCACTGCGCCATGCACAGTGGGGTGGCCAGGGTGTGATATTCAAAGCTGCTGAGCCATGGCACAGCTCCTTTGAATATCGCCCAGGCCACACCCCTGCACAGCCAAGTTGAGCTGCGCCCAAGCTTGCGCCACAGCCTGGCGCAGTTTGAATATCCAGGCCCATTTCTTTAATTTTAGATTATCTGTTACAGATTATGAGATTTTTGTTATTACTTTTCTATGAGGAAAGTTTGCTGAATTGCCAGATTATTTTGAAGTGTAGCCACATTTTAATCTTGCAGATCTTCCTTCCCCCATTTTCCCCTTTATATTTTGAACTGTTAATTAATCATCAATTGTAAACCAGTGGTGCATATTTTTTGCTGTCTTATGTTTATTATGAGGGAGTATACGAGGCTTACAAACCCACTTACTGGAGCATCAATGCTATTTAGAAGTTGTGTACTTATGGTGCCAACTTTGGGTATTAATGGCCTCAATACTATTTAGGAACCAGTGTAGAACTGGAGCACCTCCGCTGGTGGAGTTTGTCTTGTGGGGCTATTTAGATCTTAATGTACATGTTTACTTGGTCCCATCTATATAGTTTCTCATATCTCTTCTAATTTGTGCTAGCATTTGAGTGCTGCAGGGGGCCTTGATTATTTATTATAGAATGGTCCATTGTTGCATTTGGGATTATTTTGGTGGGCAGCACTATACTAATAACATGAAGAGCAGGCATTTTTAACTGTGTCTGTTCTGATGTGCTACAGTGTGGACTCTGTCTTTAAACTGCGGGATTAGGCATGTTCACATTGTAGCTCTGCCCCCTGATGAAGCATCACATCTATGATGCGAATTGCCAGGGTATCCGTGCTGTGTCTGAATCATTTGGAAATATACCAGATGGCATAAGATTAGGAGTGTCATTTTTTTTTCACATTTTGAGTGTTGCTGTTTGTGATAAGTATGCCACACCAGGAAATCCTGCCTGAATCACTTTTTCCATTGCATATCACCTGTGCTAATCAGGTGACCATGAGAGTTAGTCCTAAGTCTGCTGCCTGAGAGTTTCATGGTAAGACATCCCTGCAGTGTTGAACTGTAATAAGATATAAGATAAAAAGTTTTTATTTTTTAACAGGTTAATAACTTTTAGGACCGAAGGCCCTGTTTATCAAAGTTGTCCTGTTTTAAGATTACAATTTCAAAGAACAAATAACGTCATGTAATAATATATTACAGGAACAAGTCTTACATGTAAGACAAACAATTCCACTACATAGATTACGAAAAAAGTACATAAATACACAGTATGTCAGAGAAATTCAACAATTTCATCACACTTTAAGTATGCATTATCCAGGCAAATCCACAGATTGGAAATCTAACAACAGAAAAAGAATTATTTACATTCTCAATATTATCATGTTTGAACAAAACATCAAGGAAAAGAAGGAGGGAAGGAAATGGAGACAAATGAAAAACAAAAGAATAAAAGAAGGGAAAGATGAAAAGAAAAAAGAAAAAAAGGAGTATTTATATAATCTAAGGAACACCATAGCAAATGCATCTATCTCTCCAAATAGTATTCAGAGAATACTTAAATTTATTAAAACTATTAACAGTTCTAATATCTGAATCTATTTCATTCCATATTTTTGGCAAATAGAAATGACGTTGCATTTTACTATAAACATTTAATTCTAGGGGAACCTTTTGACATCCATGTTTTAAATGTCTTATGTTGTATCTATCAGAAATAGGGACACCAAGAGTGGTCACACCATGATTAAACTTCCCTCCATATTCAAAAAGGCTTTATTTATTTATTTATTTAGCTTTTGTTTACCGGGTAAGTACACTAGACAAGTATTATGCCTATTTTCAGGAATGACCCGGGAGAATACAACATGAGGAACAACAGTCAAGGAGACATGGCAAAGAGAGTACAGTTTTTTGTCACAGTAAACAAAGATGTGGGAAATACATCATTTGACACTGGGGAAACATATAGTAGTAAGCACATTTCAGATTATACACTCTAGACTAGCTAGTTCAACTGACAGATATATATAGGTCATCATACATAGGAGTGGAGCATAGCTCAAGGACTGGATTGGTCATAATATAACTTATAACATTGTCGTATACACCCCCTAAGCTAGTTGGATCATGGACAGGTATATACAGCTCATCACATTTTTCTAAATATGCACATGTTAGACAGAAACAGAAACACTTGATAGTACAAGTTTCTACCAAGTGACCAAGGTGCAATATGACATGGTTAGCCTATGACCGTGGAGCAATAATGGGTGTAAAAATGCCCAAGGCTTTTAAGGCAGGAGTAGTCAGAAGTCATTGATACAGTGGGGAAGGGGGGGCGCTGTTGAGCAGCCGTCTGGCAAGATGTACCCGAGAGGAGCTCCACACCTTAACTGAAATAAAGTCCTAAAAATTACCTAACAGGTCGAGAGAATTAAAATTCAAGTACAGATTAGCACAGACAAAACCTCTTGGACTCTAACGATACCAATTTCAAATATGGGAAGAACGCAAAAAGCGACCAGCAGTGGACCGAAAACTCAACCTGCAGTAATAGACCAGGCCGCAACTGCATCGACCTCTAGTGGGTTAGAACCACCATGGAAGGCATTGCAATCAGCCATACAAGCCATCGATACAAAAGTAGAATCAATACTTCAGAGATTTGCAGAGCAAGACATTAAAATTGAGGCAGCAAATAACAATGCCACATCGGAGGAGAAAGTGGCCACTCAAGCATTGTCAACTACCACTAAACTGGTCCAGGAAAATGCCCAGCTACGCTACAGGCTTGAGGCATTGGAGAACGCTAATCATGCCTCTCATGTCCGAATTGTGGGCCTTCCAGAGGGAGCCGAGGGAGCAGAGCTCATCACTTTCTTGAAAATTTGGCTTTCTGAGGTATTAAACCTTCCATTGGAAGTATTGGCTGATAGTTTATGGAAAGCTTTCAGAATAACGCCCCGGGCAGCTGGCCCACGTGGAGACTTACCGAGGGTGATTCTCTTGGTTACAGCTAGCTCTATGGTTCGGGACATGGTGTTGTAGGCGGCAAGATCCGTAGATGGACTGTCCTTGAAGGGAAATGTGGTGCATTTGTTCCTGGACCTCTCGTTTGCGACGAGGGCGAGACGATAGAAGTTCGATTCAGTCCGAGCCAGACTCAAAGCTTTGGGGGTTTTCCACTCGCTGTTGATTCCCGCTAGACTCAGGATCCACTATGGGGGTCGTCTGTACCAGTTCAACGATCCGATGGAAGCGGGGAAAAAAGTCGAGGCCATAAGTCGGGAGTTCCAGGCTTCGGAGGGTCATCGACCGGAGGATTCAGATGAGGAAGACACTTGATGAGTTCTGAACTTGATCAGGCCTGAACTTAAATATGGTGCTTAAACCTGACATGCTTTTCTTCCCACAGTTTTGGATATTGCTATCAGGTTCCCTAATGTAAATTGGAAATTGGTCTTCCGATATGATACCCAGGTTTGAATTATTGTTAAGGGTTTTTTTAATTGAAGACTTGTTGATATAGATTTAAAAATGTGGGAGCTGCCTATATGGGCACTTAACATGTTATGGTTTCATATTTTGGACTTGGGGACACATTAACACTGGCTGTTAAAGTTAAAAACATCTTAAAATGACACTTTTGGGATTGTTCCCCAAAAGCCTTAGATGGCTGTAGCCTTTTTATTAGATACATCGTGGTACAATAAAATAATTTGTATTTTCCCCCACCTCCTAGACAATTCTGTATAGGCTCCTATTGAAACCTGCTGTACATTGGATGTATCTGTACATCACTTGATGCCTTACAGATGGATGTAAACTTAACTTGTTGTTTAATCAAAACAATAAACATAAAGTTTTAGATACAGTGGGGAAAATATCTCCAGGAATTCAATGGAGACACCTTGGGGAGGTTCAGATAAAACAATTTGACACTTTACTCTAGGGAGGTTTGGGGCAGTCACACTCTGATGCTAGTTTTAGGAAACCCCACAGGGAATTTCGAAAACTCAGATAGGAGGGGGCAGCTCGGATATCCACAGGCAGCGAATTCCAGAGTCTGGGCGCACTTATGGCAAAGTCCCAATCCCCCATGAGGGTCCGGGTAGGAGGGACTTTGAGCATCCCTGATGTGAGAGACCTAAGTTGGTAGGGGGTGGGATTCAGTTTAGGCAGAAGCCAGGCCAGCCCCTGGGGGGTGCTAGTTTTGATCACTTTCCCAAAGAGGCATCTCAAACCAAAATCAAGGTATCTAGCTGGTGAGAGCCAGCAGAGTTTCTCATATAGCTCACAACGGTGGGCTTTATACCCTACAAGTTTTTTTCGACGAGTTGCAAGGGAATCCCAACCAAGATCTTGAAGTAAATTACAATGATGGGTATTATATGGGCATTTCATTACATATCTCGCTATTCTATGATATGTTTTATCTAAACTATTTAATAGGTATTTAGAGGCAAACTGATAAATTAAACTACCATATTCTAATGTTGGTAAAAGTAATTGTATGGCCACTCTATTTCTTGTCTCTCTTGGTAATATAGATGTTTTCCTTCTTAATACACCCAATCCAGAATTAACTTTTTTAGTTGTGTTTATGATATGAGAAAAAAAAGTAAGAGAACTATCCATATGAACTCCAAGATACTTATATACCGAGACTTGTTCTAACATTAAACCCACTAAAGAAAAAAATTTTAACGTCTGATGAGGCAGTTTATTTTTAGAATGAAAAAGCATTACCTGAGTCTTCTTAGTACTAAGGACCATTCTAGATTGAATTAACCAGTTTTGTAAAATGTCAAAATCAAATTGTAGTGTTTTTTGTAAGTCATCCAGATTTTTGGCTTTCCCTATAAGGGCCATGTCATCAGTATATAAATAAATCTTACTATTTTGAATACATAATGGAAGGGAATTTATATAGATAAAAAATAATAGGGGACCCAAGATTGAACTTTAGGGAACTCCCCTAAAAGTACCCTCTTTGTCTGACATTATTCCATCTATATGTACCTGTTGTGTACATTCAGTCAGATACGATAATATCCATGTCTGAACAGATTCTGATATACCCATCTGAGCCAACCTTTTTATCGGTATATTAAAGTCGACTAAATCAAAGGCCTTCGAGAGGTCGACGAACACCGCCCCAACAGACTCCTGGACCTCGAGGCCACTTGCCACAGAGTCCAGGAAGTCCATCAGGGCAGTGTCCATCGACCTCCCCTGCCTAAAGCCTGCCTGACAATCAGACAGGAGTTTGTACTTTTCCAGATATTCATATAACTGGGCACAGACCAGGCGTTCAAAGACCTTCGAGACAATCAACAATAGGGCTATTAGTCGATAATTTGATTGATTATTCTTATCTCCACCCTTAAAAACAGGAACAATTTTGGAATTTTTCCAAAAGTCTGGATAACTTTTTTGCTGAAAACTAAAATTAAAAAATGTTGTCAATATTGGACTTATTTGCTCTACTGAAGCTTTCAAAAAAGTTGTCTCTATTCTATATATCCCTATTGCTTTCCATGAATTTAACCGTCTTATTTGCTTCTTAACTTAACCAACTGTGCAGAAAGAAAAAAAAAAACTGCAGCATGCTTCCCTGCCGCTAGCAGCAAAGAAGATGTCCCTGGTAAGCAGAAACAGCTTTATATACTGTAGGCTTATAAAAAATCCTGATTGGCTGACACAGGATTCTAACGTCTTTTTTTTTATTACAGCACAGGTAAAAAAAGTCCCAGTGCCTGTGCCCACTTTAAAAGGAAATCCATGTACCACCAATAGAAGAGCTGAAAAATTATTTGGCTGTCATGTGTTTTTGGGAAGTGCTCACTTTCAAACCCCAGAAACCATGAAAACAAAACAATTAACACAATCATTTTTTTTTTTGTATTTAATATCTCTCTCTCCCAACCCGTTCGCTCTCCTTCTGGACACAAAAACTGCTCCTCAGCAGGCCTCGCTCACTTGATCTACCTCCCTCCATGCAGCTGCATGAGAATGTTGGTACTTTGATGATAGGCTTGCCACCTTTGGAAGAGGCAAAAAACAGACACTAAACCACACCCTAAATTCCTCTCCCGGCCCCACCCCTTTTCATAAGTGATAACACTTAAACCAGCAGTTCAACAAAAATGTTAACATACTGTGCCTGTTGAATTTGCTCTTCTATGTTCTTAGTTATTGATTTATTTTATTTCATTTATTTATTGAAATTATTTTACCAGGTAAACATGCAGAGATAAAGGAAATCTCATTTATAGAAATAATCTGGAGAACAAGGGAAATACTATGTATACAGTGACATAATAAACAATTTGTTTGTTTCTTATCATGTGTACTTCATATATTTTTTTCTGAACCAAACTCCTTTTCATGTCCACAACACTATTTTGAAGCAAAAAGAACTGATCGTGCTTTTTTTGAGGATAAAACAATTTTATACAAATTTTAAATTTTAAAAATGCTTAACTTCTTTTAGGGATAGAAAAGTTTACCAGCAAATGAAAGTGGAAGATAACTGAATCTTTTAATGTTACAAAAGGTGGGGTCAGACTTTTTGCCCAGGTTTGCTGCTGTGCTGCTTTAAGATGCAGAGTGGAAAATATTAGGTTAAGTATCTGCTAATGGTCTTAATGGCCATACTTTACATCACACCACCCAGTTTTACTGCTTTTACAAAGAAAAAGGCTATATTGAGAATAGAACTTGTTTGCACAGGAGGGGTTAGAGCTGGGAGAAGCTACATTTCCCCACTAACCCTCACAACAGCCTGCCACCAGATGCTCCACCAGTAGGACACAGCAGACTGCCACAGACAACTATCACCTCGACGACGGCTTCGGCCTCCAGTCCCAGGATGGTTGGTGGATCTGTTACCTTGTGATAACACTTGCAGAAGTACAGGCACAACAATAGAGACCCCCACTTCAGCTACAGGGAGTTGGGGCTGAGGAATCGGCCTAACTAGCACTGCACCACCCAGATCGTGGAAGGAAACAACATCCATTTTCTTTGTTTTTATTTTCTCCTACCTTCAGGCAGCATACGCTGATTGTTTTCCACTGCTTACGGGGGGATAATCAAAGAACCTGACCCCCTCCCCAAACCCCACCCACCCCAGGGTCATCTGATTTTACTGGTGGACAGGACCACCCACCACCTGCTCAACAAACGAACAAAAAAATATTAATAAAGCACTCTTTCTTCCAGCTCTTAATCCACACTCCAACTGATAAATAGGGAGTGCCGTTTCCATCTGTCATTTAAGCATTTATCTTCTTGTCTCTTCGTCCAACATTTGCTGCCAACAACAGAGGGAGGCAGTATTCTGTCTCACGCTACTTGTACTCCTCTTGGCAACCACACTTCAGACCTAAGAGCTACATAAGGGGCTATACAGACCTGCTCTTCTTTTGTCCATACCTCTTGCTCAGGAGCAGGACAGGGAGCTAAAAATATATTATTTTCTTTACACAAAAAAATGGAAGTAGTCAGCTGTGCCAACTGTGGGGCACTGTACAGAAGGGCTTACCACCAACAGCAAGGACCGTGCCATACTTGCTGGGTCATCACGGACCTCAAAGCCCAGTTACAGGATGCTTGGACCACAAGCTATAATCTGCAGTACAAGGAACTCCAAAACAGACCACCACAACCTCCATACCAACGGGACCAGAGTATCAGTTATGGACTAGGACACGATGCAGTGTCCAGGGCTGGCAGGTGGTAAGGAGGAGAAATCGACACAAAGGGTCCAGGAAGAAAGTTCCTAATCAGGAGTATACCTCTGCCATTCCAACTAAAACCAGGTTCACACCACTGGAATCAACTTTAGACAAGGCAAAACACAATAAACACACTGAGACTACAAAACAAAACCCAACTAAAACCAGCAACAATAAGGAATAAGAAACTCCTTATAATTGGAGATTCCATGATCCGCAGAGTGGAACCCCACCTAAATCACTATGAATCTTCCGAACTTGAGGTTCAGTGTCTTCCAGGAGCTACTGCTAAAAGATACACCAAACGCATATAAAGTATAGCATAGGAAGCAGAGGATAGAACACACCTCACAATACACCTTGGAACAAATGACATGGCCAATCACACCATGGAGGAGGCCAAAAAACACTTTGAGGAACTAGCCAATGAAATATCTTCCCTTTTGTTCAAACTAGCCTTCTCAGAAGTTCTGGCAGTGTGGGGAAAAACCGGCAGGCACAAGCCGAGCCAGGGAGGTTGAAATTTGTGAGTTCAACTCATGGCTGCAAAAAATGGTGCCAGAACAAAGGATACCACTACATAGGAAATTGGCACAACTTCTGGGAAAGAGGATTTTTTAAATATGAAGGACTGCACCCAAATAGAGAGGGTGTGCGAGTGCTTGGACAAAAATTTAATGTTTACACAGAGTATTTAAACTAAACAAAGAGGAGATGTTAACTACTCACACCTCAGCCATTGGTAGGCTAGTCTTCACTCCCCAAAACATCACAGATATACGTACAACCACAGGAAAGGGAAGGGGGACAACACACGCCTCAACCGCCGGAGTATCGGTTGTCACCCCCCAAGAAATCAGCGACTTGCATACACTCTATGATGGAAACAGTAAATTGGAACAGTCCAGGAAGGAGATGGGCCCACATATAAAAGGGGAAGCACGTTCCTGGAAAGTGATGATAATGAATGCTAGAAGCCTTACATATAAATGACCAGATCTCATGGCCATTATGGAGGTGGAAAGGTTAGACTGGGTAGCTGTGACAGAAACCTGGTTCATGGAAAACCCACAGTTGGGACACAGCTATATCAGGATACAACCTGTTCTTGAAGGACAGGACTGATAAAAAGGGGAGGGGTAGCTATTTACGTTAGTTGATTTTTCCAGTGTTAGTGCTGTTAGTGTGGTAGTACTGGGTGAGTTGGTCACAGCCTATAACAGGGCTGTTTCAAAGGCACTCAATGCCATCACACTGGTCCGTATATGACCCAAGACTTCTCACCCGAGACCCTTGTGGTCTTGATGGGGCTCTCAGGGAGATGAAGACCATGGGTTGGAGGTTGGAGCATTGCTGGCATAGGACCCAGCTAGAGGAGTATAGACTGGCTTTGAGAAATCACTACGGTGACTATCAAAGGGCAATCGACCATAAGAAGGCAAAGGTTCCTGTCCAGGGAGATTGGGGCAGGGAGGAATAGACCAGCTCAGCTCTTTCGGACTGTGGATAGGCTTCTCCATCCTGTCAACAGCAAAAAAAAGCTTTTTCAGTAGCACTTTGTGAAGAGTTTGCTCTGTTCTTCTTTGGCAGGGTATCCTCTATTCGGGCTGGGATCTTGCCAGTGGATTTGGACCAGACCTGCAGAGTGGGGTCTGGGTGGAGTAGGGGCACTCCCATTGTCTGGGCACAGTTTTGACCAGTGGAGGTGGTGGAGGCCTCCAAGGTGATTTTGAAACTGTGGCCCATTTATTGTGAACGGAACTCTGGCCCAATGCGTCTCCTAGTGGGCTGCATTGAGGTCACTGGTCCAGTATTCACTTGAGATAGTCAGGTGTTTGCTTTCAGAATGGGTCTTCCCCAACACTTTGAAGGAGGTGCTGGTGAAGCCCCTTCTGAAAAAAAACATTTCTTGACCCCAACATCCTGGTGAATTATAGACCAGTCTCCAACCTCCCATTCCTAGGGAAGGTTGTCAAGAAGATAGTGGCTCTGCAGCTCTAGGAACACCTGGAAGCCTGTGACATCTATGAGCCATTCCAGTCTGGGTTTAGAGTGAGGCAAAGCACGGAGATGGCACTAGTCCAGGTGCATAATGACCTCCTCATGGCAAGAGATTGAGGAGAATGGTCAATTCTTATTCTCCTCAATCTGTCATCAGCATTTGATATCATGGACCACATCGTGTTCTTGGATCACCTTAGAGAATATTGCAGACACCGGTGTTGTCATCAACTGGTTTGAATCCTTTCTGTCAGGCAGGACTCAGAGGCAAGGCAAGGCAATTTTTATTTATAGGGCGCCCATTCCTGGAGGCTCTGGGCACCTAACAGACACCAAAAAATAACACAAACATTAAAATGCAATAGAATATTTCCAAAAATAGAAAAATAAAATTTACAGCTAAGCAACTTTAAAAGAAAAAGCTTCAGGTTTGCCAAAAAGATGGACTGGACATCAAAGATAGAATCAAAAATCTACGAAGGCCAGGCTGAAAAGGTGGGCCTTTAGCCTCAGCTTAAACATGTCGATCAAGGGGGGCCTCCCAGACTGCAGGTGGAAGTGAGTTCCACAGGACTGGCCCAGAGACACTAAAAGCACGGTCTCCCGTTTTCCTGAGCTGAACCCTGGGAATGACCAGGAGGCCCCTCGAAGAGGAGCGGAGGGAATGAGCAGAGGTCGCTGGTGTCAGGAGCTCTAACAGGTAACCAGGACCCAGTCCACATAGGGCTATATAGGTGAGTAAATCCACCTTGAAAAGGACCCTCCACCTGACAGGCAGCCAGTGCAGGGCTCACAGGACATGGGTTACGTGACTGGACCTCGAAAGGCCCATCAGCAACCAGACCGCTGCATTCTGCACCAGCTGCAGTCTGTGAAGGGTCCTTCCCATGACCCTGAAGCACAGAGAGTTTCAGTAGTTGAGCCTAGAAGTAACAAAGGCATGCACTAGTGTCGGCAGATCTTCAGGCAGACTTAGGGGCTTAATCCTGGCGGTGTTCCGCAAGAGGTAAAAAACACTTTTGACTACAGATGACACCTAATCTTCAAAGGTCAATCTGCTGTCTAGAGCTACGCCCAGATTTTGCACCCTCAGGGAAGCCATCAGCAGAGCAGAACCCGGGACAAGACCTGTGTCAGCCCCCAGTGGCAACCCATCACGCCTGTGACCAGGCTCGATCACTAGTACCTCCAACTTGTCCAGGTTAAGTCTCAGCCAGCTGGAAGCCATCCAGTCATTGATTTTAGATGAACAGTTATTAAGCACGTCAACAGCTCTTGATGTTCTGGGGGCAAAAGACAAATACAGCTGGGTATCATCTGCATAGCAGTGAAACACCATGCTGTATTGTCGAATGATCTTGCCCAGGGGCAGCATGTACACTGCATACAGTATTGGCGATAAGATCGAGCCCTGTGGTACTCCACAGGACAGAGGCATTGGGGAGGAGAAGAAATTCCCCATTACCATCCGCTGCACCCTGTCTGAGAGATACGACTCAAACCATTTGATGACAGTACTGGCGAGTCCACAGACCTCATAAAGCTGATCAAGAAGCATGATGTGGTCCACAGTGTCAAAAGCTAAACAGAGATCAAGGAGCACAAGAACTGACCTGTCTCCTCTATCTCTAGCCCTGAGCAGAATATTATGCACCCTAACTAGAGCTGTTTCTGTGCTACGTCTGGCCCGAAAACCTGGCTGAAATGGCTCATAGATGTCAAAGGACACCAGGCAATCCTTGAGCTGCTGTGCCACTCATTTCTCGACAACCTTGCTCAGAAAGGGCAGGATGGAGATAGGATCATAATACGCCAGGACGTCTGGGTCAAGGGAAGGTTTCTTAAGGAGGGGTCTCACCATTGCTTCTTTCAAAACCGCTGGGAGTACCCCCTCCACCATCCAAGCATCTTTCAATCCCGGCAAACACCGAGCCAACAGCCTTGACACATCCCATTTAGAAAAGCATCGGGGCCGGGTCCACTTTGCAAAAAGTGTGCTTCAGCTCTAAGATCACCTTAGTCACTTCAGACACCCCCACTGGCCTAAACTCCTCCCAGACAGACGGAGTGCCTCTGAATCTCTCAGTCTGGCAACTGCAAGGCAATAGCCGACACTCTGTCAGAGAAAAACAGAGCAAACTCTTCACATAAAGTGGAGGAAAAAGCCTTTTTTCAGCTGCAGACAGGCAGGATGAAGATGCCTGCCTACAGTTTGAAACAGCTGAGATGGTCTGTTTCTCCCCGCAGCAATTTCCCCTGGACAGGAATTCTGCCTTCTTATGGGAAATTGCCCACTGGTACTCAGCATAGTAAGTACGCAGGGCCAGTCTGTCAGCCTCCAGCCGGGTCTTCCACCAGCAACGCTCCAACTTCTGACCCTTGATCTTCATCGCCTTGAGATCCCCATTGAACCAAGGGGATTTCGAGTGAGAGGATCTGGGTCATATACAAACTGGTGCAATGGCATCCACAGCTTTGGAAACCACCTCTCCAGTGCCAATCGCACATGCCACGTCAACGCTAGATAG
The DNA here is from genome assembly GCA_016271365.2 of Neoceratodus forsteri. Lineage (NCBI taxonomy): Eukaryota > Metazoa > Chordata > Ceratodontiformes > Ceratodontidae > Neoceratodus > Neoceratodus forsteri. The sequence continues at coordinate 780,226,987 of CM057454.1, forward strand.
GTCTTCTAATGCTAGTAGTCCCTCTGGGTGCAAGCCCCTTAATGGATGGTAGCTGACCATCTCCACAGGGGAGGGACTTTCAAGGAGGGTCCCGAACGTAAACTCCATTGTACAATGATCAGACCAAAAGACCCGATCAATCTTGAGGCTGTCAATCTCAAGACCCAGCTGGAACACCAGATGCAGTGTGTGGCCATGCTGGTGGGTAGCAGAAGCAACAGCTTGTGATAGGCCCAGTGATAATATTAACTGGAGGAAGTCGTAACTGAAACATGAGGGATTCATCGTCGACCAGGCATTAAAGTCCCTAAGATTAAACACCTGGGGACTTCAACACCTGGCCTATGAAGTCTGTCCTCCTGCAGGAATCCCCCCCCCGGAGGGTAGTAAATGAGGAGAATCCTGCAACCTGCACCCCCACGCACAGCAACGCGCTCACAAGATAGTACGGTTGCATAAGAACTTACCGTAACAGTAGATCTTCAAGAGTATCTCTTGTAGCACGTCATAACTAGTGGGATTCAGCTGCAGGCGTCATCTCCTTTCGGCCCCAGGACCTCTCACTAGCACTATCACGCAGTGTTCACCTGGCAGGTATAAAGGGGGGGGGGTTCCAGCCACTCCTCAGTTCTTTTTCCATCCCAGCGACCATATCTCAGGGCCTCTGATGGGAACTGAGGAGGGAAATTAAGGCAGCACTGCATGGAGTACTAGAGACAGGAGCAAGGAACCCTTTTGAAGCAACAGCAAGGGGGAAGGAGGGTGGGGCTGCATGACCTGCTGAAAGAGATACTCTCGAAGATCTACTATTACGCTAAGTTCTTATGCAACCATACTATCTTCTTCGAGGCAATCTCTTGCAGCAGGTCATAATGAGTGGAAAGATTCCCAAGCAGTTGTTATGCCCAGCGGGAGGAGGAAGTGAATCATGAATGCTCAGAACATTAGGACTTATAAGACAGCCCATCCAAAAATGGTTTGCCTCTTAGCAGCAATGTCTAGACTGTAATGTTTAGTGAAGGTAAGTACAGTAGATCATGTGGCGGCTTTGCAAATATCCAAGGCCGAAATGCTCTGGAAACACACAGTAGAGGCAGCCATGCCTCCGGCAGAATGTGGTTTTACAACACCTGCAAGAGAGACGTTGTATTTAGCATGAATAAATGTAATGCAGTTGGCCAACCACGTGGACAAGCGCTGCTTAGAAACACTAACGCCTTGGCTTCCAGGGAAAAAACCAAAAGTTGCTTGGATTTCCGCAACCTGGAAGTGTGGAGAAGGTATATACTCAATGTTTTATGCACAATGACAGTGTGAAGCAAGGCTTCCCCTGGATTCTGAGGATCCACAAAGTATACTGGCAATTGGATGATCTGATTTAAAGAAAACTCAGAAACAACCTCAGGCAAGAACGCCAGGTTAGTGCGTATAGATACCCGGTTGTTATGTAACTGAATATATCGAGGTTTGCACATCAGTGCGTGGAACTCCGAGACACGTCTGCCAGACGTGATGGCAACTTAAAATAGTTTTCCAGGATAGATACTGAAGGTCAATGGATTCAGTGGGCTCAAAGGGACTTGTAAAATTTTCAAGCATGAAAATCAAATCCCAGACAGGGACTGGATCCCTGATAGAAGGATGTAGGTGCAGAATAACTTTCAAAAAGATTCAAATTAACAGTAATTGGGACACAGGAATGTTGTCCACAGGCAAATGAAATGTGGCTATGGCTGAAAGGTGGACTTTCACAGAAGAATATTTTAGTCCACCCTCGGACAAGGAGAGCAAATAATCTAAGCTGTACTGAGGGGGACTCTCATAAGGATCCAAGTCCAGAACAGATGCCCAAATACAGAAGCGTTTCCACTTCAGAGAATAGGCAGACCAAGCAGATGGCTTTCTAGCAGCCCAGAGAACTTCTGCCCCCTTTGGCGACACCCGGAAGCGTGAGACGATTGTGTCCTCAGGAGCCAGGCGTGCAGGTGGAGGGAGCAAAGGCCTGGGCGTAACAGGGAGCTTTGCGCCTGGGACAGTAACGTTTGACAAATAGGCAGAGAGATTGGTTCTGTGACTGACAGCTGTAGAAGCTGAGGGAACTAAATCTGTCTCAGCCAGAATGGTGCTATGAGAATCATAGATGCCCTGTCCTCGACCAGTTTAAGTAGTATTCTCTGAATGAGTGGAAAGGGCGGGAAGGAGTACAGAAATTTTCCTGCCCAGGAAAGAGATAATGTGTCCCACCTCACAGTTCCAGGACCTTACATGAGAAAGCAGTAATTTGATTCCCACCATTAATAATGGTGGCGAGTTCTTAAAAGGCAACCCTACCTACTGAATTCATATACTACCTATGATCCTATGATAAAGTGGCAGTTTTGCATTTTGTGGAGAGGCAAACAGGTCCAACTCTGGTCGGCCCCACAAGTGGAAGACATTGTTTAGAATGTCAAGCAAGATTTACCACTCGTGGGCCTGAACAGAGGACCTGCTCAAGGCATCCGCCAGGGTGTTGGACACTCCAGGGATGTGTACTGCCAGAAGATGAATATTTCTCTGGATTGCCCAATACCACACCCTCATTAATTCTTTGCAGAGAGGGTAGGAATGGGTGCCACCTTGTTTGTTTATGTAGTGAACTACTGTAGAATTGTCTGATTGAACTTGCAGACAACCTGGGGGGGAGGTGAGCCTCGAATGCCTGTAGGGCGTAGAGCACTGCCTGTAGTTCCAAGACACTGATGTGGAGGCAGGCCTCCACTGATGTCCAAGATTCTTGTGACCTGACGTGTGGGAGGTAAGCACCCCACCCCATCAAGGAAGCGTCTGTCATCAGAATGAGACTCAGGACAGGAGATTGAAATGGGAGGCCTTGCATGAGATTGTCCCATGACTTCCACCATTGCAGGGCTCGAAGAGCCAGGGAAAACAGCAGGACTGGGGCATTGAAATTGTCCTGTTTCTGGTCCCACTGGACTCTGAGGGACCACTGAAGGACCCTCATATTCAACCTGGCATTGGGGACCATCGGGATTGTGGCCACCAAATGTCCCATGAGGCAGAGATAGTCTCTTGAGGAGACTAATCTGCTGGATTCCAAGCTGCATGCTAAAGCAATCAGGGCGTCTACCCAAGCCATGGGCAGGAATGCCTTTCTCATGGAGGAGTCCAGCACGGCTCTGATATATTGGAGGCATTGAGTAGGGTCCATTTTGGACTTTGGATAGTTTACCACAATCCCTACTTGTGTGAACAATTGGATGATTCGAGAAAGCATGTGAGACAACTGGTTTCTGGAGGATGCTTTCAGGAGCCAGTTGTCCAGGTATGGAAAGACATAGAGGCCCTCACTTCAGAGGGCCGCTCCGACCACTGCAAGGCATTTTGTAAATACCCTCAGGGCCGAGGAAAGACCAAAAGGGAGGGCCCTGAACTGACAATGATAACCCTGGAATATGAAACGGAGAAACCATCTGTGAGCCGGGTGCATCATGATATGGAGGTATGCATCCTTCATATCCAGAGAACAGCCATATCCTGTGTTCAGCAAAGGGAGAAGTGTCGGAAGGGACACAATGCAGAACATTTGGTAAATGATGTAGAGGTTGAGGCACCTCAGATCCAAAATGGGGTGTAAATCCCCCGTCCATTTGGGGACCAGGAAAAAGTGGGAGTAAAATCCCATACCCTTCTGAGGAAGGGGGACTGGTTCAATAGCCTGTTTTGACAGTAAGGCATCGATCTTGGTCTGTAGGACCAGTGCCTGGTCTGGTGGGTGGTGAGAGACCCTGGGTGGCGATGGAAGAGGCATCTCCATGAACTCCAGTGTGTGTCCCATCTTGATCTGTTGCAGGAGCCACTGGTCAGAGGAGATAGCATGCCACCCCTGCAGGTGCTGGGAAAACCTACCCCCAACGGCCATGGGTAGAGTCTCCATACCCACGACCGGAGGAAGACCTTCAGGTGGAAGGCTGACCTTGCTGGGGGGCAGCAGGGACGTAACAGGGTTTCTGGGCATTTCTAGGACCTGGCAATTGCAACTGAGGTTTTCTTTTATTCATAAGTTGCATGTTGAACGAGGGATGGCCCCTGTAGGGCAGCCCCTCGAGGAACCCCCTAAAGGTCGTTTTGGCCTTAGGGCGGTAATGGGTCCACACCGATTGAAGGGTGCGACTGGAGTCTTGTAAATTTTTCAAGATGTCCTGGGTCTGTGGACCGAACAGCTGAACTCCTTTAAAGAGACCATTCAAGATGGATTGCTGTATGTCCCGGGAAAAACCAGATAACCTGAAACAGGCGTGATTCCTGAGACATACACCAGCAGGGGACGTACGAGCCATAGTATCAATGGCATCATAAGTGGTCCTCAGCAGGTGGCAGCCTACCGCCGCAGCAGTAGACAGTTTCATCGTCACGTCCTCTTGGACAGAACCAGCTGGGAGCGACCGGACTGTCGCTTGGGATGCTTTTAGAATTTCCTCCTGCTATTTCAGGAGATGTCCCACGTAACTGAGTACACGAAGGGGACATGGTGGCTGAGAAAAAAAAAAAACACGTTTTCCAATGGCATCCAATTTCTTTGATTCCATATATGGGGGCTGAGCGCTTATATGCTGAGGCCTAGAGGACCTATCATGTGAGGAACTAATCACCACCGAGTCCACCTGAGGCGGCGACATGAAGTAGGGGTGATCCACCGGAGCGTGACAAAGTCTATCAGCCTTCTGTGGATTGGAGGGAATCTTGAAAGGTTGCTTCCAAGCAGCCATGATAGCCTCTTCAAAGGTGTCCACCAAAGGGGGGATAACCAGAGTGGGGCATTCAGGCACACCTAGGTACTAAGCCAATTTCTTGCGAGAAGCCTCCTGCTCAGTGCCCTGGAACCTGAAGGCTTTCTGGAGGTGGATCATAATGTCTGAAAACGTTGGGTCATCCGGCAGAGAACAAGGGAGTTCAGTGGTAGTTTCCCCATGAATAGATGAGGTGGCAGAGGAGTACTGAGAGGATTCCTCATGGTCCGTGTTGTCCTCTTCTTCCCTGTCTGTCAGACCCCAGTCCTGCAGGAAAGGGTCCTCCATGTCCACATCTTGGGTGTACAGACCCAGGGAGACTGGGAAAGAACTGGCCATCCACTGGGCTGAAGAAGCCGAGATGGAGTACAGACCAGAGGCAACCTCTCCCTAGGGGGGTGCTGGGTCTGACTGATATCCAGGATGGTGTTCACCAGTGCCTGGACATCTATTATGGCCATCTGTCCAGTGGAATTGGCCATGGTAGACTGGGTGAAGCGAGTGGGCACCACTGACGAACTGGGAGCAGGCAGTGGGGCCAAACGAGCAGCCATTGATGAGGGGTGTACATAGGACCCCAGGATCATTGACGATGGTGCCGGTAGTAAGCTCTGTGGTGCAAGGCTGACCATCGACGAAGAGATCATAGACAGGCCCCCAGCCACTGCTGTCGATGAGAGCATTGTCAATGACTTTTGCAGAATCATCGATGGAATGGTGTGCATCATCGATGACGGAATCGTTGATGGGCCATGAGGCAAGGACATCAACGAGAGAGTCATCGACGAGGCAGAAGTCATACAGATGAGGGCTAGATATCATGGAAAGTGGGGGCAGCATTGGAAGCTGCAGGATTACCTTAGAGCTGCTCGTCGATGGAGGAGCCACTGACAAGAAAGGAGAGGAGGCCACAATCGTCGATGGTTTAGAAGACGTTGTGTGAGGTGCTACCTGCTCCATACTTACTTGGCGTAGAGAGGATCTATTAATAGGGTGGTAGAAACATGCTTAGTCTTAGAGGCATGTTTCTTACCATGACCCTGTGTCCATATGGAGGGGTCTCCCATGGAGTGGTGAGACCCTGAAGAGGATGCCGAAGAGTGTCTAGAAGAGGAGCGGTGCTGCTGCTCCAAGAGGGCTACCATCTGCTCCATGTGATACTCATGGAGCTGTTGCAACCATCAGCGTTTTGTAGCTCTGTTGAATTTATTAGAGAAGGCACACTCCATGGAGTTGAGTTCAGGACCAAGGCAATGAACATAGACTGCATGGAGGTCTTCTTTTGCAATTCTGTGGCCACAGGAACAACTTTGGAATAAAGGCTCCAAAGATATTAGTAGTGAATATTAAAAAATAAACAATTTAAAGTTGTGGGTTGTAGAACTTTTCTAAGATGACTGGAAAGCAGGAACTCTGAAGGAAGACTTGTTGCATGCAGGTCACAGTTGAAAAGAACTGAGGAGTGGCTGGGGCCGCCCCCTTTTATACCTGCCAGGTGAACACCACGTGGTGGTGCTAGGGGGAGATTTCAGAGTCGACTGCTGTAAAAATTATCCGAAGGAGATGATGCCTGCGGCTGAATCCCACTCATTAAGAAGATCAGGTATTACCAACTGGGTGCACCGTGAAGCCCAGGCTGGATCAAAATACAATGGCCACTCCCCCACCCCTGCGATCCTTCCTTGAGCAGTGCTCTATGGAGTAACCGGCGGGGACGGCAGCCTCTAGAACTCGGGATGGTAGTGATGAGGAATTTCCTCCTCCTCTCCTTTGCCTCTGACCTGTGGAGTTCCTCAAGGCTCAATCCTATCACTGATACCATTCTCGGTGTACATGCTGCCCAGTATGGTCTGAGTTTTCACTGCTATGCAGATGATACTCAGCTGTACATGTCTTTTGCATCAGGGACAAGTGGTGCTGTCGAAATGCTGAATAAATGCCTTGCTGAGATCCAGGACTGGATGAATTCTAATTGACTGAGACTTAACCCGGACAAGACAGAGGTTCTGGAGATTGAGCCAGGCCATGGACATGATGGGGATACTTATGGGACAACAACAGGTTTGGGTTCTGGGGTCAATACCATTGATAGTGTCCTCTAGGGTTAGAAATCTGGGCATGGCTCTCGATGATAGGCTGACATTTGAGGCTCAGGTGTTGGCTGTCGTAAAAAGTGGCTTCTACCATTTGAAGAACATCACCCGGATTAAACCCCCAATTCCACCCAAGGATCTATTGTCACTGGTGCACGCCTTTGTGCGATCAAGACTCGACTACTGTAATGCTCTATACCTCAGGATCAGTGGAAGGAATCTCCGCCAGCTGCAGCTAGTGCAGAATGCAGCGGCCAGGCTGCTGACTGGATTAGCAAGGTCCTGTCATGTGACTGCGGTCCTGCGGGGTCTGCACTGGCTGCCAGTAAGGTGGTGGGTTCTCTTCAAGGTGGGCTTGCTCACTTATAAGGCCCTATATGGATCGGGCCCTGGCTACCTGTCAGACCTCCTTACCCCTGCCATCCCGACTCGCTCCCCCCATTCCTCCACTTAGGGCCTCCTGTCAGTTCCGAGGACTGGGCTGAAAACCTCGGGTGATCTTCATTCAGGGTGCTCGGCCCGGTCCTCTGGAACTCGCTCCCAAGATCTCTGAGGGAGGCCCCTACAGTGGGGGTATTCAGGAGGGGCCTAGAGACTCACCTTTTTAATTTTAGTGTACCAGGGTACACAATCTAGAGAAGGGACAGGGAAGGTAAAAGAGGAGGTGGAGTAGCTCTATACAAAAGGGAAGGGATCAAAGCTACAGAACTAAAAAGTAAAGGGGGAGGACAAGAGGCACTCTAGGTCACCTTGGAGACAGGGAATGGCATCACAATCCGCACAGGGGTTGTATACAGACCCCCATCTCAAGGGGAGGAAATGGACAAGTAAATGATAGAGGACATTCTCAAAATGGCTGAAAAAGGGGAGTTACTGTTGATGGGGGACCTGAATATGCCAGATGTTAACTAGATGACATGTACTGCAGCCACATCCAAGAGCAGGGTCATTTTCGATGCCCTGCAGGGGCAGGTTTAGACAACTAGTATTGGAACCCACTGGGAGGGAGCAATACTAGACCTGGTACTCTCAAACGGAGAGGATCACAAATTTAGAAGTCAGTAGACATATGGGAACAAGCTTACCACTGCACAGTGTGCTTCACAATGAGCACAACCATGGAGATAAGCCATACAAAACAAGGATACTGGACTTTAGAAGGGCTGACTTTGGCAAAATGGTGAATACCTGTAGAATGCACTAGCAAATGGCCAAAAAGGGGGGTGGGGGGGTGGAAGAACAATGGAGAAAAATCAAAACTGCCATCATAGAGGCAACAAGCATTTGTGTGAAACAAATAAAGAAAACAAAGTGGAGTAAAAAACCACTATGGTTCTCAAAAGAGGTGGCAGGGAAGGTTAAGGAGAAAAAGGCTGCATTCAAAAAGTATAAGGAATCACAGAAGGAGCACGACAGGGAACTGTATCAATTAAAGCAGAAAGAAGTGGGGAAGGCAGTCAGAATAGCAAAGGCCCAAACCGAGGAAAAAAATAGCCAACTCAGTTAAGAAGGGGGATAAAACCTTTTATAGGTACATTAGGGAGCATAGAAAGGTTAAGGGAGGGATACTGAAGATTAATAAAGGAGTGGAGAGGTGGGCAGAGGGACACAGTGAAAAGGCAGAGATACTGAATGAATACTTTTGCTCAGTATTCACAAAAGAAGATGAGGAAGAGTTACCTAAACCAGACAATAGAAACACTCTGGGTAGGGGGGTTGACACCAGTCCATTCACAGAAGAAAGAGTCCTGAAAGAACTCTTAAACTCAAGGTGGACAAAGCAATGGGGCCTGACGGGATTCACCACAGAATCCTAAAAGAACTAAGGGAGGACCTAGTGACACCACTGACCACGCTTTTTAACAAATCATGGCAGGATGGGGTGGTACCTGAGGACTGGAGGAGGGCAGATGTCATTCCCCTTCACAAAAGTGGGAGCAAGGCAGAAGCAGGAAACTACAGACCTGTAAGTTTGACCTCAGTGGTAGGGAAAATGATGGAATCACTTCTGAAAGAAAGAATTGTTGAGTACCTAGAGGCCAGCAGGACACAGGACCCAAAGCAGCATGGATTTACAGCAGGAAGGTCATGTCAGACGAATCTAATTGATTTCTTTGACTGGGTGACCAAAGTGATAGACTAGGGAGGGGCTGTGGATATGGTCTACCTAGACTTTAGCAAGGCATTTGACACAGTCCCACACAAAAGAGTAATAATCAAGTTAGCCAGCCTGGGAGTGGGTCCCAGGGTGGTAGCCTGCGTAGCAAACTGGCTGTACAACAGGACACAGAAGGTAATGGTGAATGGAACACATTCCGAAGAAAGGGGAGTTACTAGTGGAGTACCTCAGGGCTCAGTACTGGGTCCAGTCCTCTTAAACATCCTTATAGGTGACATTGCAGAGGGTCTGGAGGGAAAGGTATGCCACTTTGCAGATGACACAAAGATCTGTAACAGAGTTGATACACAAGAGGGGGTAGAAAAGATGAGAAGAGACTTGGCAAGGTAGGAGGAATGGTCAGACATATGGCAACTTAGATTCAATGCAAAGAAATGCAAAGTAATGCACCTGGGAACAAAATCCAGGAGAAGAGTACACAATAGCAGGAGAGTACAAACAACAACAAAATGGAAAGGGACCTGGGGTAGTCATATCAGATGGCCTAAAGGTGGGTAAGCAATGTGAAAAGTCAGTAAGGAGAGCCAGGGGATACTGGGATGCATAGGAAGGGCATCACAAGTAGAAAAAGGGAAGTGGTTATCCCTCTATACAGACAGTTAGTGAGACCCCATCTGGAGTACTGTGTGCAGTTTTGGAGACCTCATCTACGCAAGGACATAGACAGGATGGAAGCAGTCCAGAGGAGGGCAACTAAAATGGTGCAGGGTCTGCAGCAAAACCATATGAAGAGAGACTGAGAGAGCTTAATATGTATACTCTTGATGAAAGGAGGGACGGGGGGACATGATAGAAACTTTCAAGTACCTCAAGGGAATCAACAAAGTCCAGGAGGGTAGCATCTTTCAGAAAAAGAGATGTGTAAGAACAAGGGGCACAATTTAAAGATAGAGGGGACAGCTCAGGGTAATGTGAGGAAATGTTTTTCATGGAGAGAGTGGTGGATACATGGAACCACCTTCCTGAGGAGGTCGTTGGGTCTAAAACAATGGGGGAATTCAAACATGCATGGGACAGACATAAGGCAATTATAGTGGGGGGTTGCAGGAAGTAGGCTGTTGGTTAACTACAATCTGCAGCTTATCCAGTAGGTAGGGAAATGGGCAGACTGGGTGGGCCAAGTGGTCCTTATCTGCCATCAAAGTCTATGTTTCTATGTTTAGCTTATCCTGCAGCCGTATTTTAAAAAGCGTTTTAACATTATTTAATATTCTATATAATTTATCTATTACTGGTTATTTAAACTGTGATATTCTATTACCCTGTTAAACTGTCTACTACTGTACGGCACCCAGAGCCCCTGGGATTGGGCGCCTAACTAAATATAGTTTTACTTACTTAGGGAGAAAATAAAAGCTACAGAGGTGCAGGTATCCTCAGGGGACACTGAATCACTCTGGTGAACAACAGATGCAGGTAAAGGGACAACCTTCAAAATCAGTGCTGTGTACAGACCCCCCAAATCAAGGGGAAAAATGGGACAGAGACCCAATAGAAAAAGTGTATAAAATGATGGACAGAAATGAAGTAATATTAGTGGGGGACTTCAACCTCCCAGATATAAACTGGAACTCTCAAACGGCGGCGACGACAAGAAGCAAGCACTTCTTGTTGGCCCTATAGAGCACAGGGCTAGAACAGCTTGTTCAAGTCCCAACAAAGGGAGATGCCATCCTTGACCTCATTCTCACAAGCAGTGAGAGGGTAAAAGAAATCAAGGCTGGGTGCAACTTGGGAAACAGTGACCACCATATGGTCAACTTCAAAGTAAGCATAACGGGGGATACCTGTCACTCTAAAATCAAAATGCTAGACTTTAAAAAAGCAGACTTCCAAAACATGAGAACCACCTTACAAAATAATTTAAATGAATTGGAGGAGGAAGAGATTGAAGTTATGTGGAGCAGACTTAAGAGAGCAATCAAGACTGCCACATACCAATGCCCCAAAAGAGTCAGCAAGGCAAAAAGACGAAAAAATCCTCTATGGTTCTCCAAAGAAGTGGCAACCATAGTAAGAGAAAAAGAGAAGGCGTATAGGGTGTACCAACAAACTAAGAATGAAAAAGACTAGTAGTCATACCAAGATAAAACGAGAGAAGCAAACAAAAGGATTCGACAGGCCAAAGCCCAGACAGAAGCAAAGATTGCAGAGGGTGCAAAGAATGGTGACAAATCATTCTTTAGGTATATCAGAGAAAAAAGGAAGGCAAAAGGGGGGATTGTGAGGTTTGCTACAAGTGAAGAGAGGATAGCAGAAGATGACCCAGAAAAGTCAGAAATCCTAAACCAGCACTTCTGCTCAGTATATAGTGAGGAGGATCCAGGGAACGCACAGCACTCACAAATCTCAGCACCCCAAGACAAGGGGTAGACACTAACCTCTTCACGGAGAACCAAGTACTAGAGGCGCTGAACAAACTGAAGGTGGACAAGGCAATGGGACTGGACGAGATGTACCCCAGAATCTTGAAGGAACAGCGGAATGAACTTGCAGCCCCACTGGCAAAACTATTCCCCCAATACCTGGAAAGAGGAGTTGTACCAGAAGATTGGAGGCAGGCACCAGTAGTCCACTTTACAAATCAGGCAGCCAGGAGGAGGCAGGAAATTACCGACCAGTAAGTCATACGTCTGTAGTGGGAAAATTGATGGAGTCACTGCTCAAACAGAGGATTGTAGCATTCCTCAAAGCCAGCAGCCAGCTGGATCCCAAACAGCATGAATTCACAATGGGGAGGTCATGTCAAACAAATCTGGTCGAGTTTTTCGACTGGGTTACCAAGACAGTGGACAAAGGTGGGGTGGCTGATGTGGTGTAGCTGGATTTCAGCAAGGCCTTTGACTCGGTTCCACACAGAAGACTGGTAAAGGAGTTAGACCACACAGGGGTAGGATTAAAAGTGGTAAGGTAGGTACAGAACTGGCTATGGACAGAACCCAGAGGGGGGCAGGTAAATGGAGCACTATCGTCAGAGGGCAGAATGACCAGCAGAGTGCCCCAGGGCTTGGTGCCGGGGCCCCTGCTCTTCAATATTTTCACAGAAACATAGAACCTCATGGCAGATAAGGACCACTTGGCCCACCTAGTCTGTCCATTTCCCTACCAAACAGATAAGCTGCAGATCCTAGTTAACCAACAGCCTACTTCCTCCTACCCCCCCCCCCACTAGAATTGCCTTATGTCTGTCCCATGCATTCTTGAATTCTCTCACTGTTTTTGACTCTATGACCTCCTCAGGAAGGCTGTTCCATGCATCTACAACCCTCTCTGTGAAGAAATACTTCCTCACATTACCTCTGAGCTGTCCCCCTCTATCTTCAAATTGTGCCCCCTTGTTCTTGCACATCTCTTTTTCTGAAAGATGCTACCCTCTTGGACTTTGTTGATTCCCTTGAGGTATCTGAAAGTTTCTATCATGTCCCCCCTCTCCCTCCTTTCCTCGAGGCTATACATCTTAAGCTCCTTTAGTCTTTCTTCATATGTCTTCTGGTGCAGACCCTGCACCATTTTGGTTGCCCTCCCCTGGACAGCCTCCACCCTGTCTATGTCTTTGCGGAGATGGGGTTTCCAGAACTGTACACAGTACTCCAGATGTGGTCTTACCAACTGACTGTACAGAGGGCCAACAACTTCCTGTTTTCTACTGGTGATGCTGCACCCTATGCATCCCAGTATCCCCCCAGCCCTCCTTATTGCCTTCTCACATTGCTGGCCCACCTTTAGGTCGTCTGATATGACTACCTCCAGGTCCCTTTCCATTTTTGTTCTTGTCAGTATCTCACCCCCATTGTGTACTCTTGCCCTAGGTTTTTGTTTCTTAGGTGTATTACTTTGCACTTCTTTGCGTTGAATCTAAGCTGCCATACATTTGACCATTCCTCCAACCTTGCCAAGTCCCTTTTTATCCTTTCCACCCCACCTTGCATAGTAACCCTGTTACAGATCTTTGTGTCATCTGCAAAGAGACATACCTTCTCCTCCAGTCCCTCCGCAATGTCACTTATAAAGACATTAAAAAGGACCGGCCCCAGCACTGAACCCTGCAGTACCCCACTAGTAACCCTCCTTTCTTCACAGTGGACTCTATTTACTATTACCTGCTGTGTCCTGTTGTCCAGCTAGTGTTTTACCCAGGCTACCACCCTGGGACCCACTCCCAGGCTGGCTAATTTGTTTATTAATCTTTTGTATGGGACTGTGTCAAATGCCTTACTAAAGTCTAGGTAGGCCATGTCCACAGCCCCTCCCTGGTCTACTACTTTGGTCACCCAGTCAAAGAAATCAATTAGATTTGTTTGACATGACCTTCCTGCTGTGAATCCATGCTGCCTTGGGTCCTGTGCCCCACTGGCCTCTAGGTACTCAACAATTCTTTCCTTCAGTAGTGATTCCATCAATTTCCCTACCACTGAGGTCAAACTGACAGGTCTGTAGTTTCCTGCCACTGTCTTGCTCCCACTTTTGTGAAGGGGAATCACATCTGCCCTTCTCCAGTCCTAAGGTACCACACCATCCTCCCATGATTTATTAAAAAGGGTAGTCAGTGGTGTTACTAGTTCTTCCCCTAGTTCTTTTAGAATTCTGGGGTGAACCCTTCAGGCCCATTGCTTTATCCACCTTCAGTTTTAAGAGTTCTTTCAGAACCTTTCTTCTGTGAAAGGACTAATATCAACCCCATCCAGAGTGTTTCTATTGACTGGATTAGGTCTCTTCCCTATGCTTTTCCATTGTGAATACTGAGCAGAAATATTCATTCAGTATCCCTACTTTTTCATTGTCGCTCTCTGCCCAACCACCTTCCTCTTTATTCAGCCTCCGTATCCCTGCCTTTGTCTTTCTTTGCTCCCTAATTTACCTATAAAAGGTTTTATCCCCCTTCTTAACCGAGTTGGCCATCTTTTCCTCAGTTTGGGCATTTGCTATTCTGACTGCCTTCCCCGCTTCCTTCTGCTTTAACTGGTACAGTTCTCTGTCCTGCTCCTTCTGTGTTTCCTTATACTTCCTGAATGCTATCTTTTTCTCCCTTCCCTTCCCTGCCACTTCTTTTGAGAACCTTAGTGCTTTTTGCTTTCGTTTTGATTTGTTTATTTGCTTCACACAAAGGCTTGTTGCCTCAGTGATGGCAGTGTTGATGTTTCCCCATTGTTGCTCCACCCCACCTTCTTGCCTGTTTGCTAATGCTTTTCTGAGGTACTCTCCCATTTTGACAAAATCAGCCCTTCTGAAGTCCAGTATCTTCACTTTTGTGTGGCTTGACTCTACAGCTAAGTTTATCATGAACCACACTGTTTGGTGGTTGCTTGTTCCCAGATGGCTACCCACTTCAAGATCAGAGATCCTCTCTCCATCCCCATTTGAGAGTACCAGGTCTAAGATTGCTCCCTCCCGAGTGGGTTCCAAAACTAGATGTCTGAGGCATGCCCCCTGTAGGGCATCGAGAGTGGCCCTGCTCCTGTATGTGGCTGCAGCAAAGGTGCTCCAGTTAACATCTGCCATATTCAGGTCCCCCATCAGCAATATCTGACCTTTCTCTGCCATCCCAAGGATGCCTTCTATCATTTCCTTGTCCATTTCCTCCCCCTGAGATGGGGGTCTGTATACAACCCCTGTGCGGATTGTGGAGCCATTTCCAGTCTCCAGGGTGACCCACAGTACCTCCTCTCCTCCCTGTTTACCCTTTAGTTCTGTTGCTTTGATCCCTTCTCTTACATAGAGAGCTACTCCTCCTCCTCCTCTTCTTCCCTCCCTGTCCCTCCCGTAGATTGTGTACCCTGGTATGTTGACATCCCAGTCATGGTTCTCTGTGTACCATGTTTCTATGACTGCCATGATATCCAGGCATCCCTCTTCCATCAAGACCACCATTTCGAGAAGCTTTTTACCTAGACTACGGGCATTGGTACTCATTATCCTCCATTTTTTTCTGGCTTTATTTCTTTTCCCCATCCCTGTCCTTACTGCCTTTGTCTTTTTCTCCATTTACCCCTGCCCTTATCCCTATCGACTGCTCTAGCTTGGTGTTTACCTCACTAACTACCCTGATTTTTGGGGAGGAGGCTAGGATTTCCTTTCTTTTCAGTGCCTCCCCTCCTTGGCTAGTTTAAATACTTGGCAATGAAGCATTTAAAACTATCACCTAGGATCCTGGTTCCCCTCCAGGATAGATGCAGACCATCGCACCTGTATAGGCCTGCATCCCTCCAGGTGGAGCCCCAGTCCCCAATGAAGCAAAATCCCTGAGCTCTGTACCAGTTTTTCAACCAGTCATTGAATGCCATGGTGCAGACTACCCTAGCCTCATCCATGCCATAGACAGATAACACTTCCGAGAAAGTTACTGTTTGTGCTACTTTTCTAAGGCCCCTCCCCAACTCCACAAACTCCTGTTGCACTGCTCTGATCCCATTCTCAGCCAGGTCATTCATCCCTAGGTGGATAATGACATCCAGCTCACTTCCCCTTGCAGCTGCTCCCATGATCCTAAGGATTCGTTTCCTGTCCCTCCAAGCCATGGCCCGGCAGGCACCTTACCTCCCTTTCCCTTCCCTCCCCCAGTTCTACCCCCCATAACAATTGAGTCCCCCACCAGGAGTTGTTTCCTTCCCTGTGGGGTCCTGTGCCACCCTCCTGTGGGTCTCCATTGAGGAGGTTCCCAGCATCCTCCTTGGTCTCCACTGCAGGTGTCTCCATAGAGGAACCATGCTCTGCCAGAGTGGCGAATGAAGTGTGGAGAGGCACAACTGGAGGGATGCGCCTCTGTTCCACCACCCTCACCCTCCCTGAGCCCATCGTGGTCTAACCACTCCTCTTTCTTGGCAACCTCTGAGGTAGTGGCGGTGGCCTAGGTGGTCCCTGGGTGGGGGGAGCAGGTTTTCAGAATCATTGCCAGGTCAATATGGAGATGAGCAACCTCCTCCCTCAGACCAGAGAGGTGCCTGCAAATAGGGCAGCAATAAAGTTTTCAGAATGTCTCCTGGAAGACTGCTGCTCCACAGCCAGTACATTGCACCACTCCCCACATGTCTGTGTCTCTTCGTGTTACAGATGCTTTTCTTTTGTTGTTTTTTTGTTCTTGCTTTAGTGTGTACAAGCTTGTGAGTGTCTCTACCCCCTATTCAGTGTGCTGTGCCTTTAAGGATATGAACAGGTGTATGTTGTTAGCAGTTTTGGGGAAGTGATGTCAGAACCCCTGCTATAAAGGAAGTTATGCACTTGGGTTGGAAAGAGTAAACATATGCCGTCCAGAAACAATCAACTACAACTCTGACCCTCCACCGCGAGGAGTGCCTTCCTTCCTTTCAGACACCTATTTCACAGAGGTTAAGTAACAGGTCTAGTCTCAGATGACTGCAGATATCTCCCAGCTACAGTTCCTCCCTGGCAAAATAAAGTTAAAACTAAGACAAGTCAACCCCAAAAACAGAATCAATACTAGTTACTTACACAGGTCCAAAAGGTAATAATTCAGTTCAGCGTAGTTTATAAAATAACCTCATTGATTTAAGGAAGCTCTGGCAGCTTTCTTTCTCTCTGTGTCTCAGCAGCTAAGATACGAAAGCTGAATGATTAATTTTTAGTACTTCCAAAGCTCATCACCGCCCTGATAGCTGACATAGCTAATGGGCTGGAGGGAAAGGTGTGTTTGTTCGCAGATGACACTAAGATATGTAACAGGGTGGACACAATTGAGGGGGTAGGCAAGATGGAATCAGACCTAAAGAAACCTGAGAAGTGGTCTGGAGCTTGGCAGCTGAGATTCAATACCAAAAAGTGCAAGGTCATGCACACAGGAAAGAGAAATCCAATGAAGTCATATTAGCTGGGAGGGGAACTAGCTTCCTCAAGCCAAGAGCGTGACCTCGGAATCATGATCTCAGATTACTTGAAAGTGGGAAAACAGTGCGAGAAGGCAGCACTTAAGGCCAGTAGAATGATGGGATGCACTGGGAAGGGAATCACATTTCTGCCATCAACTTCAACGTTTATATGCAGCCTGGACATGCAGCTGAAACAATGAATATGACAACATTTGTTTCAAAAGTATGTGAGCACTCAAAAAAATGGCTCAAAAACCTGATTAGCACTGAGCAAAACCGGATTAACGGATAGGGATCCTGAAAACCAGATCATCAGGTAAAAGAACCTGACAGGTGTCAACCCTGTTTGATGAAAGATGCTATTGCAGATGGTAGCGTTCCACCAGTAAGATCACAAGAAAATCTCAGTCTTGCTGGCGATCTAGTGACTCGCCGCAGTTCTGCTCAGTTTCACTCCCTCCCTCCCTCCCTGTTTCACACTGCTCAATTAAACAAAAAGTAAACAAGCTGCTAATGGAAAGAAAGAAAGAAAGAAAGAAAGAAAAATTACACTGCACTTTCTTGCAATCTTAGTCCCTCCTGCCCCAGCACTCTTGCTCTTGGTCACTGTGGCAGCACAGCGCCCTTAGTGACAACAGTAGAGCGGAGGGACAACATAGTAGGGCACATAAAAGAGGAATTCTTGCAATATTTTAACATTTTGGAAACAGTTACATAGAGAATACTGGATGAGCAACTATGCAGAACCAGTGTGTTCTGCCACAGAGGGATTCTCATTCCCTCTGACCTCGAGAGTGAAGCTCGAGAGATCCATGGGAATCAGAGTCCCGAGGTGGCAAAACACACTGGTTGTGCACAGAGTTGCTCATCCTGTATTTTTTATAGTGTATAGTACTGCGTGAAAAATGTGTTTTGTGAGTTCTTTTGCTTTCAAAATGAAACTGACTCATGCAGTCTCTAGAGGTTCTAGAATGCTGTTCTACCACAGTAGGGTAGAACATCATTCCATGACACTGGAACGGTGGTAGAAAAGCATTTTAAAAGGGATAGAATTCTATACAGAACAACACTCCACTATACACTGTAATAGTTTTCAACCTGTACCCATTTTATAAGTGTAATAACACACTCCAGAGTGTGAGTTATGTTCTGACAAACTCACTTCTAGGGGCAATAAGGCACTCTGCCCCATGAATTTATCAGAGCATAACCTATACCACTTGATGTGTTATTGGTTGCCTAAAGAAGGACCAATGGGGCAGCTGAGGATCACAGGACACCAAGTTTTGGAACATTCTGTATTAGTGGCCTTTTAAAGAGGTCCCATAGGTTCAGGGAGCAGTGTCTGCTGCATGCTAGTTCATTATAGTCACAGAAAAGTAATCGTAAACAATGAGGTCCCCATTTTCAAAAGAGATGAGCAGTGCATCTCTGGAACAAACGGAGATGAACAGCTTATCTCACAAGTTGCTCCAAACTCCCATATTCAAAGGAGGGAGATTAGCCTTCCAAATCGAGATGGGCCACAGCCCAAAGTTAATGTATGCGGCCCAAGTTGAGGGGACGTGCCCATGAATATCCTGCACATTGGGGTACTGAGAGGAGATGGGCTGCCCAAGTTCAGGATATGAGTGGTGCAAAGTTAGGCATGGAAAAAGCATGCCTAACTTCTGGTCACCCACAGGCAGGCTGCGGTAGTGCACAGAGCAGCACAGCAGCCTGGTAGTCTAGTGGCACCCCCCCTCCAGGCCAAACCTCGTTAGAAGTCCCATACTGTCCCCATTCCTGTTTCCATAATACAATGATACCCCCTCCCAGCCCGATCCTCATCAGGAATGGTACAGATAGATGTACCAAGGTTCATTTTCCATAGTATTGTGGTACCCCCTCCCATCCAGAGCCCCGTAAGGTATTAATAAAAGTACCCACATTTGCCATAGTGTAGTGCCCCCAACCCGTTCTTGTACCCTGAACGTGCTCTGATTCCCATTCAGCACATAATTACACCCCTGTATAGTGCCCGATTCCCATTAGAACTTCAGTAGCACCCCGGATATGCCCCAATCGGTACATAATTATATCCAGAATAGTGCCTGATCCCTGTTCAAACCACAATAGCACCCTATATATGCCCCGATCCCCAGTTCATACTAGGATTGTACTCCAAATACTTCCCATAGTGTAGTAGCCCCCCACCCCAGTAAGCAGGACCCTCTCCCTGCACCATCTGTGCTGTCGACTGGCACAGCTCACCACCACGGCCAGTCGCCGACTGAACAGTCTGGGAACGTCACTGGTTGAGTGCTTATTCTGAACAGTACTGTTCCTGAAGTGTTCAGTTGGCGGCTGGCCGCCACTATTCAGGGTATAATTATGTGCTGAAGGGGGATCGGAGCATATGTGGGGTGCTACTGTAGTTCAAACATAGATTGGGCACTATTCAGGGGTATAATTATGTGCAACAGGGATCGGAGTGTAACCCCCCTGCAAATGGGGGTTCCTGAAAAGTCTTCCTTGAGCTTGCCTAAATGCTCACTGTCAGGCTGGTGTTCCGCGTTTTAGCAGTTTAAACGTTATTGCAAGAGAATGCCTGTATAGCCTCTGTGTACTATCTCTTTAAGAGCTGCTTAGATCGCAGTTATAATTAATCTGGGAAGGGGGGCTGAGTGTTTCTATGCTCGAGTCCCACCCAGGCTGTCAGATAACTGCTCCATTCTGCCATCGCTATTTGTGCAGAGTGAGCTCTGTTAGAAGATGTACTTGTTTGCTGATCATTTGTTAGAGTAGTAATAATATTGCAGTTTGTTCTAACCTGCTTTCTTTGCAGCATGGACAGTTCTGTTTGTTTCCATCATCTTGGTCCTGGACTGCTGAAATGGGTCAATCAGTACATTTGGGGACTCTAAAATGGAGCATGTCCCCAGGGGCTTTGTGGGAGCAAAATAGAAACATAGAAGTTGATGGCAGATAAGGACTGCAAGGCCCATCCAGTCTGCCCATTTCTTTTTCTAACTTATAAATGTGCCATCGGCCTTTGCTCTGTCAGTTGTCTATCTATTCATACTCATCTGTATTGCTCCCTTATGCCTATTCCATGCCTGTTTGAAGCCCTGCACTGTATTCATAGCCACCACTTCCTGAGATAGACTGTTCCATGCATCCACCACCCTTTCTGTGAAAAAGAATTTCCTCACATTCCCCCTTAATCGGCCTCCCTCTAATCTCATGCTGTGTCCTCTTGTCCTGCTATTTTTCTTATATTTAAACATGTTAGACTCTTTCACCTTGTTATTGCCCTTAAGGTGTTTGAATGTTTCGATCATATCACCTCTCTCCCTCCTTTGCTCAAGGGTATACATATTGAGCTCTGTTAATCTGTCCTCATATGTCTTCTGATGCAGTCCCTGCACCATTTTGGTTGCCCTTCTCTGGACTGCCTCAATTTGGTTAATGTCCTTGTGAAGGTGTGGCCTCCAGTACTGCAAGCAGTACTCCAGATGGGGCCTAACCAGTGTCTTGTAAAGAGGGATTATTACCTCTCTCTTACGACTTGTGATACCCCTACTAATACACCCTAACATCGCTCTAGCCTTATCTACTGCTTTAGAGGTCTGCTTGGATGATTTCAGGTCATCGGTGTTGATGATGCCCAAGTCTCTTTCTTCCTTTGTGACTGCCAGCAACTCCCCTCCCAGCCTATAGGTGGCTTCAGGGTTTCTCTTCCCTATGTGCACGATCTTGCACTTCTTTGCATTAAATCCCAGTTGCCACTCTTCTGACCATTTTGCTAGTTTATCCAGGTATCTTCTCATTCTGCCCACCCCATCTGGATCATCTACTCTGTTGCAGATCTTGGTGTCATCTGCAAACAGACAAGCCTTACCCTCTAGTCCATCTGCAATGTCACTAATGAAGATATCGAAGAGGACTGGCCTCAGGACTGATCCCTGAGGTATCCCACTTGTGACTTGCATCTCTTCTGACTGTATACCATTTACCACCACTCTCCGTTTTCTGCCCATCAACCAGTTTGCCACCCAGTTGACCAACTTCTGACCCACCCCGAGCCTACCCAGCTTATTTATCAATCTTCTACGTGGAACAGTGTCGAAAGCTTTGCTGAAGTCAAGGTAGGCAACATCAACTGCTCCCCCTTGGTCCACCACTCTGGTTACCCAGTCAAAGAAATCTATGAGATTAGTTTGACAGGACCTTCCTTTTGTAAATCCATGTTGTCTTGGATCCTGTGCCCCTATGGATTCCAGGTGCTGCACTATCCTTTCCTTAAGGAGTGCCTCCATAATCTTGCCCACTACTGAGGTAGGACTGACTGGTCTGTAGTTTCCTGCCTCCTCCCTGCTACCACTCTTGTGGAGTGGGATCACATGTGTGATGGACGCCGCACTGGTAGACCTCGGGGTTCTTCACTCGGAGTGGTGAAGGGAACTGTCTCACTACCAGCAGCGCCAGCGACACCCTCAGCAGGTGGGATGGCGAGGGGCTGCTTGAGGTCCGAATGGCGTTGGGCTGGTGGAATCACCCGACAAGGAGAGGCAGGAGTCGTACACAGAGATTGGATGAAGCAAAGACGTTTATTAGACAGGAGGGGATGGAGGACATGGTCGTACTGAAACATACCAACCACAAAAACAGTAGGAAGTATGGACAGCATTATGGATATCTAAACAGTAACAACTAAACTCTAAAATGTCTAAACTCTAGATTATTCTTCTCTATGGGTGCACCACGGCCTATTGCCACTATACTCCTAAAATTCCTTAGTAGTATCCTGTAAGAGCAACTAG
This sequence comes from Neoceratodus forsteri, assembly GCA_016271365.2. Classification (NCBI taxonomy): domain Eukaryota; kingdom Metazoa; phylum Chordata; order Ceratodontiformes; family Ceratodontidae; genus Neoceratodus; species Neoceratodus forsteri. The sequence goes on from CM057454.1 coordinate 780,248,674, forward strand.
TACATAGATGGAAATCAGGTGTTCTTCACTACCTACAGTACAATATTTGGTTTTACAATGACCATCCAATTCTCACAAAGTCCAAATGTCTGTCGTCTTTGTGCACACCGTCTTTCTTCATTGGTAGCTACAAGGGAAGTAAAACAGAACTGTAGAACCCTAATCACAATTCCCAGCAAGGACCTAGTTAAGGCCACTGGGGTGGTGAGAGGTTTGGTAAACAGACCATATGTTTCTTCGGCAAAAGCCCACTCTCTCCAAGGCTGCTGGAATGAAGAACCAGAGCAACTGGTTCCTGAAATAACCCACTGAAAACAAAGGGTTCCTTGGCCAAAACCCACTTCCAGGGTTGCCAAGGATGAAGATAGATCAAGATCTGCGTGGCGATGAATCCGAAGGAGGACTACCACGACCTGACTGATGCTGCGGCACTCCAAGGGCCAGCTAAACTTGGAAGAAACTCTGACAGGACCTGGAACCATAAGAATCTGAAGAGATGATTGTTGACTCTGCAATCCTAGGATCAGGAACTAACACAAAACAAAGAAACGGCGGATGTGTCCCGTACTGGGCTTCGATGGACTCGACTTTCGGCGAACGACCAGGAGGGGCGCAGACTAGGTTCTCCAGGATGAGCACACTCTTCTGTAGAGGGCAACCAACTTCAGGACATCTGGAACAGGAATCATACGGAACGACACTGGCATGGCTCTTGTGATGCGTTTCGGTGGACGTACTTTCAAGCTGTGAAAACAAGAAACGGCGGGTACGACTTGTACGACTGGCGACGGACTCGACTTCGGCGGACGACACAGACGGACGTGATGAGCTGATGGATGATCCCACAGGAGTGAAGAATGCTGAGAGGACATCTTCTTCTGAGTAGAGACTGATTCGGAGTACGTGGTATTACAGATCACACTATGGGACTGCAGTGTGGTAGAAGATTGAGACTGTCTTCATACAGTAGTAACCATATAACTGAAGAATGCCCAGAGAACTGTGGGATGATACAATAATTTGCCAGGGAAAGGACAAATTATAAATGTAGGGGTAATTATTACTGATGGGGCCAATGTTCAGGTGCTTAGAGCAATAGTTCAGGTACTTAGAACAATAGTTCGGGTACTTAGGGCAATAGTTCAGGTACTTAGAGCAATAGTTCAGGTACTTAGAGCAATAGTTCAGACACTTAGGGTAATAGTTCAGGTACTTAGACCATTAGTTCAGGTACTTAGGGCAATAGTTCAGGTACTTAGAGCAATAGTTCAGGTACTTAGGGCAATAGTTCAGGTACTTAGAGCAATAGTTCAGGTACTTAGGGCAATAGTTCAGGTACTTAGAGCAATAGTTCAGGTACTTAGAGCAATTCTCATGGCATAAGCAGTACAGTAGTTACAGTAGCTTCACAGTATAGGCAAATCGAGCACTCTTAGATGAACCCCTGTTCTTAAATGTAGGGTCTTCCTGAATAGGATCTCTTCCTGGATGTCATGGCTAAGGAATCCTCCCTTTAGTACCACTAGGCTGGTTTGCCCTATTACGCTAGGCCGGGGCCTCCCTTTAGTACCACTAGACTGGCTTGCCCTATTACGCTAGGCCGGGGCCTCCCTTTAGTACCACTAGGCTAGCTTGCCCTATTACACTAGGCCGGGGCCTCCCTTTAGTACCACTAGGCTGGCTTGCCCTATTACACTAGGCCGGGGCCTCCCTTTAGTATCAAGCTTTACCTCGGGCCTAATGCCCTACTTTTACCTCGGGCCTGATGCCCTACTGAGACTTGGGCCTGGTGCCCCACTTTATATTGGGCCTGGTGCCCCACTTTAAATTGGGCCTGGTGCCCCACTTTACATTGCCCCTTTTAATTGACTGGCCCCTTTAAATCTCTCAGGCTCTCTGAGCCTCCTGTCACTCCTGAGGAGAGCCACCTCCTCAGTCCCGCCCCTCTAATAAATATTTAACAGGCCCTTGCTTGGCCATCCTGTGCACTAGCCCCTTCCCATGGGCGTTGCTACCTCCCTGCCCCCTCTGAATAATTAATCTGGGTCCTAGCGACCAGAGTCTCCCCGCGGCGCTCAGCCGCTCCTCTTCTAGGCCTTGCACACTAAAGAAATAACAGTCCTTTCAATAATTTAGGCGGACAGCACGCATCAGTGTGCTGCTGCTGCCGACACACCGCACCACAAGCTTCAGACGACAACCGGGAGGCGGGCGGTACTCAGGCAGAGAGAGGGAGTGAACAACCATCAGGCAGGGGGACAACTTGAGGGGCCTTGGAGAGCCGACAGGACAAATGGCGATGCGGCACTTGCAAGCTGCCAACGACGGGCTGGAAATTAAGCTTTTAAAATAGCGGGGGGCCCAAAATATATAAACGACGGGGCTCTTCAGCCCAAACTGGCTGAACTGGTCGCTTTCTTGCTTACCGATCGCGCCACACAACTTCGGGGCAAAAGCAGCTTCTGGACGTCTTCACTAGCTGGAGCTCGAGCAGGCACATAGAACAGTCCTCGGGGAACGGCTTTAACCCATCAGGTAAGCCTTCCTGGTTCCCCTTAACTTTCTATGTCCTCTCTTCTCCATAGCTAGCAGGAACTACCAAGAAAAACTGAAAATTTTTCAAAAGCTAACACTTCTAATTCTAGAGTGTTTTGGACTGGAATGCTGTGCATGAGCAGCTCAGCACAGCATTCCAGCCAAGCCATTGTGACATGTGTTGCAATTAGTTCTGTTTTTTGACAAGGATTTTAGTGCACAAGGCACTTTTCTACTATATTATTTTACAGTTTCCCCATTGTAGGGAGGGGGAAATTAACTTAAGAAGCGCCCCTTTGTCATTGTACCCTGCTGCCCACACCTCTGCAAGCACCCTGTGTACCTGTAAACCCCTAGTTTATTTATTTAACTTATTTTTCTGGAATGCTACAACTTTGGGGCATTACAGATTAGCCCTTCTCCAGTCTTCTGGGACCTCGCCTGTGCTCAGAGACTCACTAAACAGTTCTGATAATGGCTCTGCTAGTTCCACCCTTAGCTCCTTAAGTATCCTGGGATGCATGCCATCAGGTCCCATTGCCTTGTCCACCCTGAGCTTAGCGAGCTCTTGTAGGACCCTTTCTTTTGTGAAGGGTGTAGTGCTCACCTCTCTCCCCCGTGTCCATGGTGCTGAGCTGTGGGCCCTGCCCTACCTTCTCTTCAGCAAATACTGAGCAAAAGTATCTGTTCTGTAGGAATTGTAGTTTTTGCATTTTGGCACCAAGACAAACCTGGAGGGGGAGCCCTTGTTGTGATTGACAGACAGATCAGCCAACCAAACCTTTTGGATCCTGGGAAAAGTCCCAGACTGTTTTGCAGTTCAGTCAGTCTGAATTGGGAAGTGAAAGAAGTAACTGCTTGAGTGATTCAAGCAGCAGACCTGCGTAGTTTCGTACGGGAGAACTGTGGAAAGGCTTGAGTTTTGGCCTGTCTGTTTGCTTGTTGCCCCTGAGAGGGAGAAGAGAGTTTATTAGGACTGAATCCAAGTTGGGAGAACGAATTAAGCTCTGAATTGTGACCAGGCTCCAATCTGAAGAAGACTGAAGATTTGCTGATGTGCTTGGCCTGTCAGGATTTCCAGCCACCTCTGAACTCCCAGATTGTGCAGAGACTCTGTAATTGCAACCAGAGAGCCATTTGCCTGGTACAGTGGACTTTCCTTACATATGAATGTGCTGTGTGCTGATAGTGGGTCATGATTTGGTTCCCCACTGTGTGTCTGAACTGTGTTTTGCTTGCTGGAGGTGCATCCAGCTCCACGGACTGAAATCCGTCTTCATCTCCATTTGGTCTGGGCTTGGCCACACTGGCCCAGCCAGAATACCCGCTACACAGAGAAAGTCATCGACAAGATACTTGCCTGGGGATCAGCCCCCTGCTTAACGCCTTGAACGGGAACAACGCCCCGGTGATTTGTGTGGGCCCTGCTTCTCCTGGCACTCCAGCTCAACGACCTGCAGTCTCGATTTCGTCTTGCCTGTGTCCAGTATTGGGTATTGTGAGTAAACATCAGGGTAGCTCCCTGCAACAACAGCTAAATCTAAAGTGTAGTCATCTGATTGCTTTGTTGTCTTTTCTGCCACGAACTGAGCCCGGCTCCGGATTACAAATAGTGTGTGTTGTGCATGTTGCTTTCTTCCATCAAAGGGCCTAAACCAGCTGCGACGCTGGACTACCCCGGGCTATGTTCCTGGCTAGCCCACCATTTTCCTACCTGGGGACCCAGAGTGTGTGACTGTGTAGGGACTCTGAAGTGCATGCATAACTGTCTGATTGAGATAGCCTTTACGTAAATCAACCTGATTACACCCCTCCTTGTTCAAGTCCCCTAAATAAATCAGATCTAACTCTTTTTGCATTTAACTTGACTGTGGTTCCAGTTCGTACTAAAAGTACTGTATTGTTGCTATTTGCTGTGCATAACCTTGTTTTACAGGGGGTTCCCAGGGTCGAGCTAGACGAACTAGCCCTGGTGGTAAGTGCAAACAGTGTGGATAATTGCCTGGTGAATAAGGGTCATTGTAAAAGTGATTATTGTGTATTATACAATAGGCCACAAAACAGAACGTAAATTCTCTATCATGATTGGCTGACTCGCACCCCTCTCCCGTTGTAAAATCTACAATCACTCCACGGGAAAAGGTGCCAGCTGCTGGTCAACCGCATCAGGATGTCCCCCGAAATTACTCCAACAGTCACCAACACACTCGGAAAGATGGCGAAAATCCCTGCTTGATAGCGACCGGCACATCGAGTTACCGAATAGTTATTACAACACGAAAACGCATACCTCAGATGATATTGAAACCGCGGCTTTCTGCCATGTTCATTGCTATTTCTTTCATACTTTCTTCTGTGCCACATGCACAATTTTCAACATTTCCAGCCCTCCGAAACACACTGCAACCGCAATGCTAACTCAGTACTGCGATGCACAGTAGCAGCGCCGCCCAGCAACCAGGGAGATATTTTTTCCCAGCGGAACAATAAACACAGTAAAATATAGCTTAAAATGAGTAAAAAACTTTATTTACTATTTTTCTATGTGCCAAAATAGAAGGACATTGTATAATTGCAATATGCTATTCTAGGTTAAATAGATGTGTGATGACCGCCTGGTGTGTGTTGGTCACTCGGCTGTGCCTCATGACCAAAAAACACCCCAGCGTGTGGGTAAATCCTGGCATCACCAACACCCTCTGATGGTATATTGCTTAATTGTTCAGGCCATCAGAAGGGAAAGACAGGGTTACAGTGTCCCTCTGGGCTGTGCCCAGATTAGCTTGACAACCAACAACCCTGACCTCTGGGTGGAGGCACCCGTTTCAGTACCCAGGCCCCTTAACCTGCAACTAGCCACGCAGGCAGGGGTAGTAGCTCTTGAAATAGCACCACCTAGGGGTTACAGGAGCATATGTGGGGTGCTATTGTAGTTGGAACGGGGATCGGGCGCTATTCAGGGGTATAATTGTGTGCATCAAGGATCAGAGCATATACAGGGTACTAGAATGGGGATCGGGGTGGGGGGTCCACTACTCTATGGAAACTGGGGTCTGTTGAATAACAGCTGTGCATCTGGACAGGGGGTGGCCGACACAGGCGCATCCCAGAGAGATGCAAATGAGTCCATAATGGGCATGCAAGAGGGCCGTTTGCTCCACTGATGCCTACTGTACTGATTTGCATATTCTGGCTGAATATCGCCTTAGGGGGCACAGCGCACTAGCGGTATTCAGCCCATTCCGGGGATGCGTCAGCCCATGATCAGCCGCCCCTCTCCCCCTGCGCCGGTAACCCAATTTGCAATTTTCAAACTGTACACGCGATCCATTGGCATCGCGCATCTTGTTTGAATATATAATTTTCTGTGTCTGCCCATTTATTTGGGTGATGCATCAATTTGCGCCGCACATCGGCTCAGCTTTGAATATCCTGGCATGAGTGTTCAAAAACAGAGAACACTGATGAAACCATGGTCCGAGCCATATTAAAGGAAGCCCATGGAAAAGAAAAAAAGTGGTAAAGCTGATTCAACATGGGGGAAGAGTATATAAAAACCAGGAGATAAGGAACAATCTAAAAGAATAAGGGTAGAACTAGTGACACCACTGACTACCCTCTTTAACAAATCATGGGAGGATGGAGTGGTACCCCGAGGACTGGAGAAGGGCAGATGTGATTCCCCTTCATAAAAGTGGGAGCAAGGCAGAAGCAGAAAACTATAGGCCTGTTAGTTTAACCTCAGTGGTAGGGAAAATGATGGAATCACTTCTGAAGGAAAGAATTGTTGAGTATCTAGAGGCCAGAGGGGCTCAGGACCCAAGGCAGCATGGATTCACAGCGGGAAGGTCATGCCAGACAAATCTGATAGATTTCTTTGACTTTGTGACCAAAATAGTAGATCAGGGAGGGGCTGTGGACATGGCCTACCTAGACTTTAGCAAGGCATTTGACACAGTCCCACACAAAAGATTAATATATAAGTTAGCCAGCCTGGGAGTGGGTCCTAAGATGACAGCCTGGGTAAAGAATTGGCTGGAGAATAGGACACAGAGAGTAATAGTAAATGGAGTCCACTCTGAAGAAGGGGTTACTAGTGGGGTACCACAGGGTTCAGTATTAGGACTGGTCCTCTTCAATGTCTTTATGTTTATATTGCAGAGGGACTGGAAGGAAAGTATGTCTCTTCAGATGACACAAAGATCTGCAACAGAGTTGATGCACAAGGTGGGGTGGAAAGGATGAGAAGGACTTGGCAAGGTTAGAGGAATGGTCAAATGTATGGCAGCTTAGATTCAATGCTAAGAAGTGCAAGGTAATGCACCTGGAAAACAAAACCCAGGGAAGAGTACACAATGGGGGTGAGATACTAACAACAACAAAATGGAAAGGGACCTGGGGTAGTCATATCAGATGACCTAAAGGTGGGCAAACAATGTGAGAGGGCAGCAAGCAGGGCTGCGGGGATACTGGGATGCATAGGGAGAGGCATCACCAGCAGAAAACAGGAAGTTATTATCCCTCTGTACAGACAGCTGGTGAGACCCCACCTGGAGTACTGCGTGCAGTTCTGGAGACCCAATCTCCGCAAGGATATAGGTGGTATGGAGGCTGTCCAGAGGAGGGCAACTAAAATGGTGCAGGGCCTGCACCAGAAGACATATGAAGAGAGACTTAAGTAGCTGAATATGTATAGCCTCGAGGAAAGGAGAGATGGGGGGACATGATAGAAACTTTCAAGTATCTCAAGGGAATCAACAAAGTCCAAGAGCGTAGCATCTTTCAAAAAAAGAGGTGTGCAAGAACAAGGGGCACAATTTGAAGATAGAAGGGGCGGCTCAGAGGTAATTTAGAAGTATTTTTCACAGAGAGGGTTGTGGATGCATGGAATGGCCTTCCGGAAGAGGTTGTGGAGTCAAAAACAGTGGTGGAATTCAAGCATGCATGGGACAGTCATAAGGGGGTGGGGGTAGGAAGAAGTAGGCTGCTGGTTAACTAGATCTGCAGCTTATCCAATAGGTAGGGAAATGGGCAGACCGGGTGGGCCAAGTGGTCCTTATCTGCCGTCAAAATCTATGTTTCTAATACAAAAGTACAGGTCAAAGTGTTCCGCGCTACAGTGCATTGCTGCTTCAAGCAAGTTGTTCGTTTTAATGTCAGTTTAGTTCCGAGATGGGTCTGGTGGAACGACGAAGAAATTCCCCCACGATCGTTCCATCTTCAGCCTCGCTCCTAAGAGAAGCTGTCACAGACTGCTAGTGCCGCTGCGCTCTGTCTCTTATCGCTCACCGTACTGCCGCTCTGTGCTGAACCCAGAGCTCACGCTGACGCCACAGACACTCAGACTGCTCGACATGGCTGCTGTGTGGAGAGCTCGAAATTTCTCTCGCTGTGTCGTTCGATTTTCCGACCGAGAACTGCACTAAATCTCATTTCGCGGTAGACGGAACCGAAGAGAACTTCACCGACAGCCGAAGCATGGTAATAGTTCACGCTGTTGTAGTTGTTTTCGCGTGCAGGTTCTGCGCTCTCACTGCTAGTGACAGCTGGCTGGCTAAGTCAGATAGTGTCTTGTCATTGGAGAGTGGAACACGCTGATTTAATGTGACTGAAAGTTTCTGTTGGTTCTCGTCTGACTTGCCAAATGCCAGTCTCGCAGTCTGCATGGGAATCGAAGTGAAAAACAGTGTTGGACGTTTGGGAGAGCAAAGGCACTTCCGAGTTTGTGTCTGGCTGAGGTGGGCGGAGCGCTTGCTGTAGTTAGTTGTGTTTATGGAGTGTATGCTGTTCCCACTTTCCGAGCCTGAGAATCACCATGACAGCGGGCTGTAAGATAGGTCACGCCTGGCTCACTGATCGGCTTCCTACAACTGGTAGTAAACAGTTTGTTTAGAGGTCCGTTAATCATACAGTACATCTCAACCTTTTGTTACAGAATTATAGGACACTGACACTTGTGGGACACGCACCATCAAGTATGACCACTGTGGAAACGGGACAGTTTAATTTTTAATTTTTATTTGTTTTCTTTAATTTTTATTTGTACAAAGTTTTTTTGATTTAGCAAAAGTCATAAAGTATTATTCATTTCTACTTTAAAGTCTTGAGTTTACATCTCTGTGAACAGCACATTTTCCATTTGGACATATGTGGGCCAAATCAATTCTAGGGGGTAAAATTGGAGACATGTTCATTCTTCAGTAGTGTAGGGCCAGTTGGGGGAAATCTGTTCCAGGAGTGAAATTAAACTCCGACTGAGTTTCAGAAGTTTGAATGTGGAAGGTTTGCTTTTGTGTAAAATGTAACCCCCAAAGGCATGAAACTAAATATACAGTGGGCACAAAAAAAAATATATAATCCTGCATTTTGATTGGCTGGTTGTCTGACACCTTTTCAGCGTTGTAAATCCTCCAGTGTACCCACTGGAATAGGTGCCAGTCGCCAGTAAGCTGCAGCAATGACTCCCCCCAAATCATTCCAACCGCCGTGAACTCAACATTGTTAAAGACAGCACATGGTAACAGGGTTTTATTTAACTCTAAAAATTGATTAGAGTTTTGCTCATGAAATTGCTAAAACTTAGTGAAAATGCATAGCTGTTGCCTCACTGCGTATAACAAACAGCTCTTCTAGAAAATCAATATAAATACTTTCTGTACAGTTAGTATTGTCCCAAGGAAAAAACTAATTATTTAAAACCGTGCGGTAAGAATCTCCTCAGTAACTACTCCCTCACTTCCTCACCCGCTCCCCAAGCCTGCCGAATTTTTTTTTTTTTAAAAGTCCCACACTTAAATGTTTTGCTACACAGACTCTGTACCTCTAAATCGATGTTTTTGTGCAACATGAAAACTCCTGATAGTTCAGCTTTCACTCTAACTGTCGCTCGCAATTCTCAAGCCCTCCCCCCCACCATCGCTGCTCCACGCACTTCATCACTCCGTCTGGAACGTGCTCAAAGACCTCTGTCTTCTCACCTCCTTATTCTCCCCAAGTACCTTTCATATCCAGCAGCAAACTGATTCTCGCTCACCTCCCTCCTTTGACCACTATCTCCCCAGTTCACCCAACATTCTCAAATTAAAAACTCTGACTCGCATGCATTCCTCATTCATGACCCAAGAACTGACCCCGGAAATAACCACACTCATGTACGGCATCCCGTTACTGCTTTCAACTCGCTCTTACACTCTGTTTCCACTCAAACACAGCACAGAACTTTTTTTTTTTTTTTTTTATTATTACAAAAATATAACTAAGAAGCATGACGGCTGTCCCAAATCATAACATGGACCTCCAACTCGCCAGCCATTGTAACAGTCCTCTCAACCAAGCACAACCTTAGGAAATCGAGGACTATTTTTTGCCGAGCACTAATACACTAAAAATTAATAAAAACACACACAAAAGTTTTATTTTTTTTTTTTTATTAGTGTTTTACAAAAAACGGACCATTGCATAATAGCATTTTATCTTTCCAGGGTGTGGGCATACTGAGAGTTGATTTACTGGTGGAAACCAGGCCTCGGCTGCGCCTCGTGACCGAATCACACCAGCCGTGGTAAATCCTCCAGTATATCCACACCCTGGAGGAATAAATTGCTTAATTAAATAAGTGTAAAAAATACAACATGTAATGAGGAAATATACTCATACCCATGTCAGCGAAGTGTAATCCTAACTCAAAGGTGGAGGCGGGTGCCCTCTGAGTTATTTCCATTTCCAAACACTGATACAAGTTGAGATGCATGGTTCAGTTGGTCAGTTGCCACTGATAGCAGTTGCCTCTCTGGTAGTGCCATCCAGTGTTGGACTAGCAGTGTCCTAAGAGAGAGTGTGTGTGTGTGTGTACCTGTAATCCATGAGCTACCGGGGCTTGCTTACTTCAGATGTCTGCAGTTGAGCTCCTGTGGGTTTCATCATAATGACTGCCCCTGTGCATGCATTGAATTCTTCACTGGAGTTTAAAACACCAGTGCACGTCAGTGGGTTAGTTGGAGAATTTCATATGTAGAAATTGAGTTTCCTGAAGTTGCTCATGTCCTTCATTCCTTCCAGAATTTACACTAGTAGTGGATAGCATCTCCATAAAGACACACCCTAACTAAACAGAGTAAAGGAGATTGACAGGTGGGTGGGGCTTCCTGGCTATATAGCCTGCTGCTTCCACCATTTATGCTAGTTGTGTACTGCCATAGCAGGACTCTACAACCAGGCAAAAAACAAAACAAAAAATGTTTTAGAACCTTAAACATAACACTGACTCTCAGGGTCCATCATTTACCCCTCAGGGCTAAAACTATATACATTCGGCTAATGTGGGAGAGTCAGGGGACATCCAACTAATGTAGGAGGGTTGAAGACAGAAGGACATAGGCAACTCAGTTTTCCTGGTGTGAAATTTTCCTTTCCCCATTGTCCCCATGTTTCTCCATCTTCACACTAGGGAGGTGATTAGCAGCCACCAGCAACTGACTTTCTTTGGGCAGGATCCTACAAAAACAGAGTCCCTCGCTATCCCACTTCTGTGGTTCATACGGAAACAGCGGTCTGAAGGATCTTCCTTCCATATGCTATATGACTGATGATGCATGGGGGTCTAGGTGGTAATGCCTTGTGAGAAAAAAGTATGTACCGAAGACCAGGTAGCTGCCCTGTTGCAGATATCTGCTAACTAGGCTATAGCCTGCCATAGCTACAGTGGAATGTCTGCAGACCTTTCAGTATACGCTTTCACCTGACCTTGTAAGCCTCTGCAATACATCTTCATAGCCATATGGAAATGGCAGACAGAGACACCCTGTTGCTTTTCCCTGCCACTTGGACTAACACAAACAGGGATAAGCATTTATGCCAGTCTTTTCATTTTGTGGATGTCATGCTTGACCACTTAAAAAAGACATTGAGATCATGAAGTTTGTGCAGCTTCTCTTTGTCTGGGCTAGGACACTTAGAACAGAGAACCACTTCTTAATTAGAGTTAAAAAGGGAGTTGACCTAGATACAACGCAGCCACTTCCAGCTGAGTTTCAAGTGGTGGACCATTTAAGCAATAATGCATGAGAGGGTGTGGGTTGTGCTGGGATAAACTCACGCCTGGGTGGTTGGGCACGAGGCTGCAGGCCGAGTGCGTCCAGTGTCCCAGAAGTGAGGTTATCCCAGCACAACCCACACCCTCTCATGTATTATTGCTATTATACAATGGCTCGTTTTTATACAAAATAAAAAAAAAAAAATGTTTTTAGTAGGTTTTTAATGTGTCACTGTATAATTGTTTCTGAAGTGAAGAGGAAATAGAGGTGGAGGTCATCCATACAGTGAGGTGGTGCTTGGATAACCTCACTGTGCCAGGGACACACTGAACCATCAGAGTCCAGGAAATTTTCTTGCCATTGTATAACAGTGTGTTTAACAGCTGAATAGAGTTTGCAGGGAGGAGTGCTTTAATGATAGTGCGGCTTTAATGATACCACCTTCAGGAATCTTGAGACGTGAGGATGAGCCCCCCAGTGGACCAGGTATATCATCTGGGTGTAACATATAGACCGCCTTCTATGTCAAGTGAGGATGACTATGTATTAGTTAAACACCTACAGGATCTAGACCCAACAGACAGAATAATAATTATGGGTGATTTAAATTTACCGGGAATAGACTGGATCACACTAAATAGGTCAAGTGGGATTGAAAATAAATATATAGAGGTGTTTGACCACACAGGCCTCGAACAAAGGGTACATGAACCATCAAGAGTGATAAATACCCTTGATTTAATTCTCACAAATCTAGGAGATACATTAACAAATTGTCATACAGCCCCTCCCCTTAGTAATAGTGATCATGAAGTGGTTCAGTTTGAACTAAAAGAAAATGTTATTAATCAACAGGGTATAACTAAGATCTTAGATTTTAATAAAGCAGATTTTCCAAAATTAAAGCACACTATGGAAACTTGGAGTTGGGGTATGGATTTTCAGAAATAACACTACAAGATAAATGGGATGTTCTATGCAATAAACATGATTTGGAGATAAGTAAATGCAATCCAATGAAAGCTAAATATCAGAATCAGAGAAAAACATCATATTGGATGACACCAAAAATCCATAGACTAATTAAAACAAAAAATAGGATGTTCAAGAAGAACAAAAGAAATTGGGGTACAAATCAATACATGGGTTACAGGAAAATTAAATAGGATAACAAAAAAGAAAATAAAGACAGCTAAATCAGCCTTTAAATTGGCTACAAGTACCAGAGACAATTATAAAGCATAAATAATACAGTCAGCCCTCTTAAAAATATGAAAGATGAAATCATAAGTGATCTACATCAAATGGCAGATTTACAAAATGATAATTTTGCCTCTATATTTAATACTGAGGATCCTGTCTGTGTCAAAGATGGTATGGATATATCATCTACCCCTATTCATATACAGGTTGAGGACGTGCAGAAAAGACTTCAACAAATAAACTCAAATAAATCACCGGGCCTGATAGTATACATCCAAACATTTTAAAAATACTTTAAATCGAACTAGCCCCACCTTTAACACATTTATTTCAGGAATCGGTGGATAAAGGGGTTGTGGTGGGTGCATGGAGATTGGCCACAGTTATTCCAGTACATAAGAAAGGATCAAGGGCCGAGCCAGCTAATTATCGCCCAGTTAGTTTGACTTCTGTAATATCAAAAATACTGGAGAGTATTATAAAATAATATGTTATAAATCATTTAACAGTAAACAATTTGTTAGATATAATTCAACACGGTTTTACTGAGGGAAGATTTTGCCAGACAAATATTTTACAGTTCTATGATAGAATAAATGTGGCTTTGGATAGGGGTAAGGCAGTGGATGTGGTCTTTTTGGACTACTCAAAAGCTTTTGATAAACTGCCTCATGCAGAACTGATAACATCACTCCAAAACCATGGCATTCATCAAAACTTGATCTCATAGGTGGCTGGCTTCATGGCTGTCTGAAAGAAAAAAGAAAGTTTGTATAAAGGGGGCACTCTCCAAATGGAGGGATGTGATGAGTGGGGTGCCTCAGGGCTCTGTGTTGGGCCCTTGCCCTTTTAATCTATTCATTTCCTCGATCCAGTATTATCATAAAAAATTTTGGTCATCAAAATTTATGGATGACTGCAGGTGAGGGGCAATAGTAGAAAATCAAGATGATACAGAAGCATTTCAGCAAGCATTATATTATATACAGGATTGGACAGTAGAACATAAACTCTCTAAACCAAGAAAAATGCAAGGTTATGCATATGGGGAAGAATAATAAATAACATAATTATGTTTTAAACATTGTAGCTCTGTCAGTAACTAGGGAAGAAAGGGACATAGTAATTACAGTGACACAGGATCTCTCTTTTAAACTCGCTGTACTAATATCACAAGGAAAAGTAACAATATTTTAAACTGTATATTAAAACACATTCAAAGAGGGAAAAGAGAGGTTAAAGTTCCCTTGTATTCTTCCCTGGTGAGACCCATACTTGAATATGGAGCACAGGTCTGGTCCCCATATAAGAAAGGAGAGATTCAAATGATTTGAGCGGGCACAAAAATGGGCCACTAAAGCTATTGAGGGTTTGAGACATATGTCATATCAGGAAAGACTTCAAGAATGAGATACTGTATGTACACATTGGAATACAGAAGACAGGGGTGATGTGTGTTTAACATACATGGTTTGGGAAAACCATGTTCTGTGGGAGCTCCTGAGAATGTAAACCAAAGATAAATATTGTGGGACTAGATTGCACCCCCTTCAGTTGGATAGTGATAACTGTATATCTGAGAATAGAGCTAGATGGTTCAGTCAGAGAGTTGTACCAGTTTAGAATGCATTGCCACTAGAAGTGGAAGGGAGTAGCTCAGTGCATTTATTTAAGGCAAATTTGGACAGACACTGGAGACAGGATATACATTAGTCCAGAATAGTCTGAAAATATTAACTAGCAAGCTTTACGGATGAAAGTCCTTACTATGCTCAGTTATGCCTATGATACCTATGACCTGGAACGTTGAAGGGTCTAACCCAGAAACACTCCTTGACTGAACTAAATCCAGGACCTGAGGTATCCTCACTTTCATTGGGTCCCCAAAGTGACCCTTTGTTCACTTGGAAGAAGTGTATAGTATACTTTAGAAAAGGACAACTTTGTTGCCTTAAGAAGGAAGTCCACCACTTATTGAGAATAACCCAGGGCTGCAGATTTTGTCTTTTCCACTTCCAGGTCCTGAGGTTGAGGTAGGGAGCATGATGAGGTACCAGTGCAGGGTTTTATTTAACTCAAAAAATTGATTAGCGTTTTGTTTATAAAAGTGCTAAAACATTGTAAAAATGCATAGCACTTGCTTCACTGTGTTTAACAAACATAGCACTTCTAGAAAATCTATATAAATATTTTCTGTACAGTTAGTATTGTCCCAAGAAAAAAAACTGCTAATCAATTATTTAAAACCCTGCAGTGGACCCAGAATTAGGAAGTGTGTTTCTCTGGTAGAGTCCAAGGAGGAGACACTGCCAGGTCCAACAGATCAAAAAACCATGACCTTCTGGGTCGGCTATGAGCATTGACTCAGCCTGACGTGTCTTGATCTTCTGAAGTACTCTTGGGATCAGTGTATTCTGTACATGCATATTACTCACTGTTGCTTGTCTTTGAAGTACATACAGTATTTTGGTCTTGTGTCATGCCTGTCGTGGCTCAGGCTGGGTCACACCTAGAAATGGGCTTCTGGCTTAGTGTACTTACCCAGTTGTCAAACAAACATTTCTGTGGCCATCTGAAGAGGGAAGATATCCACCCCCCAGGCTAGGGAATCTGGAAGCCCCGAGCAGGACTTGGGAAGCTGACAGTTGGTTCTAGAGATGAAGAGGTCTGCTGTTCGCCTTCTCAGCACCTGAATCATCTGGGCAAGGACCTGAGGACATTGTCATTTAGGACACATCCTAAATGTTTAACCAGTTGGCCTGGACATTGTATTGTACTAGTAGGTAAACTCCCTGAAGGGAACGTTGGTTTGATTTTTTATTTTTTTTTGTCCACGTGAGCAATAGCTGAATCTCCCTTGCCATGTAGAACTCTTTATCCTGCTTTGGTGCTGAGTATAAGACACTGCCACCTGATTGTGGGACTGCACCAGGAGTTGGACCACTCTGCCCTTCATAGAACTTTGAAAAGCTAGAAGTGCCAGGTGGCTTGCCCGCTTTTTCTTAGTTTTATCCCTCTTGTATTGATCTGCCACTGACAGCTGCCTTGGGCCCCATCTCCTGTTCATGGAAGCTCACCAATCCTGAAGGCATGCATCAGTTTGAATCAGAACTGGGGTAGTGTCCTGTAGAGGGACACCCCTCAAAAGATTCTGCCTGTGCAACCACCATTGCAGATCCAACCTGAGGTGATCTAGAAGAGGAGGAAACCGATCTGTCATAGGGTATGAGCTGCATTCCAGCTGCAGCAGCGACTCTTTGAGGAGCTGACAGTGAAAGAGGGCCCAGGGAACAAGATCCATATAAGATATAATTTCCCTGTGGAATGCCATGATAAGGGTGGGATTGTCCATGCCAAGAATAGTATTCGGGCTGTACTGCAGACCCTGAATCAGAAGCATAGAAACATAGAATGTGACGGCAGATAAGGACCGCTTGGCCCACCTAGTCTACCCAGTTCCCTACCTGATGGATAAGCTGCAGATTCTAGTTAATCAACAGCTTGCTTCTTCCTACCCCCCACTAGAATTGCCTTATGCCTGTACCATGCATTCTTGAATTCTCCCACTGTTCCTGACCCCACAACCTCCTCAGGAAGGCTGTTCCATGCATCAACAACCATCTCTGTGAAAAAAATACTTTCTAACATTACCTCTGAGCTGTCCCCACTCTATCTTCAAATTGTGCTGCCTTGTTCTTGCACATCTCTTATTCTGAAAGATACTACCCTCTTGTACTTTAATTCCCTTGAGATACTTGAAGGTTTATATCATGTCCCCCCTCTCCCTCCTTTCCTCAAGGGTATACATATTAAGCTGCTTTAGTCTCTCCTCGTATGTCTTCTGGTGCAGACCCTGCATCATATTGGTTGCCCTCCTCTGAACAACTTCCACTCTGTTTATGTCTTTGCGGAGATGGGGTCTCCAGAATTGCACGCAGTACTCCAGGTGGGGTCTCACCAACTGTCTGTACAGAGGTATAACAACTTCCTGTTTTCTACTGGTGATGCCTCTCCCTGTGCATCCTAGTATCCCCCCATCCCTCCTTACTGCCTTCTCACGTTGCTTGCCCACCTTTAGGTCATCTAATATAATTACTGCTAGGTCTCTTTCGATTTTTTGTTGTTGTTATTAACTCACCCCATTGTATACTCCTTCCCTGGGTTTTTGTTTCCCAGATGCATTACCTTGCACTTCTTTGCGTTGAATCTGAGCTGCCACATTCCTCCATTCCTCCAACCTTGCCAAGTCTCTTTTCGTTCTTTCCACCCTACCGTGTGTATCAACCCTGTTGCAGATCTTTGTGTCATCTGAAAGGCATACCCTTCCTTCCAGGTGCTCAATGTCACTTATAAAGATACTAAAGAGGACTGGTCCTCACAGGTACCACTCCATCCTCCCATGATTTTTAGAGGTAGTCAGTGGTGTTACTAGTTATACCCTTAGTTCTTTTAGAATTCCTGGGTGAATCCTGTTAGGCCCCATTGGTTTGTCCACCCTCAGTTTCAAGAGTTCTTTCAAAACCCTTTCTTCTGTGAATGGACTGGTACCGACCCCCTTTTCAGAGTTTCTCCCTTGTTTGGTTTAGGTACCCCCCCCCCTTCTTCTGTTGTGAATACTGAACAGAAATATTCATTCACTATCCCTACTTTTTCACGGTCACCCTCTGCCCACATTCCCTCCCCTTTATTAAGTCTCTGTATCCCTCCTTGGTCTTTCTTTGCTCGTTAATGTACCTATAAAAGGTTTTATCCCCCTTCTTAACAGAGCTGGCTATCTTTTCCTCAGTTTGTGCCTTTGCTATGCTGACTGCCTTCCCTGCCTCCTTCTGCTTTAACTGATAAAGTTCTCTGTCCTGCTCCTTCTGTGTTTCCTTATATTTCCTGAATGCTATCCTTTTCTCCTGAACCGGCCCTGCCACCTCTTTTGAGAACCATAGTGTTTTTTTTCCTTTTTGTTTTGCTGATTTGCTTCACACAAAGGCTTGCTGCCTCTGCAATGGCTG
Source organism: Neoceratodus forsteri (assembly GCA_016271365.2). Classification (NCBI taxonomy): domain Eukaryota; kingdom Metazoa; phylum Chordata; order Ceratodontiformes; family Ceratodontidae; genus Neoceratodus; species Neoceratodus forsteri. The sequence continues at coordinate 780,266,447 of CM057454.1, forward strand.
TTTTGATTATTCCCCATTGTTCCTCCACCCCTCCTTCTTGCCTGTTTGCTAGTGCTTTTTTGAGGCACACTCTCATTTTCCCAAAGTCAGCCTTCCTAAAGTCCAATACTCTTGTTTTTGTATGGCCTGACTCTATGGCTGTGTTTATTGTGAACCACACTGTTTGGTGGTCACTTGTTCCCAGATGGCTAACCACTTCTAAATCAGAGATCCTTTCTCCTTCCCCATTTGAGAGTACCAGGTCTAAGATTGCTCCCTCTCGAGTGGGTTCCAGCACTAGCTGTCTGAGGCATGCTCCTGTAGGGCATCAAGAATGACCCTGCTCTTGGATGTGCCTGCAGCAAAGGTGCTCCAGTTAACATCTGGTATATTCAGGTCCCCCCATCAACAATATCTCCCCTTTTTCTGCCATTTTTAAGGAAGCCTTCTATCATTTCCTTGTCCATTTCCTCCCCCTGAGATGGGGGTCTGTACACAACCCCATGCGGATTGTGGTGCCATTTCCTGTCTCCAGGGTGACCCATAGTGACTCATCAACTTCCTGTTTACTCTTTAGTTCTGTTGCTTTAATCCTTTCCCTTATATCAGCATCTTTAAAAGAAAAATGTTTCCCAAATCCATTCATAACAGGCCTCCAAATGTAGTAGAGAAAGGTGGTGAGACAGGGGATGGGGGACTCGTTCCTGTTGATCAGGAACCACGGTTGTAGAGCATCTGGATCATTGCCTGATTGTCCTGCTGAGTCTTAGGCCTTGATTTGGACCTGATCAACCAGTTGCCCAGATATGGGTGAACCTGTATTCCCTCCTAAAGGAGACGGGTTGTCAGCACCATCATGTTTATGGGGAAAAAAATAAATAAATAAACTCTGAGCCGTGACCAGGCTAAATGAAAGGGCTACAAACTGGAAATGCTGTTTCCCCCACTGCAAACTGTAAATACTTGCAGTGGTGCGGTGCTATACTGTGGGGATCATTTGAATTCATGGATTCTAGAAGGTCCTCTAACTGCACCACCTGGATGATGGACCGAATGGTCTCCATCCTGAAACTGGTGGGCTGAGCCAACCTGATCAAGAACTTGAGGTCCAGTACTGGTCTGAATCCCCTTTGTCCTTGTCATCCTCTGAACCACAAAGAACAAAGGATAGACCCCTGAACCCGGTTGAGAAGTGGGAATGGAAGTCAAGGCCCTCATTTCCCATAGGTCCACCCAGCCCTCCTCCTCCTCCTCAGTGTTACATTGTTTTTTGCATTTCTAATCAGACACATATTCTTTAGTGTCTTGGGCTAATCCTAAAGTCAATAATAGTACTCTTCTAGTGCCCCAGAGCAGATTTTTTCCACTCCCTACAAGGTGCTTATATTTTACCCCAGACAAGGCAAATACTAAATTAAGCAACAGTGCTCTACTAGAGCTCCTAGAGCAGGGTTCTCTGCATTCCTCCCAGGCACATATGTGCTTGCCCTTTAAGACTAAAATTAATCTATATTAAATTAATACTGTTCTTATCATCACTCCTTTGCAGTTGCTTGAGGATTAGAGCTCACTTCCCTGCTCCCTAGCGTTCAAGCATATTAGCATGCAATGTCGTCATCCCTACATAACTATGTCCCCCCTCTCCGGACTAATTATATTCTGCTTCTTACTCTCACTTACCAACAATCCTTGCCTTCCGGTATCAACCATGAATTTATGGACCTGTCCCATTAGCCCAAAGGTTGCTCCTATTTCAATTCTGGCAGGTTCTCACCTCTGCCCTCCCCCACTCACTTCAGTCATCCACCCAGTCTCTCAAGCTCCCTCTGGGATACTTCCACATCTCTTCTAGCTATGATGCTAACCGCCTCCTGCTATCTTACCTTCTAGGCCTCACTGTTTTTGTACTCCTTATACCCTTCGTACCTCCATAATGCCGGCACACAGCAGCCCTGTATCTATGCAGATGCTCAAGTTCGAACAGAGTAAAATGGCTCTGCAGATGGATTATGGTCCTCATTTTCTTGCCTTTGATCTGTGCAGGGAATTTAGCGCTAAATACGGGACCACGGCAGGCACTAGCCTCCCCAGCTGAATTAGGACTGAAATGCTTGAACCTTAATGTGTGCAGTATACTGAAAAAGCTACAGCTAATCAGTGCCTGGATCTCTCACACGGAGCCGGATGTCTTAGTCCTAACTGAAACGTGGCTGGAAAAATCCACTCCTGATACTGTGATCTCTTTCCCATCCTACAACCTCTTTCAGTCCGACCGGGGGAGCAGGGGATGTAGCCATTTACATAAAAGACAAATTTACGGTATCTGACATAGCTCATGTCAGCACCCTGAAGGAATTTGAATCCCTGTTGATAAGGTTTCTACAGGGGATAGCAATAAATTTATCAATAATAGGCTGCTACAGGCCGCCTACTGGGGGCCTGAAACTTTTAAATTACTTGCACAATATTTCAGATACAAGACAGAACAAAATCATCATACTTGGTGACCTAAATCTAGATTGGCTAAAAACTTGCAGCAAAAGCCATCAGCTCAAGGACTATTGCGATGAAGCTGGATTTGCACAAGTGATACTGAATATCACTCGCCCAAATCCCAAATTCCCTTCAGGAGGGTTGCTGCTCAACCTTATTCTAACCAATAGACCACAACATAAATTGGTTCAATTTTTACTTGTCAGCAAACATTGAAGATGTAGCCTCTATTTTCAACACTGCGTTAACATCATGAACAGGCACGCCCTTTTGATAAAACACAGACCACGGAAGATCTCCTGCCCCTGGTTTACTGCCAAACTTAAGGCCAAGTTGGCTATGAGGGACTGGCTCTGAGCTTTAGCTAGAAGGACCAAATGCCATGCAGACTGGACAGCTTTTAGAACTTGCCGTAATGATTGCACAAAAAGCATCAGGGCTGCAAAAACAAATTATTACCTCACTGCTTTTGATTCTGCTAAGGGTAATCCAAGCAAATTCTGGAAGATAGGTCAGCCCAAGGCAATAAATCATCTTCCTCTTTATCCGGTATGATATCCCTTAACGGCAAAACCCTCTCCGACAAATCGGACACCCTCTGTGGCTTTCATGATCACTTTTCAACTGCGGGTCTCGCTTTCAATACCTCCAAAACTGCCTCCCTCATCTCCAGCCTGCCTAGTCGTCACTCTCAAACAACTAGCAACATCTCCTTCACCCCATTTCAGTACAAAGAGGTAGAAAACCTTCTTCATCTTGATGCTAACAAAGGTGCTGGAGCTGATGGGATAGGACCTTATTTTCTGAAAGCCAGTTTCCAGTACTTAACGGCTCCTATTTTGCACCTTAATCTGTCCATCAGCTTCAGTTCTGTACCTGGTACATGGAAAATAGCTCAAGTACTACCGCTATTTAAATCAGGAGACCCTATGGATCTAAATAACTACTGACCTATTTACATTCTACCCCTGCTTTCTAAGCTCCTTGAGAAATTGGTGAATATTCAGATAAGGGACTATCTTGGTAAAAAATAACCTGATAAACCAAGCTCAGCCTGGTTTCCATACAGCTCATAGCATGACATCGGCCCTAGCCTCAGTTACTAATGACTGGCTCCTGGCAGCGGATAGGAAGCAAGTCACTGGCGCAGTCTTCCTGGATCTCAGTAAAGCGTTTGATACGGTCGATCATGCTGTACTCCTCGACACTTTAAACTGGCATGGCATTTCTGGCCCAGCCCTGTCATGATTTAACAGCTACCTGACAGACTCCCAACAGGTTAAGGCGGAAGGTTCCCTCTTCCCACTCCATCCTGTTAAGAAAGGAGTACCTCAAGGATCAATCCTTGGACCCCTCCTTTTCATGGTATATATCAATACTATAGGCTGCAACATAAGTAAAGCATGTTTACACCTGTTCATGGATGACACCGTTGTATATCCAAACCCTCTCTAGCCGGAGAGCGCCTGCAGCTCCACTCTGAATTTGATCTTCTCCAACGCAGCTTTGTACAGTTCAAGTTACTATTAAATGCTAATTGATTGACGATACATTTGGATTAGCATTATAAACTCTTATAGTCTTGCACAGTAGGAGTTGGGGTATAAGACAAAACAATAGCAACGTTCCGTAAAAAGTCCAAAGATAATGCCAGCCGCATCACGGCGTAGGTCAAAGTCCTTAGGGAGAACAAACAAGGGAGAAATGCACACTAACCAGTAGTGCTGTGGTACCTAATAGTAGAAGGATATAACATAAGAATTAGACCCTCCTCACCCTTCCTCCCCTCCACATTGCCAAGAATAATATAATTATCATTTAGCAGTTAACATTTAACAAGACACTTAACCAGTTCCAACGGGGAACCATTCTGCTGATCACCTGAGTAAAATCACTTGACATATAAGCAGTAAGCTCTGGGAAATAAATGGGTGAACTGGATACATACTACAGTGAAAAATATTGAAAAGTGATACTTATCTTATAATCAGTACTCACCATCTCCCTCTAGAAGCACCTGCCTCCTTTATCAATTGTAACAGTAAGTAATCAGATGAACTTTTAATCAAAAATCAGTACTTTTAAATGAACAATTTTAGAGTCCTTCTTTTTGTCCCCTTCAGAATCTGAATTCTCCGACTCTAGCTGCCGTGGTGGATGTGCTTTAAATTCCTGTTCGGTTTTCTCTGCCCACCGTCCGGCGTCTCCAGGGTCGCTGAACTGCCAGGTTTTTCCCCCGTTAGTCATCCTCAGCCGGGCCGGTAGAAGAAAAGAATGCACAATCCCCAGATGGTGTAGTTTTTGGCGCACCACATCAAATTGCTTGCGGCGAGCTCGAGTCTGAAATGACAAGTCGGGGAAAAGTTTCACATCCAGACCTTGTACAGACAAAGAATAATCCACCCTTGCAGTGTTGCTCAATATGTCCCGAATTTCTGGGCTAGTTGCTATCAGGACCACAGTGCGTGGAGTGCCTGGATCTGAAGGCCTTATTCTAGGCGTAATTCAGAAGGCCTGCCGCAGCTCAGACCGATCAAAATCATCCAGGATGCTTATAGATTCAGTGAGCAATTGTTTTAAGTAGACTAGAAGGTTCATCCCTTCGATACTCTCAGTTAGGCCCACTGTGAGCACATTTCTTGCTGGTTTTATAGGAGAGAGGTGGGGTTTAAACGTATAAGGGGGAGGGTCAAATAAAAGATTGGCCTCAGAGAAGTTGTTTGTGGGTCCAGGTCTAGGGATATTAAAGAGGGAAGGGGATTGTGATGCAGATCTAAGGAAAAGAGGGCAGAATAAGGACTGCGAAGGGCTGGAGAAGTTGGATATGAAGGAGAGGATGGAGTGGAGATCAGTACTGATAAATGCCAGGAGCATGAGCAGTAAGATGCCCGAGTTACAGGCTATGTTGACTGAAGGATCAGCGGATGTGGTGGCAATTACAGAGACATGGGCCACTCCCAGAAATGATTGGGACCTAAATTTGGTGGGCTATAGAATATTCAGGAAAGATAGGGGAGTGGGAAGAGGGGGAGGGGTTGCGCTGAGGGTCAGAAATTATGTTGTGGTTAGTGGAGTGGAGGAGGCTGAAGGAGGAGTGGAGGCGATTTGGGTAACCTTGCAAACTAGGGGAGGAAAAAAATTGAAATTAGAGGTGGTATACAGGCCTCCCTCAATTGAGGAGACGTTGGAGGATAAACTGGTTGAGAACATCAAGGGTCATTGTGACCTTGGTAGGGGTAGGGTGGTGGTCATGGGAGACCTTAATATGCCAGGGGTGGACTGGGAACAGCGGCTGATGGATGCTTTTCAAGATGCTTCCCTGGTTCAACAAGTGGGGGAATCTACTAGAGAGGGGCGGATATTGGATGTTGTCCTAGCGGACTGTGATCAGATAAGAGGCCTGGAGGTGTGCAGTCCATTGGCGGGTGGTGACCATGCCACGGTCTGGTTTCTGTTGTATATAGGAAGTGAGGAAAATCGTACTAACACAGAAGTGGTAGACTTTAGGGGAGTAGATTTCGTGGGCATGGGTAGGATTCTTAGAGAGAAGCTGGACAAGATTAGGCCAGACATGAATGCTGGAAGAATGTGGGAGATCATTAAAAAAAGGGGTATGGGGGCTACTAAGTACAGTACAAAACTAAGGCGGAAGCATGGTAGAACCAATAAGCTGTGTTGGTGGACTAGGGAGGTGCAGGAGGCAGTGAGGGATAAAAAGGCTGCTTATGCAGCCTATGAGCGTTATTAAACGCTCAAGGGGGGACAGGGAGTTACAGTGGCGTGAAAAAGTATTTGCCCCCTTCCTGATTTTCTCTATTATTGCATATTTGTCACACTGGATGTTTTCAGGTCTTTAGACAAAATGTAATATTAGATAAAGGGAACCTGAGTGAACAAATAACACTTGTTTTTTTTTACTTATTTCATTTATTTAATGAAAACAGTTAACCAACACCAACTGGCACTGTGTGAAAAAGTAATTGCCCCCTTACACTTAATAACTGGTTATGCCACATTTAGCTGCAATGACTGCAACCAAACGCTTCCTATAATTCAATATCAGTCTTTCACATCGCTGTGGAGGAATTTTAGCCCACTCTTCCTCGCAGAACTGCTTTAACTGAGTAACATTGTTAGGTTTTCGAGCATGAACTGCTCATTTCAGGTCCTGCCACAGCATCTCTGTTGGGTTTAGGTCTGGACTTTGACTAGGCCACTCCAAAACTTTAATTTTACTTCTTTTCAGCCATTCTGATGTGGACTTGCTTTTGTGTTTTGGATCATTGTCTTGCTGCATGACCCAACTACGCGTCGGCTTCAGCTGACGGACGGATGACCGGACATTCTCCTTAAGAATTTTCTGGTACAGAGCAGAATTCATGGTTCCTTCAATTATGGCAAGTCGTCCAGGTCCTGAGGCAGCAAAGCATCCCCACACTATCACATTACCACCACCATGTTTGACTGTTGGTATGCCACTACCTCAAAGGTTGCGAAGAAAGCACAGCAGTTGGACCACAGTGGGCTCAGGGAGGGTAAGGGTGGTGGAACAGAGGCACACCCAGTCAGTTGTTCCACTCCACAATTCATACACCATTCTGGGGGAGCATAGTTCCCCTATGGATGCACCCACAGAGGAGACTAAGGAAGGTGCAGACAACTGTCACAAGGGAGGCCCTCAGGAAGGAGGCAGAGGGCACCACAGGGAAAGAAAGCAGCTCCTGGTGGGGGACTCAATTATTAGGGGGATAGAACTGGAGGGAGCAGGGAAAACTGAAGTAAGGTGCCTGCCTGGTGCCATGGTTTGGAGGGACAGGAAGCGCATCCTTAGGATCACAAGAACAGTTGCATGGGAGTCTGAGCTGGACATCATTGTCCACCTAGGGACAAATGACTTGGCTCATCATGAGAGTAGAGCAGTGCAGAAGGACTTTGTAGAGTTGGGGAGGGGCTTAAGACAAGTAGCACACACAGTATCCTTCTCAGAGGTGCTGCCTGTCAGTGGCATGGGTGAGGCGAGGGTACTTTGCACCATGCAGTTTAACAAATGGTTGAAAAAATGGTGTGGAGCACAGGGGTTTGGCTTCATTGGGGACTGGGGTTCCACCTGGAGGGACACCAGCCTATACAGCAGGATGGTCTGCATCTGTCCAGGAAGGGAACAAGTCTTTTGGGCAATCGGTTTAAATGCTTCATTGGCAAGCCTTTAAACTAGTCAAGGGGAGGCACTGATAAGCAGCAGGAAAATTCCAGCCTCCCCTACAAAACAGGGTACTAAATGAGAAAAGACCAAGGTAGAAAGGTGCGTGGGGTTGCTGCCACAGAAGGTAAAGCCATCAAAAAATGGAGAGCAATGAGTACCAATGCCCGTAGTCTGGGTAACAAGCTTCCTGAATTAGTGGCCTTGATGGAGGAGGAAGATCTGGATATCGTGGCAGTCACAGAAACATGGTACACACAGAACCATGACTGGGACGTAAACATACCAGGATACACTATCTACAGGAGGGACAGGGAGGGTAAAAGAGGAGGAGGAGTAGCTCTACATAAGAGAAGAAATCAAAGCAACAGAACAAAAGGGTAAACAGGGAGGAGAAGAAGCACTGTGGGTCAATTTGGAGGCAGGCAATGGCACCACAATCCGCACAGGGGTTGTATATAGAGCCCCCCTCTCAGGGGGAGGAAATGGACAAGGAAATGATAGAAAGTATACTTAGAATGGCAGATAAAGGGGAAATATTGCTGATGGGTGATCTGAATATGCCAGATGTTAACTGGAGTGCAGTTGCAGCAGCCACTTCTAAGAGTGGGTTATTCTAGATGCCCTACAGGGGGCATGCCTTAGACAACTAGTATTGGAGCCCACTCGAGAGGGAGCAATCTTAGACCTGGTTCTCTCAAATGGAGATGAAGAGAGGATCACAGATGTAGAAGTGGGTAGCCATCTGGGAACTAGTGACCATCGAACAGTATGGTTCACAATAAACACAACAGTAATCAAGCCATACAAAGACAAAGGTACTGGATTTTAGGAGGGCTGACTTTGCCAAAATGGGTGAGTGCCTAAGGAATGCGCTAGCAAATGGGCAGGAAGGAGGGTGGAAGAACAATGGGAATAATAAAACTGCCATCACAGAGGTAACAAGCCTTGTGTAAAGCAAATAAACAAAACGAAATGAGGTAAGAAACCACTATGGTTCTCAAAGGAAGTGGCAGTGAAGGTTCAAGAGAAAAGAAAGCATTCAGGAAGTACAAGGAATCACAGAAGGAACAGGACAGAGAACTGTATCAGTTAAAGCAAAAGGAAGCTGGAAAGGCAGTCAGAACAGCAAAGGCCAAACCGAGGAAAAGATAGCCAACTCAGTTAAGAAGGGGGATAAAACCTTTTATAGGTACATCAGGGAGCGAAGGAAGACCAAGGGAGGGATAGTGAGGCTTAATAAAGGGGAGGAGGGTAGGCAGAGGGTGACTGTGAAAAGGCAGAGATACTAAACAAATATTTTTGCTCAGTATTTACAAAGGAAGAGGGGGAGGTACCTAAAACAAACAGTAGAAACACACTGGATACAGAAGTTGATACCAGCCCATTTACAGAAGAAAGGGTTCTGAAAGAGCTCTTAAAACTGAAGGTGGACAAAGCAATGGGGCCTGATGGGATTCATCCCAGAATTCTAAAAGAACTAAGGGTAGAACTAGTGACACCACTGACTACCCTCTTTAACAAATCATGGGAGGATGGGGTGGTACCCGAGGACTGGAGGAGGGCAGATGTGATTCCCCTTCACAAAAGTGGGAGCAAGGCAGAAGCAGGAAACTACAGACCTGTTAGTTTAACCTCAGTGGTAGGGAAAATGATGGAATCACTTCTGAAGGAAAGAATTGTTGCCTATCTAGAGGCCAGAGGCTGGGACCCAAGGCAGCATGGATTCACAGCGGGAAGGTCATGCCAGACAAATCTGATAGATTTCTTTGACTGGGTGACCAAAGTAGTTGATCAGGGAGGGGCTGTGGACATGGCCTACCTAGACTTTAGCAAGGCATTTGACACAGTCCCACAAAAGATTAATATACAAGTTAGCCAGCCTGGGGTGGGTCCCAAGATGACAGCCTGGGTAAAAATTGGCTGGAGAATAGGACATAGAGTAGTAGAAAATGGAGTCACTCTGAAAAAGGGGGTTAGTAGTGGGGTACCGCAGAGGTTCAGTATTAGGACCGGTCGTCTTCAATGTCTTTATAAGCAACATTGCAGAAGGACTGGAAGGAAAAGTATGTCTCTTTGCAGATGACACAAAGATCTGCAACAGAGTTGATGCACAAGGTGGGGTGGAAAGGATGAGAAGGGACTTGGCAAGGTTAGAGGAATGGTCAAATGTATGGCAGCTTAGATTCAGTGCTAAGAAGTGCAAGGTAATGCACCTGGGAAACAAAAACCCAGGGTAAGAGTACACAATGGGGGGTGAGATACTAACAACAACAAAAATGGAAAGGGACCTGGGGGTAGTCATATCAGATGACCTAAAGGTGGGCAAGCAATGTGAGAGGGCAGCAAGGAGGGCTGGGGGGATACTGGGATGCGTGGGAGGCATCACCAGTAGAAAACAAGAGTTGTTATCCTCTGTACAGACAGCTGGTGAGACCACATCTGAGTACTGCGTGCAGTTCTGGAGACCCAGTCTCCCAAAAGACATAGGATGGAAGCTGTCCAGGAGGGCAACTAAAATGGTGCAGGGTCTGCACTGGAAGACATATGAAGAGAGACTTAAGGAGCTTATATATGTATAGCCTCGAGGAAAGGAGGAGAGGCGACATGATAGAAACTTTCAAGTACCTCAAGGAATCAACAAAGTCCAAGAGGGTAGCATCTTTCAAAACAAGAGGTGTGCAAGAACAAGGGGGCACAATTTGAAGATAGAAGGGGGGCGGCTCAGAGGTAATTTAAGGAAGTATTTTTTCACAGAGAGGGTTGTGGATGTATGGAACGGCCTTCCAGAGGAGGTTGTGGAGTCACAAACTGGTGGAATTCAAGCATGCATGGGACAGTCATAAGGCAGTTCTAGGGGGTGGGGGTAGGAAGAAGTAGGCTGCTGGTTAACTAGGATCTGCAGCGTATCCATCAGGTAGGGAAATGGGCAGACTGGGTGGGCCAAGCGGTCCTTATCTGCCGTCAAATTCTATGTTTCTATGTTCTTACTGTGGAATGCTGTGTTTGCTTTACGCCAGACATAATGGGATCCATGTCGTCCAAAAAGTTCCACTTTGGACTCATCTGTCCATAGAACATTTTCCCAAAAGGCTTATGGATCATCCAGGTGCTTCTTGGCAAATGAGAGACGAGTATTTATGTTCTTTTTGGTTAGCAGTGGTTTCCACCTTGCTACTCTCCCATGAAGCCCATTTTTGCCCAGTCTCTTTCTGATTGTGGAGAAATGAACACTGACCTTAGCTGAGGCAAGAGAAGCCTGCAGTTCTTTGGATGTTGTTTTAGGATCCTTTGAGACATCCTGGATGATTTTACGCTGCGCAATTGGAGTAATTTTGGCAGGCCGCCCACTCCTGGGAAGAATCACTACTGTTCCAAGTGTTCTCCATTTGGAGATTATGGCTCTCACTGTGGTCCGATGGAGTCCCAGAGCCTTAGAAATAGCTTTGTAACCCTTTCCAGACTGATAGATAGCAACAACTTTTTCTGATCTTTCAGGAACTTCCTTTGATCGTGGCATAATATGCTTGTTGAATCTTTGTACTGGCAATGTGACTCTGATGGTAAGGGTCAAAATAAGTGAGGTTTATATTGAGCAGGGCTGGCTGTAATCAAGCCTGGCTGTGTTCAATCAGCTGACTCTAATTATCCCTTTAATTGGGTTGATTTAACTAGGGCAATTACTTTATCACACAGTGCCAGTTGGTGTTGGTTAACTTTTTTCATTAAATAAATGAAATAAGTAAAAAAAAAACAAAAAACAAGAAGTGTTATTTGTTCACTCAGGTTCCCTTTATCTAATATTACATTTTGTCTAAAGACCTGAAAACATCCAGTGTGACAAATATGCAATAATAGAGAAAATCAGGAAGGGGGCAAATAGTTTTTCACACCACTGTAGGTGAGTATGAAATAGTGGCCTGAAGAGTCACCAGAGTGGTGAGGAGAGCCAAGGCAGGGATGGAGCAAAACCTGGCTAGGAATATACGGAGGAGGGAAAGGGATTCTACAGATATATAAGAGAAAAGCGAAAAAAGAGAATGCAGATTAATAAGATAAACATTATGGGGGATGGCTCAGGAAGCAGGGGAACAGGCAGTGGTGCTTAATGAGTACTTTGCCTCAATCTTTTCAGATGGGGACTGGGGATCCCTACAGGCTGATGGTAGGGATGAGTATTCAGCCATGGTGAGAAGTCGGTCTGAGGCCAGTGGACGAAATGAGGCTAGGGTACAGTTAGGACCAGATTCAGAGGGGTGGGGAGGTTGAGTAAGGGTGATAAATGGGGAGAAGAAATCACAGTAGACAGGGTGAGGGAGGCCCTTCGGAAGTTAAAGACTGATAAGGTGCCGGGCCAGATGGGCTGCACCCGAGGGTTGTTAAGGAATTGGCTGAAGAGCTGGCAGCTCCATTGGCTGCACTCTTTAATATCTCTGTGCAGACAGGATGGGTGCCCCAAGACTGGAGGGTGGCATACGTAGTGCCTATTCATAAAGGGGGGGTCCAGAGAAGAGATGGGGAATTATAGACCTGTAAGTCTAATGTCTGTGGTGGGCAAAGTAATGGAGGACTTTATCAAGGAGAGGATTGGGAGGCAGCTAGATAGGTTAGGACATCAAGATGATAAACAGTATGGCGTTGTTCTGGAGAGATCGTGTCAGTCCAATCTTGTAGAGTTTTATGACTGGGTGACGGGGACCTTGGATAGACATAAGCCGGTGGATGTCCTATATCTAGATTTCAGCAAGGCGTTTGATTCAGTACCACACTATGAGCTATTAATAAAGGCTGGGAGAGATGGGGGTGGGAGGGCAGGAGCTAAGTTGGGTTGAAAATTGGCTCTCGGGTCGTTTATAGAGGGTAATGGTGAGTGGGAAATTCTCTTCTCCTAGGAAGGTAATCAGTGGGGTCTCTCAGGGCTCGGTATTGGGGCCGCTGTTGTTTAACGCTTATGTCTCGGATATAGGGAGGGGGGTTAGGAATAGGTTGAGTCTCTTTGCGGACGACTCAAAACTGGGAGCTCTGGTGGATTGTGAAGAAGCGAGCGAGGTGGTCCAGGGGGATCTGGATACTCTGGAGGGGTGGTCAAGGAGGTGGGGACTGAAATGTAATGCTAGGAAATGTAAGGTAGTTCATTTGGGGGTAAATAACCCAGGTCATGAATACATCCTGGAGGGGGTCACACTGCAAGTCACATTGAGAGAAAGAGATTTAGGAGTGGTGATAGATGTCAAAATGAATAACTCCAGAAATTGTAGAAGAACTGCAGCCAAAACGAACAGGATACTGGGCTGCATAGCCAGGGGAATTACGTCCAGAGAGAAGGACATAGCGCTGCTGGAGAGGGTTCAGAGGAGAGCGACCAGGATGATTCGGGGCATGGAGGGGAAGCCTTATGAGGAGAGACTAGAGGAGCTTGGGCTTTACTTATTGGAGGAGAAGAGGGATAGGGGAGATATGATAGGGGTTTTCAAGTATGTAAAAGGAATAACCAGGAGTGGAACCAAGGAGCTCTTTACGCTTAAGAAGGGGGGAACAACCAGGGGCCATGGGTGGAAGCTGGAGGAGGGAGATTACAGAGGGGAGCGTAGGAGACATTTTTTCACTGAGAGGGTGGTTGAGCCATGGAATGCACTGCCTGGGAGACTGGTGGAGGAGGGCACAGTGGAGGGATTCAAGAGGGGGTGGGATATGTACAAGGGAAAACTGAAACTAAAAAGGATCCTCTTGGGGGTTTGGGGGGTGGTAAGGCGAGCAGCCATTAGGTTGCTGGCTTTCGAGCAGATGAGACAGACCATTTGGCCTATTCTGCTGGCTTCTTTAGTATGTTAGTATTACCAAAGTTACGAGCCTGTGTTTGCAAATTTCAACGTAGACTCATAACTTTGTTCTTTTTTAAAATATTTTTACGCCACATTTTCATTATAGCCTTCTTATGACCCCAACTAATGAACAAGGGCAGAGAAAATTTTCAACTTCTGCCCGAAAGTTGATTTCACGCAGTGACTGTGTAATCACCTTTCAGGACAGATTTGCCTAATTTCACTTTAGTTGTTCAGGAGGTGGCCAACCACCCCAAAAAAGGCATGTTGAAGATTTTGGACAAAGATATTCAAAAATGGCCAAGAGAGAGAGTAAGCTGCAGATCATTTAGGATCTGTGGTACATGAAACGGAGGGAAAATGGGCCAACTAGGTGGGCCAAGCGGTTCTTATCTGCTATCAGATTCTGTGTTTCTGTGTTGTTAAGTTATGCCACTAAGTTCAAAATCCCCTTTGAAATTCATTGATCCTCATACTGGATTTCCTTGGTTTGCGATCCGGCTTTAAAGAGTGAAGACATGTCTGTGGTCCAGAGAAGATTATGGTGTTGGACCCCCGGTGGGTAGGTAAGGGCTTGGGGATGGGGTGGGGTAGAGGGTGCTGAGCATGAGGGTCAGGTGGGGGGGACTAATGGTGCAGCAGACATCGATGTACGTTTTCTGTTTTATAGGGTTAAAAAAAAAAAAGACGAGGGATGGTTTTCTAGATTACAGGTGATGACACTGGTGGATTGGGCACCCCCTAGTGTCAGTGTTATGTTTGAGGGGGTTGGGTGGGTGCTGAGAGGAAGGGTCGGGTGGGGAGGAACGGTTACAGGGGCACCAGCGAGAAGCATTGATGGACACTTTTTTGTTGTTGCAGGTGATTGTATAATATAAAAAATTAAAAACTACAAGATGGACACTGGGGGATTGGGCACCCCCAGTGTCATTGTCATGTTTGTGGGGTGGTTGGTGCTGAGAGGGAATGTCAGGTGGGGGGAGAGTTACAGGTGCGCCAGCAACAGACATTGATGGATTGTTTTCACTGTTACAGTGCTTGATACAGCAGCTGCACATCGGTGACGTCTCTAGCAAACTTCAGTGTGCAACTCATAACCATTTTGAAAGCCTATCATCTGTTTTCTAACACGGCTTCATGTAAATCAAAGGACCGAAGCCCTGTCTGACTGAGTGGAGCGGCTTCGGTTCTTTGAAGTACACGAAGTTTCCGCCCACCAAGCAGAGAGTTGCATCAGGACCACAGTGTGTGGTCATTGGTATAGACTGCATAGCCCGTGCTGTTCTAAACTGCAGTGAGCTTGACAGTGACACCCCCTTCCCGACATCCTGATTTACTCTTCAGAAAGCATTTATTGCACAGGTGCATCAGACATAAAAAGGAAGGGCCATGCAATGAAAACCTGTTCTAAACTGCGATGGGCTTGGCAGTGACACCCCGACATCCTGATTTACTTGTCACAAAACATTTTGTGGGCCTAGTGGGGCAGAGGGTTGAGGTGCTGGACGCCCCATGTTCGGGAACAAGCCTGGGTTGTCGGGCGGGGGGGGGGAGGACGTTGAGTAGGCTGCTGGCAGGCAGCTCTCCTCCTCAGGTGGGTGTAAGAGGGCCTCTCAGTGCTTGGCTGCCACTCAGTGGAGGCTGGGTGGCAGTGCCACCTCAGAGAAGCTCGATACTAGACCACAGGGAGGGTAGATGGGGCCATTGTGAAGCTGTGGCGGGCATGTGCTCCTCCACGCACTTGTGATGCTACTTCTGGGGCCCAGGTAGAACCGAAAGGGAGGGAGAAAGTGCAGGTGGAAAATTGGGGGGTCACCACACGATGAAGCTTCTGGGCCTGCTCGGGAGTTCCTTCGGGATGCATATAGCACATGGAAGATCCCGAAAAACCCCGAGACAGGTAAGGGTGGCAGAGGGTGACAACAGCGATTCTCCGTGGCTGATAAAGAAAGTTGAAAAAACAAACAAAAAAGAACAAAAAAACAAAACATTTGGTGCACAGGCGCATCAGACTTAAAAAGGAAGGACCATGCAACGAAAACCTCACTCTCCGTGATAGTGGGACCACTCAGTTTCGACCGTCTTAATCATGTCAGCCCCCTCTATGCAACAGTCGGCTGACTTGTGGCACTACACTGAGCCCAGCAGAGAGATAAACTTGGTCCCTAACTGAGAATGGAAGCCTAAAGCTGACCTACTGCACTCTGTACCAGTCATCGCTCATCTGTGAGAGAAAAAAGGGAGAAAATAGAGTTGAAAGAACAAAATGATGGTCTAGCCTGGTCCAACTGCTGTAAGCCCACTGTGGGTGTGCCTGTTGTAGTGGAGGCAACATCATCTGGCACTGATCATGAGAACTGTCTGCAGGTTGTATAGCCTGAGAGCCCCACACACCTGTCACTCTTCTCCACCAGTGCCCCCTAACTGAACAGCTGAGGAGATGGAAAGGCATGGGGTAACAGGGAATAAAATCTGTAAGCTAGAACTCGGTGCTCCCCCACCCCATTGTACACAGTTGTGTTTGTTGCCCTGTCCTCATGTCATCTTGTATATACCCCACGTACTTCAGAAAGTGCTTTTTAAAGCAGCAGTGCAACGAAAAATAGTTTTCCTATAAAGCTAGTTTCATTAGCATGCTTGTCAAATCCACTTGTACTTCTTAGAAAGCTCACCATGAGTTTTTTATTTTCTTGATCTAACCATTGCCAGATCTACAGACCTATTTTTAAGTCAGATGTGGTGGCCATCTTTTGTTTTTTCTTCAGAAAAAGTTAAATCGTTTACAAAATACTAGTATTTTGGTGGAACAAGGACACTTACAATTGAATAAAACTGGTAGATACTTGGAATATTTTACAATGGAGAAAAGGGTAGAATCACATTTTTTTTTGCCCAGTTTTATTGTACTGCTGCTTTGAAATTGAATTACAACAATATAAGAGATAATGTATGGGTGACCATACATGACGAGCTTGTGTTTCCATCCTGGGGTTGAGGTAGCAGCACATGGACCTTGAGAGCAAAGTTTGAGAGGTCCATGCTGTTATCTCACCCAAGATGGAAACACAGGGCACGTTGTGTATGACTGCCTGTATTTTATGTGTTCTAGTGGATGGTTTCATGCATATTTTTGAGTTTGTTACCTTTGTGTAAGTTTAGCCAAGCACTGCTGTGAAAGTGGAGGCTGCGGGAGTGTGCATGGGGGGGAACAATGCTGCGTGACTGAGTAGAGAAACACTAAAGCAGTGGGAGTGAGCCAAGAGGGAACACAGCTGAGTTAATGATGGAATGTGCACAACATCTTTAGGATGTGTACTACTTTTTGTTTTTTGAACTGGCTGACTGTTCTGTTGTCTTTGCTTACTGGGTGTTTTCCGGACGTATGGAAACAAACATTAATTAAGCCTATTTATAAATCAGGTGATAGAATTGACATGGATAATTATCGTCCTATTTCCCTTTTGCCACCCTTAGGCAAGATTTTTGAGAGATTAATAAGCGAACAGTTTACTGCCTATTTACAGGATAATGGTCTTAGGACACATGATCAGCATGGATTTATTAGTATCATGGGCTGAGTACGGCCTTAGCCAGGTTCTGAACCACACAGTGTAGCTATGGATGAGGGTTTGCTCACTGGTGCTGTGTTCGTGGACCTGTCCAAGGCCTTTGATTTAGTGGATCATTCTTTGTTGATTGGGACACTTTGAAGTTATGGTATGACAGAGATTGCTGTTGACTGGTTTCGTAGTTATTTGTTTGGACGTTTACTTAAGGTAGGATTAAATGGAGTTTTTTCAAATAGCAAAGTTTTGTTACAGGGGGTGCCACAGGGGTCCGTTTTGGGCCCTTTGTTGTTTACGGTATTTGTAGATGTTATTCCATCTGTATTGAATGATACGCATTGTTTGATTTATGCGGATGATATTATTTTGTATAAAAGTTCAACCTCTATTGAACTAATAAATCAGTCTTTAAATAAAGATTTTGCTATTCTATGTGGGTGGTTGAAAGGGAATTGTTTAGCATTAAATAATACAAAAACAAAGTGTATGCTTTTTGGATCTCAGATTAGATTGAGAAAATCTCAGGGTTTGTCTGTCTATGACCCATTGGGAATTGAGATGGAGCAGGTTAAATTGTTCAAATATCTTGGTGTTATTTTGGATCAACATTTGAAATTTTCTGATCATGTAAAATATATTTCTCGTCAGATAAATCAGAGACTAGGGTTTTGTTTAGGTTTAAATCTTTGCTGACTTTATCAGCAAGGCGTACAATAACTGAAGGTGTTTTATTACCTCAATTAAATTATAATTCATTTCTTTTACTAATTTGTTCAGTGAGATTTGTCACTTCTTACAAATGTGTTCCATAGTATTTGTAGATTTACTTTTAATTTGCCCTATTATACTCATCATTGTGAGCTGTATAGGTTATCTTCCTGGTTTCCTCCCGGGATGGGTTCTTTATATAGCTTATGTTTATTAACTCATAAAATTCTTTGTCAGGGGATTGATTCTCCACTATATTCACTTCTTCATATTAAAATAAATTCTCGAGAACTTCGTTCAGATCAACGAATTAAGTTAAATGTTCCTAATACTAAGACTAAAATGGGGGATAGTTATTTTACTTACTCTGCTGCTAAAAATTGGAATGAGCTTCCTATTGCTTTATATGAAAATGTTTGTCATCAAACTTTTAAAATTAGGTTAAAAAAATTATTTTCTTGGTAAATTACATTGTTGTTTTTAATTGTTTTGTTTTATATTATTTTGTGTCATGTTATGTTGTTTATTGTTGTTTGTGATTTTTTTTTGTGTACTGTAACATCTTGACTGTATTCAGTCACCAGGTCGAACATGAAAACGGGCCTTGGCTCATTGTACTTACCTGGTTAACAAATGTTTAAAATAAAATAAAGGTCAAGCCATTTACTATAATTCATTTTTATGTTTGTCAAGCGCACAAATGCAGACGAACATGTTGATATGAGAGTTGCTAGAGAGAGGTGTGAGGGGTGCCAGCCCAATGGCCAGCGGTGCCGCGGGCAGGGTATGAAATTCGTGAAAAAAAGTAC
This sequence comes from Neoceratodus forsteri, assembly GCA_016271365.2. Taxonomy (NCBI): domain Eukaryota; kingdom Metazoa; phylum Chordata; order Ceratodontiformes; family Ceratodontidae; genus Neoceratodus; species Neoceratodus forsteri. The sequence goes on from CM057454.1 coordinate 780,285,024, forward strand.
ATGCCCACTTGGGCATGTGATAAGAAAATGCACATGCCCGAGAAACAATTTACATGCCTCCCCTTGGTTTATGTTATTTTATATGTCATCTTCACTGGACCAAGCACTTTCGTTTTCATCACATTCACTAGTGCTGGCAGAAGCAGCATGCCATGACTGTGTTCTGGAGCCATAAGCTTTGGTGGTGGGCCTTCTTTTGCCATTTTTCCACCACAGTGATATGGCACCTTCAGGGTTATATTCACTGAGCTGGGGAGGTGCATTGAGAGATATAGACATGAGGTCGTGAAGTGTGTCCGGACGTAATCCAACCCTCCAATCATTTTTTATTCTTCCCATTAGAGAGAAGCCTCATTCTGCAGCAGCAGTGTGAACAAGAATCGGGAGAATGATCTTGACAACAGCCAGCACATTTTGAAATTGTTGATCTAGTATATCCGAAAGAATCACTTTCTGCCACAATTTCAGAGACTTAAAATTTTCAACAGACAACAAGTGGAGTACGTGCTTTTTTAAGTCTAGCCGCTCCAGCAGTACCAAAGTTTCATCAACTCCTCTTGACTCTAGGACCACTTTATAGTGATCAACAATTGTTTGAATTGCCTGATCTCCATATGTTTCATGTGCCTCTGTGGATGTTGGCCAGGACTGAAAATTTAAAGTTCTTGCAGCTAGTAGCACTTTATTGGTCGTGAAATACGAAAGCGAGATGCAATGTGTTGTGATGTTTTCTGAAGAATTTTCTTAATCTCTGAAATTGTGGCTTGTACAGTATCTGACGGAGAACCGGATCTGTGTCTGCTAGTTTCGCTAGTTAAGTCAGCGCTGCTGTAGTGGGTTAGAGTCTCATTTATAGACGTGTTATGCGGTGAAGAGTTTTGTCACTTGAGAGACCATTAAGTTTCTGAATTGTGCTTTCTACTCTGCTGTGAACTTTTCAACAGTGGCATCCTTTTTGCTGAAAGCATAGACTAAGAGCAGATAAATAATCCAAAAACCCTTTCAGAAAGTTCATATACAGGACACATTTTGAAGTCTTAAGCACTTTTAAAGTATTCCAGTGCTTTTTGGCCATGATCTTGCCTATTTGTCAATGAGACATGTTCAAGGTGAGGCACTAATGCAGCCCAGTTCCTTTCAAGGGTAGAAATGGCCCGTTCTGTGTGTGCAGGCCACCTAGTGCCACCAGTGTTAAGTGGTTTGACCACATTAATATTTAAAAGGGATCCTGTTTCCTGTAGGCCTTTCCAACTTTTTGGTGACCTGTGGTAAAATGAGTAAATGTTCAGCAGAAGTTGCTCTACCGACTTGTAAAAGGAACAGTTGTTGAAAGAATCCTTTATAGCAAGCTCTAAACGATGTGCACAGCAGTGTATGTCAGTGAGGTGTGGGCAGCACTCTTGTTTTATTCGAGTATGGACACCCGAAGTGGATCCTAACATGACAGCAGTACCATCAGAAGCTGCCCTGATCAGCTTTTGTTTCCCACCACCATCCTTTAGGCCACCCTCACTCTCTAATGCGTCAGTGACGACATTTAAAATGCTTTCAGCATCAGGAACACTAACTGGGTTCAGTGCAAGAAATCTTGTAACTGGCAGGCCATTGTCAAAAACACGCACGTAAATGCCCTCCACCTCTGTCACACTTTTATCTGTGCATGAATCTAGAAGAAAAGAGAAGTGATCATTGTCTTCTAAAAGATGAGCAGTAGTGTTTTGAATATCTTGAGCAATGTAGTGAATGGCAAATGGGGACTTTGTGAGAGAACTTACAGTGGAGGAACCGCTGTCGGGGAGTGACCACCACTCAGTATGGCTCACATTGGATATGGGCAAGGAAGGAGTGGAATCTGGCACAACAGTGCTGGACTTCAGGAGGGCCGACTTTGGGAGGATGGGGGAAGTGGTAAAAGGGTACCTGGCCAGAATTCAATCTAGTATGAACACTAACCAGAGGTGGGAGCTCATAAAGCTGGGGATAGTGGAGGCAACCAAAACCTGTTGCAAAGCCCAGAGCAAGAAGGCTAGGGCTAAGAAACCGATCTGGTTGAGCAAGGAGGTCATGGAAAAGGTAAGGAGGAAAGAGCTGCCTTTAGGAGTACAAGAAAACAGGGAGGGGAGGACAGGAGGAGTACTTGACAGAATCTAAGGAGGTGATAAGGGCAGTAAGGGAGCCAAAGCATCTCGAACTCAGGCTGGCACAAGGCATTAAGAAGGGAGAAGGACTTCTTTAAGTACATCAGGAGAAAAGGAGCTGTAAGGACCACATAGTAAGGATTAGGAAGGAGGGGGTTGGGTGGAAGCAGGGTGCGATAGGAAGCACTAAATGAGTACTTCTGCTCAGTATTTACTAAAGAGAAGAGGGGTGACACCCAAGGTGGGAGAAATGGCAGAAGGGGGGGAAGTGGTGACAGATGGGAAATCATGGAGAGCAGAGTTCGAGAGGTTTGAAGGCACTGAGGGTGGACAAGGTGCCAGGCCCAGATGGCATCCACCCCAGGTACTGAAGGAGCTGGCAGAGGTCCTTGCAGGACCTTTGGCAGACCTGTTTAATGCCTCACTACATTACGGTGTGTACCTCGGGACTGGAGGATGGCTCATGTGGTGCCCCTCCACAAGAGTGGCCCAAGGATGAACCGGGAAACTACAGACCAGTGAGCCTCACATCCATCGTGGGTAAGCTAATGGAGACTATCCTGAAGGAGGCTGGTGGCCTCCTAGAGGCCAAGGACTACAGGACAGCAGACAGCATGGCTTCATACGTGGCAGATCCTTCCAAACCAACCTGGTCGGGTTCTATGACTGGGTAACTAGGCAACTGGACAGGGGCCATGCAGTGGATGTCCTGTATCTGGACTTCAGTAAGGTATTCGACTCAGTGCCACATGGAAGGCTGGGAAGGAAGTTAGTATGCACAGGCGGTGCAAAGCTGGTGAGATGGGTAGGAAACTGGCTGCAGGAAGGCAACAGAGGGTGGTGGTGGGTGGGGAGCTCTCACACCCAAGGGCAGTGAGCGGTGTTCCACAGGGCTCGGTGTTGGGACCAGTGTTGTTTGGGATATTCATTGCAGACATATCATGGGACATCAAGAGCAAGATCAGTCTGTTTGCTGATGATACCAAGGTAGGCGCGGTGGTGGATGACCTAGGGGGATGGCAGGGGTTGCAGGATGATCTGGCAAAGCTTGAAACCTGGTCAGACACCTGTCAACTGGGCTTTAGTGCCGAAAAGTGCAAGATGCTGCATTTTGGGATGAAGAACCCAAGGAGGAGTTACCGGCTAGGGGGGAGTGCAGCTAGCCCAGACAGAGGAGAAGGATCTGGGTGTGCTCATTACAGGGTCAATGAACAACTCGGCACAATGTAGGAAGGCAGCTGCAAAGGCCAACAAAATGCTGGGTTGTATTGCAAGGGGTATATCCTCGAGGAGTGAGGAGGTGATTCTGCCACTGTATAGGTCATTAGTTAGACCACACCTGGAGTACTGGCGTCCGTATCTGAAGAGGACATTAAGTTACTGGAGGGTGCAGCGAGGTGACAAAGATGATCAAGGGCTGGGGACTTATCATATGAGAGGAGGTTGAAGGAGTTGAACATGTACTCACTGAATAGAGGAGAAACAGGGTGACATGATTGAAACCTTAAATACATGAAAGGAATAAACAAGACTGGTACAGAGGGGCTGTTCAAAGTAAGGGAGGGAGGGCCACCAGGGGCCATGATATGAGACTGGAGGCGAGGAAGGTTCAGGAGGGAGATGAGGAGACACTTTTTTAGAGAGAGGGTGGTGGCTGGGTGGAATGCGTTACCTGCTGAAATGATATGCAGTAGAACAGTGGACTGCTTCAAACGAGGATGGGACAGGACAAGGTGGAGGGTTAATGAAGGGGAAGGGTGGAAGGGAGGGGCAGCTGCAGAATAAGGGGTGCTAGCTGCACATTCGAGCAGACTTGATAGACCTCTAGGCCTTTATCTGCTGGCAAATTTCGTATGTTCGTAATAAAGACACGACATTGCTCATCACTACTGTAACTTTTCCCCATTACATCATCTCCGTGATTTCTTTTTTGCAAATCTATTAGCCCAGGAAAATCCCTGAAAGACCTTTTAGTCCTAGCAACGTAATATGCAGTACAGAACAGTTTAGTAATTTGGTCCATTTTCTTTTTGTTACATTAGTTGTATAGACTTCTCTATTGGTCTTTCTTCAACTTTTGTTTTGTTTGCTATGTATGCCCTCTCAGCATTTTTGTGCACTATGGACACTACATGTGCTGAGATAATGTGTACTCTATAAGTACTGCATCCAGTTCTAAAATTATTTTTGCTCTTTTATTATAATTCTGACACCATATACAGAACATGGCACATTTATCTATGTCATAGGTAAGCCACTACCTGCACTTTTTCCATGATTCTTGAAATTTTCTAACTTTTTGGGCCTTAATTGGGGATCTTATTTCGAGTGGGAGCTCTTGCAGCAGGCTATCACAGTTAGGACTATGCCGCAGGCACTAGGACCTCCAGACAACTTCTCAGCCATCAGTACCCAGTAGGGACCACCTGACGTCGGCTCCACCCGGCAGTAGCTCTGGTACAGAAGGGGTCGGACCCAGCTCCACCCCAGTTCTTTTCTGGCCGCGTCCTGCGCACATGAAGAGTTTCTGCTCATCTTGGCTTACCAGCCCAGCTTAAGAACTTCGGTTTTTCGTTCATTTTTGCAATTTTTCTCCACAAGTTTCGACTGTTTTCAGTGCCTACCAATGCATGTTGTCGCAGTCATTGGTCTCCTCAACGGGACCCCACGTTAACAAGTGTGGTTGCGGCCGCCAAATCCCATCTAAAGATGGTAATCGGCAGTGCGTTTTTTGCCTGGGGCCTGACCACGACACCACAGCCTTTTCGGCCTGTAAGAAGCTCACCAGCCAAACTTGGATCCGCCGCTTGAAGGCCCTGAAAGCGTATCTGCTGGAACAAAAGATGGATCTGCACACCTCAGGGGAGAAGCAGAAGAAGAAGGATAAGTCTAAGCGGTCCCGCAAAAAAGACCGTAGTCTGTCCCGGCACTGGTCCAGGTCCAGGTCTCGCTCCCGCTCGCGGCCTTTTCCCAAGACAGCCCGTGGATCCAGGGGCTCAGGTGAACATCCCAGATCTAAAGACCAGGCTAAGGCTGGACCTTCGGGGGAGAGGCCAGCGAAGCCTATGGTGACTCCGCTCTGGGTCACCGTAAAGTCCTCGGAGGTGCAAGCTTCAGCCCTGCCTTCCAAGGCCCTGGCGCTGCCAGTCAAGAGCACTCTTACGGAGTCCAAGGACACTCCCATGCCCCCGGTTGGGTCCCTGTCATCTGTCCCTCTACTGATGCCGGGTGGTGGAGCGGCGGATCCAGACGCAGCCGACGAAGAGGCTGCGTCGTCATCCCCCCCGAGTCCTCCTCCCCTCAGGGCTCAGAAGTGGGCTCTCCTGCTAAGGTCAACTTCCCATTTCAGTACAAGCAGCAGCAATGGAGGAAACTTTAGTGGTCACAAGAGTTTCACTGTCTGGGCAAGGAGGTGGTGTGGTTATAGCTGTAGTAGTAGTACTACTACTGGTACTAGTGCTTGGTGTTGTGGAATCCAAGTTGGCTTCAAAGTCTCATCAAGACGCTTTCTCTTAAATCTAAATTTAAAAAGACTTGTGGTGTCTGCCTGGCTGTTCGGAGCTGAAATTGTGAATACTGACTTAGAGAATGTTTAATTTGTGTTATTCAGTATTAATGTAACAAGGAAAAAAGTATGTTGTCTTTTTTTTTTTTTATAATAATAAACTTAACAAGAATACCTGACTCTCTATTGTCTGATTATTTATTATAACAGTTGATGACAAACGTAGACAGTATTCCGATTTTAGATAGTCCACAGACAGCGTAGCTTGTAAAAAGCTTGAGATTTTTTTATAACAGTATTCCGATTTTAGATAGTCCACACAGTGTAACATAGAAACATAGAAGTTGACGGCAGATAAGGACCGCAAGGCCCATCCAGTCTGCCCATTTCTTTTTCTACCTTATAAATGTGCCATCGGCCTTTGCTCTGTCAGTGACCTATCTATTCATAGTCATTTGTATTGCTCCCTTATGCCTATCCCATGCCTGTTTGAAGCCCTGCACTGTATTCATAGCCACCACTTCTTGTGGTAAGCTATTCCATGCATCTACCACCCTTTCTGTGAAAAAGAATTTCCTCACATTTCCCCTTAATCGGCCTCCCTCTAATCTCATGCTGTGTCCTCTTGTCCTGCAATTTTCTTATATTTAAACATGTTAGACTCTTTCACCTTGTTTATGCCCTTAAGGTGTTTAAATGTCTCGATCATATCCCTCTCTCCCTCCTTTGCTCAAGGGTATACATATTGAGCTCCGTTAATCTGTCCTCATATGTCTTCTGATGCAGTCCCTGCACCATTTTGTTGCCCTTCTCTGGACTGCCTCAATTTGAGTTAATGTCCTTGTGAAGGTGTGGCCTCCAATACGCATGATACTCCAGATGGGCCTAACCAATGTCTTGTACAGAGGGATTATTACCTCCCTCTTACGACTTGATACCCTACTAATACCCTAACACCCCCTAGCCTTACCTACTGCTTTAGAGGTCTGCTTGGATGATTTTAGGTCATCAGTGATGATGATGCCCAAGTCTCTTTCTTCCTTTGTGACTGCTAGCAACTCCCTCCCAGCCTGTAAGTGGCTTCAGGGTTTCTCTTCCCTATGTGCATGATTTTGCACTTCTTTGCATTAAATCCAGTTGCCACTCTTCTGACCATTTTGCTAGTTTATCCAGATCTCTTCTCATTCTGCCCACCCCATCTGGATCATCTACTCTGTTGCAGATCTTGGTGTCATCTGCAAACAGACAAGCCTTACCCTCTAGTCCATCTCTTGAGGTCACTAATGAAGATGTTGAATAGGACTGGCCCAGGACTGATCCTGAAGTACCCACTTGTGACTTGCATCTCTTCTGACTGTATACCATTTACCACCACTCTCTGTTTTCTGCCAGTCAACAGTTTGCCACCCAGTTGACCAACCAGCCCACAGCCTACCTAGCTATTTATCAATCTTCTATGTGGAACAGTGTCAAAAGCTTTGCTGAAGTCAAGGTGCGACATCAACTGCTCCCCTTGGTCCACCACTCTGGTTACCCAGTCAAAGAAATCTATGAGATTAGTTTGACAGGACCTTCCTTTGTAAACCCATGCTGTCTTGGATCCTGTGCCCTATGGATTCCAGGTGTTGCACTATCCTTTCCTTAAGGAATGCCTCCATAATCTTGCCCACTACTGAGGTAAGACTGACTGGTCTGTAGTTCCCGCCTCCTCCCTGCTACCACTCTTGTGGGCGGGATCACATGAGCCCTTCTCCAGTCTTCTGGGACCTCTCCTGTGCTCAGAGACTCACTAAACAATTCTGCTAATGGCTCTGCTAGTTCCTCCTTTAGCTCCTTAAGTACCCTGGGATGTATGCCATCAGGTCCCATTGCCTTATCCACCCTGAGCTTAGCAAACTCTTGTAGGACCCTTTCTTTTGTGAAGGGAGTAGTGCTCACCTCCTCCCCGTGTCCATGATGCTGAGCTGTGGGCCTGCCTACCTTCTCTTCAGTAAATACTGAGCAAAAGTATGTATATTTAGGATAGATGCCTTTACAGGGTCCTCCTCCTCACATGCTCCCTTTTCTCCATTAAACTTAGCAATACCCCTCTGGACTTTCTCCTTTCACTAATGTATCTATAGAAAGTCTTGTCACCTTCTTTTACTGTTCATTGCTAGTGTTTCCTCAGTTTGGGACTTTGCCTGCCTTACTGCCTTACCTGCTTCCCTTAGGGCAATTTGGTATGCCTCCTATCTTCATCCCGCTGTGTTCCCTTATATTTCCTGAAGGCCAGCCTTTTGGCTCTGACCTTTTCTGCTACTGTATTTGAGAACCAAAGTGGTTTCCTTCTTCTTTGACTTCCTTTTCTGTCTAACACAATGGGATGTTGCTTCAAGTATTGTATCCTTAATGCTTGCCCACTTTGCCTGTACCTCCTCACCTGTGTTTCTTTTTGCCAGGGCTAGCTTAACTCTGTTGGCCATCTTATCAAAGTCAGCTCCTCTGAAGTCCCATATTTTTGTCTTGGAATGGGATGATTTAGATGTAGTAGCCAAATTGAACCATACCATGTGATGGTCACTGGCCCCCAGGTGACCTTCTACCTGGAGATCTGTGATCCCTTCTTTGTTAGTCAGTACTAGATCTAGGATAGCCCTGTCTCTTGTGGGTTGCTGTACCAGTTGTTTGAGGCCCTCCCTGCAGGGAATCCACTATGAGTCTAGTTCTGGCAGATGTTCTCTGGTATTGACCAATCTGTATCTGGCATGTTGAAGTCTCCCATTATCAGAACCTCCACTTTAGCTGTCATGTTTTGTATATCTTCTAACAGTAATGTGTCTATGTCCTCCCTCTGGTCTGGGGCCTGTAGACAACCCCAGTTCTTATGGCTGTCCCATTTCCTGTTTCCAGGGCGACCCACAGTTCTTCTGGCTCCTTATGTGTATTCTGAATTCCTGTAGCTTTGATATTTTCATTAACATACAGGGCCACTCCTCCTCCGTAGCTTGTAAAAAGCTTGAGATTTTTTATAACAGTATTCAGATTTTAGATAGTCCACAGACAGCATAGCTTGTAAAAAGCTTGATTTCTTTATAACAGTATTCTGATTTTAGATAGTCCACACAGTGTAGTTTGTAAAAAGCTTAAGAGATTTTTTTTTATAATAGTGTTCAGATTTTAGATAGTTCACAAAATTGTATGTAGAATTTAGGTAGTCCTAGTCCCAGACTCCCAACCACTCCCACAACAAAACAGACTACTAAGCTTTTAATAACAACACAGCATATTCTTTTTATTTGGATTTTTTTGGGTAGCCAACATGTAGCTTAAGTGTAGTTGTAAAAAAAGATTTCAGAATCAAGAGACTTTATTGAAAAGATCCTTTTTATTTAGATTTTCAGTATCGTACTCCCCACACACACACAAGTAGCAGCTGTTGTTAACAAATGCTTACTTAGGAGGTTTTAATGGAGTGAGAGAAGAATCCCCTTGAATTTCAGAAGGTGACAGTTATACAGATGAGACTGTACAAGGTACAGTAGGTGGCTACTGCGGATGAATAGCTCCCAGTCCCTCCCTTCACAGTCTTTTTCAAATAGCTACTGCCTCAGCTCAAAGAAGCTGAGAGAGTGTTTTCTATTTGGCTAGGATTAGTTAGGTTTATTATGTAAAGTAAGCAGCAGGTTACAGGTGTAGTCTTGTAGATGAAGTTTAGATTTCAATTAGCAAAAGGCAGATTTTCCCTGTAAGCTCAGGTACTACAAGGCTGAGATTGGGACTGACTAGATAGAACTACAATGAAAAAAGAAATAGACTGGTTTGCAAACTGAGTAGTCCCCCACTTCTCCTTCGCTCTGTTGCAGCCAGTCTATAAATATATATAGTTGCCTTTTATTACTGCCTCAGAGACTATAGTTGTCCCCTCCCCCTCCTATTACAGGCACAGAATCGTTTTTGTTTTTTTTCTTCAGCCTAACAGAAAGAGATTAGCCTCAGTCAGGACTACTTGGCTGCTTTCTAGTTCATTTTTTATCCCGTTTCCCGTCCCTGCTCAGTGCTGTCAGTTCTCTCCTGCAGATTTCCCTCCCTCCTGGCTGGAGAGACCCTCATGGTCTCATAGACACACTCCTCTCCTGGCTACCAGCTAGTTACTTCAATCCCCCTTCACACTACAGTTTCTAATTTGTGTTGTTTGCTTTTTTTTTTGTACTCAACTGAGCTCTTAAAAGAGCTTTTATTTTTAGGCAGATCAATTCACGAGCAACAATCGATCGGCAGACTGCCGCGCCTGCAACAGAAAGAACTGTCTCCACGAAAGAAAGCCAAAGAATGGCGTGCTGTGGAGAGTCCTTGCATCTCACTGTCTGGAGGGGTGGGCGAAAAGTAAAAATATCATCACCGATTGGTGAATGCGCCTTCTGCAGCCCGCCTTCAGCAGTGAAGAGACTTCGGAAGACTGGTTGGCTGTCAGCTGATCTCTGTGCCACTCAAATGGCACATCAGCCTGCTCCTCAGTCCTCCTCTCTAAAGCTGCAAACAGACAAGCAGTCAGCTGACATCCCAGATGAGCACATTCGTGATCTGCTCTTGAGATGTCAGCTCTGCGTCTGCGCTCCTCGGACGCCCCGCTCCGGGGAAACAAAAACAACGGAACTCTGCCAAAAATACCTTAGGTGCCCAAAGGGGCAGGCACTAAACAGCTGTGGGTGTCCTGAAGCAAAAGTGCCTGCCCTGGGGCACCTAAGACATAGGAATTTCGTGCCCTGGCCACGGGGGCCGGTCTGTGGCCAGCAAGTCAGCAGGCAGTGTCCTGATGACACTGGTTTGCTGAGGGGGCTCGTCTTGGCAAACATTTCAAAGGACAGAGCCGACGCTGTGCACGGCTCTGTCTTAAAATCCGAGCCCTTCAGCTGCGGCTTAGTGTGTCTTTCCTTGTTAAACAATGTCCTCTTTCCCTGCTGCTGCTTAGTGTGTTTTTCCTGGTTAAACAGTTTCCCCTTTCCGACACCAGGATGCCCACTCCAGGTGTCTGATGCGCCCCCCTCAACCCGTCTATATTCCTAGCCGACATCGGGGTGCCCAGTCCCTCTGTCAGCATCCCCCCCACCACCACTATTGTGACACACTGGGAGCCCACCCCAGTGTGCCTGAATTTTTATATGTTCATTTATTTTTTTACCTATAAATGAAGAAAACCTTCCTTCGCAGTCTTTTATTTATTTTTCTCACCTGTAAAAACGAAAACCATCCCTCGTTGTCACCCCGTCCCCCTTCCCCATCCTGACCCTCCCTCTGTGCACCCACTTCCCCGTTACCCCATACTTACCCTCCAAAGTCTGCAGACACAATTTTCTGCGAAGCGGGACACGTCTGCACTCTTCAAAGCCGACCGGCAAACTGAAAGAATGAAAGGTAAGCTGTATAATGAGTCAATGGGGGTTTCAACTTATGTTGATATCTCGGCCATTTTTAGGAATTTTGACCCCAAATTTTCAACATGGGGTTCTTGGGACCCCACCTCATGAACATGTCACTGTCATTTCATTTCTTTGGCCTGAAAGGTGATTTTACGGTCGCAGCATGGAATCACCTTTTTGTACGGAGTAATGAAACGACCGTGCCGGAGTTCAAGAGTGGAGGTCCCAAAAAGCCCAAGTTGAAAATTTGGTGAACAAATTAAAAAAAAAAATGACTGCATTAGGGGGTGTGCATTGAACAATTTCTATGCATGCTCGTAACTTCTCATTTCTCATATTTTCACTCCAGATTTTCAGCAGTGCCATTTTTTCACACCTCATGAACAGTCCAGCTGACATTTTCCCATCCTGCCTCAAATGTGTTTTGGCACCTGTGGTGCCGAATGACACAGTCACTGCGCAAAATCATCTTTTGGGATTGAGTAATGAAATGATAGTTCCACTGTTCATGAGGTGGTGTCCCAAAAAGCCCATGTTGAAAATTTGGAGTGAAAATACCAACAGACATCTGGGGCGTTAGGGGTTCCAACTGTAACCCCCCCTCCCTGAGACTGACAGGCGTCGAGTGTGTGCCTTGGGGTCGTGGGCCATAATACTCACACCATTCCACCTGTAGCTAGTGAAAGGCATCGGGGTGTGCCTTGGAGTCTTTGGCCCAAACGTTCATACCCCATTTTCCTATACTGCACCCATCTCAGCTTATATTATTATGGAATGGGGTGAGCGTTAGGGCTGAAGACCTCAGGGCACACCACAGTGCCTGTCAGTGTCCACAGAGTGGGGGTGGAATGGCGTGAGTGTTACGGCTGACGACCCAAAGGGACACCCCCAGTGACTATCGGTCTCTGCAGGATGGGGGTGGGGCATTAGGGTTGGAAACCCTAATGCCTCATTGAGGAAGTAAATCAGGGAGGGACGTTTTTTCTCTTTATCCCCTGGCAGGACCACCGGGTACATTCTCCGCCCTGGTCACGGCCCCCGGAGACCTCTACAACCGCCTATTGCTGCAGAGGACCCTCGGTCACCCCCAGCTTGCCCCCCGGAGGGTGGGACTGCAGGCCACCTTCGTGACCCCGGAACTGTAACTGGTTGGGGTCCTGCAGCGGCGGTGGCGATGCGAGGTTCTCCAGGGAAGGCTTCATCTATCGGTGGTCCTGCCCCGCCATCTTTTTTCCTCCTTTTTCTCCCCAGAGGAGGCGGGGACGTGCAATGATGCCAGCGTCCGCCCGCCTCCCATGTCAAGCCTCGGCTATGTGAGAACTCCCGGCCTCCGCCAGGTCTCTCTACCGGAAGTGCAACCCACACCCTCCGCCCGGAGAAGGAGAGGCTGCCCAGCAGGGCCGCTTGATCCTACTCCCCGGCCAGCCCTCCGACGACCCGGATCCGTTCGAACCGGGTCGCCCGGCGTCAAGCGGAAATCTCACCGCTGCGCCGACGGGCCGGCCAGGGAGGGACGTTTGATGTTACTTACCTTGATTTCAGCAAAGCCTTCGACAACGTCCAACATGGAAGGCTGATTAAAAAAATTAGTAGTCGGGCAACAGGGCACAAGCTGATAAACTGGATTAGAAACTGGCTGACAGACAGGAGGCAGAGGATGGTGGTAATGGGATTCAATCTGGGGAGAGGGGATGACCAGTTGGGTACCTCAGGGATAAGTCCTGGGACCAGTCCTGTTCAGTGTCTTCATTACAGATGTTGTGGAAGGGCTAGAAGGAAAGGTCTGTCTGCCTGTTTGCAGATGACACCAACATTTGTAACAGAGTGAATACTCCAGAAGGGGTGGAGAAAATGTGCAGGGACATGGAGAGGCTTGAAAAATGGTCTGAGGAGTGGCAACAGAGGTTCAATGCAAAGAAGCCCAAATAATGCACATGAGAAGAGGGAAACCTGTGGAGAGTTAAAGGATGGGGTGGAGGTGCTAGTGATCACCAAGGAAGAATGGGACCTAGGAGTTATCAGTTCTGATGACCAAGAGGTGTCAAAGCAGAGCACAAATGTTGCAAAGATGGCCAGTGCAAGCTGGGGTGCATAGGCAGAGGTATCACTAACAGGAGGCACAAGGTGGTGATGCCATTGTATAATGCACTAGTGAGGCCTCACGTACAGTACTGTGTGCAGTTCTGGAGGCCGCAAATGCACAAGGACATTGACAGGGTGGAGGCAGTCCACAGAAAGGCAACCAAGATGGTAAATGGCTTGCAACACAGAACATATCAGGCGAGATTAAAGGACCTCAGTATGTACTTATTGGAGGAAAGGAGTGCATGGGGAACATGATAGATACGTTCAAGTACCTCAGGGGCATAAACAAGGTGCAGAGGTGGACATCTTTCAATACATCAAACGTTCGGCGTAGACAGATGCTCGAGTTTTATCCTAAAAAAAAAAAAAAAAAAACTGTTCATCATTGTCCGCTGTGTAACCCCTCTCCCATAAACAGTGTACAGACACTGGTGGTGCCCAATCCCCCAGTGTCCTCATTTTTCCATCCATTGTTGTACGCTGTGTAACCCTCCCCCCCCAAACAGTATGCAGACACTGGAGGTGCACAATCCCCCAGTGTCCTCATTTGTTCAGCAAACTCGCTGAAGAGAAGGAAACTGTCCCTCGTCATTTTTTTTTCCCTTGTAAGAAAGAAAACCATCCAATCGTTGTCCATTCCGCCGTTAACCAACTCCCTACCCTCCCTCTCAGGACCCCTCTGTACCCCATACTTACCCACTGGAGGTCCGTCACCGTAATTTACCTTGGACTGCAGGCATGTCTTCACTCTTCAAAGTCCAACCGCGAACTGAGGTAAGCACTTAAATGTATTTCAGTGGGTTTTTGGTGTTGGTGTATTTTAATATGGTTTTCAACTTAGTGGCATAAATTGGCCATTTTTCTATATTTTTGCCCCAAATTTTCAACATGTTTTTTGGGACCCTACCTCACAAACAACTTCATTGAAGCAGTTTTCAAACATCCCCCCTCCCCCATGACACCAGTGCACACGACGAACATTCGGCATTGACAGACGCTTGTCGACGATTGTCTTGATTTTATTATTTTGATTAATGTACACAGCACAGTTGGGCACTTCAGCATGGTGCTCTTCTTTTTTTTTTTTTTTTTTTTTCCTTTGCAGACTCTGTCAAGGTAAACTGTTGAGAACAGACTAGACTTGTTTTCAGCGTCTAACATTTATTAAGACAAGTCTACAACGACAAAGGACCACCAAGATGAAGATGTGTCATACTGTGCTCTGTTTTCAACACAGGGCCCCACCCCATGCAACACATAAAAATATTCAGCAGACACACACAGCCTTAGCCAGTGAGCCTGCCTGTGTTCTCTGTCTGCCAGTCTTCGTATGGAGCACCCTCCGCCCCCCACACACATATACAAAATTTAGCATTACAAAATGAAGCAATGTCGCCTTCGAACCCCCCAATTCACCTCTCATTAGCAGGCCCCTTTATCATGTGCATAACTCAAGAAGGTGAAGGAGGACATGATTATTGCTCAGTTTTTACTGATTTACCTTAAAAATACCCTCATTACGTTCCTGGCTCCCTCATAAATTTTGCAGTGCTTTCTTTTTAATTAAGAGTAGCCTAGAGTGTATAGGATTTGAAGGAAACAGTGCTATACCTTCCCACTGTCCCCATCAAAACAGTGTGCATGGATATTACAGTGGGAGAAAATTCATCAGTTATTTATTTATTTATGTATGTCTTTGATAACCGGGTAAGTGCACTGATCCAAAGGACCGCTTTCAGGCACGAGCCAAGCCACACACGTAGCACGGCACCAGAGAAAATAACTTGATACATGTTAACAATGAACAGTAGATGGCACATATGGCTAATGGCCAGCAATCGGGAACTTGTTACAAAGAAGAAGTGCAGTGCTAGCATTTTGTTCACAGAAATACAACACTGTATTTACATTGTGAGGATACAAGCACCTTAACAGTGGTAGTCATATTTACAAAAACAGTATTTACAGCAGCAGCACATTAACGATAGGGGTAGTATTTACAACAGTATACACAACAGAAGCTACAGTGCATTTCAGATCCTAGCATTGGTAGGTGGATTCCTTCAGCAGCCACCACTTCAGTTGCAGTTTGAAGGACAGGTGGGAAGTGGACGTGTGTATGGTGAGAGGGAGTCTGTACCACAGGGAAGGTATGGAGATGGAGAAAGCTTTAATAGTCATATTGGTGGAGATGTGAGGGATGCCCAGCGGAGGGACCGAGGATGCCCCGAGGGTCCTTGAGAGTTCCCTTCTAGTCTGTAGGGGTGACTAAGGGGATAGATGGTGGTTTCTGAGTGAGTTGTCCACCAGGCAGCCAGTGGCATAATCAAAGCAGCCTTGAAGTGGGAGCCATCCAAGGGCCTTGTAGAGGGAGCAGTGGTGGGTAGACTAGGGAACTTGAAGGACGACGTGACAGATGGAGTTGTAAGTCATACATAACCTTGAGCGAAGGGATGAGGGAACAAGGGAGTAAACCGTAGAGCAGTAGTTGAGGAGGGGTAGCAGGCTGCCCTTGGCAATGGCAAGGGGTGCCTCAGCAGATAGAAGGTGTTTTAAGGCAGTAGGCAGCACCTAGCTTTTGGTGGATTGTCTTTACGGTATTGTTAACATGCTCACAAAAAGTGGGGGAGGGATCAAGTGTAATACCAAGGTATTTAAAAGAAAAAAAAAAAGGGACATTTTCTAATGGAGGGCCTACTGGAATGAGCAACTGGGGAGAGGACTTTTGTTTTGGTGATTTTGTCAAGGAAAGGTTTTGAGCCAAAGAGCATTGATTTGGCCTTCTTCTCATTGACAATGAGTTTATTGGAGAAAAACCATCAGTGGGCCGAGACAGTTATGAGTGAGGGCGGAGGAGATGGAGTCAAGTGAATTTGCGCTATGATATAGGACTAAATTGTCTGCATAGAGGAGTGCCTTACAGTCAAGGCTGTCCTTAGGAAGAGCATTTATGAATAAGGAGAAAAGTAATGGGCCGAGTATTGAGCCCTGGGGAACTACCGTGTGTACAGGCAGGGCAGCAGCGGTAGCTTTGCCGGTAATGATGGACTGTGATCTGTGAGAAAGATAGCTGCGAAACAAAGTAGCAGTTTCAAGGGAGCACCCAAACTGTAACAGGGTGGAGTGGAGAAGGTGATGGTCAACCAGGTCAAATGCCTTAAATAGAGCTACAAAAACCGCGCCTGTGGCATTGCCCTTATCCATTTGTCTTAAGACATGGTCCTATCATGGCAATACATCATGGCAGGGAAGACTGCAGGTTGTGCCGGTGCAGAAAACTGTAGCACAGCACGGCCCAGTCACCATAGGCATTGGCAGGCATACTCGGGGTACTTTGCTGAGTACTGTAAAATCAGGAAAATCCAGGGGCAACACAAGCCTGAGGCTGGGGCAACAAACACAAACAGAACTGGAGTAAAGTAATAAAGTTGTCTTTTTCCATTTTTGTGCCTTGGGGATTACATAGCAGCTAGCAAGTATTCAGGTGAACTCGAGGGTGGTCACAGTGAGTGGAGGTGGGGTGGGAGCTATATATTGTGAGTTGGACCCCATGCGGTTTGTTCATTTGGACTTCTGTAAGGCTGACTACCTTTGATGTGGTACAGTGGCTTATCACAGTATCCCAAACACTGTAACTGAAGTCCAGCCAATTTCTATCTGAATGGTAGAGAGTGTGTGTGTGTGTGTGTGTGTGTGTGTGTTAGATAAAATGTTATGAATCCATTAGGATCATTTGCTTACTATATATTGTTGATTGAAATTGAGGTGGGGGGCAGTGTTTTGTGTGACAAGGCAACACATTTTTGGTTTGTGTTTATGTGGAGCGGGTAACAGTTCATCAACACATGAGTACAAGTTTAAAATTCCTGGCTACACCCTTGCCAGTCACAGGACAGCAACTGCAGGAAAGGAATGAGAGCGCACACACACACACACACACACAAGAAAAAGGCAAGTGGCAAGCTGACCCAAGAAACTCCTGGCATGAGGTGTGGTTAGTCGAGGGTGGGGACGGGGCACAAACAGATGCTGGGCAGTGGGCATGGAGTTGTTTGGAGTTCCTACACAGTACATGCCCTGCATAGTCAGTGCCTGAGTCACTTCAGCAAAAAAGCCTGAATGCTATTTTAAGATGCATAAATAGAATCAGCATATGCCTTATCTGGACCACTGAATGTGGTATTTCTTAATCTAAGTGAGGGGGGTGATAGAGTGCAGTGTGGACATTTGTTGAAAAATCTTCATACTGCTAAATTGTATACCTAAATAATAATAATAATAATTTTATTTATAAAGCACTTTTCAACATATCAAGGCGCTGAACATTTTAAAACCATAATTTCAAATACAAATCTACAATACATGTAAAAAAGATCATACCATAATAACCGTAAATGGATTGGGAATTAGCACAAAAAAAATGTAAAACCTAGTGCTAGCAAGTCCAGTCGTGGAGAAAGGCACAAAAAACATAAAGTTTGCAGACATTTTTATTTTGTGACAATGCACTGTAAACACTCACAAAAAAAGCAGTTTAAGCAGATAACCACATGAGTGCTGTTGGAAGCAGCTACTCTAGAGCGATGTTTCGCACATGCTCACTGCACTTTCTTGAAGAGCCCGCGCAGTCAAATCCAGCAATTTGTATATAGAGATCTTTTGAAAGGCACTTGTTAATGCAGGTACTATGGGGTATAGACTACGTTTAACATACTAACATACTAAAAAGCCAGCAGAATAGGCCAAATGGTCTGTCTTGTCTGCTCAAAAGCCAGTAACCTAATGGCTGCCCGCCTCACCAACCCCACACCCTCCAAGAGCGACTTCTCTAGATTCAGTTTCTCCTTGTACCTGTCCCACTCCTTCTTGAAGCCCTCCACTGTGCCCTCCTCAACCAGCCTCCCTGGAAACGCATTCCACGGCTCTACCACCCTCTCAGTGAAAAAATTCTTCCTACGTTCCCCCTTGTAATTTTCCCCCCTCCAACTTCCACTCATGTCCCCTGGTCACTCCCCCCTTCTTCAGCCTAAACAACTCCCTGGTTCCACTCCAAATTATTTCCTTTACATACTTGAAAACCTCTATCATGTCTCCCCCATCCCTCCTCTCCTCCAGTGAGTAAAGCCCAAGCTCTTCCAGTCTCTCCTCATAAGGCCTCCCCTCCATACCCTGAATCATCCTGGTCGCTGTCCTCTGGACCCTTTCCAGCAGCATAGTGTCCTTCTTCAGATGAGGTCTCTAGAACTGCACACAGTACTCCAGCTGCGGCCTGACCAAGGCATTATATAGAGGGGAGAATCACCTCTCTGTTTCTGGACGTAATTCCCCTGGCTTTGCAACTCAATATCCTGTTTGCCTTGGCTGTAATTCTTCTACAATTTTCAGAGTTATTCATTTTAACATCTACCACCACCCCTAAAATCCCTTTCTCCCAATGTGGCATGCAGTGTGACCCCTCCCAGGGTATATACGTGGCCCAGGTTTTTGACTCGCAAATGAAGAACCTTACATTTCCCGGCATTAAATTTCAGTCCCCATCTCCTTGACCACCTCTCCAGGGTATCTAGAGCTCCGTGGACTATCTCCCTCGCTTCCTCACTATCCACCAGTGCTCCCAATTTTGAGTCATCCGAAGAAAGACTCAACCTGTTTCTAACCCGCCTCCCTATGTCCAAGACATAGGCATTGAACAAGAGTGGCCTCTATACTAAACCTTGAGGGACTCCACTGATTACCTACCTAGGGGAGGATAATATCCCACCCACCATTACCCTCTGTAAACGCCCCGAAAGCCAGTTTTCAACCCAATTTAGCTCCTGTCCTCCCACCATACCTCTCAACCTCCAAGGCCGCAAATCAGGGACACTACCCTTTAAAATCAGGGACAAATGCTCAAAATCAGGGACACCATTTTTCGCGCCACGTAAAGTGCTGCGTCACAGTGTTCACATCTTTCAAATCATTGAAATTAAAAGTTATTGAATACTACATTAGGAATACAACATAGAGCATGATAGTTTTACTTTTAAACAGTCACTGAAGCATGCAATGATATTTACTGTGGGTAGCCAAGTTGTTCAAATGGCACTGGTCACAGGCTCAGCAGCTAACAGTTGTTACAGGACTCAGTCACTAGTTACAGACAGTGATATTTCTTGTGGAACAGCCAAGTTGTAGAGAGGCAATGTTCCCAGGAGCTGTTATTACAAATTGCTACCATTTGCCATCTGAATCTTGTAGTGCCCACCAGACCAGTCATCATTTTCAGTATCCCTATGTATCTTATATGTAAAACTGAATCATTTGATAGTCAAGTCAGTAATTCCTGGTAAAACTAATAAATGAAATGATTCCAACTCATCCAAAAGTCATTACCTCATTCCACTTGCCAGTTTATAAATCCTACAACTTACTCCATGACCCCCCCCATTTGGTTCACATTAGCAGAATAAATAAACCAAATTGATAACATACTCAACATATTCTCCACAGTTCCTGGCATTTTTACATACCTGACCTAACACTTAAATGGTAGCTCCCTCTTTGTCTCTCTATGCTCTCCACGTTGCTCCGTAGTCGGTATGCTATGCCAGCTGCTGGCACTGACTGCTGCTGCTTCATTCTTTTATTCAAACGAAATAATAAATGATTCACAGTAGCAGCAGGCAGCAGCTAATGGGCAGGGCTGGCAGACTCAGAGTGGTGCAAAAAAACAGTCTGGCTGGCCAGACACGCGCATGCAGTGGCGAGATTCAACAAGCGGGCTGGCCTATAAGGTTAACTTGCACTTCTCCTCCTCTGAATGCCAAGTCCTGATTCTCTCTCCCAGTCGGTCCAAGTCTCCAAGCTGCGGCAGGCAGTCAGTCTCTCTGCTTGTTCCTCGACTGGACACTTGTAGCTAGGCTACAGCAAGGGGCTAATTCTTCACGGCGCCTGGAACTCTCTCTTGGTTTGTGTGGTTCCCAGCGCCAGAGGTCCTTTAATATGCTGTATGTTTGGACCTGTTGGGGATACAAAAATCAGGTCCAGCGTGTGGGCGGGGTGCTAAAGACAATGGACAGCAATTTCCTCACACCATTGGTCAAATGGGAGAGCATACGTCAGTGCCTCCTATGTAAGACGCCACTGTGTGCAACTGCAACATGGGGACGTGGGGATTTTAGACAGAGACAGTCAGCGTGGCGATGGTGGTGTAGAGAGGAGACTGCATAGTGGCATTCGGAGCAGGGCTCAGCCGCTCAGCCTAGGAAATCGTGCAAACGGCCAGTCGAATCGGGACGGCGGGACAAACGGCTGAAAATCGGGATTTCCCGCAAAATCCGGGACAGTTGAGAGGTATGCCTCCCACCCCCATCTCCCCCATTTTTGCTATCAGTTCACTATGAGGTATTGAATCAAACGCTTTGCTGAAATCTAGGTATAGGACATTCACTGGCCTATGTCTATCCAGGGCCTCCGTCACCCAATCATAAAACTCTACGAGGCTGGTCTGACACGATCTCCCTGGGATAAAAGCCATACTGTTTATTATCCAGGTGTCCTAACCTTTCCAACTGCCCCCCAAGTCTCTCCTTGATAAAGCCCTCCATTACTTTGCCCACTACAGACTGACCGGCCTATAATTCCCCATCTCCTCCCTAGACCCCCCCTTTATGTATAGGTACCACATAAGCCATCCTCCAGTCCTGTGGCACCTATCCTGTCTGCAGAGAGATGTTAAAGAGTGCAGCCAATGGGACTGCCAGCACATCCACCAATTCCTTCATAACCTTCGGATGTATTCCATCCGGTCCTGGCGCCTTATTTTTCAGATTTCGAAGTGCCTCTCTCACCCTATCTACTGTGATTTCTCCCCCCCCCCAACCCGCTCCCTCATGTAACCTTCCTACTCTTTCTTGGTCTGGTCTTGCCTGTGCCCCAATCTCATGCCATCCTATGGACTCAGACTGACCTCTCTCTTTTACTGGCTCCTCATCTCTCCCATCAGGCTGTAGGGATCTCTTATCTCCCTCTGCAAATACTGAGGCAGAGTACTCATTTAGCACCTCTGCCTGTTCCCCTGCTTCCTGAGCCCATCCCCCCACAATCTTAATCCTATTGATCTGTGTTCCCTCTTTTCTCTCTTATGTATCTATAGAGTCCCTCCCCCCTTCCGGATATCCCTAGCCCGGTTTTTGTCCATCCCTGCCTTAGCACCCCTCACCACTCTGGTGACCCTCCTGGCCAATAGTACATACTCCCCTCACTCCTTATCCCCCCTAAATTTACATAGAAACATAGACTTTGATGGCAGATAAGGACCGCTAGGCCCATCTAGTCTGCCCATTTCCCTACCTACAGGATAGGCCGCAGATCCTAGTTAACCAACAGCCTTCCTGCCTCCCACAAGAATTGCCTTATGTCTGTCCCATGCATTCTTGAATTCTCCCACAGTTTTAGACCCCACAACTTCCTCAGGAAGGCTGTTCCATGCATCCACCACCCTCTCTGTGAAATAATACTTCCTCACATTGCCCCTGAACCGCCCTCCTTCTATCTTTAAATTGTGTCCCCTTGTTCTTGCAAGTCTCTTTTTCTGAAAGATGCTACCCTCTTGGACTTTGTTGATTCCCTTGAGGTACTTGAAAGTTTCTATCATGTCCCCCCCTCTCCCTTCTTTCCTCAAGGGTATACATATTAAGCTCCTTTAGTCTCTCCTCATAAGGCCTCTTTTGCAGACCCTGCACCATCTTAGTTGCCCTCCTCTGGACTGCCTCTATCCTGTCTATGTCCTTGCGGAGATGGGGTCTCCAGAACTGGACACAGTATTCCAGATGGGGGTCTCACCAACTGTCTGTACAGAGGGATAACAACTTCCTGTTTTCTGCTGCTGATGCCTCTCCCTATACATCCCAGTATACCCCCGGCCCTCCCTACTGCCTTCTCACATTGCTTGCTAACCTTAAGGTCATCTGATATGATTACCCCCAGGTCCCTTTCCTGTTTTGTTGTTGTTACTACCTCCCCACCCATTGTGTATTCTTCCCTGGGTTCTTGTTTCCCAGGTGCATTATTTGCACTTTTTGCATTGAATCCTAGCTGCCATACGTCTGACCATTCCTCCAACCTTGCCAAGTCCTTTTCATCCTTTCCACGCCTCCTTGTGTATCAACCCTCTTGCAGATCTTTGTGTCATCTGCAAAAGGCATACTTTCCTTCAGTCCCTCTGCAATGTCACTGATGAAGACATTAAAAGGACTGGACCCAATACTGAACCCTCGGTACCCCACTAGTAACGCCCTTTCTTCAGAGTGGACTCCATTTACAATTACCTTCTGTGTCCTGTTGTCCAGCCAATGTTTTACCCAGGCTACCACCCTGGGACCCACTCCCAGGCTGGTTAATTTGACTAATAATCTTTTGTGTGGGACTGTGTCAAATGCCTTGCTAAAGTCTAGGTAGGCCATGTCACAGCCCCTCCCTGGTCTACTACTTTGGTCACCCAGTCAAAGAAATCTATTAGATTCATCTGACATGACCTTCCACTGTGAACCCATGCTGCCTTGGATCCTGTGCTCCACTGACCTCTAGGTACTCAACTATTCTTTCCTTCAGAGTGACTCCATCACTTTCCCTACCACAGAGGTCAGACTGACAGGTCTGTAGTTTCCTGCCTCTGTCTTGGTCCCACTTTTGTGAAGGAGATCACATCCGCCTTCCTCCAGTCCTCGGGTACCACACCATCCTCCCATGATTTATTAAAGAGTAGCCAGTGGTTTCACTAGTTCCTCCCTTAATTCTTTTAGAATTCTGGAGTGAATTCCATCAGGACCCATTGCTTTGTCCACCTTCAGTTTTAGGAGTTCTTGCAGAACCCTTTCTTCTGTGAAAGGACTGGGATCGACCCCCTATCAAGAGTGCTTCTGTTAATTGGATTAGGCACTTCCCCTCCTCTTTTGTGAATACTGAGCAGAAATATTCGTTCAGTATTCCTGCTTTCACTGTCCCCTCTGCCCACCCACCGTTCATTCTATTCAGCCTCACTATCCCTCCTTTGTCTTTCTCAGCTCGCTGATGTACCTATAAAGGTTTTATCCCCTTCTTAACTGAGTTGGCTATCTTTCCTCAGTTTGGGCCTTTGCTATTCTGACTTCCCTCCTGCTTCTTTCTGCCTTAACTGGTACAGCTCTCTGTCCTGCTCCTTCTGTGTTTCCTTATACTTCGGAATGCTATCTTTTTCTTCCTGACTTTCACACCCTCTCTTGAGAACCATAGTGGCTTTTTCTTTCGTTTTGATTTGTTTATTTGCTTCACACAAAGGCTTGTTGCCTCTGTGATGGCAGTTTTGATGATTCCCCATTGTTGCTCCACACCTCCTTCTAGCCTGTTTGCTAGTGCTTTTCTGAGGCACTCTCCCATCTTGCCAAAGTCAGCCCTCCTAAAGTCCAGTACCCTCACTTTTGTATGGCTTGACTCTGTAGCTGAGTTTAACGTGAACCACACTGTTTGATAGTCACTTGTCCCCAGATGGCAACCCACTTCTAGATCTGAAATCCTCTCACTGCCCCGCTTGAGAGCACGAGGTCTAAGATTGCTCCCTCATGAGTGGGTTCGAAACTAGCTGTCTAATGCCTGCCACCTGTAGGGCGTCAAGAATGGCCCTGCTATTGGATGTGGCTGCAGCAAATGTGCTCAGTTAACATCTGGCATATTCAGGTCTCCCATCAACAGTATCTCCCTTCTCTGCCATTCTAGAATGCCTTCCATCATATCCTTGTCCATTCCTTCCCCTGACATGGGGGTCTGTACTAACCCTGTGTGGATTGTGGTGCCTTTCCAGTCTCAAGGTGACCCACAGTGCCTCCTCTCCTCCCTGTTTACTCTTTTGTTCAGTTGCTTTTATCCTTCCTTTACATGAGAGCTACTCCTCCCCTCTTCTCCCTGCCTGTCTCTCCTGAGGTTATGTACCCTGGTATGTTAACATCCCAGTCATGGTTCTCTGTGTACCATGTTTCTGTGACTGCTACGATATCCAGGCATCCCTCTTCCATTAAGGCCACCAGCTCAGGGAG
Source organism: Neoceratodus forsteri (assembly GCA_016271365.2). Classification (NCBI taxonomy): domain Eukaryota; kingdom Metazoa; phylum Chordata; order Ceratodontiformes; family Ceratodontidae; genus Neoceratodus; species Neoceratodus forsteri. The sequence goes on from CM057454.1 coordinate 780,309,202, forward strand.
CTTGTTGCCCAGACTACGGGCATTGGTACTCATTACCCTCCATTTCCTGATGGCCTTACCCCCTTTTGCCCCATCCCTGTCCTTCTTGCCTTTGTCACTTTCTCCATTTACCACTGCCCTTCTCCCTATCGACACCTCCATGTTGGTGTTTGCTGCACTTACTACCGTGATTGTTTTGGGGGGCTAGGATTTTCCTGCTCCTTTCCAGTGCCTCCCCCCTTGGCTAGTTTAAAAGCTTGCCAATGAAGCATTTAAACCTATCACCTAGGATCCTGGTTCCCTCCGGACAGATGCAGCCCATCATGCCAGTATAGGCTTGCATCACTCCAGGTGGACCCCCAGTCCCCAATGAAGCCAAATACCTGAGCTCCACACCAGTTTTCAACCACTGATTGAATCCATGGTAACACCTAGCCTCTCCTATGCCATAGATGGGTAGCACCTCCGAGAAGGTTACCGTGCGTGCTGCTTGACTAGGCCCCTCCCAATTCCACAAACTCTTCCTGCACTTCTCTAATCCCTTTCTTAGCCAGGTCATTTGTCCCTAGGTGGACAATGACATCCAGCTCCCTCCCTGTGCAGCTGCTCCAGCAATCCTGAGTTCGCTCCCTGTCCCTCAAGCCATGGCGCCAGGCAGGCACCTTACCTCTCTCCCCTTCCTTGCCCAGTTCTACCTTCCTAACAATGGAGTCCCCACCAGGAGTTGTTTCCTTCCCTGCAGGGTCCCTGCACCCTCCTGTGGGTCTCCTTTGTGGAGGTTCCCAGCATCCTCCTTGGTCTCCACTGTAGGTGCCTCCATAGAGGAACCACACTTTGCCAGAATGGCATAGGAATTGTGGAGGTACAACTGGAGGATGTGCCTCTGTTCCACCACCCTCACCTCCCTGAGCCCACTGTGGTCAACCGCTCCTCTTTCTTGGCAACCTCTGAGGCAACGGCAGTGGCACTGGTGGTCCCTGGATGGAAGAGGAGGTCCCACAAATCCTGGCCAACTCAGCCTGGAGATGAGCAACCTCCTCCCTCAGCCCAGAGGTGCCTGCAGATGGGACAACACCGCATCCTCCAGAACATCTCCGGAAGACTGCTGCTCCACAGCCACTGCACTGCACCACTCCAATCATGTCTTATTTCTGGCCTAACTGTTTGCAATCCTTACTCTTTCCTCTGTTTTTTTCTCTCTCCTTACTTTCTGCCTGTGTTCCCTTTAAGCTGCTGATTGTCCTGTTCTGAGACAAGAATATCCTATATTTCTCAGTAGACCACTTACTTGTTCAGAGCAGACCTCCAGCAGCTAGAGGGGCGGAGGCTACTCTTGCCCTTCTAGGATGGTGGGTCCTTGGTGGTTCTGTGATCACTCACTTCCTGCCCTAAACAGGAAGTTCCTGTTGTCAGTCAAATCCTGTGCCTATAAAAATAGAACTAGCTGGGGTGGGGGGCAATATAGTCCGAGTAGAGAAGTTCAGTCACACAGCAGTCCTTTCTCCTGGTGTCTTCTGCCAAGCTATTAGCAGAATCTTTCTAAGGCAGTCTTTAAATGTAGCTTCCTTCTAGCTAAGCCACTCCCCCTACTTACCAGATCTTTCTACAAGTAATTTAAACCTCACAGCAGTTAAGTCCTTTCAGTCACCTGAGATTTACACCTAGATGACTTTTCAGTTACCCATTCAGTTCAGTTAACCCAAACACACACTTTTTTTTTTGTGTTTTGTATGTTAGTTTTTTTACCCTAAATTAAAGGTTCAAATACAAAAGTTCTTCTACTTTAGTCCCAGCAGAGAAGTTCAGTCACACAGCAGTCCTTTCTCCTGGTGTTTTCTGCCAAGCTATTTTATTTAAGGATAATATAACTTGGAAATTCTGTTATCTGTACTTGTAGTTGTTTCATTTGCTGCATGTTTCTGTGCTGTTATAGTTGCTTGTTGCACGTACTCCAAAAGCTTTTCTCTAATCCTCCCTGACCCCACTCCAGTTGCAGCTTGAGACACACCTTCCAGGGCTCTGATTGCTAACCTGGTAAAATATGTTTTAAGAAAAGAAATGTAAGGTGAATAGTGCAAACAGTACAATATATACTGTGTTTAAAATGGGTATGGTAATAGATCATATACAGCAAGATTAGCAGTTATCAGTTAGAGGGGAAGGGGGGAGAAGTGTCTAGCTGGATGCTGGGAGAGTAAAGAGACTTGAAATATTTTTTTTAGCTGGTTTTCTGTGTGTTTCCAGCAGACAATTTGGTGTGTTTGTGTATTGAAAAGCTGGAGGCTGGGAGGGTAAGTAGACTTGAAAGATTTTCTTAGCTGTTTTTCTAGCAGACTATTTGGTGTTTGTGGGGGTTTAAAAGTTATCTGGCCTGTAAGTGCAGGCATCATATTGCAAGGGATTAGTGCTCTGTGAAAGTAAGGTGGGGCACCCAAATCAGTCAGTCTTCAGTTAGAGGGGAAGGGAAAGAATCTTCTAGCTGGATGTTAGGAGAGTAAGGAGACTTGAAAGATTTTCTTAGTTGGTAGTGCTTGGAGGTGCAGTGAGGGGCAGACACAGGGCTGATACACTCTTGTGAGAGTCGGGTGTAGGCCCTATTCCCACCCTTCCCTCCTTTCCTCCCAGAGCTCGGCTCCTTTATAGGGGAACATCTGCCCTGCAATTGGAGGAAAAGGCTTCAGGTGCAGCTCATGTAGTTCTAGCTACTGGGGGTTGGGTTTAAGGGCTGGGAGAGAGGAGCTTAGGGAGTTGTACACTTCCCCTATAAGTTTACTGTGTAGTACTGCACCTAGTAACAGGGGTACCTGTTTACTGTGGGACTGTATCTAGGATTAGTGGGTGACCTGATTAGTGGGTAGGGGTGTATCATGGACTAGGGGGAACCTAGTGGTTTACCCAAGGAATCCTACTTGAAGGGGATGGGACCACAAGTCATTAGGGCAGGCATCTTTGGGAGGATGGTGGGGTGCACAGGGTGTGGCACGGCCATGATACTGGACTGGGCTTGGAAGTTTGGTGGTTGCCCAGTGTGCTACCAGCTGGCACAGCTTAAGGAGGAGGTTGAGGGGATTAGGAGACAGCTGGAGGGAGGGGGAAGTATGGTTGGGGAATAGGGCAGGGGCTCTCCCGCGTGGTTGCACCAAGCACTAGGGGCGGGGGCATAGGGAAAGGAGTGCAGGAGAGTACTCTGGGATCGCATAGGGACCCTGACGGGGGGGCCCAAAAGGAGGACACTGCCAAGAAAGAAGCCAGGTATCTGGGGACCCTCACGGGGGGGGGGCCAAAGGGAGGACATTCTCAAGGAAGTAGGCAGATGGCTGGGGGTTGACAGAAGGAAGCAAGGGGGAGAGGTGGATCGGACCATAAACTCAGTAACTGCTTCAATTCTCTTCTTCTGCTTGAGGATGAGGGTGGTGATGTAGCCACGACATGGGCAGTTAGAGATGGGAAGGGAGTGGGGTGCAGGAGGCGGGGGCCGGATAGCAGGAAGAATGGGGGGACTTGGAACACGGGAAAATGGGGGGAGTGGTGGATTAGAGCAGGAGGAGGAGGAGGAGGGGGTAGAGGGAAGAAAGCGCAAGGAGAAGGACCAGTTGGGAGGAAAGGGTAAGGAGAGGGACCAGAAGTGCAAGGAGGATACAGTAAAGGCAGCTGAAGTTTATGCCAGGGGAGTACGACAGGCAAGGAGGGGCTGATCGAAGACTGGAAGGAAGGGAGGACGAGCCAGGCAAGTTTAGCAGATGGGGGGAAGGACCAGTTGGAGCAGTGACGGGGGATAGCAGGTACAAAAGGATACTAGAGAGGAGGAGAGGCATAGGATCGGAGGGAGGGTGGCCAGGGTAAATGGGGGTGGCAGGGGCACCCAGATAGGGGAGGAGCAAGGAGCCGGCTTGGGGGAGGGGTCAATAGAAAGGATGAGGGACATGGAAAGGGGGGGAATGGAGGAAAAGGGGTAGTTAGAGTGCTCCTGTTGGGTGATTCCATGATCAGGGGGTATCAAATGGGATAGGGAGGGGGAAGCCTGCTCGGTTAGAACAAAATGCTTCCCTAGACTAACGGTGCACAGGGCCAAGCATGAGGTATATCAGCTGGCAAAGGATTGTGGAGGTTCCCCGGACATACTGGTCCACCTGGGTACAAATGACATTGAGGGAAATAGTGAGCTAGAGATACAAGCAAGGTTCAGGGAGCTTGTCAGGGTCTGTCATGACATAGGATGTGCGATTTCGTTCTCGGAAATCCTGCCAGTGCCAGGGGCTAGTGGGGAACACAGAAGGAAGATTAGGGAGATAAACCAGTGGCTCAGGGAGTGGTGTTGGGCCAGAGGGTATGGGTTGATGGGGGATTGGGGGGAGACCTGGGAGGGTAAGGGGCTGTATGCTTGAGATAGGCTCCATCTCAGTTTGGAGGGGAGGGAAATCCTTAAGTTGAAAATAGAGGGGTTTGTTGGTGAAAGGTGGGGTTTAAACTTGTGAAGGGGGGAGGGATGGGAGAAAAGGCTGTCTGGGGGGTCCGATAAAGGAGGGACTCTGTCTCCACCTTCCTGGGGAGCTGGAGGAATGCAGGAAAAGGCCGACTGGTAAGGTGCCGACCAGGGGAAGATGGAATCCCCATGGGAACGCATGCAGGGGAAATGGAAGTATACGGAAAGGGTGGAAGGTAGTCCTGCTAGATGCCAGGAGCTTGGGCAATAAAATGCCTGAGCTCCAGGCTATGCTAACTGAGGGAGCGGTGGATGTGGCAGCGATCACTGAGACCTGGGCCACCACAGGGCACGACTGCGACCTGAACCTGGAGGGTTACACCATGTTCAGAAAGGACTGGGGGGAGGGAAGGGGAGGAGGGGTAGCAATAATAGTCAGAAACTGCATTGGCATAGGAGGAGTGGTGGAGGCGGAGGGAACTGTGGAGGCGATGTGGGTCACCGTGATAACAAGGGGGGGGCAAGAGAGTAAAAATAGGAGTGGTGTATAGACCCCCTGCGCTGGTGGAGGAGCTGGAGGAGATGTTGGGAGACACTGCAGATTGGGCAGGGGAAGGGTGGTGGTGTTAGGGGTCTTAAACATGCCGGGAATGGACTGGGAGACTATGACATCCTCAGTGGCCAGGGAACAGAGGTTGTTGGATGTCTTTTAGGATGCGTTCCTAACTCCGCAGGTGGGGGAACCAACCAGGGAGGCGCGGATACTGGATGTGGTCCTGGCAGACAGTGACCAGATTGGGGGCCTGGAGGTAAGGGACCCGTTGGGGGGGAGAGACCATGCCACAGTCTGTTTCTGCTTGGACCTAGGAGGGGTAGAAGGCTGCACAAAGATGGAGGTAACTGACTTCAGGGGGACGGATTTCAAGGAAATGGGAAGGATCCTTAAGAAGCATTTGGATGGGATTGGGCCAGACATGGACACTGACAGTAGGCAGAAAATCATCAGGAGGGGTGCAGGATGCTACCAGCACCTGTGCAAGAGTAAGACGAAAATGCGGTAGGGCCTATAAACCCTGCTGGTGGACCAGGGAGGTTCAGGAGGTGGTGAGGGGAAAGCAGGCGGCTTATAGGCATTTCAAGTGCTCGAGTGAAAGGGGTCGAGGGGAGTACGAGCTGATGGCCAGAAGGGTCACTAGGGTGGTGAGGGCGGCTAAGGCAAGGAAGGAGCAGACCCTGACCAGGGAAATTAGGAGAGGGAACAAGGGGTTCTTTAGATACAGTGGGGAAAAACGAAGGGTGAAGGGGCAGATTAGCATGACTAAAACAGGGGAGGGATGGGCACAAGACCCAGGGGAGCAGGATGAGGAACTAAATGAGCACTTTGCCTCAGTTTTCACCAAGGAAAATGGGGGGCTGCATCATACATGGGAGGAGATGGTGAAACTGAGTGGGGGGCCCTTCCTGATCGGCGGGTCTGGGGAGAGGAGAGGCCATCACTGGTAGGAGGGGGGGAGGCAAAGCAGGGGACCAGTAGCGGAGGTGGAAGTCACGGTAGAGAGTGAGGGAAGCCTTCAGTTCCCTTAAGACAGAGAAAGCACCGGGGCTGGATAAATTACATCCCAGAGTGCTGAAGGAACTGGCGGATGTCGTGGTGAACCCCCTGGCGGAGCTTTTCAGCATCTCTCTGAGGACAGGATGGGTGCCCCAGGACTGGAAGGTGGCGAATATAGTGCCTATCCACAAGGGGGGATCAAGGGAGGTGGCAGGGAACTACAGGCCTGTCAGCCTGACATCGATGGTGGGCAAGGTGATGGAGGGCATTGTCAAGGAGAGGCTAGGGGGGACCTAGAAAAGTTGGGGTGCCTGGACGATAGACAGTATGGATTTGTCCTGGAGAAATTGTGTCAGACAGACCTTGTGGAGTTCTTTGACTGGGTGATGAGTGCCTTGGACCTGGGTAGACCGGTAGACGTCCTCTATCTTGACTTCAGCAAAGCGTTTGACTCTGTTCCTCACGGGGGCCTGTTGAATAAGCTGGTAGAAATGGGGGTGGGGAACCAGATGATCAGTTGGATAGGCAATTGGCTCCAGGACCGGACCGGACCCAGAGGGTCGTGGTTGGCGGGATAGTCTCATCCCTAAGGAGAGTCAGTGGGGTCCCTCAGGGATCAGTCCTTCGGCCCCTCCTGGTCAATGCCTACATCTCCGACATAAGGAAGGGTATCAGGAGTGAGATGAGTCTCTTTGCAGATGACTCAAAACTGGGGGCGGTGGTGGATGGGGAGGAGGGGAAGGAGGCCCTACAGGGGGACCTGGAGGCTCTGGAAAGGTGGTCTGGAAAGTGGAAGCTGAGGTTAAATGCAGGGAAATGCAAGGTACTGCATCTGGGAGCCAGAAACCCAGGCCAAGTGTACACCCTGGGGGGGAAGGATGCTACAAGTCTCAGTGGCTGAGAGGGACCTGGGGGTGGTGGTGGATGTCAAGATGAACAGCTTTGAGACTTGTAGGAGAGCAGCGGCCAAAGCCAGCAGGATGCTGGGATGCATCGCTAGGGGGATCACCTCCAGAAGGTGGGAAGTGATACTCCCTCTGTACAACTGCTTGGTGAGACCGCACCTTGAGTACTGCGTGTAGTTTTGGAGGCCACACTTAAAGAGGGACATTGAACTCCTGGAGAGGGTCCAGAGGAGGCAACCAAAATGATCTGGGGCCTGGGGGACAGGCCCTATGGGACAGGCTGGAAGAGCTAAATATGTACACATTGGAAGAGAGAAGGGACCAGGGGACATGATGAGGGTCTTCAGCTACATAAAGGGAGTTAAATAGGGAGGAACAGTCAGGGTGCTCGAAGGAAGGAGGGGCAACTAGAGGGCATGGGTGGAAGCTGGGGGGGAGATTCAAGGGAGAAAGGAGGAGGTGCTACTTCACTGAGAGGGTGGTGGAGCCATGGAATGCGCTGCCCAGGGGGCTGGTGGAGGCAGAGACGGTGGAGGGGTTCAGGAAGGGGTGGGACAGGTACAGGGGAAGGGTTCTGGAAGCAAAGTCCTGTGCAGTAGGAATATCTGGGACTGGGAAGGGAGAAGCCAGAGAGGGTGAGGGGGGGCAGTAAGGGCAGCTCCCAGGGTGGGCGCTGACCAAACGAGTAGACACAAAAGACTGTTAGGCCTATTCTGCTGCCATTTTAGTATGTTAGTATATAAAATCTGCCCCGATATCAGCATCAAATGCAGAATCCATCCTAATTTTTTTTTTTTTTGGGGCGGATAGTAGCCATCATGCCAGTGCATGAGACAAAATTGCAGGCTGGCAAGAGATTTTGGTAGCTTAGTGAGAAATGAAAATTTCTTTTGTGAAACAAGGCTTTGGCTAGAGTTGAATATTGAAAACAGTTGTCTCAGCACAGGGAAGGCTAAGCTCCTGCTCAGCACTACAAAGTCTGACTAACTCAGGCTCTGTAATTATGTGTGTAGCCCCTAGTAACAAGGCTAACCTGGGTACAGCCCTCCGGAACACTGTAACCCTCCTCTTTCCCCTCTAATGGCCTAGACAATATGCAAAAAACACTTTCACAGTAGCCCCTATTCAGCATACAATTCCCCACACTGTTTGCACTTACCACCAGGGCTGTGACAAAGCCACTGAAGAGTGACCAGATTTGAACCTGAAGAAGACCGAATATTTGGATAGCGTACAGCAAATCTTTGGTCTTCTTCAGGTTCAAATCTGGACACTCTTCAGTGGCTTTGTGACACTCCAGTTCGGATACAGTCTGATAGCTAAGCCTTTCAAAGGATTCCCTCTCGAGGGATTGCAGGCAGACAGGCCAAAAAGCAGCTACTTGAATCACTCAAGCTGTTTACTCTTCAAACTCTAACTCCAGACTGACTGCCTGCAGCAGTCAGCTTGGAAATTTCCCTTTGGTCCAAAAGGTTCTAATTGGTTGATCCATCAGTCTGTCAAAACAAGGCCCCGGTCTGTTTTGGTGCCAAACTGCAAAAACTACAACCCAGTAGCGTCACTTTGGGTGCTAATCTTCTGGCTCCACTTTTGCTTGTCTTTTGGATGGAGGGTGCCCAGCATGTTCAGAAGGGTTCAGTTAAAGCGTTCTGGTTGAGGGTCCCCCTGCGGGTGATAGGGGGTGGTTCTTGACTTCTGCACCCCCTACAGAGAGCATTTCTTTGATTAACCTACTTTCAAAGTCTCTGTCTTGGTCAGAATGGATCCGCTGGGGGACACTATAGTGGACAAAGAATTTTTCTACTAGTACCTTGACCACAGTAGAGGCCTTTTGATCTTTAGTTGGGAAGGCTTGTGTGTACGGTGTAAAATGATTAGTAACTACCAACACATTGCCAGTGTTCTTTTGGTCGGGTTCTAAGCACAAGAAGTCTGTGCAGACCAGTTCCATGGGGGCACTGGTAGTGATATTGACAATGGGGGCAGCCTTCTGAGGCCGGGCTTTCCTTTGGAGGCAACAACTGCAAGTCTTTACATGGTGCTCGACATCTGCCCCCATCTTTGGCCAGTAGAATCAGGATCATACCAAGTTGAGAGCTCTGTCAATACAGAAGTGTTACATGTGATTGTGGAGGGACCTCAGTACCAGCTGTTTAAAGGCCGTGGGTAGGACCAACTGTTACTTGTCTATTTGGCCACGACAATCCACTGTCTCTCTGTATAACAACTGATCATGCAACTTTAACCTAGGGCCTTCCTTGAACAATAGAGCAGTTCACAAATCAGGGGAACGCAACTTGGACACATGATCTTTCCCTGCACGCAGGGCGTCAAGTACTGGTTGAATTATGGGATCTTGGGATTGAGCCCACTGAATACTGTCATTATCGAACTGAGGTAGTGCACTAATATTTAATGCAGAGAAATGGCAGTAGGCAGACGGTATGCAGGTATCAGGAGGGCCCAAGCAATCTACTAAGCAGTCCACTGTGTCTGCAGACATTTTGTTCATCTTTATCAAACTTTTGACATAATGCTTTGATGTCAGGTTCAGACAATCTGACCCAATTGTCCTTGGAGTCTGGCCTTCGTGACAGGGCGTCAGCATCAATGTGGTTTATTCCCGGGCTGTATTCAACAGCAGAATCATAAGTTGATAAGGCAGAAAGCCAACGGTGCCCAGTGGCGTCTAGTTTAGCTGAAGTCTGCACATAGGTCAGTGGGTTGTTGTCGGTCTTCACTAATATCTTTGCCCCATAGAGGTACTCATGAAACTGGTCAACTATGGCCCATTTTAGAGTGAGGAATTCCAACTTGTGGACCGGATAGTTCCGCTCTGACGGGGTCAAGCTCCTACTGGCGAAAACTACAGGTCTCAAGCCATCTTCGTAGTCTTGATATGGCACAGCCCCAAGGCCCTGCAAACTAGCGTCTGTATGCTGAACATAGGGCTTGGTAGAATCAGCATAGGCAAGGACTGGGGCGTGGGTGAGCTGGTATATGACTTCAAAGAAAGCTGCTTCACATTCAGGTGTCCATCAAGTCCCAAAAGGCTTACCTGTTCGAAATTACATTTTCTCTTCGTCTTTGATGGCCCCCTTTTTGTATTTGCGGTTGGGGGGGTAGCCTTGGGTAAGGTTAAGGAGCGGCTGAATCTCTGAATAGTCTTTGATGAACCTGCAATAGTAGCCGCAGAACCCCAGGAAACGCTGTATCTCTTTTAGGTTATTGGGCAGGGGACAAGTGGTCAAAGCTTCAACTTTACTGGGATCTGTCTGTATCCCTTCCGCAGCCACTATATGTCCCACATATTTCACAGATGTTTGAAAAACTGGCACTTGTCTATGGATAACTTGAGGCCGAATTCTTCCAAACGATCATGAACTTTGAACAGTCTAGTCTCATGTTCCTCCAGCGTGCATCCGAAAACAATGACATCATCCAAGTACACTAAACATTCCAGCAAGTTCATGTCTCCCACTGCACATTCCATCAATCTCTGGAAGGTGGCAAGGGTACCCAAAATCCCCTGTGGCATCCTCAGGAATTTGTAGAACCCCAAAGGACAGATGAAGGCTGTTTTCTCCTGGTCCTCCAGGGCCATTGGAATCTGATAATATCTGCTGTGGAGATCCAGTGCTTAGAACCACTGACCCCTGTGCAGGCAATCCAGGGCATCCTCTATGCATGGCATAGTGTATTGATCTGGGATAGTCCATCAGTTGAGGGTCCGATTATCCACACACATCCTGCATATGGGCTTCTTGATTCCTGAATAATGCCAGCAGCGAGCATTTCCTGGTGGTGCCTCCTCATATTGTCTATGTCTGCTGGGGCAAGGCATTGGGACCTCTCTCGAAATGGTTGGTCATCATGCAGGCTTATATTATGCTCAGCGCCATGGACACACCCCACGTCCCACTCTTTCAGTGAGAACACTTGGTCTCTGCGCAAGTTTCCTGCTAATTTGGGTCTTCCATTCGGTGGACAAGGGGGAATCACCAAAGTCAAATAAAGTTTGGGGTCACTCTCTCTCTTTCGCCAGAGTACTTGTTACTGGGTAATACTGCAGTGTCTGTGCAGTGTACTGTAGCCAGCATACATCCCCGGTTCACACAGACTTCCCTGTCCATCATGTTTCTCACTTACACCATCACTTGGCGAGCATGGGCACGTGCAGGTAATATACTGGGCTTAACCATCAACCCCTCTGGCAGCTTCCCTTCACCAGGGGCGTCTGTCATCAATATTTTGTTCTTTACATCTCTTCTTAGGCAGACACCAACATGGAGTGTGAGCCGGTGAGTTTACTGTGTGAAACACACACTTGAAACAACTGCAGAAAATGTGGGCTTCTGCCCGCCAAGCAAGGGTTTATGTATGTATGTGTGTGTGTATATATATATATATGTATGTATATATATATATGTGTGTGTGTGTGTGTGTGTGTATATATATATATATATATATATATATATATATATATATATATATATATATATATATATATATATATATATATATGTGTGTGTATATATATATATATATATATATATATATGTATACGTGTGTATATGTGTGTGTGTGTATATATATATATATATATATATATTTTTTTATATATATATATATATATATGAATTTTCATGGCAAAAAACTCAGATTAATGCATCAGTTAGGGTTGTTCCACAGTGACAAAAGCGAGGAAATTCAGTGTTAGGGTTGAAACCCCTAACTGTGCATTCTCCCCCCAACGCACACACACATACATGCAAGTAGGGGAAGGACCAAGGCAACACAACCAGTACGATGTGTATACCTGTGTTACTGTAGCAAGTAGGTAAGAAATGTAACTTCAGGTTTCATACAGTATTTCCAAACTTGTTTCACAAGGTTAGTGCACCTACAGGTGAAACAAGGTGGCAGTAGCGAAAACTGTGTACCTTGCTGCGTTTTCAACATATGGGTGGTGAAAGGCGTCATAGGTGCCGCAGTGTTAGTCTGTGGGAAATTGCTGAATTTCGGAGCAGTGTAACTTTGTCATGCTTAAGTATTTTAGCACCAAAGCAGGAAAAGACACATCTGTGGGATGCGCAGTTAGGGTTTTCAAACCTAACACTGAATTTCCTCGCTTTTGTTGCTGTGGAACAACCCTAACTGATGCATTAAACGGATTTTTTTGCCATGAATTTCCCTTCTTTTTGAGAGTGTGCAATATAAATATTTGACTGCAATGTGGTGGTGGGAGCGCGGGACCCTTCAGGCCCCACATTCCCACCATGCTGACCAATTGTGCATAATAACCCTAACAGTAACGATAACGCTAACAGTAACGGTGACGCAAACAATAATGGTAACGGTAACGCAAATGTGAACGCAGATGCAAATGCTAAAGCTTACAGAAGCGGAAACAGAAACAGTAACGGTGACGTAAACGCAAACGGCAATGAAAATGCAAGCGGAAATGCAAAGGTGATGGTAACGTATAATGAAATGGTAACGGTGATGGAAATGGAAATGCAAACGCAAACGCTAACGGCAATGGAAACGCAAACATTGATGGGAATGGTAATGCCCACGTAAACGGAATGGAAATGCAAATACTAACGGTAAATACGTTTAAAATGCAATGGTAACTAGGCGGCAGTGGTAACGGAAACGCTAACGAAAGTCTAACAGTGATGCAAACAGAAACGGTAACGCAAGCGTAAATGCAGGTGCAAATGCTAACGGTAACATTAACTGTAACGGAAATGGAAATGCAAATGGTAACGCAAGCATGAACGGTAACGAAAACGCAAACAGCAACAGTAACATAAATGCAAGCAGTAACATAAACACTAATGGGAATACTAATGGTGATGCAAACATTAACGTAAACAGTAACATAAACGCAAGCGCAAACTGAAACGCGAACAGTAACGCAAATAGTAATGGTAATGTAAACGCTAATGATAATGATGACCGAAGTAAACACAAACTGTAAAGCAAATGCAATCATAAACGCAGACGCAAACGATAATAGTAACGCTAATGGTAAGTGTAGCGCAAATGATAACGGAAGCACAAACGGTAACAGAAAGGAAAACGGTAATGGTGAACCAAACATAAATGGAAACGCAAACAGTAACGGAATCACAAACAGAAACGCAAGTGCAAATGGAAACTCATGCAAACGGAAACGTGAACGCTGACGCACACTCTTTGTGTTCGAAAGAGGTGCATTCAGAAGTACAGTGAATACAAAGAATGTGGGCATAATAGCGGCCCTCTGACAGGAAAATGAGCACTTGGAATACTAAATTGCTTGTATCTCAGGAACCGTACAACGCAGAAAAAAAAATTAAAATCTCAAATTATTTATGACTTTCCACGCTAATTTTATGCTTAGCCCCCTAATGAGGGACGAAGCATTTTTCTGAAGAGAAGTCCGTATCGCGAACCGTTTTCGAGATATGGGCCCCGAAAGGCGTGGCGGACGCCATAATGTTATCCTGTGGGAAAAATAATCAGCTTTGGAGTGCTGTAACTTTGCAGCCCAGTAATATTTTGTTGCCAAACCACCAAAAGGCACATCTGTTGGATCTTGGCTTTCTTCCCTCCAAATTTCAGCCCAAAAGACCAAACCGTTCTTTTGCAGCAGGGTGGCAAAGATTCCCTATTGTTTGGGGCATAGTGTCGCAAAGTACTTTCACAAATCACGACACTTTCGCAAATAAAATCATAAAAGTGCCGCATATGCCAAAGTACTTTGTGACACTACTTTTTACAAAAATTTAAAAAACATTTCTGGGGTGTTTAACTCCCCCAAAAAAGACATGGCTAGCATATTCAGGGCTCGATTAGGTGAACAAAACAAGAATTGTGTCCCAAATTTAAATGGCAAGCATTTCTCTGACCGTCAACTGAAAAAAAATGGCTGAATCACAAAAGTAAAAGGGTAATTTGCGACAGTAAAAACTGTATTTTCTACACTTTCGTGTAGTTTAACTTTTCCCATAGACTATAATGGGATTCAGTGTTTTTTTGAATAACCTGAACCGTTAAATATTTTTTCACAAAATTTTCAAAAGGCACATCGGAGACCCTGGCTGCATCTTCCCTGAAGTTTTCAGACCGATTGCGCAAACCGTGCAGGCTGTAGGCGCGAGCAAAGAAATGTGCAAACCCCCCGTAATTTGTGGGTTTTGTTGCGCTCTGTAGCTCTGCAACCATACATCCGACCGCAACGAAACTTGGCGAGTCCCGAGATCTATGGTACCAGACTATGGCATTCCAAATGTCATGCAAATCCATCATACGGCGCCAAAGTTATTAAGGTACAAAATTTCAAATTTAACCTTAAATGGGGTACTCGACCCTAACTATAGTGACACTACCATGCCACTATGACATATATTATAGTGGCGAGGTCGCACCACTGTAGTTAGGGTTCAGCAGTCAGTTACATACTAAAGTCAAAAGTTTGGATGTTAACAACTTTGGACCCGTTCCATGGCTTTGCCTGAAATTTGGTACGCGTGGTGGGGTATGGTAGATCTCTTGATTTGCCAAACTGTGTTTCGGTCAGCCTTACGGTCTTTGTGTATGAAAGCGCTGTAAAATGCAAAATTATCCATTTTGGGATTCTGGATGTGGTCCTGCATGGCCGTTGTGTGGCATGCTGCTCTGCGAGATGGCTCGTGTGAAAGAGCTTTGGTGGCTGAACATGCCGCTTTTCGTTTGGTGAAAAAATATTAAGGCATTCCAAAGTTATGCCACTTTTAAGTTCCCATTATAAGTCAATGGGAAAATTTATATGTATGTTTTGCGAACAAAGAATGGGGTTCTAGCCATCTGGTCCTGCCTGGTGAGCAAAGAATTTGCAGCCTCGCGGTTCAAGACTCTTTGTTCCCGAGGATTTTCAAAAATTCTTTGATCGTGAGGTCAGCCATCTTGTTTTTTAATTTCTGATCGTAAAAACACAAATATCTTGGCTCAGGGGTCACTTCTGAAGTAAAACTTGGATGGGTTTTACTGGGAGGCCGATCTATCGAGCCATGCCTTTGGTTCCATCCAAATCGGTCTAAAAATAGAGTTGTTAGCTTTAACAATCTTCGTTCGCGGCTCACTAACGATCTTTGATTGCGAGCCTGCAAATTCTTTGATCGCAATCGTGCATCGTGAGCGAGGGACGAGATGGCCAGATTTTAAAATTACTTTTCTCAGCCTTGGGGTGCCCTACAAACATAAATGAGGTTGGGTTTTGTTCAGGGGGCTTCATTCTGCTCCATCTGAATAATAATAATAGTGTATAAAATGTCCCTGGTAGTTTAGTGCCCCCCCCCTCATTATAAATAATGTTAGAATGTGTAATGTCCTGGTAGTCTAGTGCCCCCCATCTGTATAAATAATATCCACTGTGATTCTACATATCCCTGGTAGTCTAGCCCCTCATTATAATAAAAGACATAATTATTTCATATTTCCTGGTAGTCTAGTGGCCACCCCCCACCCAGCCGTGCCAGCACCACCACCCTTCCCCAGCCGCGACTGCCACAGCCCACCTCTCGCCTCCACGGCCAGCCGCAGGCTGTCTGCATTACGAACGCTAATGCAATGACGCACTCAGAAATTAAAAAAAAAATAAAAAGGCAAGGAAATTCCCCTTGCACCCCACCCCCAGCCAGCCCCTACCAACAGGCATCGGGTGTGCGTTGGGGTTGTTGGCCCTAACTCTCACCCCATTCTCCTACACTGCACCACCTCAGCTTGGTTACACATGGGATGGGGTGAGAGTTAGGGCCAACGACCCCAGCGTACACCCCGATGCCTGTTGGTGGGGTGCAAGGGGTGAGAACCCTAAAATCGAATTTCCTCGCCTTTTTTGCTGTAGAAGAACCCTAACTGATGCATTAACTAAGTTTTTTGCATAGAATGATATATATGAGGCAAAAAACTCCATTTAATGCATTAGTTAGGGTTGTTCCACAGTGACAAAAGTGAGGAGATTCGGTGTTAGGGTTGAAAACCCCCCTTGGACTCCCCAGTCCACCCCCAACCGGCATTGGGGTGCTCGCTGGGTCGGTCCTAACTCTTACCCCATTCTCCTATACCTCTGCTGCTTCACACGTAACAGTGGGGGTGAGGAGTTAGGGCCGAGCGAGCCTAACGTGCACCCCGATGCCGGTTGGGGATGGACTGGGGGGTCCAAGGGGCTTTCACCCTAACACCGAATTTCCTCGCTTTTGTCGCTGTGGAACAACCCTAACGAATGCATTAAATGGAGTTTTTTGCCTCTAATTTCCCTTCTTTTTAAGAATGATGACGAGAAATAGTGAATGTAATGCAGCGGTGGGAGCACGGGGCCCCACCATGTGATGTCTTGTGACATAGTAACAGGAACAGCAACACAAACACAAGGTGGAAATGGAAATGGTAACAGTAAGGAAAATACAGCGCAAATAGAGCGCAAAGGGTACTTACTGCGGTGGCATACGGGGAACGGTAACGCAAATGGGGACATAAACGCAAGTTGAAACAGTAAGTGTAACAGTAACGGAACTGCATACCCTGTTTTTGCTGGACAACTGCATAGAGAAACACAGTGTGCATAAAGAATGTATGCATTGTAATGGGAATGGAAGCTTAAAATGAGCATTGGAAGTGCTTAATTGCAAATATCTCAGCAACCGTACGATGTAGAAAAAAATGTAAATTTCACAGAAATCATTATTTTCCTGGCTACCGTTTTGGGCTATGTAAGTTGTGACTAAAAATCTCTATCTTGCAGCGTTTTTGAGATACGAGCCCCGAAAGGCGCGGCGTACGCCACCATGTTAGTCTTTGGGGAAAAAATGTCAATTTCGGAGAACCATAACATAGGAGCCGTGCAATATTCTTTCACCAAACTACCGAAAGGCACATCTGTGAGATGTTGGCTGCCTTCCCTCCAAATTTCAGTTCAAAAGACCAAACCGTTCTTTTGCAGCAGGATGGCAAAGAAGTGTTGTCATTTTGTCCATAGCCTGGAAAAGTAATGTCGCAGTTTGCAACACTTTTCACAAAATTTTGTGAAATTGCAACAATACTTTTTCTAGAAGTTTGAAAAACATATTTCTGGGGTGTTTAACCCCAAAATAAAGACATGGCTAACATCCTCGGGGTCCGACTAGATGAACACAAAAAGAATTGTGTCCCTAGAGGGTCCCAATTTTAAATTCCAAGCATTTTTCTGATCACTAACTGAAAACAAGATGGCACTTTTGCGACACTGCTAGGGCCATTTGCGACACTTTCCAAGTTTTTGTTAACTTTTCCCATTGACTTATAATGGGAACTTGTTTTTTGAATAACTTTTGAACCGTTTAATATTTTTTCACGAAATCTTCAAAAGGCACTTCGGGCACCCCAGCTGCACATTCCCTGAAGTTTTCGGACTGGTCACACAAACTGTGCAACCTGTAGGGGCGAGCAAAGAATGCGCAAAAAACCGTAAATGTGCACACGGATGTTGCTTAATAACTCTGCGGCCGTATATCCGAACAGTATGAAAGTAGGCAGATACCAAGATCTATGGTTACGCCCTGTGCCTGCCAAATTTCAGGCAAATCCATTGAACAATGACAAAGTTATTAAGGTGCAAAGTTAGACCCTTTAACATTGAAAGGGCTCCTCTACCATAATATATGTGTGTGCCTGTTGTGACAGGGTAGAATAGGACCCTGTCCCATTTGTTTTGGAGAAAAGTGTGCAAATGCAAGTATCTGTATTCTTTTCTTTTCTGTCTCTTCTGTCTGGTTGCGCAACCAAATTTTCCTGTAGACTTTGGACTTGAGCAACCCGAACAGTCTCGCAGTCCTTTGCCTCCCTGTCTCTCTGTTTTCTCTTGCTGTCTGTTTTTTCTCCCTTGCATATCTATATCAGCTAATATAAAATACATGCAAATCAATATATGGAAATGTAGCTGATATTGGGTTCACTTTTGTTTGGAAAATATTTAGTATTACTGTTGAAATGTAAATATTCATAATTTGAGATGACTAGAAAAAGTAGAGGTTATTGAGTGCAAATGTCTCGGCCTTTTGCAGTTGCTGTGGGGACCTCAGGAAGTTCTCAGTGTTCTAGCAGCTCCTGAAATTTATAAAGAACAGGACTCTTGCAAAGGATGGGGGTTGAAAAAGACTTATAAAAAGTAGCTAAGATGAGCTGCAAGAGGAGATTTTTTTTTTTTTTTTAACAAGAGATTTTATTTTGCTACTGTACATAGCTATTCCGAACAGGTTTATTTTATGTTACTGCAACTACAAATAAACAGTTTTGTGGAACTTTACAACTGCTCCTGGGTTTTCTCTATGCTTTCTGACCTATGCCTCGATGACACATCTATAGCGATATAGATGTGTGTGTGTGTGTGTATATATAATGTTGGCGCATGCGCATTAGTAAAGCATACGCAAATCGCGTATGCTAATTAACTTCCTTACAGTCCGTGTCCTCCATCACTTAGGCTGGCAGTTTGTTTCATAGTCTTTATTCCACAGGACCTGTAGACAGATATAAACTGTAAAATAAGTTCATATGATTAACAGAAAATATCGATCAGCTGGGTCGAGTGGAAAGGGATTGTATTTTTGGGGGGATTTAAAGTAGGTTGGTCAGGAGGGTAGATACCAGTAAGTGCAATGGCAGTGACCCAGTTTCTTGACTGGACGTGAGTCACTCATGGAGCCAGCATGTGGGATATAGACAGAATTCTGCATCTGTGGGCCCACTCTATTCTCGGGGTGGGGGGGCAGGTTGCTGTGCTCATCAGCTGACACTAAGGCAGGATGAAAACACCACCTTTCGCACACCCTGCAACGTCGACAGGGTGGCAGACTGGCAGAGTAACTGATAGTCAAGGCTGGCAGTCGTCCATCCCCCTCCTGTCCCTGTCATGAGTATCTGTGGGGGACACCAAAGGAACTAGGTAAGTTCCTGAGATGGAGGGTGATGGGGCTGGGTGGCTGACAGCAGTAGAGGGCCTGTTGGTGAAGGGCCTGCAGTGACCCAAGTCGACCATCGTCCTGCCAGGTACACTTTCCCACAATTTTCCTGCCACCCTACTTGTCCAGACGCAGTGCATGGGCCCATGAGGCTTCGACAAGCACATCACCCCCTTGTGAGGGAAGGCTTCCCGGTCTGCCACAAAGTGTGTGTGTGTGTGTGTGTGTGTGTGTGTGTGTGTGTGTGTGTGCGCACTAGAAAACTGCTCTGTCCCACCTAAGGCTGGGGCTTGTGCCACACACTGCAGTGTCTTTCCCCTAGCCTCAGCCCATTCAGCCAACTTGCTGAGCTCGCACGTGGAATCGGGTCAGTGGCATGGGAAGGCATTGTGGCCCGCACTGGACCAACGGCTGTACCTGTATACTGTTACTGATATTTTGACCCCAAAATTTAAACATAGTCTTTTTGTAACCCCCTACTGAACATGACAGATGTCATTTGTTGTTTTTTATTTTTTATTTGACTCTTTATGCCTCTTTCACGCCCCCGCGGCTCTGGTCTTCCTCGGGAGCACATGGAGTCATCCCCCTATGGCACACACCCTACCTGGCCATCCTCCGTCACCCATGTAGCCTCGGTTGTACCCCCCCGGGCGGGGACGGAGCGGATCCCAACGCCTCGACACTGCAGTAACGTTGGTTGGGAGGATGCCAGGTGGGCGGCCTTAAATCAGGGGCAAGTTCCGTCTCCGCTGGAGCCGAGAGGCATTTTCTCTGTTTTCCCCCTTGGGAGTGGCTGGTGCCCTGACGTCAAGGCATAACCGACGTCCGCCACTCCCCCACTCCTTCTCTCTCTAGTGCTCAGTGCCTGCTGTATCTCCAGCCTCCGCCAGAGATCAGTAGAGCACCAAACAGGGACCCCTGTCCCTCCCCAGGAGAGGAGAGCTGTCCTCTGGACGCTCAATCCTCTCCCTCACCTGCCGACCCCCAGCAACCCGGGCTTGTTCCTGAGCCCGGGTCGCCAGCAAGGTGTGGCGTCCAGCGCCTCAACCTTCAGCCGGCCACAGATGTCATTTGTAAAATACTACACGAATGTCATTTCATGCCACAAGTGTGAAATCACATTTTTGCCAGGAATGGGGGATGACAACTGTCTGGTTCATGAGGTGGCATGATAAAATGGCTATGTTGAAAATTTGGGATCAATATTTTTCAATATTTTAAAGTTATGAATGTGTGTAGAAATATTACAAAATGCCTTCCTAACTTTATTGCTTTTAATATTTTGACCCACATTTTCAGTACAATCTTCTTATTACCCCTCCTCATGAACCTTGTAGGTGACACTTTTCAGATCCCAGCAGAAACGTCTTTCTGCGCCACAAGTGCGAAAACACGTTTCAGCCAGGATTTGAAAAATGCCAGCTGTCGCGTTCATGAGGTGGTGTGAAAAAATGGCTATGCTAAGAATTTGAGGTCAAAATATTAAAAATTACCAAAGGTATGAGCGAATGTTGACAAATTTCAATATACCTTCATAACTTTGTTATTTTGTGACATTTTTGCCCAGTTTTTCAACATGGCCTTTTTGGTACTGCACCTCATGAACAAGGGCAGTGAAAATGTTCAAATCCAGCCCGATAGGTGATTTTGTGCAGCGACAGTGAAATCACCTTTTGGCTTGGATTTGAATAGTCTCACTGCCGTTGTTCATGAGCTGCAGTACCAAAATGGCCATGTTGAAAATTTGGGCAGAAAAATTAAAAATGACCAAATTATGAGCAGAATTTCAAAACGCGTTGAAATACATTATGCAGCATTTACCTGTTTACTTCAGTTCCCAGTCCAGGAATGAGGAGTGAAGATGTGTCTTTGGTCTAGAGGGATTACAGCATTGGACCTCTGCTTGGTAAGTATTGGGTAAGAATTGGTGTGGGGTGGTGGGTGCTGAGTGGGAGGGAAGGGATGGGGTGGGTGGGAAAGCGGAAGACAACGAGGACTGTTTTCTTTATTTTAGGGATTTAAAAAAAAAAATGTCATGGGACGTTTTCTTATTTTAGGTAATGTACCTCTGACACGGGATTGGGCACACCAGTATCAGCAAGATACATAGGGGCACCCCATTATCCCAGACTGCTGGCAGGGTCGGAATGTTGAGTCACGCTGACACCGGGGAATGGGCACCCCGGTAGCAGGGTGTTTGGAGGGGGGGATGGAAGGGGGGAAGAAGAACCGGCACCAGAGGTGGGCACCCTGGTGTCAGTATGCCTAAAAAAAAAAAAAAAAAAATTACAGACATGTAGCTGGCACTCGGGATTGGACACCCTGCTGTCCAGGTCACATCTGTGAGGTCGCTCAAGTGGCTAATGGCGGCGCCACAACTAAACATTGGATTACAACCACACTCAGCATGTTCAGCAGGGCTACACACTTACACTTACATGTAGCCCTGTCCGTGCTGAGCAAAAACAGAGTAATGGCATACACAGACAGGGAACCAGCCTTGCCACCAGATGACAAGTGCATTTTCATGTGAAAATTCAGTTATCCTTATGACGCTGATTTTTTTAAACTGTACATTCTCAGAAATAAAACTGTTTTTCTTAAATATTTTAAAAACTACTTACGTTTGGGAGATAATGAACGAAGCAAGTACCGTAGGACAAACTCTGTCAAATCTGCAAGTCTCAGGTTTTAAATCCTGCTAGATTTTAGTTATAGGGGAGCAAAAAAAAAAAAGGTCTTTGTGCGATTTTTGTTTTTTTGCCCCTCTCCCAAATCAGTTGCCACAAAATGTTCAGGATCCAGAGTTACTGGCACCAGTGCTGTGCTTTCCAAATTTCAAGTAAATCGGTTGAACGGGGGCAACGTTATAAAGGTGCAAAAATTGGTGCTTAACATTAAAGTACTTACTCAGCCCTAATATACAGGCGCTACTGTGACTGTGTAATACTGTAGATAGGTATATGGGATATGCAATGGCCTGACTCAGAATAAGCAATTGATCTTATAGTGTGAGGTGTCAGGACCATAACTAACAAGTGATGATAAATTGCCTATTTTGAGTCAGGCTATTTTATATTTGTTAACTACAGTAATAGTGTACAAGTTATATTTCTTTGATTTTTAACAGCTGGCTTCACTGTTACACTAGGCATCGTGATGTCATATGCATTGTGAAAGCTGCCATCTGATTGGTTCAGTATTCCCCTGTGATGATAGCAATCTTAAAAATATCCACTGTGATGACAGTAACGTAGAGAATAATGGATGACTATCGGTAGCAAGCCGGTTAGTTCATTGAGAGGTTCCCATGGCAACTGCTTGAACCTCGAGAGCACAGCTCAAGAAGTTTGGTCGCCATGGGAACCTCAAGATGTACTAACATATCTTGTTACTGATAGTCTTCTGTTGTTTTTTATAGTGTATGTTGCCAAAAAAAAATTATACAAGAGCCATCTTAGCATATTTTAGCCTTACTTTTTGGGTTTGTATTGTGTGCGACGCTCTTCAATGGACTAACTCTCGCTGCCGCGCAGGTCTCTCAGGGACGTGGGCACCCAGGTCCTTTATTCATATTTTGGGCCTTGGGACGCTCCAGAATTTTGGCAGCAAGTCCCAGAGACGCTCGCTGTAAAGGCCCAAAGAGTCTCCTGCCTGCAACTTTTAGAACAGCTTGCTAGGAAATCAGCGTTACTGCTGCAGCTCTGTTTCAGTTTTGGGAGAAGAGGCGTATCTTAGCTCCTTAGCGTGCGACTCAGAGTGCAGAAATTGGAGCTGATTGCAGAAGAGAAGGGGCATGGCGTATGCAAATACATACTTGCGCCTTCTCTTCTGCGAGTCGACTCAATTCTGCACTCTGAGTCACTCGCTACGGAGCTACGACACGCCTCTTCTTCTCCCAAAACTGAAACAGAGCTGCAGGTGTAACGCTGATTTCTTAGCATGCTGTTTAGTTGGTGACTGTTTCTTCTTGTGAGATCTACTCATCAGTAATCGTGGAATGGCAGAGAAAGCTGAATCTTTGTAACGGAGGAAATTGTTTAATGGAAGAAACTGAAAGTAGATAAAATTCTTTTTTTTTTTTTGTTAATGTTTCCATACTTACAACAATTTCATTTGAAATATTGTGTATCTGTTAATTTGTTCCTGTTACTGAACATCCATATAAATTCTAGGTGTAACCCCCCCCCTTACAAATGGGGATTCCTGAAAAGTCTGCCTTGAGCTTGCTTAAATGCTCACTGTCAGGCTGGTGTCCTGCGTTTTAGCAGTTTAAATGTATTGCCAGAGAATGCCTGCTTAGCCTCTGTGTACTGTCTCTTTAAGAGCCTCCTAGATTGCAGTCATAATTAATCTGAGAGGGAGCTCTGTTAGAAGATGTACTTGTTTGCTGATCATTTGTTAGAGCAGTAGTAATAATATTGCAGTTTGTTCTAACCTGCCTTCTTTGCAGCATGGACAGTTGTGTTTGTTTCCATCGTCTTGGTCCTGGACTGTCAGAATGGGCCAATCAGTACATTTGGGACTCTAAAATGGAGCCTGCCTACAGGGGCTTGGTGGGGACAAAACTTGTAGGAATTGTAGTTTTGGACTTTTGGTGCCTAAAATAACCTGGAGGGGGAGCCCTTGTTGTGACTGACAGACAGATCAGCCAACCAAACCTTTTGGATCTTGTAGAAAGTCCCACACTGCTTGCAGTGTCAGTTAGATCTGAGTTGGGAAGTGAAGAAGTAATAGCTTGAGATAGTTCGAGCAGCAATCCATAGTGGATTCGCGCGGGAGAACTGTAGAAAGGCCTGAGTTTGGCCTGCATGCCTGCCTGCTGTTCCTGAGAGGGAACTTGTGCTTTTTTCGGACTGAATCTGAATTTGGAGAGCGAATTAAGCCACTAAATTGTGACCAGGCTTTAACCTGATGAAGACCGAAGATTTGCTGAATGCAATCGGCCTGTCAGGACTTCCAGCTACATCTGAACTCCCGGATTGTGCAGAGACTCTGTAATTGCGACCGGAGAGCCATTTATTTGCCTGGTACAGTGGAATTTCCTTACATGTGAATGTGCTGTGTGCTTATAGTGTGGTTCTCCACTGCGTGTCTGAACTGTGTTTTGCTTGCTGGAGGATGTAATCCAGCTCCACGGACTGAATCCGTATCCGTTTCCGTTTGCCTGGGACCTGCTACACTGGCCCAGCCAGAATACCTGCTACGCAGAGAAAGTCATTGATGAGAGACCGGCCTGGGGATCAGCCCCCTGCTCAATACTTTGAACATGAATGACACCTTGGTGATTCGTGTGGGCCCTGCTTCTCTGGGCACTCCAACTCAGCAGCCTGCAGTCTCAATTTCGTCCTGCCTGTGTCCAGTATTGGGTATCGTGAGCAAACATCGGGGTAACTCCCTGCAGCAACAGCTAAATCAAAAAGTGTTGTCATCTGATTGTCTTGTTGCCTTTTCTTTCACGAACTGAGCCCTTCAGCTCCGGATTCAAATAGTGTGTGTGTTGTGCATGTTGCTTTCTTCCATCACGGGGCCCCAACCAGCTGCAACGTTCCTGGCTAGCCCACCGTTTTCCTACCAGGGTACCCCGAGTGTGTGACTGTGTAGGGACTCTGAACTGCATGCATAACTGTCTGATTAATTTAGCTTTTAAGCAAATCAACCTGATTATGCCCCTCCCTTGTTCAAGTCCCCTGAATAAATAAGATTTAACTTTGTTTGCATTTAACCTGACTGTGGTTCCAGTTTGTGCCAAAAATATTGTACTTTTGCTATTTGCTGAGCTTAACCTTGTTTTACAGGGGGTCCCCAGGGTCAAGCTAGAGGAACCAGCCCTGGTGGTAAATGCAAACAGTGTGGGTAATTGCCAGGTGAATAAGGGTCATTGTAAAAGTAATTATTGTATACTGTTCAGGCCACTAGAAGGGAAAGAGTGGGGTTACAGTGTCCCGGAGGGCTGTGCTCAGGTTAGCTTGACCACTAACAAGCCTGACCTCCGGGTAGAGACACCCGTTTCATTACTCGGGTCCCTTAACCTGCTACTAGCCAAGCAGGCAGGGGTAGTAGTCCTTGGGATAGCGCCATCTAGGGGTCACACTAGGTTTTAGATTACAGTAATTGATGTAATTGCTGTTCTGTGAGATAACTTGGTGTTACTGTAACTTATCAAATGTCCTTCAACTTGTAAGATTTCTGCATTACTACTGCTTTAAATAAAGGATTGAGTATAAAAAAGGTTTGCTGTACACCATTGAATTAGCTCCAGTCCGATAACGTAATTGTGCTCTCCCTCACAGTAGGGTACAGCCAGCACTTGGCCAGGCTCCATTTGGCTGAATGGCACCTCAGCAGCATTTAGCCCATTCATGATTATCAATCCTCTGTTTTCTCCTCTGCTTAGTGGAGAGTTAACCCCCCTCCCCATCTAAAGCCAACTTGTCTGCAGTTATGAGCATTACATAACATAACAGCATTAAACTGTGTAAAACTGATTTTAAAAAAATGTGGAGGAAATAAAAGTGCATCACATTTCTTGATCTAAAGAATACTCAAAGTACAAATAACATTTTTGAATGCTGTGTATGTCCAGTAGCAATTTCAGTATTCTGGGGAACATCAGTGCAAAAACAGACAGACTGGGCGGGCCAAGTGGTTCTTACTTCCTGTCCTATTCAGTGTTTCTTTGTCCTGTTCAGTGTCTTTGTGTGTATAGTTATGCATAATACATAGCACTTGGGAGGTGTCATGTTGAGGGGTTGAACCTGGATCAATAGTGCTCAGTCTGGAGCTTGGGTATAAAAATTCTGTTTGGCATCTTAAAATTGTGTGTGGTCATATTGCTATAGTTCCACAAATGTCATCGGCACCTTGTAAATGACACTTTGCAGCCCTGCTAAGAAACAGAACACTGTATGACCAAAAACTATTGTCATATCAGTGTTCCTGACTCAGGAATTGCCTGAACAGGATAAAGAAAGATGGGTAACATAAAGACAGAAAGGGAAATTAACATATTTAGATGTGTTCCATTCATTTCAATGGGAACCCCCAAAAATTTCATGGGGACTCCCAAATTTTAGCTCCGGACCCCCATTTCTTTTCCAGAAAGTCCAGGACTCCTGAACAAAAATCCTACCAGGAGCCCTGCTGCTGTGGCCGCTGCCGATTGGGGAAAGATCATGCACCGCGCATGCACGATCACGTTCTAATCTAAGTTGTTATGCTGCACTAGCTACGCAGCTAGCACAGCATAAAAAACTAGGAGATGTAGTTAGTACAGCATAACAGTGTTTAGAAAGTGATGGATTTCTGACAGTAACAATGTTCCGAGATACACTATAGCAGTATTTTTTTTATTTTTTGCTATTACTGATGTCACTAGTGAAGATATCTTTTTATCTTGCCATTTTTACTCTTTATATATAATTGGGGTGCGGTAGTTCTGCAGCCTTAGTCAGATTGCCATCGCTTCCCAGCCTGTCGGTGCACAAATGCACCAGCATTAGGCCTCTTTTACTGTTACCGATGTTGATCAGCTTGATGCAGTCATCCATATTAAGAAATCTTGCTTACATTTGTGCAGGGAAAATGTGGGGGGTGGGGGAGGTTGGAGTGGTTATTAGCGGCACAGATTTTGCTTATCCAAAAAAGAAAACAACCCTAAAATAAATGGTCTGGATATAGCTGAGAGGTGCAGAGTCATCCGATGTTGTTAAACAGTAGAGATGGTTATATCTTAGTTAAATCAGGATATTTAAACTTAAAGTGAAGATTTAGGTCAGTGTTAAACGAAGGGAAAAAGTTCAGCAGTGCCCTATGATTATATTTCTGGTGCAAAAGGGAGGGTCTGATTACTAGAGTTTCTTGGTGGTGGCACCCCCGGTTGACTGCCTTGCGATCCCCTACTGGAGGAGATGGGGTAAATTCATACATTTGTTCCAGGCAGATACTTAACACAGAATTTTGTGAGACGGGGTCCCGTGCTGCAATAATATGGCACTCAAAGTAAAAGCAGTATTGTAGTCACATCAGGATATTCTGTTCAGACGCAGATATATTCTACACATCAATATACACTGGCCCAGAGACTATGAAAAGTTAGTACGTGGTTAGGCAGGTAGTCTTCAGTTGGTATTTATGTCTGAAAATGTCAGAACAAACAAACAAAAAATATAATTGACCCGGAATACTAAAGGGTGTACATATTGAGGTCCTTTAGTCACTTCTCATAGGGCTTTTGATAAAACCCTGCACCATTTTGGTTGCCCTGTCCTCTGGATGGGCTCCACTCTGTGTCCTTCTGGAGATGTCTCCAGAGCTGGACACAGTACTCTAGGTGGGGTCTTACCAGCGATCTATAGAGAGACAACACCAGCTTCCTCGTTCTGCTGGTGATACCCTCCCTATGCACCCTAGCATCCCACTAGCTCTCCTAACTGCCTTGTTGCACTGCCTGGCCACCTTTAGGTCATCCAGTATGATTACCCCCACGTCTTTTCCTGCTTGATTGTCATCAGTACCAGTCCACTTCACCCATTTTGTACTCTACCCCTGGGTTTCTGTGTTCTTAAGTGCATTATTTTGCATTTTTTCACATTGAAATGCAGCTGCCATACCCTTGGCCACTTCTCTAGTTTCCTCAGTTCTCGGGTCATCCTTTCCACACCCCTTGGAGTACCTACCCTATTGCAGATTTTGGTGTAATCTGCAAAGAGACAGACCTTCCCTTCCGGCTCCTCTGCAGTGTCACTTACAAAGACATTAAAGAGGACCATCCTAGCACTGATCCCTGAAGCACCCCTCTCTCTGATCATGGTCCTTTCCTTGGAGTGAATGCCATTTACCACCACCCTCTGCTGCCTGTCACCTAAACAGTTTCCTACCAGTTTACCAGCTTTGGACCCACTCCTAGACTACCTAGCTTACGTACTAGTCTCCTGTGTGGAATGGTGTTGGAAAACCTTACTGAAATCTAGGTAGTCCATGTCCACCACTCCACCCTGATCTAAATTCTTTGTCACCCAGTCAAAGAAATCTCCCCTTTGTGAACCCATGCTGCCTTGGGTCTTGTAACCCACTGGATTCAAGATATTCAACAATCGTTTCCTTTAGAAGTGATTCTATTAACTTTTCCACCACCAGTGTTGGGCTGAGTGGCTTGTAATTGCCAGCATCCTCCCTGCTACCACTTTTGTATAGTGGGACTGCATCCTCCCTGCTTCAGTCCTCCAGGACCACTCCGGTTTCCAGTGAGCTGTTAAATAGAACAGTCAGAGATACAGCTAGTTATTTCCATGAGCTCCCTCAATACCCTTTGATGCACTCCATCTGGTCCCATTGCTTTGTCCACCTTCAGATTAGCGAGTCCCTTCTGGAACCTCCCCTCCAAAAAAGGACTAGTGTCCATCTCCCTACCGCCAAAGGTTCTTTTACCTTTTTTTTGTGGCCCCTTCCGTTCTCCTTCCTCTGTGAATTTTGAACAAAAGTATTTGTTCAGGATGTCTACCTTTTCCTGCTCTTCCTTTGCACAGTCTGCTCTTTTCCTTTTTAATTTTAAAATCCCACCCCTAGTCTTCCTCTTTTCACTTACATACCTAAAAAATATGTTTTTCCCCTTTCTTTACCTCCTGGGCTGTTCTTTCTTCAGTTTGCGCTTTTGCGCTCCTTACTACTTTCCCTGCTTCCCATGATACACCTCCCTACCTGTCTCCTTATACTTTCTGAATGCTACCCTCTTAGCCATTACCTTTTCACCCACCTCTTTTGAGAACAATAGCAGTCTCTTTTTTTTCTCTTGCTTTTGCTCACTTGTTTGACACAGAAGATTATTTCTTTTACTACGCTCCCTTTCAGCTTTGCTCACACTTCCTCCACCCACAGCCCCCCCCCCGCCAGGTCATCCCTGAGGCATTCACCCATCTTTATAAAATCTGCCCGCCTGAAGTCCAGAACCCTCGCCCTTGTGTGGTTTGATTCCGAAGCCGTCCTTATACTAAAGCACATTGTACGGTGAGCAGTGGTCCACCGGCCACCCTCTTTGATGTCTGAAATATTGTCCCTGTTAGTGAGTACCAGGTCCAGTATTGCCCCATCACGTGTAAGTTCAATGACTAGTTGCCCAAGGAATACTCCCTCCAGAGAGTCCAGGATGTCCTTGCTTCTAGCTGAAGCCGCTGTGGGAGGCTCCAGTCTATATCTGGCAGTTTGAAGCGGCGGTGCCTCCCCCTTTTCTCCTTTTTTGCCATCTTGCCAATGGCATCCGCCAGTACCGTATCTATTTCCTCCCCCTATGTTTAATGTCTGTAGATCACTCCAGTGCAAATAGTGGCTCCATTCCCTGTCTCCAGGAATTTAAAAACAAAACAATACAAGAACAGTGGGGAATCATGGACAGAATGTTAGTACAGTGCGTAAAAGATCATATCCCATTAAAAAATAAATATAATAAAAAGGGTACTACACCAAGTTGGCTAAATTACAAAATTAAAATGATGAATACTAAGAAACAAAAGATGTATAAAAATATTAATTGCACTGAGAAAGGTGTAGGTTGGATTAAATATAGGCAATTGCAGAACCAAATGAAGGAAATAAAAAGGACAAGGAAGGAGCATGAAAGGAAACTTGCAATAAAAAGTAAAGAAAATTATAAAGCATTTTATGCCTACGTAAATCTGTTAAAAGGGGGTGGACAAAAAATAGGACCGTTGGAGAGTAAAAATGGGAAGATGGCTACTACTAATACGGAAATGGCTAACATTCAAAATGAGTATTTTTCCTCGGTTTTCACTAAAGGGACTACAGTCGGGACTCCCCTTAAAACAAAGGGGGATACAACTATGGAAAACCATATTAAAATATTAGTACTGGATGTACAATTTAGGTTAGCACTGAGACCAAATAAATCACCAGGACCTGATGGCCTTCATTCCAGAATGTTGAAGGAGGTAGCCATCGAATTGGCTCCACCTTTAAGCCACTTATTCCAACAGTCCTTTGATACAGGGGAGGTTTTAGACACTTGGAGGGAGGCTACGGTGATACCTCTATACAAAAAAGGAAATAAAAAGGATCCATCAAACTACAGACCAGTGCGTCTGACTAGTGTCCTGGGGAAGGTGCTGGAAGGCATAATAAAGGATCTGATAAATAAACATCTTCACGAAAACAACTTGGAGGACAAGTCACAGCATGGTTTTAGAAATGGGTATTCTTGTCAAACAAATATGCTTCACTTTTATGACAGGGTTAGTAGGGTATTGGATGGAGGGGGAGCTGTGGATGTAATCTATTTGGATTTTACTAAAGCATTTGATAAGCTCCCTCATAAACAACTAATTGAGCGGCTTCAGAAGATTGGACTGCACTGCAGTGTAGTGTCCTGGATTGCCTCTTGGTTAGCAGATAGGGTGCAGCGTGTAAATGTAAGGGGAGCATTGTCAGATTGGGTGGAGGTCACTAGCGGAGTGCCTCAGGGTTCGGTGTTGGGACTGGTCCTATTTAACATCTGTGTAGCAACATTGGAGGAACATCCTGGGAATGTATGGCTCACCAAATTTGCTGATGACTGCTGTCTGGCGCTGGAATTGGTAGGTCCAAATGACCACTTGAAGCTACAACACGAACTACATTATATCAACACATGGTGTTCAACCTATCAATTGCATCTAAACCCAGATAAATGTACTGTGATGCAGTTGGGATCCAAAAACAAAAACACCACCTACTATTTAGGTGATATCACCCTAAAAACTGTAGTAGAGGAAAAAGACTTAGGCATTTTAGTAACAAATGCCCTTCACTTTTCTATACATTGCAGAAATGTTGCCAAAAAGGCTAAAGGGGTATTAAATTGTATACTGAGAAACATCTCAAGTAGGGAAAGCAATGTGTTATTGCCCTTGTACTCCACCCTGGTGAGGCCTCGTATGGAATATGGTGACCAAGTTTGGTCACCCTATCTCAAGGGTGATGTTAAAAGATTGGAGCGGGTACAGAAGAGGGCTACATGAGAGGTTAAAGGGATGCAGGGAAAAAAACTACACAGCGAGGCTGGAATCATTAAATCTGTTTACTTTAGAATACAGAATACTAAGAGGGGATATGTGCCTGTTGTTTAAAGCTATGACTGAGGAGGAACTCTGGAACAAAGTGGGCTTAAAATTTAGAATTATTAACCATAAAACTAGAGCACACCCTTACCAGTTGTATGGTGAACAACTCACAGCTTGGCACAGAAAGAGGTGGTATAACCAAAGAGTTATCCCTATATGGAACTCACTACCATTGGAAGTAGTGGCAAGTACTACGATAGAGGTCTTTAAACAGCATTTAGATGGGTTACACCAGTTGGGTAAACTTTAAGAAGGCCCTTGGCGATCACTATGGACATCAACTCTTAGCTCTGATTTACCTACGAGATCCACAGTAACTCTGCGTCTCCCTTTATTCCCTATATGTCCGTTGCTTTTATGCCTTACCTCACGTAAAGCACGACAGCCCTGCCCTTCCCTCCCGTCCAGTTCTTCTTGAACAGAGTTTAGCCTGGTATGGCCATGTCCCAGTTATCATTTGCAGTGCACAATGTCTCTACTTGGGAACAAAAGTAAAATCAGTAAGTGTTGAAAGAAGTCTGTAATAGATGGTTGTGTTTTTTTTGGGGTGATTTCTAAGAGTTGTTCTTAGAGCTATGAAATATGACATTTAGAGAACATGATAAACAGTTTTGAACACATAGTGTATCCATGACAGTGTGAGTAACGTGCAGTACATTGATTCTGTTAAACTAAAACAATGCAAATGCTTACTAAGTCACTTTAACTGTGCAGCAGCAGCATTGGAGAGGGTCACATCATCCTCCAAAAGCTTGATAGAGTTGAGTCCACATCCATGCCCGTCAAGCGATGGAAGGGTGGGTGTGCAGTGGGTGGACTTGGTCCTGGTTCACAGCTAGCTAGCCTAGAGATTGTGTCCCAGTGAGAGGGAGTGTTGGATAAAACAGGGAATATAGGTGGAGGTTAGTTGGATTACATTGCCCACAGCCCCGTCTAGTTGGCACACGCTGACCACTGGGTCTCCTGCTACTGACAGCTTGACTGGTTCAGGCTGCCACACCTACCCACTAGATTGCCATACCCGGAGGAGAAAATCTCTGTGTTTTTTGAGGATCAGGGGTACTAGGTCCAGTGGTGGCCACTCCAAAACATAATAAGTTTTGTGGAATGGGCAAAAGGAAAGCTTGGCCTCACTCTAAAGGAACACAAAAGTTAAGTAAAAAAAAAAAAAAAAATCTTAAAATCTTGGAGATGTAAAGATATGGCACCATTTTGGAGGCGGAGGAAGGTACACTGGTGTCAGGAAGTGTGGCGTCAGGTAGACTTCCATTTAGCACCAGGAATTCTTGAGCTATGAAGTAGGATGGCATAGCAGAGGTAAGCATCCTGTGCCAGGGGTCAGAGTCTGGAAGTTTGTAGCTATAAGCATCCATGAGGGAAACTTCAAGCCTTGTTTTATAAAAACACATTACTGTTAAATCTTCATTTATATGTTACTGTTTGTTACATCCGTTCATTATGGGTGCTCTTTGTTTTTCTGTCTGCAGGCAGAAGAAGGTGATAAAGACGGTCGCTCCCCTGATAACTTAAATGCGGATGACAATGAAAGGCCTGCTGAGGGAAGTCTTCAGGTGTGTATATAGCATTTATGCTTGCTAGTAGTGGTTGGCAAAGTTCACAAACTATGCTTCACATAGTCTTTGCCACAATGTCCTGTATGTCACATAGTTTAAGTTTCAGGAAGTATCGGAATTTGTGAGAAAACATTCTGTGGAAAAGAGCCACTAAGTGCGAAACTGCGTGACAGTCTCACTTTGGATTGTGAAATTTTCGATTAAATGCCCTCGTTATGAAAACTATACAAAGGGCAAAATATTCACTCCACATACATAATTTTACTTAAACACATCTACTAATGACTGTAATCGGGAGATGCAGTAAAGCTTTCATTTTAAAATTTGTTTTGAATGTCCATTCTTTTCTTGATTTGTAGAAATTAATTTTCAGTATTTAAACATTTTTTTTTTTTGGCTAGGGTATTTCTCTTTTCTCCAGGTTTCCCCTGTACCCCCTTCCCCTTTTAAGGGTCACTGTGGATGTACCTTGTCCTCTGGCTGGGAAGATGGGTGAGTGGCTTCGCTTTCAGCCAGTGCCAGTGTTACTGGTGGACAAGTAAGGGGTCTACAGAAGATGCAAGTGTCCCACTTTCTCCCTCCCTGCTAGTTATTTCTTAATGATTGCAGTGCATTTTCAGAACTCATTAAAAGTGAACTGCTTAGGATGGCCTGTCAGCACAGCACCAGTCTTACGATACTGGCAACCCAGGTTTGAGAATGAGCCCAGGTTTCCAGAGGGTCAGCAGGGAGGGAAGAAATGAATGCCCCAGACTAGGGCACTCACCTCCTGGAGTGGTGAGTAAGTAGCCAGGGCCCACCATGTGAGTGCCTTGTAGTGGGGGCCCAGTGTGAGCAGCAGGGCAATAGAGGGAAGATCCAGGATTAGCCTCTGCACATGCCCGTTGTGTGCGCACTGTAGAGGTGTGCTGTGCCACTGTCCCAGGGAGGGACAGAACAGAGCAAAAACAATGCCTATCCTCTGCAAATATCGCACAGCTGACTGGGATCACCTCCACACCGGATTGGGTCTTTGTTGGGCCTTGATTCACCCTGGCAGCTCTGCCATTGGGGCTTTAATGAGAACAGGTAAGTCTAGGGTTAATGATTTTCCATTTCTAAAAAGGGCCAATTCCATTTGACAAAATCTTAAATTATATTGTTACATTTTTTCCCCCCAAAATAGAGGGCAAATTGACACGTTTTGTACAAAAATTTGGTTCAGAATGGGGCTTGGGTTGCACAGGCACTCACCATTTTCGTGAATAAAGATTTTTTTTAAAGTGGCGATTTTTATTTTTTTTTATTTTTATTTCTTTATTTTGATGTCATTTTGTGGCACCCAAAACGTCCCCCCACACTTGTGCACTCCTACATTCAGGCATGCTCCTGCTTGGCATCACACTGCCACTGAAAACATCCCCCGCTGCCATTTGTGTGCTCCTGCAGCCAAGAGCGCTCCTGCTGCTGCTGATTCCCCCTGCCCGCACTGGTACTTACTTGGAGGACAGCCTGTGTTGCACTAAACAGACTCCATAGCAGTGTCATGTCCAGTCACAGTGAGATGCAGAGAATGCCCCCAAGTGATGGACTAATGTAAATGCAGCAACACAAGCGTCATCCAGTCAATCAAAATGATGCCTGTTCGAAGAAGACCAAACAGATGGATTATCCAAGTGGTTGACAGGATGATTATCTAATGAATGGAAGGCTGGATGGGTTCTTGAGTACTGTGCACACAGACAGAACATTGTTGTGATCATGGTGCTCAAACTGTGTGGATGGTGTCCTCTGTTTCCAGAAGATTGTGGGACTAGCAAATCTTTTAAGAAAAAAAAAACATTTCAAGTGATCAGAAGGGGAGGAGGTGCTGGGGCAGCTAAAAATAATAGCTATGAAAAGGAGCAGGGGAAATACTGTGTGGCTATTTCTGTTACAGACAGCAGTAGCTTCAGTATAGCCATAGGGCATTCCTTGCGTGGCACCCACAGGAGGAGTCCATTACAATAAAAAGGACTGGTAGAAGGTACACAATTTAAAAAGACATCATAAGCAGTTGACTGATCCTGAAACTACTAATTGGCATGATTCTGTGTTTATAATGTGTCTGCCTATATTGCTTGAAATGTAAAAAAAAAAAAATGATAAAAAGGAACTCAAAGCTATGTTCAGTAAAGTTCTTGTCCGCTCTGGTAATCTGCAGCAGTTAGGAATCTGCCTCCTGTGCCCATAGACAGACTGTACAGCCCTAAATTAAATATAAAAAGGGACTGAAAGAAGTCCTTGTGGGCTTGGGGGATCTGCAGCAACTCCAGGGATCTGCTTGCTGTGCCCAGAGACACAGTAACTGCAAGTGCAGTCTGCAATAAATTAAAAAAGAATCTCAAGGGACTAGTGACAGCTCCGTTCGGCTGATGAGGGGTTGCTAGAGATTCCGAGGGTGACTTTGAAATCTTCTGGGGCCCGTGCATTTTTGTTTGCAGCCCCTACCCTCTAGAATTCTCTACCCCGTCAGCTTCTGGAGTGCGCGACTGTGGGGGGATTTAAACAGGTGTTTAAAACCTTTTTGTGGCGGCAGGCCTATCAGTGACTCACTGTTGTCTGGAGTTATTGTGTCACTTATTTCTGTATTTGTGGTTTATGAAATTATGTTTTAATTACTGTGAAGCACCTTGATATTCTGAAAGGTGCTTAAAAAATAAAGTTTATTATTATTATATATTATTTATGGTCTTGGATGATTCACTGCAGCAGTCAACAATCTGCCTGCTGTGCCTGTTGACAAAGTAACTGCGTAATACAGTCAGCAATAAATAAAAAAAAAAAAAAAAAATTGACTTGGTGAGTCCTTGTGTGCTTGGCTGAGCACTGCTGCAATCATCTATCTGCCTGCTGTGCCCAGAGACACAATAACTTCATAGCGCAGTCAACAATAAATTTAAAAAATAATAATGGACTAGTGAGTCCTTGTGTGCTTGGTTGAGCACTGCTGCAGTCATTAATCTACCTGCTGTGGCCAGAGACACAGTAACTCCGTAGCGCAGTCAGCAATAAATTTGAAAAATAATAATGGACTAGTGAGTCCTTGTGCGCTTGGTTGAGCACTGCTGCAATCATTAATCTGCCTGCTGTGCCCAGAGACAGTTGCTGCATAATGCAGTCTGTAATAAAGTAAAAAAAAAAACAAAAAAAACAGACCGATTGAGTTCTTGTAGGCTTGGCTGTGCCACTACAGCAGCTAGGGATCTGCCTGCAGGGCTCAGAGATGCAGTAACTTGCAAGCGCAGCCTGAAATAAGTGAAGAAAAATAACAAGGGAACTAGCGAGTCCTTGCAGGCTTAGCTGAACCATCTGTGGCAGCAGTCGGGACTCTGCCTGCTGTGTCTGAAAATACACAGCTGGGTAGCACAGCCTGGAATACTTAAAAAAAAATATATATATATATATATATATATATATATATACAAAAAAAAATGTAATAAAATAAATAAAAACTGGGGACTGGGAAGTCTCCCAAATAAAAACCGGGGACTGGGAAGTCCCTGGGGGCACTTTGCTGAGCTTGCGTCTCTGCTAATGTGACCACATTATACAGCTGAACCTGAGAGTGTTTACTTTGAGGAACAAAAATAAAAAGACTTTCTTTGTCAAATAAAGTTTCATTAGGTGATATCATGAGCCATAAAAGAAAAAAATACAGTTTGTAAGTGATACAAACAATAAAATCAACAAATTGTACATGACGGGCGGTACAAGTAAAACAAGTACTCCAAGCACAAAATGGAACAAATGTTATAGTAGGAAAGGTCAGAATAGTACAAGAATCATTCAAAATTTGGAAAAAAATTACAAATTGGCATATAGGTAGATTTTTGTATACTGTTTCGTATAAGAGCAGGACACAAGTGATCCAGCAATGTTTAGGGGTTGCAGATGGGGTGTTTATTTATATTAGTCGAGCAGAATTTTACAAACAAAGTTAAAAATTAGAAAAAAAGCATGAACATTAGAACATACAATAAGTAGTTTTCAGTTTTCAAGTTTATCGATTGACATAAGTCTTTACAAATACAAAAGGTGGAAACAGATAACATATTACAAGTTCTCATATAAAATCACTTGTTTATTTAAGGGCAAACAGCACAAACCTTTTTAAACAGTACAAACAAAAATGGTTATGTGCTGTAATGGCCTGAAGAGAAGCTGTGCAGACATTCGTAAAATATTATAAGATCATTATGCCCTAAGATCGACAATAAATAATAAGTTGAAGAGAATTCAGACTGCAGGTTATTTGATAATGAACAATGGATCATAATTGGGCAATAAGTGATATTATGGGCTTAAATTTCACAAAAGTTCGTATATAGACTAGGGGAACAGGTGAGGGTACAATCTTTAGAAATCCTGAAACAGGCGTAAACATGACTTGAATCGGTTTGGATCTGGTTACCTCCACCCACAGCCAAATAATGTAGCCCGTAATCTTGAAAATTACAATTATCGAGTTTTGAATTTGGAACAAAAGGACCACATTTGGCAAAAAAGAGAGCTAATCCTCACCTATTCCCTATACAAATTGCATTACTTTCCATATGTATTCATCAAATTACAATTTCAGAGATGACAAAAAAGCAGTTTCTATTCAATATCATCATGTCCCGAGTATTATATAATACATAGATTAATTGATCTGGAGGAAGATAGTGGTCAGCTAAAATTGGGCGCAGCCAGTAACTCCTTTGCTTGTGATACAGAGGACAAAAGAGCGTAATATGTTTTAGATCATCTTCCATTTCTATCCCACACTTACAGTAAGGTAGTTTTTGTTTATGATGGATGTAATTAGCACTGTAAAGCTCCATTCTGTATCTGGTGATCGTCCTTCAATTGATATAGGGTTGGATATGTGGGTTAAATATTACTCAAGATTATGAGTAGTCAAACTGCTTAAACCATCTATACAATTTTAATGTAAAGACTCATAAAAGGTCTTGCTCAATAGCTGAATCCCTTACCCTAGTTCTTATTTGTGTGATAATCTCAAGATAAGTCCTGTAATATATCACGTACAATCCATTTCTTAGGCCCAAGGGAAGTAAATGTTCTTTAATAGTTTTAACACTAGGGCAAATAAAACCTTTCATGGTATATTCCCAGGTCCATCTTGTAAATGAGTTCTTCTCAACGATGTTTTGCCTGGCTAAATGAAAATTGATTGATTGATATTCAGTTTCTTCCTCCAGACATAGCCTAGGTAGCCTTTCTTCAGATAACTGAAAAAGATTCAGGAGGAAACTCAGATGCTTCTCTCTCACTAAGGTAGATATTGAAAATTGTCCTAATTCCAATCTTAAAATCTCAGCTGGGACTGAATTGGATACAGATAGTATATAGCAAAATATATTATTCAGTACTGTCTCCAATAGGACTAATTTAGAAGAATCCCAGATTTCAACAGCGTATAGAACACTGGATTTTATTTTTGCATTAACGACGATAAGTAGGCC
This sequence comes from Neoceratodus forsteri, assembly GCA_016271365.2. Classification (NCBI taxonomy): domain Eukaryota; kingdom Metazoa; phylum Chordata; order Ceratodontiformes; family Ceratodontidae; genus Neoceratodus; species Neoceratodus forsteri. The sequence goes on from CM057454.1 coordinate 780,347,203, forward strand.
CTTGATGGTGCCTTTCCCCTAGCCTACTATTAAATCTTTTAAATGCGTTAAATGCAGTTTTCATTCTGGTTTCAGTCAAGCTCAGATACGCGTTCCAGAGAAAAGTATCAGCAAATTTTACTCCCAAATAGTCATAGAAGTTTGGTGTTTCAGTTTTTTGGTTTCCCTATAAATAGTCTTGGAATCTGCCTGCTAACTTGGTTTTGTCCCAGTTTATAACTAGGCTGTTACTGTTGTACAATGTAGCAAAATGATCCATTTTCCTTTGAAGGCCAAGTAATGAGGTGGAAAATAAAACAATATCATCAGCATAAGCTGAGCAACTCGCGTTCCTGCTGATGATACTGGGAGAATGAAATTCTGGACAGTTTCATTTGTCTAGGATAACATTAATATACAAATTAAACAGATGTATCCTTGACAGACTCCCAAATTAGTTTGTATCGTGGACGTTAAGTCTCCAGATTGATTGTATTTTACTGTAAAGCAAATATTTTGGTGCAGTCTTATTAAAATATCCAGCAGAAAGTGGTCAATTCTAAGAACCCAAAGTTTGTGCCATTCGACTCAGTGCCACATGGAAGGCTGGGAAGGAAGTTAGTAGGCACAGGGGCAGGTGCAATGCTGGTGAGATGGGTAGGAAACTGGCTGCAGGGAAGGCAACAGAGGGTGGTGGTGGGTGGGGAGCTCTTACACCCAAAGGCAGTGACGAGCGGTGTCCCACAGGGCTCAGTGTTGGGACCAGTGTTGTTTGGGATATTCATTGCAGACATATCATGGGACATCAAGAGCAAGATCAGTCTGTTTTCTGATGATACCAAGGTTGGCGCGGTGGTGGATGACCTAGGGGATGGCAGGGTTTGCAGGATGATCTGGCAAAGCTTGAAACCTGGTCAGACACCTGGCAACTGGCTTTAATGCCAAAAAGTGCAAGGTGATGCATTTTGGGATGAAGAAGCCAAGGAGGACTTACCAGCTAGGGGGAGTGCAGCTAGCCCAGACAGAGGAGGAGAAGGATCTGGGTGTGCTCATCACAGGGTCAATGAACAACTCGGCACAGTGTAGGAAGTCAGCTGCAAAGGCCAACAAAATGCTGGGTTGTATTGCAAGGGGATATCCTCGAGGAGGGAGGAGATGATTCTGCCACTGTATAGGTCATTAGTTAGACCACACCTGGAGTATACGTGCAGTACTGGCGTCCGTATCTGAAGGGACATTAAGTTACTGGAGGGAGTGCAGGCGCAGGGCGACAAAGATGATCAAGGGTCTGGGGACTTATCATACGAGAGGAGGTTAAAGGAGTTGAACATGTACTCACTGGAGGAGAGGAGAGACAGGGGACATGATTGAAACCTTTAAATACATGAAAGGAATAAACAAGACAGGTACAGAGGGCTGTTCAAAGTAAAGGAGGGAGGGCCACAGGGGCCATGATATGAGACTGGGCGAGGAAGGTTCAGGAGGGAGATGAGAGAACACTTTTTACAGAGAGGGTGGTGGCTGGGTGGGATATCGTTGCCTGCAGAAGTGGTATGCAGTAGAACAGTGGACTGCTTCAAGCGAGGATGGGACAGGACAAGGTGGAGGGTTAATGAAGGGGAAGGGTGGAAGGGAAGGGCAGCTGCAGAATAAGGGGTGCTAGCTGCACATTCGAGCAGACTTGATAGACCTCTAGGCCTTTATCTGCTGGCAAATTTTGTATGTTCGTAATAATTTACCACTAATGCTATCAAAGGAAGACTTTAAACTCCATGAAACAATAAAATTAAGATTTTTTTTAATGCAAGTATATTTGTTTATGAGATGGGACAGAACATAGCAGTGTTGTATGGTAGAATGATTATTTATTTATTAAATTTTGTTAACCGAGTAGGCCCACTGAGACTAGAAATCCCTTTTTCTGGGGGCACTGTGGAACCTGAGCAGACAAGTCACACTGAACATTAGCTCTGTGTCGTACAACTTTTAAGGCAACTAAAAACTAAATATTTGGAAGTGATACTTAAGTTTTTCTACCCGGAAAGGCTGCTTATACAACAGAGAATATTATGGGAAATCCACGTAGAGATCGGGGCACAACCGACAATGGAAAGGGAAAATAAGCAGCGTTGGGTCTGTCAGCAACTTCAGGGATGGCAGCTGTGGCTGATACTAAACAGAGTTTGGGGTCTGAAACCCTGCAATCGCTGGGCCTAAAAATGCAGAGGCTGATCTCATCAGTTACTAATTTAAGCCATTAGATGGATTCCTTTAACAACAGAGTTACAGTGGTGGAGACTACCATGGACTGTTTATAAGTGGAAATGATTGATGTTAAAAAGCAAGCAGCTGCATCTACGGCTGCAAAGGCAATGGCAGTGAAAGAATCGCAGCGCTTCAGAGCACATGTAGGAACTTTAGAAAATCAGGTATCTGCAGCAAACCTCGGAGCGCTTGGTCTTCCAGAAAACATTGAAGGGGATCACCCAATTATGTTTGTTAAAGAATGGCTTGCAGGAAAACTTTTATTGGAGGGTGATTCCGAGTGGTTCAAGATCCAAAAAGTGTACCGCATCATGCCTCGTGGGTAGGGAGAGGCCTCCAACACTCCTTGTACTTTGCTGGTGGTTACTGCCAGTATTGGGGAGCGAGATCGAGTTTTGTCCCTGATCCGGTGACATGGCCCGCTCTCGCAAGATGGGTAGCCTGTACATGTCTTTCCAGATATCAGCTATGCCACACGGCAGCAGCACAGAAAATTTGACTGAGTTCGCCTAGTGCTGCGGGAGCTTAACATATTGTGTTCCATTGTGTTCCTGGCTTGTCTACCAATAGTATACAGCAGCAAAATTTGGGCCTTTTCAAATCTGGTGGAAGCAGGCAAGTGGGCTGACTGGGTAAGGGCAGAGAATCGGCAACAAGGTGCGGAGGCTGAGACCACCATGGATGCTGCCGGGGAGTAAAGCTTTTTGTTTGACTTTTTCATTCCTATTCCAAGTCCTCTCAGCCTTAACTTTTCAACAATTGGGACTGGATTTGATTGAACTTAATGACTAGGTTCCGATGTTTTGACTTACATCGTTGTGATGTTCCATCTCCTGTTAGAGACTATACCTTATTGGGTTTTACCTTGTTCCCCCGTTCTTAGATAATATGAGGTGCTCCATCTTCAAGGGGGGATAGTACTACCCCCTCAAACTATAGACCAATAGCTCTGCTCCCCATCTTGTCGAAGGTGCTGGAGAAACAGGTACATCACCAGTTTGGCCAGTACCTAGCACAGAATGGGATAGTAACAGAGCACCAATATGGGTTCTGAGTTGGGAGGTCCACGAGCACCACCCTAATAGACTTCAGTAACCTTGTTGCAACATCTTTAAACCACTGAAAGAAGCACCATGGCGGTGTTCGTGGCCCTTAGCAAAGCCTTTGATTTGGTGCAGCACAAGGGCTTGTTGGAGAAACCTGTTGGAGTTGGGGTACAAGGGGAATCTTTATTGTGGTTTAAGTCCTGCCTGGCAGATTGTAGGCAGTGTGTCTAGTGTGGCACTACTGTCTCAGGCCTGGTGGAGGTAAATAGAGGCGTCCCACAGGGCTCAATATTAGGCCCATTGTTGTTCAACATTTATGTTAACAACTTGACAACATAAATAAAATATAGTGAGATTAGACTCTACGTAGATGACACCGTACTGGTGGCATCTGCTAATTACCCCGAGGGCCTGGAACAGCAGCTCCAGGCGGACCTGACAAACCTGGAAAAATAGATGGGAAATTCTGGTCTACTTCTTAATGCCAAGAAGACCCAGTGCATGGTATTTGCAGTGGGCCAAGTAATGAAAAACAAACCTGAGATACGTCTCAGACTTATGGATGGTACCATCATACAGAACGTATCAAGTTACAGATATTTAAGCTGGCCTGGTGGTGCTGAGGGTTGAGGCGCTGGACGCCACAGCTCGCACCACATCGGTGACCCGAGGTCGGGATAGAGCTTGGGCGCTGGGAGTCGGCAGGGGAAGGAGAAGATTAAGTGTCCGATGGACTGCTCTCCTCTTTCTGGGGAGGGATCTGGGGTTCCCTGGTGCAGTAGAGACCCCTGCTGGAGACTGGGCGTACTACCTGTGCCGGGTGTGTGTAGGGGAGGAGCATGGTGGACTCCCGTGGCTCCTCTGCAGGCATCATTGCCGCCCATGCTCCACAGGACTTAAGAATCCCTGCCTCGGGGGATAGGCGAAGGCACCTCCTGTCCCAGCCACACTCCCACCATTGGGCTCGCTTAACCCCCGAGTCCGGCCCAGCGCATTAGACTATAGATAGAGCGCCAGGGCATAAGCTGATCCCACCTCGGGGCGGGGGCTCATAGCTGGGGGATTTGCTGGGCTTGGGTCAGCCTGGAGCAAGCGAGCTTCAGACAGGAAGGTAGAGCCTGGGCTGAGAGGTCGCTGGAGAGAGTTCCTTGGGGTCCGGCAGAAAAACAGGGTCTACAAAAACAGAGTGTACAAAACAAAGTTACAGATATTTAGGGGTTCTGGTGGACTCAAGATTGATATACACTGAACATATTTTACTGTAAATCAGAAAAGTGAACCAGAGGTTAAGGGCACTGAGAAGGATATCCGGATGTGTCTCTGGGGAAGTTAGAGAAAAGCCGGTGAAACAATTACTGATTCCAGTCATAGAATATGGTTCCCCACTATACATGAACTCCAGCCAAATCTTGCTGAACAAATTAAATCAATTGTGTTATAGATTGGTGAAATTTATAACAAAAAAGGACCATGGGACACATCACTGTGAAATATATGAGAGTCTGGAGTGGCTTCAACCTGAAGCCCGGAGAATTTACTTGTGGTTGGTATTATGTCATAAGATCATTTATCAGAAGGACAAACCTCCATTAGCTCAGTTGGTGGAACTCAAACCCCATCATCAGTAGTTGGTTAGATTGCAAACAGCCTCCCAAAACATACCCATGATTAGATCATTTAACAGGTTGGGTGACATCACCCTACCAAATAGTTTAGCCAGAAATTGGAACAAACTGCCATATGAGATAAAATCAGTCAATAAATTATCTACTTTTAAATCTATATTACGCAACCATCTGAGCACTAATTGTTAATGCTTTAGATAAGATATCGGATACGTATATGAAAGGAGATATGTTATGTCTGTTGTCTTGGTATGAAACTGAATGTACTATTTATGAATGTTTTTTTAATTTTAAGACCACAGGACATTGTTGTAAATGGGGATAACACCCCAACAATTTATATCCTGTATAAAAATAAAATGTTATCATATTTACAGTGTTACTGATTGTCTTTTTATTGTATGGGGGCTATGTTTAATTGCTTATCCAGTTGCATTTATTATGTTTTAAATCGGTGCGCCATTTATACTACCCTGTAAGTTTTACTTGTGGGGACTAGCATGGCACTACGATTCCCAGTTAGGGGTACTTCATCAGTAGACTGAATCTTGGACATAGACTTACAGGGCACAGCCATGCTGCTCATGGGCTTCACTTCAGTATACTTTTATAACTTAAGTCCATTTACTTATAACCTTGTTGTAATCCCCCCGTCCCCCGTTGTGGTATCATTAATATGGTAGACACATATAAGATTTCCTATGAATAAGGGGGCCCTTTGCTCCATTGTCTTAACAGTTTTGTGGACTGTGTACCATATGGTAAGTTTTGATTGATATCAATTGCAAAGCTTAATAAATATACAATTAAAAAGTCTCATTTTCAGGGGCGACCGGGGGAGGGGGGATACAGATCATAACCAACTAAAATTGAACCAGATTAAGCTGTTGGTGGTATTTTTAGCGAATGGGGGAAATTTGGCCAGGACACTGGGGAAAGTCTCCTACTCTTTTTCGTGAAGTACCATAGGATCTTTAACGTGTGCCTGAACAACCACGAGAACAGGCACACTGGACCTCAGTTTAATTTCTCATCTGAAAGACAGAATTATGCCTAAATCCGTTCTGTGACTTGTTTAGTAGTTGATTTTCATAGATCCAGTCCTATAATTTTTGCAATATTATTTTACAACATATTTTTGAGATGCATCAATAAGACTAACAGGTCTGGACATACTGGCATCTGAAGCTTGCCCTTTTTTGTTGATTGGATAAATAATGCTGCTGTTCCAACTATTGAGAAAGTCTTCTTGTACAGCCTGTTAAATACAACTGTGAGAATAGGGAGCCACCAGTCTGAAAATGATTTATAAATATCTGCTAAAATTTGATCTGGACCTGGGGCTTTGTTAGCTTTAATTGAGAGTAATGCTGGTATAATTTAATTTTGGGTAATACAAATAGCCAGGTCTGGGGGCTAAGTAAGAGCATAACTTGAGATTTAGTTAATCAATGATTGAATTCCTGTTGTCCTCCAAAGAAGAGAAGTACAAGGTCTGAACGTATTTCTCATATGTTTGTAGCATGTAATGTATGCTTCAGCTTTCCTAGAATATTGATTATAACCTAAACCAACCAACGACCAGAATGCTTTTATATATTTTATAACTGTTCTTTTTAATTTGTTCCACATATTTTTCCGATATTGCTCTTTCTTTAATTCAAGAGTTTTTCTATATTCTTTTCTTGCCTTGTGTAAAGATGACCCTTCCTGATGGTCCAGAAAGTTACAGCTTGTAGTCATTATATGCAGTACTAGACCTGCAAAGGTGTATGCATTTGTTATTTCTGGCCAAGGTTTACTCTGCCTTCCATAATTTGGATTTGTTTTTGAACCATGCTGCACTTGCCTTTGCTTTTCAGCGGCTGGGCTACCAGTTCCTTATGACATCACTGTAGGATAGAGGAGTGACTCACACTGTGCAGTACCATGCGATTGCAACAGTGTTGCAAAGGAAACCTACCAGTACTCGGTGTACATGCTGTGTTTCCCCTTCCCCAAGACGCACTGTTAGCAGTGCATTATGTCAAAATCTAAATGCCTTGTCTGTATGTTTTTTTTTTTTTTTTTTAAATTGACTCTGCCCTACAGTGATGTCAGCAGTATAACCACATGGCCCACAGCAACACCAGGCTTGCTGTAGAAGCTCTGGTACTCCCCCCAGTTTTTAGCAGCTCAGAATGCAAAAACTAACTGAAGCAGACAGTAATGAAATACAATTCCAGAATCAATGCAAGAAGGGGTAATTAATGCATGAAAGTCGAAGTGACTGGGGAAGGTCCTCTTTAAAGCACTAAAATTTATTTTTGTCCTATAGTTTTATAAAATCTTCCAAACCTATATAGTTCCTGTTTTGCCATCCTACAGATCCTATTAAACCAAGTGGAATTACAATACGTTTTTATCCTGCCAGTTCTAAATAAATGTTTGAGATAGTTGGTAATTTTCATCCATTTTTCTATTACATTTTCTTTATCAGAATGTGTAATATTTCATTTTTTAAAGATAGAAAGGGATCTGAATAAAGTATTGTAAAGAATGATTCAGTTGAATCACTTTGCCATCTAATTCTTTTGGTGTTTATAATTTCAGCAGTACCTTCAGCAGAAAGAGGTTGAGCTGAATCCCTATTTTTTTAATGAGGCAAAGGTGATAAGAATTGGGGAATGGGCCGAATCAGGATGGTCCAGGACCTTAAAATCAAGCAAAGTTTCAAGGGCATCATGGTTAATCCTGGTTGGTTTTCCTCCACTATGAAGAAAGCTCTAAAAGATGGAGATTATTGGTGGAAAAGGGCAAGGAAATCCCGGCTGGAGGCAGATTGGATAGCATTCTGTACCTCCAGAAATGCTTGCACTAAATTAATTAGATCTGAGAAATCTAAATATTTCCAAACTGCTTTGGAAGACAATAAAAATTACGCTACCAAATTTTGGAGCATTCTCAAAGAAGTCGAAGGGCACACTACTGACGCCTCCATTACCCGCAGAATAATGTCCAACGGGTCTCTCTGCACAGATAGGTCTGCAGTATTAGACCGGCTCAATGAACACTTAGCCACAGTGGGGCTGGCCTTTGATGCCTCACCAATCAATAAGCTCAGCTCATCAGGGGACCACATTTATTTAGCTTTTGTTTACCGGGTAGGTACACTAGACAAGTTGTATGCCTATTTTCAGGAACAACCCTGGAGAGTACAACAAGGAATATAGATACATCAGAACATAACAGCGAGTAGAGCAAATACATTGAGTCACAAAAAAACAGTCTAGCATAGAATGATCTTCTGTGGCAGAAATTGTTAATATACATATGAACAACAATATATAGTCTAGAACATACAATGGCACAGGTGAATGCCTTGGTGAGCATTGCTGCCCCTACTGCTAACAGCAGCCACAACCTCTCTCATCCCTCCTCGTTCAGCTTCGATACAGTCACGTTCAAGCAAGTTGAAGACCTCCTACTGTCTTTGAATACAGAAAAAGAGTGCCGGGGCTGACAATAGTGAACCTTAGTTCCAAAAACTGCACTATTGCTTCAAAACGGCCCCCATCACCCACTTATTCAATACCTCCCTGATGCAGTGCTAGATACCGGTACTCTGGAAGACTGCACATATCTTACCCTTGTTTAAAGCTGCGGATCAAAGTGACCTGAACAGTTACAGACCTATATCCATATTATCTGCCCTATCAAAATTATTGGAAAAAATCATCAACACCCAAATTAGAGAGTACCTAGAGTCACAGAAACTACTAAATCCTGCACAGTCTGGATTTAGAGCCAAACACAGTACAGTTACCGCCCTTGCAAAAGTAACCACTGACTGGCAAATTGCCCTTGACGCTAAGAAGTATGTGTATGCCCTCTTCCTTGACCTGAGTAAGGCATTTGACACCATAGACCATGATATAATGCTTACCACGCTGTGCAATGTCGGCCTTGCTATGACTGCCATTAAATGGTTCGCTTGTTACCTTACCAACAGGTTTTATTTATTTATTTTATTGAAATCTAGGATTACAAATACCTTTGAGCAGGAACTGCTCGTTTACAAAGGTTCCACGTCGAAGGAATGGGGGATATACATACATACAAAAGACAACATAATAATACATAGTTACACAATAACAAGAAGTAAGAGACTGAGGCTTAGGAAATTCCAGTAATTCGAAATGTGCTAAATGTTAGGTAGCATGACATAACCAGCCACGGGCAATCTTGGAAATAAGCACTGCAGGTGAGAGGGAAGGGGGTATGCAGGCAAGAAGGCCATTGTCGGAGGGTAGAGGGTGAGGGTAAGAGCTCTAAAGGGGAGAGAGATGAGGGATAAAAGTCAGGAAATGCCCCGGGGGAGGAAAGGGAGAGGGGGCAAGGGGGTAGGCAGGTAGAAGGAGGCAAGGCGGGGAGAGATAGCTTTCAAGACTGAAGTGGAGGGCAGTTAACGGTGGGCCCCTGATTAGGCGAGGCAGTCACAACGACTAGTTGAAATGAGATGAAGTTGGAGTTGTCTCTTAAAAGGGCCAAGAGCAGCAGCAGTAAGAGTTTCTTTGTTGAGAGTATTGTACCACTGTGGTGCACTGTGAGCAAAGGTCCTCTGGCCCATGGTAGTCCGGCATCTGGGGACAAGGAAGGTTAGTTGTTGTGAACTTCTAGTTCTCTGGGTGCTGTGGTGGTCAATAAGTAGCTTTTCAGTGCCCGGGGGCATGACCCCGAGGAGGACTTTTTTGGCTAAGAGGCAGGTTTGATACTGTATCCGGCTGATGAGAGGAGCCATCCTGCCCGAGTGTACAGGTCACAAGTGTGTGTAAGTCGATCAGCCCCAGTTAGCAGCCTGCATGCTTTGTTGAGTGCAACTGTAATTCTAGGAGGGCAGAGCCATAAATTGCTGGCCCGTAATCGATGATGGAGGTGACAGAGCTGTTGATAGCCAACGGAGAGTGTCAGAGTCATGCAGTGTTTGTGCCTGTAGAGCAGGCCTCTACGGATGTTGGTGGCTTTGGCGACAGAATCTGTGTGCCGATGGTAGGACAGTGAGCTGTCCAATGTGACACCTAGGTATTTAAAATCAGGAACGTGTTCAAGTAGGGTCCCTGTTTGGTTTAGGATGGTGAGGTCACGGATTTGTACTTGCTCTGGCATTGTAGAAGGTCATAACCTTTGTTTTGCTGTAGTTCATGACCAGTTTGTGTGACTTGAACCATTCTTGATGCACATGAATTCAAGCTGTAATTGTTTCTCGAGGAGCTCTGCGTTTGGTAGTTGGTGAACATTTCCGTCATGGCATAGAGCAGTAATTTCTGGTGGCAGACACTGGAAGGTCGTTGAGGAAGAGGCTGAAGAGTAGTGGCTCCAGGATGGACCCTGTGGGACCCTGAAAGGAAAGCGGCTTTTCTTCGAGGTAACACCGCAATCCTGACCAGCTGGACCTCTCCCCAAGGTAGCTTGAAAACCAGAGCAGTGCTTCATTGGAGAGCCCAATGTTTGATAATTGCTTGAGTAGGGTGGGTGGTTCACAGTATCAAAGGCTTTCGTGAGGTCGATGAATACTGCCCTACACAGTTCCTTGATCAAGTGTGGTATGGATGAAGCCTGTGAATTCTAATAGTGCAGTGGTGGTACTGTGCCCTTTTCGAAAACATGTTGCTCAGGACACTGGATGTCGATTTTTCCAGGTACTTGACTGATTGGTCTGAGGCGATGCGCCCAGGGCCTTAGACAATGGAGGGAGGATGGAGATAGGTCTGTAGTTGGAGTGCAGTGATTTATCTCACTTTTGTACCATGTGTGATGGTCACCTGTTTCCAGCGAGATGGAACTGGGACATCTTTAGTGATAGATTGAGGACCTTTGTCAAGGGTTCAAGGACTTCTTCAAGGACAAGTGCTAACAACTTTAGGTCAAGGGAGTCACCGCTGTAGCCTGCATTGTGAATGGCCTTCCAAATATAGGTTCTGGCTTCATGCACTGGGATCTCCTTGAAGTAGAATTGTGGAGCAGGGTGTAGGAGTGGAGTAGTTGCAGGAGGGTTACTACCAGAGGGGGCATCAAAGAAATTAGAAGGGAGGACACTATGCAAGTTGGAGAACGCATTGTTAAAGGTGTTGGTGATGGTGTACAGGTCAGTTGTTGGTGTTCCATTTATGTTTAGCATGGTGGGTGGTGACTTGGGGTCCTTGCCTGTAAGGTCTTTCAGGTTATTCCAAAAATTTTTTCCATCACCCCAGGAGTTGGAGAGAGTTTCCTTGAAGTATTTGCTTTTGACTCTCCTAACTGCCCGTGTGCACTCATTTCTGGCAGCTTTATATTTTTGAATATCCCCAGGTTTGGATGTTGCATGGGCACATTGCCAGAGATGATCCCTATGTTTGAGTAAAGTGATTAGATCGGGGGTTATCCAAGGGTTAGCTCTGCCCCTGACCTTCAGCTTTTTGAGAGGCGCAAAGATATTGCAGGCCGCAGTGAAGTGGCTGATGAAAAAGTCTAAGGCTTGGTTTACATCAGTGGCAGAGTCGATTGGTGTCCAGTCCAGGTGGCTTAGGTGTGTCTTTAGTAGCTCAAGGTACCCCTGCTTTAACACTCTGGTGTGGATTATTTTAGGAGGGGGCTTAATGAATTTGTTTGTCCAGGTATATGTGACCGGTGAGTGGTCACTGATCCCATCAGGGAGCACTGAGACTTTTGAGATTCGTTCAGGGTGATTAGTTAGTATCCAGTCCAGAAGTGTTCGTGACCCTGTCCTATAGTTGCATCTGGTGGGGGTGGTAACAAGCTGGGTGAGGTTCTGTGACGTGACAGCATCCTTGTAGTTACTGGCCTCCAGCGATGGCCAATTTATGTTGAAGTCACCTAGTACTATGAGTTCAGAGTTATGGTGTAATCCCTGTAGACTTTCCAATATGCTCATAAGTCCGTTGTGCTGATCTTTAGGGGGTAGGTACACAGAGGCAATGGTGAGCTCCTTGTTGTGCCCCCCGAGTAGAACTTTAATAGCGAGAACCTGCGAGGGTGGTTTAGGGTTTGAGAACGGGAAGACTTGACCCAGATAGGAATTCCTCAGGTAGATGGCACAGCCCCCACCTCGTTTGGAAACCCTGTCCTGCCTGAATATAGAGTATCCAGGGATGGTGACTGCAGCGTCTGGTATCTTGGGGTTAAGCCATGTTTCGACAACAGAGAGTACATCAGGGCTATGTTGCTGGACCCAGGTTTGCAAGATGTCAAGTTTGTTAAGGAGGCTGCAGACATTGATTGAGGCTATTGTGAGGGACCCCTCCCGCCTTTTTTTGGCATGGGGTGCTAGGCTGGTAGGCCCCGGATTAAGATGAACATTTCCAGATATCAGAAGTAGCATACATAGTATCCTAAGAAGGTATGCTTTAATCATTTTGCAGACTAGTTTTGTTGTAGGTCTAGTCCTCTTGGCCTTGCTGGTCTGCGTTTGAGCCGTGATATTGCAGAGCACAATATATAAAGCCATGTTCTCAGAGGTGCCACGTGATTGGTAAAAAGTAATCAAATCCACAAGAAATGGTGAAACACCTGTGACCAGAAAACTGTTATTGTAGCTCTAAGATCCAGCACATGATAAATTCCTGAAGGGGTTAAATTCCTGAAGGTGATGAACATTGGCCTGGGGCATATGCAGGATGTAAAAATCCTTTGTTAGTCTCTTCCCTTTGTTCTCCAAAATGGTTTTGAATAGACCTCAAAGACTAGCACACATCTTTTAAGAACAAGTCAGACGGAAATGTGGATTCAATGCAGCACTCCACAACTCAGTGCTTGTATAACGGATTTACTGACCTTACTTTTGGCTTTGATGGCTTCCAAATAAGTTGATTTATGATGAGAATGCCAATCCCTGGTGTTGATGTTTTGCAGTTTCTTAGTCCAGGAAATGTTCATAGATGTTATGTCCAAGAATGGTCTAGTTCCTCGAAGCAGAAACACATGAAAATCCACAAAAACTAAACTACTGACAAGAGACAAACAGCCAGCCACACAGGCTCTTGTCTAATCACAGTTACAACAGGTTAAAGCATCAGGTGAATTCTCCCCGTTAAAAACACTTTTACGAGGTGTTCCTCAAGGCTCCATCCTGGGTCTGATCCTGTTTTCAATTTATATTAATAACCTTGATGCCCATCTGATCACTGCTAATATGCACATATTCATGGATGATACTGTCCTGTATACTTCTAGCCCATCCCTGAATACAGCCTTCGAGGACCTACAGGAAGACTTCATCTCTCTCCAGTATAACCTTATCAAATATAAGCTCCTACTCAATGCAAAAAAAAAAAACAAAGCCATGATCCTCTCACCCATTGCAGCACCAGGACCAACACATAAGCATATTATTCTAACGGTACTGGACTAACCCATTGAAACAGTAGATACCTTCAAATACCTAGGGTTCTGGCTGGATAATAAGCTCAACTTCCTGTGCCACCTAAACGAGGTCTCTAAAAAATTAAGGCAGCGTCTAGGCGTGTTCTACCGTATATAAATAAAATAAAAAAATAAGCACCTACTTACCAAAGAAGCTAGAAAGAGATTAGTGCAATTTACATTTTTACCCTTACTTGACTATGCTGACTTTCTCTGCATCCATTGCCCCACTGCTGTGCTCAGCAAACTCGACACGCTCTACCACCGGGCCATAAGGTTTATCCTAAATCTGCCTTCTCGCACTCACCACTACATTCTGTACCAAAAGAGTTGGGATGGACATCTCTCTCTACAAGGAGGAAAAGGAATGCCCTTCTTTGGTTCTCCAGAGCCTTGTCCGACAAACTCCCTGCTTACATTTCAAACTTCTTTGAGCGTGCCAAGGGATCTTATGGACTGAGATGCTTTTCCTTACTCTACTATCAGATACCCAGAGTAAAAACAACCCATGGTCCGCTGCAATCAGTTTTTCTCTCCCGTGCTTATGGAACGCCATGCAAAGTACATTTAAATTCTCAACCCTTCCTGGTCCGTCCAGTCTTAAAGCCCTTTTAGCTAAATACCTTAAGGAAACCTCTAGCTGCTTTAAGTGACCGGGCACCTGTAGCTCCTTGTACTGTTCCCATATCTGGCATCACTGCTACCACCTGATTTATCCCCATGTTCGGAGGCGCCTAGAACCTCTTAATCTCTCTCCTCCTTCCTCTGCCCTCCCCATCGCCCCCTCCCACTCTATATACAAGTTCCTTTTTACCACCAGTATCACTTATGACTCGAATATCACTGTAACTCACCCTAGGCCATTTCCCCTCAAGGGAGCATCAAGCACTTATTAGCCTCCCTCCCCTTCCCCTCCTCTGCCCCTTTACATTCTTGCCTTCTCTCCCCCCTTGCATACTTCGCTTCTTATTGTTATAATTGATTGTACCGATGACCTTCTATATCTCATATGTTGCCTCTTGAAATCTAATTAAGACTTGACACAATGTTAGTTATGTATATCTTGGCAGACCTTGCATTTATGTATCCTAAGTGAGTTACATATGTATAAGCCTGAATACTCTCCAAGTGTATTATGTCTTTTCAAGTTTACCCTTTTTTGTTTCCCTTGTTCTGTATTTATGTCCAGGACCACCTTGAAAATGAGCTTGCTCAATGGTGTTCACGCCTGGTTAAATAAAGTTTGATTGATTGACTGATTCCATGTCAGATCGATAGTAGAAGACCCCATAGGTTCCATGTACATAAAGTCACCCGGAACCAAGTAGGTTTTTATGTTTTCTTTAAAATAAAAACAGGACACACATGATCTGATGATGTTAAGGGGGCCAAAATGCAGTTAATGTACAGTTGCATGAAAAACTCCAAAAATACGCATACGTTTGACTCATTGGTCCACACCTATGTTTCCAGATTATTACGCATTATACCAAATAACCTTTTATACTTTACATCACTACTTTAAACCAAGCATGCAGCCCTTTGGTTTGAAATTAATTTTGTATCATGTGAAAAATTTTTCAAAATTATATAATTTGAAATATATAGATAACTGTGATATAGAGATGTGCAGTCATCAAAAGTTAAGCAAACGGGGGTGCTAGAGAGCCACACTGCAAACTGGGTCTCGCCTACAGAGCGAAGAACAGTCTTACTTCTACTGCTCGCCTTGCACTGGCCAGAGGTGTGCTTCTTCCTTCTGTCTGCTATGGACTCATCCTGTTTGCACACACCTCCAAGGTTCACCTCTCTAGGTGGAACATAGCCTATAGTAACATTTACCAATTTGCACTTGCTGCCCTTCGCCTCACCCACCACTGTGACCTGTATAACAAACTTGACTGGCTCTCCCCACCCAACCACATGAATTTTGTCTTGGGCAGCTTCACGGGTAAGGTTCTCAGAACTGGCACCCCCCCAGGACTGGCTGAGCTCCTCAAACCAGCTGTCTCTTCTTCTTCTTACTCCCTTAGGTCATTGTACCCTGCTGTTCTCAGAGTTCCTGCCACTCGAACGCAAATGGGGGACAGGGATTTGCTTCATGTGTCCCCAGAGTATGGAACTCCTTTCCCGCCCAGGTCCGCTCCTCCCCCTCCCATTAATGCCTTCAGAGTTACTTTGCGTTTGGTTGTCCTAAACTGCTGTAAGTAACCTTGGTCACCTGCACTGGACTTACATGTCCTTCTTTTGGTACCCTTGTGCAGTTCCTGCTGCTGCATCCTGCCTGCTTGGGTTCTGTTCTGTATGTAATGTATTTATGCTCTGTTTCAGGTGATGCTTTGACTGTGGCTCTGCTTTTGGGGCTCTGAGCTGTGTAGAATTGTATAATGCACTGTTCATAGCCTTGGTGACTCTATGTATATATTTTGTTCCTATTCTAACTGTGTTAACTGACTGCTTGTGTTATGTTCATCTTGTTCTACCTGATTCTGTGTAATGCCTAACTTGTATTTCATTGTACTCTCCTGGGTCGTACCTGAAAATAGACAAATGTCTGGTCTAGTGTACTTACCTGGTCAACAAAAGCAAAAAAAAACACTCTTGACAGGATGACTATTCAGTCAGCTCCCCATCAGGATTAATTCAGATCTAATTACCTGCAGTGTCAAGGTGACTAAGAGTGCCAATTTTTATACCTTTCAATAGACTAGTACCTCAGAATTCTGCAGATGCCACACTCAATATGGGACATACGAAAAACCAACCGGGAGGTTCCAGACAAAAACAGCACCGCAACAACTGTCCCAGCAGGGTTCTGGAAACACCGCAAGTTTGGCAGGTCAGAGTGGGCAACGAGGAGATCCCCCACCATGGGAGACTGTTTTAAAGGCTGTAAAAGACATGGGCCACAAAAACTGAGCAGGTCTTGGACAGATTAAGTGCTCAAGATACAGAAATTGCTGAAGCAGTTAAAATAGCTACTGAAGCGGACGAGCACTCCCAGTGAACTCGGGCTGCCTTTGCCAAAATGGTCACAGAAAGTACCCACCTGAAGTCCCACATAGAAAACCTTGAAAATGCTAACGGGTCGATGAATATCAAGATAGTGGGACTAATGGAGGGTGAAACTTCGCTCGCTTTTCTTCAATGATGGCTGCAAACAACCTTGCCAGAAGATCTATGCTCAGTGCCTGAGTCTTTGAAATGTGCTTACCATGTCAACTTTAGACGGGCCCAAGAAAACGTGACTTGAGCAGCACAATCCTTTTGGTGACAGAGGGGCCTGAGACTCGGGATATCATCCTTGGCTGGGTGAGAGCTCACTGTCCATTGGCAGTAGAGGAGTAGGATATCAAACTGTTTCTCGACTGGTCGTATGCTACCCTATGCCACTGGAAATATTTTGATCCCCTCAGACACCAACTTAGAGGACTCGGGATCTCTCATTCACTGCTGGCTCCTGCAGGACTGCGGATTACCTGTGGAGGTAAGACATTCCAATATAATGACCCTGAAGAGGAAAAAAAAATGGGTAGGCTGGATCTAGCGGAGTTGTAAAGTCGGTCTGCTCATGAACAGCTCCAAGCAGAAGAACTGGTAGATGAGGGTTGACATTTCAATTTGAGACACTCTGTGACTGGGGGTAACGTGGCTCACGGTGTTGCTTTAATATTCAGAAAATGTTTTTGAAATGCTGGCTCTTTTGGGTTTTCCTCTCGGCCTTAATTAAGCCTGTACCTGCCTAGATGCATGTTAATGTTTGAAGTTTATTACCGGCTTTAAGTAGTTAAACTGGGGGAAGATGCTGGAAAAGTAACATGACGTTTCCAATATGAAGCCACATTGCTACTGAGAACCCTGAGCTACGCACTTTATTAGTGCAGTCTATGGAACTTTTCTCACTGGGACATTTAAAGTCTGTATTAAAATCTTCCCAGCTAATGTTGCCGGTCTGCAGGGTGCCCTGTTATTGTGTTGTGTTAAACCCTGTACTGGCCATTCAGATTACTATTGCCGAAATCAAAGTTACTGCGCTATGCTACACTTAATGTACCTCGGGTATGTATACTCGAAGGGCTGATTGATCCAATAATGCCGAAGAATTAAAAGTATTTATAAACTGTGGGAACAATGGCTAAAATAAGCCATGTTGCCTGTTTATGGATATATCTTCATCTCTCTATGTTACCCACAGGTCGTAGTGAGGCTAGCTTCCTGGACAATTTGGTTGCCTCTTCTTTTGATGAGGCTAATGAACATTTAGCATGTACCCCAAGTGTGGTACCACTATTTAATGGACTGTGAAATACCTGATGTTGATATATGCTGTATTTAACTGTGGTTTCCATAAACTGTATTATTAGGACTTGTTCAAGTACAGTTGAATAAACATAAATCTAAAAAAAAGACAAACACTCAATATGTTATCTTTAGAAATAAGTTCTACAGATATATCTGGAACCACTCAATCCTCTGGGGTTACTAGAATCCCATTTGGTTAGACAAGAAAGGCAGTGGGCAGCTGCTAGAGAGTTTATTAGAAGCTTTCTACAGATCCCTCATTGTTACCTAGCTAGACTGGGTGAGAAATGAGTGAGATAATTTAGAACTCTTGCAGCAGCCTGAGCCATGATGGAATCAGCTGCAGGGGAACAGTTTAGAATCTTGGGTTCAGTTGTGAGCTGTCAGCAGTAGAGTGCAGTAGTGGTCAGCGGGAGAGGTGCCTACCAGCCTGTCCTGGGCTGGGTGAAGGACCTCTGGTCATTTTTCTCACCCCAGTGTGTGAGACAACAGCAGTTGTGGTGGAAACCTGCAGGTCTGGGACCGCAGTAGGCCACTTCTGTGAGAACTGAATGGGACTGTGAAATTCAGTTAGTCCAAGGGGCAATCTCCAGAGGAACCAGAAGAATGTCCAGCTGCCCAAAGTGTTCAGAGCTGTGGATTTGAAGGGAAGAAAATGTTTCTTCAGTGGTCAGATGTCTGTATCAAAGGGACAAACAAACTGTGAGTACAGAAACATGGACAGGTTTTAAGGGAGTTGGCTGGTGGTGCATGTGCCCAGAGATAAAGCTGGATTTACACCACTCAGGGCCCTAGTCTCACCAAAAATATGTGTTGAATGTAAAATTTTAATATGTTGAGGCCTTTAGCAATCTGTAGAGATTGAAGGATCCGTTTTGTGTAACCCAGAAGGAATGACAGAGGCTGGCTGGGGCCAGGGTGGGCAGAACCTCACCTAACACTCCAGCCAAGCTAACTGGTTACCGGAAGGGCACAAGGTTACCCTGTGGATGTTAACCATGCTAATCATGTCAGGAGGAATGTATTTAAAGTGTGTGGCAACCCCCATGTAATAGACACTTGTGGAAAAGCTAATGTCCATTAGATCCCTAGAAAAGAGGGATGGACTGTTTATAGTTCTGTGGAAGAGAAAATATGAGAAAGCCCAAACAGTTTGTTCTGGAGAAGGAATAGTACTTGTGCCATGTGCGTTCTGTAAAGTACAGTGCCAACCTGGGGGACCAACCCTTTCTGCTTTCCATCTGTGTCAGAATAAAACCATACTATACAATCCCATTTCTAGTAGTGGACATTCCATCTGTGCTTCCCAGTGTGAAATTGTTTATCGGTCTCCTTAGATAGGAGACATAGTATAGCCCAAGCACCTCTCCTCCAGAAGTCAGTGTAAATATAAATGTTATTTTTGAGCTCTAGCCCCCCGCCCTCTTAGATACTGAGCCAAGTATTCACCCTAAAGCCAGGGGTGGTACCTTTGTTTATGCCTGTCGTTGAGGCACAGGTCAGGAAGCATAGGAAAACCAGGAGCAGTTTCAAAATTCGCAAATAGTGTTTTATTTTTCTCAATAACAGCAAAATAAAAATTATTCAGAATACTTATTTACAAAGACAGTACAAACAGAAAAAACTAAGTACTACTTTTGAGGATATCTCTTAATTCTAAGTTTCAGTCTCTCAGTCACTTACTCTCCTTGTCTTTCTAGCAAAAGCATTTCTGCTCTTTTTATAAGTCTTTGGGAACTCGTTAAGAGAGCCTGCTTCTCTCAGAATGTTCTTGTATGTTACAGAATGTTCTTATCAGTTTCGTTCCTTGCAGGTACAGCAAAACAGAACCTAGTGACCCAGAACTGACCTCTTGTTGCCAGCATCTCAGAGAGTTTATAGATCAGCTTCTTAGGTTAACCCCTTGAGTTCCAAATAGCTTTTTGCAGTCATTTCAACAGTATAAATATATACATTTTGAACACAGATCCCAGTATCACTTACAGTTTCACACAAAGATTCACATGTATTTTTATAACCACAGATATGCAAGGAGGAAGAAAAGACAGAAAGAGCAAGGGAAGGCTGAGAGATAGTGAGAGGTGGAGAATTGCGAAACCGTCGGAGTGATCAGTTCCTAGGTCTCACAAGAAAATTTGGTTGCACAACCAGACAGAGAAGAGGAGAGGATATAACAGACCCTTGTGTTTAAACTCGTTCTGCATAACAAATGGGGCAGGGCCTTATTCAACCCTATTACATTGCCAACATGTGGTTTCTTGGCTTGTCTGATCACAAGTTAGTGGGGTCCTAGTTGCAAGATGCCGCTCTTGGCCGGGGTAAGGGTTGCAAAATTGGAGGGCTCGTCTGAAGATCTTGGGGGGGGGGGGGATGTTACCTTGCCAGTGCAAATGCTGAGGGTATGTCTGTGGTCTTCTGTGTCTGGTGGCGGTGCACCATAACAGGAATCGTTGTGAGGAAAGTTGAAACTGTGCCAAGGAAAATGACATCCAAAGATTTGCTGCCTATGTTTTCTGTGGAAAAATTGTGCTGTCTGAGTGCTTGTGGAAACTGTGATGTCAGGGACCGCCGTGCTGAGCAATGTGTACCCTGTCAAAGCGCTTAAATTGTTAAAAGTAAAGATTTCAAAGTTCTGAGTAATTGCGGACAAAGAGAACATTTGTGCCCAAGTTTACAGAAAGTTTCAAGTGTTTGTGAGTTAAACTGGTGGAGTCGCTAGAGGAATAGTACAAAAAAGTGCCAAATTGCCTGAAAAGCACTTCAGCCTATTGAAATTCCGAGCCGTGGAAAAAAAGTTTGTTTTGCTGTTTAAATTTGCCTGCTCGACGATCGTTGTGAAGGAGAGTGAGCGGGGGGGTGGGGAAGCTTATTTGCATGGCATTGTGTGATCACAGCCAAGTCCCGCCCCTAGCCTGGAGGAGATAGCGTGGAACATGCGAGGTATACAAACTGCAGCCAGAGCAGTAGTGAGCCATCGTGTTTTTGGACTTTGTTGTTTTATAGAATTTGACGGCAGATAAGGACCACTTGGCCCACCCAGTCTGCCCATTTCCCTACCTAATGGATAAGCTGCAGATCCTAGTTAACCAGCAGCCTGAAAACTTTAAAAAAAACAAAAAAACAGTAGAATCGGGCTTCTCTTGTCTAGCAGCCGCTACAGAGAGCGATCATGAGTGTGCGTGGTGCCAGCCATCAGGTTGGATAGCCCAGCTGACCTTAAGTGTCGTTGAATCAGCAGGGAAGGCCACAACATCCATCGCAGGGAACCAGCTACTTCATAAGTACAAAGTATGGCAGCAAAGCAAAAAGACTATGAGCATTGTATGTGTAAAGATCTAGTGCTAAAGTCAGCAAATGTAGGAGCAAAGCAAGTAAAAATGAGGGCAAAAGGACTGAGCAAAGTAGCAGTAGCTGTAGCTAGTAGCATGCAAACAAGCTACGTTTAACTGGGCAGTACTAAGCAAAGTTGCTAGAAAGTGTGTAAAGATTTAAAGGACGTGCTGATTTTCCTGAGCCAAGTTGCACGTTTGTGCATAGTAAAAGTAAATTGTTATGGCAGAGAACCGAATGCAGCGAGAGCAGTGTGTGTATGACGCAGAAGAGATTTCAGTGGCCATGCTGGCAGGGCTCGAAATAAGGGGGCGCTGAGTGCTAATTTGCGCTTCTGTTTTGGTAATTGGCGCCTGCCGCTTTAAGAGGCAGCAAGTTAAGGGCGCTTCTAGTAGCTCCTTGTGCGGCTGCAGTGTGAGGAGGGGCGTGTCTGTGATCCACAGTAAATAAACATCACAGGGTGCTGAAATGGGATGTGAGCCAGTAGAGTCAGCGAGCAGAAAATGAAAGGGGCATGAAATATGTAAATGCGTTGCTGGGGAGCTGAAACTTCATGAGGATGAGTCAGCAAGCACAAAATGGAAGGGGTGGGAAATATGCAAAAGACAGAGAGCTGAAATTGGATACGGACAGGTCAGTCAGCAGAAAAGGGAAGGGGTATGAAACAAGCAAAACGTGCTGTAGAGCTGAAATTCATTTTGTAACGGAGAAAAAAAAGATATGAATATGTTTATAGTGAGTGCATGTGAAGAGAGGTAGGGACTGGGGGAGTATGTAAACGGATACGACAGTGCATGAAGGGAGATAGAGTGGGGAAAGTATTCAAACGATGAGCAGTTTGAAATGTTTAATCAGAGGAAGCCAGTTTAAATGTGAGCAGTCGAAGTTGAGCAGCATACAGAAGGAGGGGGAAGGATCTAGCTCAGTCTTCAGTGGAACTGTATAGCATGACAGACTCTTATGCCCTTACTGCAGTTTCAGCTTTGCTGGAATATGTACAGTGTGTACATACTGTGTAATAACCTGTGAAAGTCAAGTATGTAATTTTAAATTTTTTTAAGCTGTCTGACATATTGTGCTTTTTATCAAGATTTTATTGTCCAAATAACCTGGCTGCCAGGGGGAGGGGGGATCTGCCAACTTCTCTGAATCCTCTGCCATACTAATGCTTCAG
Organism: Neoceratodus forsteri; assembly: GCA_016271365.2. Classification (NCBI taxonomy): domain Eukaryota; kingdom Metazoa; phylum Chordata; order Ceratodontiformes; family Ceratodontidae; genus Neoceratodus; species Neoceratodus forsteri. The sequence goes on from CM057454.1 coordinate 780,369,321, forward strand.
TGCTTTTTGGGGGGAGGGGAGGGGTTGTGGGAGTTGAATATATCTTTCCTGCTCTAGTGTTCAAGGATGGTTGGCAGTGTTCACTTGTATAATACCTCACCTATAACCTGCCACATTATAATTTCTCAGAATGTAAAAGTACATTTATTCATTTATGCACTTTTACATTCTGAGAAAGAAATCATTATGTGGTAGGTTACAGGTATTGTGTAAGAGTTACTGCTGCCGAACATCCTTGAACACTAAAGCAGGGAAGGATATATTCAACTCCTACAACCTTCCCACCCCCAAAAAGCACTGAAGCATACAGCAGAGGATGCAGAGAAGTTGGCAGACACTCCCTTCCCAATGGCAGCCAGGTTACTGTGGAGAATAAAATCTTGATAAAAAGTACAATACTCTGTCGGAGAGCTCAAAAAGTAATTTATTTTTCATTTTACAGTTTATCCTGGATAGCCCAGCTGAGATGCAACATCTTGTTTCTTATGGGGTCCTGCTTCTTTCCTGCAGCTTGGAGGACTGGAGCACTGAGAAGTTAAATGACTTGCCCAAAGTCACATAGTCCATATTTGGCTTCATTGGGGTTTGAACCCATGGTCTCCTGATTCTCAGGCCAGTGTTCTAATCACTACAACCCACTTACTGCCCCCTCAGATGCCTACTGGCGTCATAACAGACCACGCTGCTTCCATTCATGTATTAAAGTCTGCTCCTGGTTTTGCTAAAGTAGCTCCTGGTCATCCAGAAAGTGCCGATACCCAGGAGCTACTCGTAGCTCTTGCCTGCTGAATCCTTATTTCGACCCGTGTTGGGGTGTAGTCCAAAGCAAATATAAACAAACAATGAAGCACCATGTTGGGGCAGGGTTCTGTGGTACAGAACAACCAGAGACTGTGCAAAGTGTGAGACCAAAATGCAATTCAGGCTGCAGATTCAGCACAGAAAGAAACATTTGCAGTTTAAAAAATCAGAACCAGTGTGCTAAGTGCAAAGAGCAGATCAGTAAACTTGGACTTGTATATTGTTTTTGCAGAGCAAAATGGCTAGGAAAAAGTCAGGGTGTTCTCGTCACGCCAGGATTTGGATAGACCAGCAAGAAAGAGAACTAGAGCAATATGAAAGATTGTATGGATGTGAAAAAGCTCCCACCAGTGTTGCATTACCTAGCTTTCCATTAAACGTATGTGTGATCTGCATGAGAACTGGAAGAGACATTTAATGATTCCTCACCGCAAAGACCGTAGGAAGCAGTATGGGATGTGTATGGACAGTGGGACTGTGCAAGCCCAAACCAAAATGATATGTCTGGCTCCGACTTGGACCCTTGTAGAGGGCCCAGCCATTGCATTACAGAAATCAACTGCATGCAGGCAGGAAGAACCAGAGGAGCTAGTGAGAGAACTTTTTGAAGATATGACCCAGAGCGACTTGCAGTGGCAGGCAGAAATGATCTTTTTGACCCCAGAAAAAGTTGAAAGGGACCAGCCAGAGAATGACTCCATAGATCTGTGGTCAGCAGGCCCAAGTCCGAGTTTAATTGGAGAGGATAAAATAGAAGATGCCTTACTGTGGGAAGAAACTGCCTCGGAACATAATGAGGAGTTGACTGTGTCTGAGGCTGAAACAGCCATCATCTCCTGGGCAGAGCATGTAGAACAAGCAGAAATGGAGCAAGTTAGTAAGGCAGCTGGTAGAATGGGCTACCAGTGGCCCTAACTGCAAGTGAGCCATTAGAGACTGTGTAAGGCTCCAGAGACTTGGTAGCCAGTACATGGATGCACTGCTTTTTCCCTGTTTGGAACATCCAAAGCTGGCTTGACCAGGTCTGACCTTCCCCGAGCCAGGCTGTTGGGTTGAGTCTGCCCAAAAGCAGCAAAGAGGAATGCCTAATCAGACGCAGAACTGAGGCAGAGTATGGACTAAAATATCCATTTTTTCCAAAATGGATTTGGGAAGCCATCGAGGACCATAGAGAGGAATGGTTGTGGTAAGAAGCTAGAGCTACCATTAAACCTGAATTGTGTAAGTTTATGGGAATCAAACTCTGTTATGTTGTTACAGGTTAACGTTCTAACCCCAGGAATCCACTAATATGATTACTCTTGCGGTGTTCCTTTAAATCAGCACTGCCCCGGAGCCAGCCAAATAGAATGCTATGCAAGCAATATTGCACAACAGGGTGGGTGGTATTGAGCAATACCGGACCGCCCAGAGGCATAATGAGGCCAGACGCCGCAGGCGGAGGGCCTGATAGCCCCTGGAAGGTCCAGTGTTGCCCATACCGCCCACCCTGGAAATGCGCTTAGAAAATGGGCTAACTGTGGCAGTTTAATGTGGGATTTTTAAAAAAGAAAGTAAAAAGAAAAATTAGAGAAGTTTTAGTAATTTGATTGTAAAGTAGTCCCTCTTTTCTAAGGTATTCCATGTCCTGTTGCCTAGCGTTTCACAGCTATTCCCTTACTCTCCTCACTGCTATTCCTGGAACAAGTACCCTGTAATGCAGAAAAGAAAAAAGAAAGACAAGTGTTCTGTGACATGGTTTTAAACAACATTTTTTTCAACCAGCATTTCAGCATCGGAACGTCGTGGTGGAGCGTGACCTTATTTGACCCTGGGCATGAAAGCAGGAAGTGCATTCTGTTTGCTTTCGGAATTTTAATAGTGGCTTTTGTAGTTTCCCGGTCCTCGCTACATACTTTGATGACCTGGGCTCACTTTTTTCAGGGTTTGTTTTTTTTAGTTTTTCGTTTTTAGTGCTTGCCAGTACTCGCTGCTTGATGAGAGAACTTTGAGTGTGAAGAGGATTGCCGTTCGTTTTATTGATGTAGTCTCTCTGTGGAAGGTATGAAACTGCAAAGACAAACAGAGCTGTATATGGACAGAAACCATTAGGTACTGATGCCTATTTCTTGATTGGAAAGTTTTTTTTTGGCAGCAGATCGGGGGAATGCTAGTCGAGAATGCTGTACCAGGACTTGGGGGAAGGGGTACCAGCCAATCAGAGACCAGGAAATAAAAAGCCAATTTTCTAAGCTAATGATAGAATCTTTAGCTTGTGCATTCAGTTCAAACTGCCCATTGTAACTGCCTACATTTTAACCTCAGATTTCTTCTCTCTGCTGTAAAGTTCAGACTCCCTGGAGATCTCTTTCACTCGAGACAGATTCCTGTAGCACATAAAACAAAGAAACCTTTTAAGTATTTTATTTTATTTTTTCATTACTGCCAATTGTAATTGTTTGTGTTTTTAACCTCATAGTTTTAAGTTTAGTTTTGTTTCTTGGTTCCTCGCGGTTCCTTTGAACTGAGGGGTAACCGATTCTTTTCTTGTTTAAGTTGGAACCATTTTTTAAGGGCTCCAGTTACTTTATTTTATTTTTATTTAAAAATTTACTGCATTTGAACCGAGGTTTATCGGTTCCCTCTGCGGCTTTCTCGGTTCCAGATCCGATTTGAACCGCTAGTCTCTGGACTTTATCGGTTCCTGAACTGACCGCTATTTCTCTTGGAACAGACTGCAAATATTTAAATTTAGCCTAATCTTATCTGTGTCAGTCTTCACCATTCATCACCTTTGGGTAATGTGGCTGGAGGTCATGACCCCGTGGGAGCTTTTTTTGGGGGGGATGGGCAGAGTCGATGCACCATCGAGGCCGACACACTGCGTGGCGCTCTCGGGTTGGCCATTAGGTGCCGTCGACCCCGACCTCCTGCCAGTTCTTCGTCTCCTGCTGTAGAGCTCACACTTTGTGGGAAGCTACTGTGCAAGAGGCTTAGTTCTTCTAAAAAAGCCTTCAATGCCAATTTCCTTCGATGCCGAAAACCCCTCGACGCTGTCTTTGTATCCTGCTGGTTCCGTTCTCGCCACCACTCGACGCCGCTGGTAAGACTGTTCCTTTTCTTCATTTGTTAGCAACGTTGAGTCTTTTGTTTAGCTTGTTTTACCATGGGTCATGTCTCGGTTGGGGGGCAAGAAATCGTTAAAGACTGGGCAGCCCCCTATGCGACGGTGCCCGTGCGGCCGCAAGTACTCGGTCACCGACCAACATGACCGTTGTTTCACGTGTCTTGGCCCGTTTCACGACATGGATTCGTGCGAAGCCTGCTTCTCCATGGACCGTCGTGTCATTGAACAACGCACATGGAAAGTTGGACGAGCTCCGACAACTTTCGGGGGATGAGCGTGCACTCGTCAGGTCAAGCTGCGGTCTCTATGCCTTTCCTCCGGGTCCCCTCCTGGTTCTATACGGACTGTGGAGGAGGGGGCCTCTGCTCCTAGTAGCCTCGCTGTTGCAGAAGCCCCTTCTGCGGTGCAGGAGGCCCAGTCCGTCCCCCCTTGGGGGCAGGCGGGAGGCACCGCATTGGCAATCGCCCCTTCGGGGGTGAAGGCTCCCCCGGTGTTGTCTCCTCGGGCTGGGAAGCCTGAGTTGGCACCGTCCTCGACGCTGTCCAGTGCCGTCTTGGGCCTTGGTGCCATGGGCCCTGATGGCGCCATGGTCGGTGCCGGTCTGTTGCTCGGCACCGTCTCCACTGTCGACGCCATTCACGGTGCCGATGGTGCTGACGGCGCCGTGGGAGGTTCTACGGCATAGTCCTTGACTGTTTCTCGAATGGCGCCGAGGCTTAGCATGGTACTGTGTCTAGCTCTGGTGCCACTTGTAGCGCCGAGCGAAGACACAGTGCCATGTGGGTTATCGCTCTCGGGAACGGTTCGCAGTGGTGAGGGAGCTGTTGGTGCTGTTGTCAGCGCCGTGGGTTGGGACGGTGTCGTGGCAGGCTCTGGCTCTGATGCTGCTGCCGCCCTCGGTGCCGTGTCTTCTTCGCGCACCATTCGCGGTGCAGTTGGAGGCTTCGGTGCTGACTCTGGTGCAGTCACCCGGACTAGTACCCCCTTTGGTTGGGATGGCAGCGGGCGTCCGCATACTGTCTGGCATCGGACTTCGGTCTCCACCTCCTCAGAGGCGGAGTCAGACAAGCTGTCCAACTCTTTGGAGTTGGCCGCTCACGTGGACACCCTGGTAGTTTTCTCGACTGACTGGAACCAGCCCCCCCCCGAGGAGCAGGCAGTTGCCCCCGGGTCCAGGGTCAGGGGTGCTGACCAGCAGGCAGTGGTGCAGGCCATTACTGCTCTGCAGCCTGGCCTCTGAGGGTTTTCTGCCCCTTCAGTGATGGTACCCCCTCAGGTGGTGTGCCTGGATTGCCCAACTTTGGGGCCAATCGAATCACCTACAGGAGGGGAGGGTGCTACTTCCTGGGTAGTCCCTTTGGGGACTAACCAGAGTTGTCAGCTGCCTAGGCTGGCGTTTGTGAGGAGGAGGAGGGCCCTTTCAGACTGTGAGGGGTCGAGGGGTAGGGGTTCGACCGGCAACCCTTTTCAAACACCATGAAGTCTTGCTGTATTCTGACTATTGCAGTTAGGTCCTGCCTTTCAACTGCCCCGGAGAACAAAGAGTTAAACTTTCCATGGCCAGCATGGAATGTTCATCACGAGCTCGGTTGAAGCCCCTGTCTGCTGTTGTTTAAACTCCAACCATTAGATTCTTTACTCTGCCTCACTGAACAGTCGCTCCAGAGATTTCTCCTTTGCTCGGTTCAAAAAGTCAGTTAAAGTGTCGTTTTTCACTTGGTTTCTACCAAATTTCTGCTACCGAATTTGTTGGTTTAAGTCTCTGTCTGTGGTACCGTGAATACTAGATAGGTTCTGCATTTAGTTTCTGTGTGGAACTTGTAAATGTCAGATCAGTTCGGCTGAACTGATCAGTTTAGCTAAAAAAGTTTGTGAATTTACTTAGAGTGTGGTAACCGGTCCGTATCGGTTCTAAAAAAATTGGATTTTATTGCGTTTTTTTCCAAGACCCGTAACACGGGCAGGAACCAATAGGGGAGTCTTGCCTGGCGGATTGCCAAAAAAAGGGTAAGTTTTGGATAGGTTTGGCCATGTCTGAGAAACCCAAGAAAAAACCGGGCCCACTGGGTTTCAACACTGCAGTGTGTGTGGGGAAGCCTTTGCTAAGGCTGATCCCCACACCACCTGTGTTTATTGTCTGGGGTTTGACCACCTCGATTCAGACTGCCAAATTTGTAAGAATTTTCCCAAAGCTACGCTGGATAAGAGAGTAGGTAGACTGAGGGAAAGGGAGGCTGAGAAGTCCACTGACCCGGATGGCCAGCCCAGTTCGGTTCCTACTGAACCAGAAGGAGTGCCCTCTGACCTGGGCGATACTTCTTCGGGCAAGAGGAGAGCCGATTCTGAGGAGTCGGTTCCAGTTAAAAGAAAAAGGAAAGATAAATTGTCCGGTCCGGATCCAGAAATTCATACTCCGACCGCTGATGAGATAGCCAAGGCGATAAGAATAGTGCAATCGCTTACTTTGGTTCCGGCCGAACCGGCGCCATCTGGCAGGGGTTCGGTTTGGTTGGTTCCTCTGGTTCCGGATTACACTTAAGAAGAATTTTATGAACCAGATGAGGAGGAGGGAGAGTATGAGGATGATGATGGTGATTATGAAAGTCTGGATGTGCCTATTGACCCGGACATCTCCCCAGACAGACCTTCAGGTGTTTCTCCTCCTAGGCTTTCTAAGTCCCCTTCCCACTTTATGTTTTACAAAAAAGTGGCTGAAACCCTCCAGCTTCCAATGGAAGAAGCAGTAGAGGATCAGGAGGAGCCTGATTTTGTTGAAATGATGGACATCCCAGAGTCCAGGAGACTGTCTGTTCCCCTCCACAAATCTTTTGGGAAACAGACAAATAAAATTCTTAAGACTCCTAACTCCATACCTCCTGTGGACAGACAAATGGACAAGAGGTACACTCTTTCCAGGCTCAGGCGCGGAGTTTCTTTCTCAGCAATGCAGCCATGTTGGGGTAGTGCAGGCTGCTGCCTGTGATAAGGCAAATATCCCCTTGGCATCACACCCCCCAGATAAGGACTCCAGGAGGATTGATGCCATGGCAAAGAAGCAGTACATGGCAGCATCTTTGGGACTCGGGCAGGCTAACTATATGGCCTACATAGCTAGATACCAGAAGTCCAGATGGGACACTGTGCTGGCTCTGGCTAAACAGGCCCCTGACCAGCTTACCAAGGAGCTGGAGCAGGTGGCTGCAGATGGGATTGAGGCATCCAATGTGCAATTTCATGCTGCTGTGGACTCTAATGATGTTTCATCAAGAGTCATGGCTACATCTGTGGCTCTTCGGAGGATTGCTTGGCTCAGATGTACTAGCCTATCACAGCATACCCAGGCTAAGGCCATGGATTTCCCTGTTATTGGTAATTCTCTGTTTGGGGAGCAGACAGAGAACTACATGAAAAAGATGAACGAGTACAGGACCACCTACAGGAGTGCTCAGGCCAAAGAAAGACAAGCCACTCCTCAAAGGCAGCAGTCCAGGGGCAGGGGCAGGCCTTTTCAAAGGCCTTTTTACCAAGTCCAGGCCTCTTCTTCTTCTTATGCTCAGAGGGGGTTCTTCAGAGGGAGAGGCAGACGGGGAATGAGCAGGCCTGCATCCACCCCTCAGCCTAAAGCCCCTGTCAAGCAGACACCCTGATGGGTCTGCCCGGGCCGAGTCTCCAATACCTGTAGGGGGCAGGCTGGCTTATTTTGTCCTGGACTGGAAGTCTCTGACATCAGACAAGTGGGTCCTGGAAGTAGTAAGCCAGGGACTGGTTCTCAGCTTCAAAAAAATTCCCAAGATGAGAACCAGATCCTTTCCACCTGCAAATCCATCAGAGACCCTTGCCCTAGAAGCAGAGGTTTCTTCCCTCCTGGCGCTCCGAGCCATAGAGAGGGTTTCCACCCTACACAAGGGCAAGTGATTGTACTCCAGGTACTTCCTAACCCCCCAAAAGACAGGAGAATGGCGGCCCATCCTGGACCTAAGATATCTGAACAAGCACCTTTTAAAACCAAAGTTCAAAATGGTGACTCTGGGAATAATTCTCCCCTCTCTAAGGCCAGGGAACTGGCTAGCCTCCCTTGACCTCAAAGATGCCTATTTTCACATTCCCATCAGGTGCCCCCACAGAAAGTACCTCAGGTTCGAGTTACCCTCAAGCCACTATCAATTCAGAGCAATGCCCTTTGTGAAAACCCTTGGGGCTGATGTTAGGCCAAAGTGCCTGGCAGTAGTGGCTGCTTTCCTAAGGAGAAAAAAGATCTCCATCTTTCCATACTTGGACGACTGGCTCATAGTGGGTCAGTCTCCAGACCAAGTCAAGTCACATTTGCAAATAACTCGGCAAGTGCTCCCTTCCTTAGGATTCCTCCTCAACCTTCCAGAGTCAATTCTTGAGCCAGTACAGCTCCTCACCTTCATAGGGGCGGAGCTGGATACAGTGAGAGCAAGAGCCTTCCTTCCCCTGGACAAGGCAAGGTCCCTTATGGAACTAGCCTCTTCATTCACCCTACAGGTGTCTCGACCAGCAAGGCATTTCCAGCAGCTTCTGGGCTATATGGCAGCCTCCACAGCAGTGGTCCTGGGAGCAAGATTCCAGATGAGGGACATTCAGTTCCACTTAAGAGCCTTCTGGTCCCAAAGAAAGGATTCCCTTACCAAACTAGTCCCTGTGACTTGAACCCTGATCCAGGCTTTGTTATGGTGGCAGGAACAGGACAATTTGAGACAAGGAGTTCCTTTTGTCACTCAGTCTCATTCAGTGATACTCACCACAGATGCCTCCCTGCTGGGCTGGTGAGCCCACCTGGGAGATCTTACCACCCAAGGGCTGTGGTCACCTCAAGAATCTCTGCTTCACATCAATCTCTTGGAACTCAGAGCAGTGTTTCTAGCAGTGCAAGCCTTTTCCAAATCTGTACAGAACAAGGTGGTCCAGATCAGAACAGACACCACCACCACAATGTGGTACATCAGCAAGCAAGGAGGCACTCGGTCTACAGCCTTGTGCACAGAAGCAGTGAAGTTGTGGTCCCTGGCCTATTCTCTGCAAACCTCTCTGATAGCAGTTCACCTCCCAGGGAAGGACAGTGTCCTAGCAGATGCTCTCAGCAGGATATCCCAGGGCCATCACGAATGGACCCTAGATCCCCTAGTTTTGAAAGTGATTTTCTCGAGATGGGGCACTCCACAGATCTTTTTGCAGCCTCAGACAATCACCAGCTTCCTCTCTTTTGTTGCAGACCACCAGTCTTGGGCTCAGTCCCCCTGGATGCTATGGTTCTAAATTGGGAAGGGAAATTTCTGTATGCTTTTCCCCCCTTCCCTCTCCTGTTCAAGGTGTTAGTCAAGATAAGGTCACAACCATGCAAAGTGATTCTGATTGCTCCGGCATGGGCCAGACAGCTCTGGTACCCCCTGTTGCTGTCCTTAGCAGTCCACCTTCCCCTGTCTCTTCCCAGGAATTACACCCTGTTGACATCCTCTCAGGGGAGGATTTGGTACCCGAACCTCAGGTCTCTCAATCTCAAGGCATGGCTCTTGAAGAGTTAGAGTTTGCTGATCTGCATCTTTTTCAAGGGGTTCTGGATATCCTTAAGGCTTCTCGAAAGCCTTCCACTAGAAAGACTTACAGTTCCAAATGGAAAAGGTTTGCTATTTGGTGTTCTAATAAGGATATTTCTCCAGAATCTGCTGGGTTGCCTACGGTTCTGGACTGTATAGTCCTTCTCAATGGCCTAGGCCTTAGGCCAGCTACACTTAAAGTGCATTTGGCAGCTGTTTCTGCCTTCTTGTCAGTAGGCAAACCCTCCCCTCAGTCAGCCCATCCTGTGTTTTGTAAGTTCTTCAAGGGATTGCTGCACACCAGTCCCCCCTTTAGGGACCCTGCTCCTGCTTGGGACCTTAATGTTTGCATTGCTCAGCTTATGCAACCACCCTTTGAGCCTTTGTCCTCTGCAGAGCTTAAGTACTTGACTTGGAAAACTGTGTTTTTGGTAGCCATTACCTCTGCCAGGCGTATCAGTGAATTGCAAGCCCTGTCAGTGGAGCCTGATTTCATCTCTTTCCATAGAGATGAAGTCCTAAGAACTAACAGGAAGTTTTTGCCTAAGGTGGTTTCAGATTTTCACCTTAACCAGTCTATGTCTCTCCCTGTTTTCTTCACTGACCATTCCTCCTCTGGAGAGAGGAGGCTGCACAGCTTGGATGTTAAAAGGGCCCTCAGCTACTACATAGAGCGCACCAAGGATCACAGGTTTGAGTCCCTCCAATTGTTCCTCACATATGGAGAGGTTGGTAAGGGCAAACCTGCCACTAAGAGATCTGTTGCCAGGTGGATTGTCTCTTGTATACAATTCTGCTATGAAAAACTGGGTAGAACTCCACCCTCAGGCCTAAGGGCTCACTCTACTAGAGGTACAGCTGCTTCCCTAGCTGATGCCAGGGATATTCCTATCTTAGAAATTTGTCAAGCAGCCACCTGGAAAACAGTCCATACATTCACCAAGCATTACTCTCTGGATATCCAGGCTAGGAGTGATGCTCAGGTTGGCACAGCAGTACTTCAGAGCCTATTCCCAAAGTAGGTTCTGTCCTTCCTCCATGGAGGTACTGCTTGGTTGTCTGCAATAGTCAGAATACAGCAAGAGTTCTTGTTGTTTGAAGAAAAAATTACTCACCTTAGTAATTTTGTTTCTTCTAATGGAGTCTTGCTGTATTCTGACCTCCCCCACTGCCTCTCCTCTCAGAACCTGGTTTTTGGGTTGTGGGTGGGCAGGATCAGTGTTGGCACCCTAGGGGTGTCTCTTTTTCACCCTCCTTTATTTTGTGTGTGTGTTGTGTTTTGTTTATTTGGTTTCCTGACTTGAGTCTTTGCTTTGAAACCAAAAAACACTTTTATATAAATTTAGTTGCCAGTTGGCTAGTGTGAGTTTTACAGTTTCCACACACAACTTCTAGTGAGTATTGCTCGTAAAGATCTGACGGTTGGAGTTTAAACAGCAGCAGACAGGGGCTTCAGCTGAGCTCACGGCGAACATTCCATGCTGGCCATGGAAAGTTTAACTCTCTGTTCTCCGGGGCAGTTGAAAGGCAGGACCTAACTGCAATAGTCAGAATACAGCAAGACTCCATTAGAAGAAACAGCATTACTAAGGTGAGTAATTTTTTCTTCGGGGACCCACCTGGGTTCGGGAAGGAGTCGTAGTGCGGACCTCCACCCTTCCTTCTTGGTCTCCTCGAGAGGACCCTGTTCTTTGGCAGTAGGGGACTGTCCTTTTGGAGTTCCATGGCCCTGGTCACCTCACTGGGGGTCTTCAGGGTGCTGCCTAGGCAGTTCCGGTATGGTTGATCGGCTGTTGAGTTTTCTGGAGCTCCCTCTTCCTTTGGGGCTCCAGGTGTGCTCTTTTGCCCAGACAGAGGACAGTCAATTCCTGTTGGCGCTGCCCCCACTCCTCTGTCACCTTCTCCTGCTCCCAGGCGTTCTTGGCCCTAGCGGACCTCTGTCCTTGGAGCAATTCAGGGCTGTGGCTGATCATTTCCCTTCATATGTCAGGGCCGTGGACAGACAGGTGTTCCAGCCTCCACCTGAGCAACCAACCACTGAATCTATGAGGTCCTCCGCTTCCTCATCCTCCTCTTCGGGAGGAGAGGAGCCCTCTGTCCACATCTCCCCTGCTGCTGATCTCGTGGAGTATCAGCATTTCCTCGGGAGGATGTTGGAGGACCTGCATGTCACCCCATCCACTCCGGAGCATTCGAAGCGCGCCTTCCTAGGTGATTTCAGTGCGGACACCCTTGTGGTGCATCCCTGGCCTGCTCCCTTCTGGGAGGCATTGTTTGCGTTTCTGGCAAAGACTCTTTTCCAGAGTCTCAGCCCCTAGGGATCTGCACCAGAGGTATTGTGCCCCGAGTCTCCAGGTAGTTTGCCTCATCCTTAGGACTGACGCAGCTGGACACTCCGGATGGGCTTCGTGCCCTCCACCGTGACCGGCCCCCAGATACAGATTCCATGGATTTTGACTTCTGGGGGAGGAGGACTTTCTACTCGGCACGGTTGCTTCTTTCAGTATCTGCACATCAGGCCCACTATGCTACCTATGATAGGTTCCTGTGGTCCAGGCTAGGTCAACTTCTAGCCTCTATGCCTGATTCGGAGGTAATCAGACAAGCCATTGCACTCTCTGCACATGACCTGGAGCTAGCAAGGCACCAAGCGAGGGCATCTTACGACGCCAACAAGGTAGCTTCCAGGGTCATAGGGACAGCGATCTGCACTAGGCGGATGGCATGGCTGCGTCTCTCCCGGTTGTCACCCTTGGCCCAGCGTAGGGTGATTTCCTCTGCGTACCAGAGAACCCATCTTTTCCCCTGTAGGGTGAGGCGGCTTCTGTCTGGGCAACCTCCTGCCCCCTCCGGGGGGGTCCCCGTCTCGGGCCTCTCCAGACCCATGAAGCTTCTCTCTCCCACTGAGCCACCCACTGAGAGCTAAGGGACTTAGTCCTTTAGGGTCCAGGGCCCTCTTTGGGAGGGCTCGGTACTCACCCAAAGGTGATGAACGGTGAAGACTGACACAGCTAAGATACCGTAATTCTTGATCTTTCTGTGCATCTTCACCATTCATCACAATCCCACCCTCCATCTCCCAGGAGTCTCAGTCTCGGGGTCCCCCTTCCTCTGTGTGCCCTCCTTTTCCCCCCTTTCCTTTCCGCTGATCAGGAGCGGGGTGACCTTGGGCACACAGGGGATTTTTACATTCTGTCAGAGGGGAGGGTCATCAGAGGAGAGGGCACTTCTTTCCTCAGTGCTTCGGCTCCACCCCTGTGGGGTGGGGGTTGCCCTCTCTTCTTCTCTCTCTCTCTCTTTCCGCTATTCTCCCTCATTCTTGTCCTTAGGGACTCGACCCTCAGATTAATTTAAGAAACCTGTTTCTTACTTCCAAGATTGGTTTTGGGGGTATAGCCCTGTATCCTGTCTTTTCTTCCAGAATAGTCACTTCTGCTTATGTTGGAGTTTATTGCCAGTGATTCTGTGCCTTGAATTCTGGCAGTGTAGCCTTCTGGCCACTCCTTCAGAGTTCCTGTACAATCTGGAGACAGGTCAAGGCTTCAGGATATGTCCCTCACCCCCCCCCAACATCCTTACTTCTAATTCTTCCTTCCCTCCCTCCTCTTCTACTTCCAGAGATTGGGGCCCCTCCTAATCCCTTTGATTTCCAACTCTTTCTGTCCTCTCAGTTGTTTTCTCCTTTTAGTATGTATATCTTTTCCTTTATCTATCCTTGGACTCCTTGTCCTCCTCCAACCTTTTCTTGCCTCTCGGCAACTCAGAGCAGGCGGGAGGGCGAGGTTGACAACATCTAATAGCCCAACCCACAGCGCCATGCAGTATGTCGGCCTCGAGGGTGGTGCCGATGGTGCGTTGACTCTGCCATCAAAAAAAACTCCTGCGGAGTCATGACCTCCAGCCACATTACCCAAAGGTGATGAATGGTGAAGATACACAGAAAGATCAGGAATTACAGTAGGTACGTAATTTTCATTTTTTGTCGGTTCCCGGTTCCTGTTTTCCAAAATGTCAGATAAGACAAAAAAGAAAACAGGACCCCCGAGGTTTAAAATTGCTTGAAGTGTGCAGAGGTATTTGCCAAGGCAGATAAGCGTGATCTTTGCTTGATCTGCCTTGGGCAGCAGCATGTCACTGAAAATTGTGACATTTGTAAGTCTTTCCGTGATAAGACAGTGGAAAAACGCAGGAAGAGGCTTAAAAGGAGACTGGGGGGGGGGAGTCAATGGGCTCTAACCAGTCCATCCCCTTTAAGACTGTGGCTGTTCCTTCCAGAGCCTCCAGATCCACCCCGATATGGGTGAGGGCTCTGGCAAGAGAGGCAAAGAACCGACTGACTCCCCAGTGCCTGCCAAAAAATGGAAGAAAACAAAGCACACTGAAATGCCTTAAGTGGACCCTCATGTGCCCATTCCTGCTCCTTCTGCTTCTCCTGCTGATTTGACTCAGGCCTTAGCCTTACTTCTGGTGCTGCAGGGCTTAATACCCCCTCAGCAGCCTGTGCATGGTACTGCTGAAAAAGCTACTGTACTTGCCTCTCTTTTGCCCACTGCTACAGTGGCATATGAGGAGGATGATCAGGAGGAAGATGGTATTGAACCTGAGGTCTCAATAGAGCATAACTTTGGTTCTTCTCCCAGACCCACAGAGGATTTCTCATCCCATTTTTCCTTCGTTAAAAAAATGGTAGAAACCCTGGATCTGCAAACAGCTTATGAGATCCAGGATAAGGAAGATGCACAATATATGGAGCTCATGGGGCTGACACCCACTAAAAGGCTCCTTTTGCCTACTTACAAATTCTTTAAAAAGGATATATTGGAAATCCTCAAGTCTCCCAATACCGTCACACCCACTGATAAAAAGTGTGACAAAAAATACCAGCAAGAAAGGTCTGGGGCGGAGTTTCTGTTTGGTCATCCAGACCATCAAGGGATTGTTCAACAGGCGGCCTGTATAAAGGCGAAAACTCCCTTATCCCCCCCCCGAGAAGGCTTCGAAGAAGGACAGTGTAGCAAAAAGGGATACCTTTCGTCATCCTTGGCAGTACGCCAAGCCAGCTACCAGGCTTATGCAGCCCTCTATCAGAAGGCTCTGTGGCAGTCAGTGATAGAGAATGCTGAGGCTAGTGTCAGAACTGCTGGACACAGCAAAACTGGGCTTGGAGGCTTCTAAGTACCAGTTTCAAATGGCAGCTGACACACACGATACAGCTGCTAGATGCATGGCTGGTACCATAGCATTAAGGAGATTTGCATGACTGAGGGCTACTAATCACACTCAGACTAAGGCTACGGATTTCCCAGTCGAAGGCCACTCTCTTTTTGGTGCCCAGACTGAGGCATATATGAAAATAAAGTAGATGAATACAAAGCTACTTTTAGGAGCAACTCTACCAGAGAGAGAGCTTGTCCTTCCACTTCATCCTATGCTAGAGGAGGCAGGGGTAGGTCCTCTTTTAGGAGTAATTTCTTTCAAGTACAAGCCGTTTCCCAGCAGCAGTACCAACCACAGCAGGGTGGTTTTTACAGGGCTAGAGGCAGGAGGGGTTCTCAGAGAGATTCCCAATCTGCCCTGCCTCAGCAGCAAGCAAAACAGAATCCTTGACTGTTCCCTTCAGGTTGCTTCTCCATTTCCTGTAGGGTCAGACTCGCCCATTATTTTCAGGAGTGGTTGAAAATAACCACAGACAAATGGGTCCTGGAAATAGTGAGTCAGTGTCTCTCCCTTTGTTTCATTTCCCTTCCTCCTCCAAGGTTTAAACAGGTTACACCAGCTCCTTTCTCAGAAAGAAAACTGCTAGAGTAGAAGGTGCAGGCTCTACTGCTGTCAGAAGCAGTGGAGCCTGTTCCTCTCAACCAAAGAGGCCAAGGGTTTTATTCAAGATATTTCCTAACAGCAAACAAGAATGGAGAGTGGCGGCCTATACTAGACCTCAGACTGCTAAACAAGTACTTGGTAAAACCCAGGTTCAGGATGGTCACAATGGCCATGATTTTGCCAACTCCGAAAAAAGGGGACTGGTTAGCCTCCTTGGATTTAAAGGACGCATATTTCCATATTCCAATAAAGGAGTCACACAGAAAATATCTCGGGTTCAGACTCCCTTCAGGCCATTACCAGTTCTCAACACTTCCCTTTGGCCTTACCTCTGCACCAAGGGTCTTCACCAAGTGCATAGCAGAAGTAGTGGCACACCTAAGAAGGTTAGGGGTCACAGTTTTTCCCTATCTGGATGATTGGCTAATCATAGGGAAATCCCACCAGCAGGCATCAGACCACCGTGAGGTAACCCAGGATCTGTTGCACTCCCTGGGTTTCCTCCTCAACACCAAAAAGTCAGTCCTGACTCCTGTGCAAGTCCTGTACTTCATAGGTGCAGAACTTAATACTGTAGTGGGAAGGGACTACCTCTCTCAGGAGAGGGCAGAAAGCATTCAGCTTCTGGCAGGTTCATTTGCCTTGGGCAGGTCAAAGCCAGCAAGACAGTTCCTCCAACTGTTAGGGCACATAGCTTCAGCAACAAGCAAAATCATAGGTGCCAGGTTCCAGATGAGGAATATTCAGTTCCACCTCAGAGCACACTGGTGCTAAAGGCGGGAATCCCTCTCAAAGCCAGTACCAGTCACAAAGGTGTTACTGCAGGCACTCCTATGGTGGAGGGACCTGGAAAATCTAAGGGAAGAAGTTCCATTCCTGCAGGAGTCTCCTTCCCTGGTTCTCACAACAGATGCTTCCCTGTTAGGATGGGGTGCTCATTTAGGGGAACACAGCATTCATGGTACTTGGGGGAGTGCAGAATCACTCCTGCACATAAACCTGCTGGAGTTACGAGCGGTTTACCTGGCTCTTCAGGCCTTCCCTCATCTAATTCAGGGAAAGGTGGTACAAGTCAGAACAGACAATACCACAACAATGTACTACATCAACAAGCAAGGAGGGACAAGGTCCACTCCACTGTGTACAAGAAACAGTGAAAATACAGAGCCTTGTTTGCTCCCATAACACCTCCCTACAGTCAATTCATCTGCCTGGCAAGTACAATACCTTGGCAGATGCCTAGAGCAGGATAAATCGGGCCCATCATGAATGGGCATTGAACAAGCAAGTGGTGAATGCTCTATTCAGGAGGTGAGGGACCCCAGAAATAGATCTCTTTGCTTCCCACCAAAATCACCACTTACCTCTCTATTGTTGCAGGGCCCCAGTGAAAGGCACAATTTCCCATGGATGCCCTGATCCTGGATTGGACAGACAGGCATCTTTATGCCTTTCCTCCTTTTCCATTGATACTCAGGGTGCTTATCAAGCTCAGGTCCCAACCAGCTTTGATGATTTTGGTAGCCCCATATTGGGCAAGACAACCTTGGTACAGCCTACTGCTTTCAGTGTTGGTTAGCAAGCCGATTCACCTCCCTCAGAGGTACAGTTTGCTGACTTCCTTTCAAGGGAGGGTAGTGTTACCCCAGTCTCGGGTCTCTCAAGCTCAAGGCTTGGCTTTTGAGGACCTAGAATATACAGATTGGCAATTCTCTGAAGGAGTTTTGGAAGTCCTTAGGGGCTACAGGAAACCTTCCACTAAGAAAACCTGTGCCTCTAAATGGAAAAGATTTTCCATTTGGAGCCATGATAAGGGTATATTCCCAGCCCAAGCTGGCATCCCAGCGCTCCAGGATTACTTGTCTCACCTGCACTCCCAGGGGTTGTAGCACTCAACTCTGAAGATGCACCTGGCTTCAATTTCAGCATTCCTTTCAGCTGGAAAGGATACCTCCCTATATAAATCCTATATTCAAAAGGTTCTTTAAAGGGCCTTCTCATTTGTTTCCCCCTCACAGGGAACCAGTGCCAGCATGGGACCTTAATATTTGCATTGCCCAGCTCATGCTTCTGCCCTTTGAGCCTATGGCATCTGCAGATCTTAAATTTGTTACCTGGAAGGTATTCTTTCTGGTAGCAATCACTTTTGCCAGAAGGATATGTGAACTCCAGGCCCTTTGTGTGGAAAAGGACTATCTTTCTTTTCACAGGGACAAGGTAGCATTGAGAACTGATAGGAAGTTCCTCCCCAAGATGGTTTCTGACTTCCATTTGAACCAGTGTATAACATTGCCGGTCTTCTTTACCGAACACTCTAGCCTAGGTGTGCATAGATTGCACAGCTTGGATGTAAAAAGAGCATTGAGTTATTACATGACTTATACCAAGGACCGTAGACAGTTCCCACCACTGTGAACTCTATCGCTGTCTAACGTTCCTTCCACTGTCTTACAGACGCATCTGTCACTGTGCCAAACTAACCTCCAAATTCGGGTTCGGAGGCCTCCCCTCCTATCTCTCATCGTCTCTCTCCACTCCACCTCCCCCCACTCAGTCTCTCAGATCAAATGACGCCCGTACCTTGATGGTCCCTCGCCACTCCACCCTCATTGGTCAGACTGGTTTCAACCATCGTTTCCCTAAAATTTAGAATTCCCTCCCCGCTGAAATACAACACTCCTCCTCCTCCAACTACTCCCTTACCTCTTCCCTACACAGTTACCCTTCCCTCAGTTGTTCCTTCTTTAACCCACCTTAATACCTATCCCCAGTTTCTGCCTTCGTATCATTACCACCCCCCGGCAGGGTTCTCAATATCCTGAAGGGGGAAATCAGGAAATGGCTACCCCTTCTCCTCATATTCAGTTCTTGCCTCTCTCCCTTTCTTCTCCACCTGCCCTTCTGGGTCACCAGTGTACACAACCTAACCCCATGCTTTTTACTCCAACAGCACTTGCGTACTACCTCGAGCCTGCTCCTGGTACACTCATGCACTATAAATGGTTCTATCTCATTATTACTGTTTTGTGTGTTTATATGTTCTTTTGTTATGATTTTGGACATGTATTGTAATTTGCCCAATGTTCCACTACTGTTTATTGTACAATACCTTGTGTTCCAACTGTTGCACAATCTTACAATGTTGTATTGTTTGTACTACCCACGTACTATTGTAACTGATCATCCTTCACAGCCTTATGTAACCCCTCACCGTAGGTCACACCGTGAGATGAGCAACTTGTTGTTGAGTGTGCCCTCCTGGTGAAACATTTCAATAAATAAATAAAATAGACAACAACTGTTCCTCACTTATGGGGAAGTAGATAAAGGTACTCCTACTTCAAAGAGAACTATCTCTCAATGAATAGTTCAGTGTATTCAGTTTTGCTACTCAAAAGCAGGTAAGGCACCCCCATCTGATCTTGGGGCCCACTCTACAAGGGGCACAGCTGCCACTATTGCAGCTGCCGAAGAGGTACCACTAATGGAGATGTGTAAAGCAGCTACCTGGAGGTCAGTCCACACCTTCACTAAGCATTATAGCCTGGACACTCAGTCCAGGAGTGATGCCAGATTTGGCACAGCAGTTCTGCAGAGTCTTTTCTAAATAGATTCTTGCCCACCTCCTTGAGGAACTGCTGTATAGTCTGCAAGAGTAATAATATTAGTGGATTCTTGGGGATAGAAAAAAAATTATTTACCTGAAGTAATCTTGTTTCTTCCAAAGAGATCCACTAATATGATTACTCTCCGCCCTTGCCTCCCCTTAAAAATCAGTAACTAGGAAAATCCTCTCCCCAGCTGATGATATGTATAGTTGGAGTGGCATACCACCTACTGGCACTTTCTAGTAATGCCTTTTAACTCGTAGGTTCTTTTTTCTAAGGCATATCTGGCTTTAAGAAAAATGGGACATTTATTTTTTCTGGTCCTCTACTTAATGTTATTGGTTACCCTAGTTTGGGCACCAGTTTTTTTCCTCTGGTTATTTAATTACAGTATGTATTTATTAATATGATGTTATGGCCTCTTTGCAGGCTTTTAAGAAATCTGAGGTTAGAATGTAGGCAGTTACAATGGGCAGTTTGAAACTAAATGCATGAGCTAAAGATTCTATCATTCGCATAGCATTCTATTTGGCTCCGGGGCAGTGTTGATTTAAAGGAGCACTGCAAGAGTAATAATGTTAGTGGATCCCTTTGGAAGAAACAAGATTACTACAGGTGAGTATTTTTTTCTTTTGGAGACTAGGTCGCACCCTCCATCTAGATTCCGTCCGAATAACTTGACAGAGCTGGTCATGACACAGTCCACACCAAAAGACTTGTTCATCCAGATAAGACAATAGTTTGTGGTCCTCATCCTGAGTGGTATTACCCCGGGGTGCCACTACCAGCATTTTGGCGGCTTGAAAGATAGCCACACCAGGAGAGGTGCAACATGGTGGGTCCACCACCCAGTTCTGCAGGCAGTTGGGTGAAGAAAGAGATCCAAAGGCCAGAGTCAGCATCCTGCCACAGGAAGCAAGACGTCCATGTCCCACCACAGGGAGCAAGATGTCAGCGTCCCACCACAGGGAGCTACCTGTCAGCGTCCCCCATGGGATCAACTAGAGACACCGTACCTGCAGCCTTCTTCCTTGATCTGCAGCCACCAGGTCCAGAGGTGGTATGGAAGAGCTTGTTCCGAAGATTTATCATCAGCCAAGATGGAGAAGAGATCCAGACCAGATCCAGAAAGGTGATGCAGATAGTCAACCTGCATGTCTGACATGGTTGGCCAAAATCTCCTCTTACTTTTATGTTACGACTATGCCCAGTTAAGAAGATTTGCCCCTTAAACTTTGTTTGGTCCAAAAGACTCTCTAGAACTAGACTACAGTTTTCAGCAGGCCCCACGCCTGTTGCAGGACAGTTTTCAGAGGGCTTCGGCCTGTAAAAGACTATTCTTGAATGTGAGTGCCGTGTGCACTCAGGGCATTTCCTCTTAGAGCCAGGACTTTGTAGGCCTCCCCCCCAAAAAAAAAAAAAAATTTTTATGTGTTATTTTGGTGCCTTTTTACTGCCTTTTGTAGAAGACCCTTTAAAAATCATTTTGGGATTGTGTAGTATCTTGCTGGTGGGAAGTTTGGTCACTTTTTTTTGCAGGATGTATTTTGGGATGTTTTCTTTTGCAGGTATGCCTGAGAGAAGTAAAGAAGACAAGAAGAGGATATTTGGGGCTCAGTGGAGTCCTCCTTTTAGAGTGTTTTTGTGTTTAAAAAATGTGTAACTAATCTTAAACATTTTTACTGCTTTTCAGGTTTAGAGTGTGTAGTACTGGGGTTTGGTTAATGCATAGCAATGCCTTATGTATGTTTCTAAAGCAGTATACAGTCTAGAATTGTGAAATGTGTGTGGGTATATGGTACCCCATGGGTAGCATAGGTTGTATATCTTTTCCTTAGAGAGCTAGGGGAATAGACAGGTTGGTGGTCCTGATCCAGATAGGGATCACCAATGCTGTCTGTTAGGGCATGCATCAGGCAGTCTCTTGGAGCCACTGAACGAGTCCCGAGATAGTTGTTGGGTAGAGCTGAAGTTTCCTCAGTGGGCCTCTGTTCTCTGGTGTAACTTGCTTATGTCTCGGTATAGGTAGTGGTGCGCCCTGCCACCTCTCCCCGGAGAGCGCCCAGAGGTTGGATGGCCTGTCTTGCAGTCCAAAGCCCTTGCTGAGGACAGCAAGGTTTGTCTGTTGGTAGTGAGTGTAACCACCCAGTCCCCTGAGGTTACTAGAATCCCATCAGGTTGACTAGGAAGGTAGTGGGCAGCTAGTAGAGAGTTTATTAGAAGCTCTTTACAGATCCCTCATTGTTTCCCTAGCTAGACTGGGTGAGAAATGAGTGAGATCATTTAGAACTCTCACAGCAGCCTGAGCCACAGTGGAATCAGCAGCAGGGAAACAGTTTAGAATATTGGGTTCAGTTGTTAGAAGTCAGCAGTAGAGTGCAGTAGTGGTCAGAGGGAGAGGTGTCTGACAGCCTATCCTGGGCTGGGTGAAGGACTTCTGGTTATTTTCTCACCCCAGTGTGTGAGACAACAGCAGTACCACAGGAAGTGGTGGAGACCTACACGTCTGGGACCCCGGTGGGTCACTTCTGTGAGAATTGAATGGGACTGTGAAATTCAGTGAGTCCAAAAGGCATTCCCCAGAGGGACCAGAAGATTGTCCAGCTGCCCGAAGTGTTCAAAGCTATGGATTTGAAGGGAAGAAAATGTTTCTTCAATGGTCAGATGTCTGTATCAAAGGGACAAACAAACTGTGAGTACAGAAACATGGACAGGTTTTAAGGGAGTTAGCTGGTGCTGTATGTTCCCAGAGATAAGGCTATATTACACCATTCAGGGCCCCAGTCTCACCACAGGTATGTGCTGAATGTAAAATTTAAATGTGTGGATGCCTTTAGCAATCTGTAGAGACTGAAGAATCCATTTTGTGTACCCGGAAGGAATGTCAGAGGCTGGCTGGGGCCAGGGTGGGTAGAAGAACCTCACCTAAAACTCCAGTCAGGGCTAACTGGTTACCAGAAGGGCACATGGTTACCCTGCGGATGTTAACTAAGCCCATCGTGTCAAGAGGAATGTATTTAAAGTGTGTGGCAGCGCCCACATTATAGACACTTGTGGAAAAGTTAATGTCCATTAGATCCCTAGAAAAGAGGGATGGACTGTTTTGTAGTTATGTGGAAGAGAAAATGTGAGAAAGCCCAAACTATTTTGTTCTGGAGAAGGAAAAGTTCTTGTGCCATGTGTATTCTGAAAAGTATAGTACCAACCTGGGGGACCACCCCTTTCTGCTTTCCATCTGTGTCAGAATAAAGCCATACTATGCAATCCCACTTTTAGCAGTAGACATTTCATCTGTGCTTCCCAGTGTGAAATTGTTTATGGGCCCCCTCAGATAGGAGACATAGCATAGTCCTAACACCACCTCTCTCCCAGAACTCTGTGTGCAAATGTTATTTTGTGCTCTAAGCCCCCACCCTCTTAGATGCCGAGGCAGGTATTCACCACAAAGCTAGGGGTGGTATGGTACATTTTTTTATGCCAATGTGTGGTTTTTTGCCTTGTCTGAGCACAAGTTAGGGGGGTCTTGGTTGCAAGATTCCACTCTTGGCTACAGTAAGGGTTGCATATCTTTAAAGATAAACTGTTAAAAAGATTGTTTGAAATGATAGTCATTATCTCACAGAAGTGTACTTCACACAAATAACATTCTGCGATAGCAAATAATCAGGTTACAGAATTTCGGTATTAATTACCTGTTACAGTTAAAGGTGGCCCGCAAAGAAAGACTGCAGCCTGCTTTCATTCCCACATACTGTAAAATTATGCTGCGAGAGTCTAAGGCTGCAGTGATCTTAATTTTTAATCCAGTGTGTTTTTTGCTATAAAGTGCTGAATGTTTCAGCTGAACATGGAAGCACTGCACGGCTCCCATATGAGCGAGCGCAAAGAGTCATGGGTGTTACACCTATTTAGTGACGTCGCTACCACCATTGCTCTTATTATGGTAGCAGTGGCAGTATTTTATTATGTTTAATTTATGAAGCATATGGGGTCTTCATACATGTAATTATACTTACATCAACAGCCCCCAAAGTGACTGCTGCCAAGTAATACATGTGAAGACCCCTTAAACCATAAATTAAACATAATGCACCGCCACTGCTGCTATGATGAGAGCAGTGGTAGCGACATCACTAAGTGGGTGTAATACCCATGACTCTTTGTGTCTGCTCATATGGGAACTTGTAGTCTTCTGTGTTTGTCTGAAAGTTTGGGCACTTTATAGCAAAAACACCTGGATTAAAATAAGATCACTGCAGCCCCAGACCCCATAGTAGCATTTTACGGTATGTGGGAACGGGAGCGTCCTGCAGTCTTTCTTTGCGGGTCACCTTTAAGGGATGAATGAAATTAAAATTCTCATTCTTGTTTAGAGAAATTACCAAAATACGTAGATATCACTGTCATTATCTGTGTAGCATGATCCTGCAGAAGCACACAGATCAGTACATGGCAGTTTGACATTGAAGCATTTGCATGGTGGTCTGCAAGCCTTTCTGCAACCACATTTGATCAGCTCTTTGCATGATTTAGCTGCCTCAGGAAGGGCTATCCAAATGTGATCCCCTCTGGATATGGAATGATTCACAGGTCTCAAATTTGTTTTTTTTTTGGTACAATCTGTTTATTGCACATTCAGCAAACACCACGAAGCACAAGAGGCAGGCAGTGACAGTTAACATCCCCGTTAATCTTTTACCATTACCAAAACTGAGTCTGTAGAATGAAAATGTACACATACAGAGGCTCTTTAGGTACATGTTTATACCTTTGCCCTCACTTGTTGCAGTATGACAGTGGACATAAGTAATCACAAAAGATAATCTTAGATTATGGAACTGAAGCATTATGCATATGTTCTTCTAACACTGTTGCTTACTGCTACTTGTTGTGGGACATAACATGGTTCTCTCAGATCATAGGTCTATTAATCCTTCCTTGTTGTGGGACATACGGCGGGGGTCTCTTAGATCGTAGGTCTCTTAATCCTTCCTCTAGGGCAGATTCCAGGACTGACAACATGGATTCAGAAATCGTCAACTGGTTTGAGGTTTTGTATTGCACCCTCTTGAAGCGCATACATTCCAGTAGTCTATTCCCCCAGTGGGCCATCGTTGTGGACTTCTCCCCCTATCCACATGAACATATTAAATTGCCGGTGAGGGCGCTGTGGAGCCTGAGCTGACAGGCAGCAACTTTCAGCAGCTCTGAAAAGAATCAAATAGAATTGCATAAAATATACATTTTACAGTTTTCCATTCAAAAAACAAATACAGCAGTTCAACAGAGGAACCCAGAAAACCTAAAATGGGCAACCCCAGAAAAGACAGAGTTGGAAATGCGCGCGCTGAATCGTCTGGAGTTTCACATGCGGCAAGAGTTGGAACCGAGGAACAGGCCATATCCCAGAGGGAGCCTGTGGAAACTATGTCCTCGATTGGCATCAAGCTCCAGAGGCTGATAACCTCAGTCGCAGACCTAAATTCCAAGCTGGACTCATTTGCTACCAGGGTCACAATCGTGGAGAAATCAGTGGAAGGGATCCCGCAGGAGGTTGGAGATGCAAAAAGGCAAGCTGAATCAACCGTGGCCTCCTCGACTCTTCTTGTAAAAGAGAACCACCACTTGCAGGCTAGGCTTGAAACCTTAGAAAATCAAGCCAGATCAGCACATCTTAAAATCCTAGGGTTGCCCGAGGGAAGAGGGAATCGAGGGGGATCACCCACTTATGTTCATTCGGGAGTGGCTTAACTTTAAATTGTTGCTGGAGGACCAGAGTTTAAATATAAACTTTCAAAAAGCCTACCTAATTACTCCATGAGGCTATCGGGGAAGATCTGGAGAAATCACGAACATTTCTTCTGGTCACAGATGGTACTATGGCCAGGGACAGAGTTTGTCAATTGGCCAGAAAAGCAGGACAAATAATGGAAGACGACCGGAGAATATTCCTGTTTCCAGACCTGAGTTATGCGACTCGAATGAGAAGAAAAAAGTTTGACAGTGTAAGAAAACTGCTACGAGACGCCTCCATTATCCACACAATGGTATTTCCTGCAAGGCTGTGTATCGTACATGGAGGAAAAGTTTGGGCCTTCTCCGACCCCAGTGAAGCAGAGAAATGGGCCTTTTGTTTTACTGCCGACCGGAGGAAGAAACGAGAAGGAGAGGAATCGGAATCTGATACAGAAGACGGACTTTTTCTTAGAAAATGTAACGTATAATCAGATTAGAGAGTAAAAGGATCCCCCTCTTTTGTTAATTGGGTATTGCAGTTTTAAATGTAGTACGTACTGCAAGTTTTTGGTTGGATAATGATGCTCTCTTCTGTCTCTCCTGTGCTTTCATGTAGCTGGGGTTACATAACGATTCAAAATATACATGGGGGCTTCTAAGTTTTAATCTGAAATTTAAAGTGAATACTTGGATGGACCTAAAAAGGTTATTTTTTTGATTCTTGAAACACATGTTTGCTTTACCTGTGCTTGTAGTAAGAGATTGCTGTCCTGGGAACTAATTTGATGTTTATTTTCAGACTTCTAGTCTTAAAGTATGACACCATGAGCTCTCCTGTAGGGTATGGACTATGTGGGACTCTTTTTTGGGGACTTGAGTATTGCTGGAAATGTCATACTGCTCTTGAGCCTAAATGTTATAGCTTAAGATGCTGATATTGCTTAAGAAATTTTAAATATTTAGTATTCCCTCACTGTGGTATCACTGTATGGAGGATGCATGTATTTCCTGCATATTAAGGAGAAATGTTTCTCTCCAAAAGGATTTTATCTGAATTGTGGTTGTCCTGGATATGCGAATTTATAGGTGTGTATTCATACAAGATAAAATAAAAATATAAAGGTAAAAAAAAAAAACATGAAATTGCCAGCAGATACAGGCCATTTGGTCTATCTCATCTGCTCGAGTGTGCAGCACTTCAGTCCATTAGACTGCAGCTGCCCCCCTCCCTCATATGCCCTCCCCCCATCTCGCGCCCCATTCCAGTTTGTACCCTCCCCTTGAGTCTGTCCCATCCCCTCTTGAAGCCCCCAACACTTTGCAGCGATACAACTTCCTCTGGCAGAGCGTTCCACCCTGCCACCAATCTTTCTATGAAATAGTGCCTCCTCAGTTCCCTCTTGAACCTGCCCCCTTCCAACTTCATAGAGTGTCCCCTGGTTTCCCTTCTTCCCTTCAGATTGAACATACACCTGGTGTCTACTCTGTTTAAACCCTTCAGGCACTTGATGGTCTCAGTTATATCTCCTCTCTCTCCCTTCTTTCCTCCAGGGTATACATATTTAACTCTCTGTCAATCCTCATATGGTCTTACCTCCAACCCCATTATAATTTTTGTTGCTCTGCACTATACTCCCTCCAGTAATTTGATGTCCCTTTTCAAGTAGCGGTGCCAGAATTGCACGCGATACTCTAGGTGCGGTCTCACCAGGGACCTGTACAGGGGTAAGATGACCTTTCCTCTCCTGGAAGTAATCCCCCTTGCTATGTACCCTAGCATCCTGTTTTCCTTTGCTGCTGCCTTCCTTCACTGAGCAGAGTGGTTCATCTCTCCGGTTACCAGCACTCCCAGATTCTTCTCTTCCTTGAATTTTGTTAATGGGACTCCCTCCGGCCAGTAAATGTGTCCTGGGTTCTTGCCTCCTAAATGCATCACTTTGCACTTATTGGCATCCACCTCAAAGCCAGAACCCCCCCCCCCCAACAGCTACTTCTAGGCTCCACAGAGGGCATGACTGGATTGGACTCCTACCTCCTGAGATGGGGAGACCAGGCAAAATACTCCCCAGGTCCAAGGGGATCTGGGCATGCAGAGCAGACTCAGCTTCCACTGCCCCTCTCCAGAACTTCTTTATTTTACAGCATGTCCCATGCAAGGTGCCCAAAGGTTCCTATTTTAGTCTTTTACTTAAGAGGCAACTCTGACTTATCAGGATCAACTCTGTGCCCTCTCTCAGGTGTAAAGTAAGCTCTCATTAGAAAGTTAAAGTGGGTTTGCCTGTGCCAACTCCTCTTGGTTCAGGTATCTTACTGAGCTGCTTTATTTATTGTTTTATTTATTTAGTTCTTCGGAAAAAACCTTTGAGCAAGGTGCTCTTTTTTTAAAGGTTCCACATCAATTGAGAGCAATATAGTACATAGGAAAGGTGATCACAGTTGCGGGTTCACATGTACATAGGCACAATAGAAAAACATTATTGGACACAAATTAATATACAGTGTGATTACAGAGACCAACTAGAAGCTTGGGAAAGAAGCCAGGAAAGGCTTTGTCTGGGCAGCTATTTGCTGGGGGAGGTGGAAAAGAGTGATATGGGCAATGTCAGGGACAAGTGTAGGAGATCAGTGCTAGTAGTTGAGATGTGAAAATTGTGGCAAGGGGTGGTAGGCAGAAAAGATGGAGTATTGGAGGTGAGGGTGCTTAGTGGAGGGGGGTAGTGAGAGCAGGAAGGAGAAACATTGAGCCAAGGTGTGGGGCTGCCAGGGGTATTAAGTGTAGTAAGAGCTAACTAGAACAAATAAGCCAGATCGGGGGAGAGGCATATCCACCAGAATCCAATCTTAGTTAGAAGAGACCGAGGAGTAGGGTTATCTGTAGCAAGAGCTGGGGATCAAGTTGTAGGCCTGCAAGCACAAGATCCAGTTATGGTAAGATAGCGTTTCAGTTCAGTTTTGAAGGTAGGGAGGCTGCCAAGGTTAAGTATCTGTGAAGGGATCTCATTTAACCAAAATGGAGCCCTATACGCAAAGGACTGTTGTCCAAGAGAGGTTCTTCTGAAGGGGACGTCCACTGGACACCGTGCCCTTGTCCGATAATTAGATTCGTTTGCATGCAGAATGTCTTTAATGCAAGGAGGGACTTTTCCTAGTAGCGCTTTTTTGCCCTGGACATGGGTTTTTTGTTTCAGGACATAGATGATCTGGTCATTCTGGCCAAGCCTGTGCTTATGCTTATGCAGCTGATTCTCTTTGTTTGAGTGAAGCTGGACTCCCTTCAAGCCTGAACGTGTCTACCCTGGACATGGTGGAGGGCATGTCCTCCTTGATATGATCATTTTGGTTTAGGCAGTCGCTTCTGGCTCAGGATTTCCTTCAGCTTCTGGGTTTTGTGGCCTCTACTACAGGTGTGGTGTACTGGGCCCACTGACTCAAGCATGCCTTTCAGTGGGAATTGGGGTGCTAGTGAGCCCAGTCAATGAATCTCTGACCCACTTGGTTTTGGTGACCCACCCGAAGCCATCAGTTTCTGGGTGTTTGCTCAAACCTATTGGAGGGCATCCCATTTGTCTGGATGGAGTTCTCACTGACCATGAAGACAGATGCATCGCTGGTGGGTTGTGCCACACAACTGGATTGCAGAGTACATAGGTTCTGGTCTCTGAGTGATACAGTGTTTCACATCAGCCTTGTGGAACTCTGTGCGGTTTTCCAAATGCTGGCAGAATTTGCACCGCTGGTTCGAGGGTGAGCAGTTCGGGTCATCATGGATAGCATAACTTCCATGTTTTACCTGAACAAGCAGGGTGGCACGCACTGCCTTCCTCTGTGTTTGGAGGTGCTCCAGACATGATCCTTGGCTCATTACCTGCAGGTGGACCTGGTGGTGGTCCATGTCACAGGAGTCAGTAACCTGCAGCTGATGTTCTCAGTTGTGTTGGAGGGGTGTTGCACAAATGGTCCCTTCGGCCGGAGGAGATGTCCCAGGTATTTACATTTTGTAGAACACTGTCAGTGAATCTGTTTGCTTCCTGGGAGACCAGGAAGCTGAGACTGTTTTGTGCCTGTTCCCTTCAGCTGGGTACCCTGCAGGGGGACACGTTCTCTTGGTCCTGGGCTCAGTGCCTTCAGTATGCCTTCCCTCTGTGTCCTCGGGTCCACAAAGTAGTGCTGAAATAATAATGCACTTTATTTATAAGGCGCCTTTCAGATGTCGAAGTGCCCAACAAATTTAAAATCATAAAACAAACATCTCAGCAACATATAATATATACAGGACCATTAACATCATCAATTAATTACTCACCAAATGTTTGGTGCCATAAAAAAAGTTTTCAGCGCTTGCTTAAATCCCACAACGGTCGTGCACTCCCGTAACTGACAGGGTAGAGAATTCCAAAGGGTTGGGGCTGCATGCATAAAAGCTCTAGCCCCAGAAAATTTTAAACACACCCTTGGAAACTCCAGCAACCCCTCGTCGGCTGACTGGTGCGATCGTCCAGGGCAGTAAGGAACCAGGAGCTCTTTCAGGTAGTCTGGCCCTGTCCGTGTAGGGCTTTAAAAGTCAGAAGACTGACCTTAAGGATGATCCACCACTGAACTGGCTGCCAGTGAAAGTTGAAGATGGACAGGGCGTCTGTGATCCTGATCATGCCAGACTGCCCACATCAGTTCTGGTACAAGGATATCCTCCATTTCCACAGTAGACCTACGTGGCTGAATCCACTCTGGATGGACATACTGTCGAGGTCTGGTGGGTTAGTCGGGCATCAGAATATGTAGTCCCTGCACTTAAACACCTGGTTCCTGAGCGGCTAGAGTTCCAGGCACTTGGACTTTACAAAGACATCCTCCAAGTGAGGGAAGTGCTCAGAAGTAGTCTGCTCACAAGATGCACCCTTGCTGTTGGACAGGGTTCTCAAATTGTTGGGAAGAGCAGGTGCTGAGTCCTCTGTTGCTTCATTTCATACAGTCTCGATTACCTCCGGTTCCTGTTTTGTGCAGGGTTGTGGGCCATGTCCGGTAACATGCACCTGGTCGATATTTCAGCATACTGTGCCAAGGCAGGTAACCAGCAGTGGCACAGGGCAAAGTAGCTGGTTGCTTTTTCAAGGGTCTGGATCACCTGTCCTACTGGTGCATATATCACTTTCAACGGGGGACTTACTGCTGATGCCGTCATGGCTGATGGGAAAACCATCCAAGCCTATAGACAAATGTGATCTCTCACATTTGTCGTGGAAGGCTGCGTTTTTGGTCACCATCACATTGGACCAATGGATGAGTGAGCTCCAGGTGCTACCTTTGGAATCTCCATATGTGATCTTCCACAAGGACAAGATTATTCTATGTCCCAAAGGTAATCTGCGAGTTTAAACTTAACCAGGTCATCAATCTGCTGAACTTCTTTTCGAAGCTTCGTGCTTCAGGGGCCAGGCGAACACTCTGCTTGCTAGACATTTGCAGGCAGCTGCTGTGCTGGGATTGTGTGGCAGAATTTTGCAGTGAGGCTCTCCAGCTCTCCTACACACTGAAGCTATCTTAGACAGACTGGCAGCCAAGCGGTGAGGCAGTTGCCAGATATATAAACTCCTGCATATCTTTGTGCTACAGTTTGGCTGGGAAGGAGCTGCCTAAATGGGTTGAAGCCAAGGCTCACTCCGTGAGACATACTGCTGCCTGTGTTGTTGCTGCCGGGTACATCCCCATGTCTGAGATATGTAGGATTACAGTCTGGTCAAATACACACACATTTGTATCTCGTTACAGCATTGACATGCTCAGCTGTCATGATGCTGCTTTCAGGTCCTCAGTCTCTTCTCGCTTAATTTGGGGGTGTCTGGCCCCCTCCTTCTGAGGTCTGCTTGGAGTCTGCCTAAGTGTGGATAGTGACTGAGTCTAGGTAGTTAGAAGTAGAAGATTATTACTTGTAACCATAGTTTTGCCAGTAGTATTCATTTCACATCCACACAACACACCTGATCTCTCTTGTTAAAGCTAGCCTCGGATTCCTGCTTCCAGTGTGCAGATCTGAGTGCAGTGGTGGTAGACCCAAAAGTACCGTTTGTTTGGGTGGTAGGAGGAGTCGAGCTTGAAGACTATTGTGGTGATTGAGCATGCCCAGTGGAAGATTAATAGTAGTGGAACTGTGGTTACAGGTAAATAACCTCTATAAGTCAGTCCCACACAAAAGATTAATATACAAGTTAGCCAGCCTGGGAGTGGGTCCCAAGATGACAGCCTGGGTAAAGAACTGGCTGGAGAATAGGACACAGAGAGTAATAGTAAATGGAGTCCACTCAGAAGAAAGGGGGGTTACTAGTGGGGTACCGCAGGGTTCAGTATTAGGACCGGTCCTCTTCAATGACTTTATAAGCGACATTGCAGAGGGACTGGAAGGAAAAGTATGTCTCTTTGCAGATGACACAAAGATCTGCAGCAGAGTTGATGCACAGGGTGGAGTGGAAAGGATGAGAAGGGACTTGGCAAGGTTAGAGGAATGGTCAGATGTATGGCAGCTTAGATTCAGTGCTAAGAAGTGCAAGGTAATGCACCTGGGAAACAAAAACCCAGGGGAAGAGTACACAATGGGGGTGAGATACTAACAACAACAAAAATGGAAAGGGACCTACATATAGGCAGGGGCATTACCAGCAGGAAAAGGGAGGTCATAATTCCGCTATACAAGACACTAGTGAGGCCCCACCTGGAGTACAGTGTACAGTTCTGGAGACCATACCTACGTAAGGACATAGACAGGGTAGAGAAGGTTCAGAGGAGGGCAACAAAGATGGTGCATGGATTGCATCACAAGTCCTATGAAGACAGGTTGAAGGAACTGAACATGTACTCCCTGGAGGAGAGGAGAGAGAGGGATATGATAGAGACATACAAGTATCTTACAGGGAGGAACAGGGTGCAGGAAAACACTATTTTAAGCGAAAAAGATGTTCCAGGACTAGAGGGCATGGGATGAAGTTGGAGGAGGACAATTCAGAGGAAACATGAGAAAGAATTTCTTCACAGAACGGGTGGTGGACAAGTGGAACACCCTGCCAGAGGAAGTGGTGGGGGCTGAAACAATCACGGCATTTAAGAATGCATGGGATAGACATAAAGGAATTCTGGAGGTCAAGGGTAAGGTGCAACAGACTTCTAGGAAAACAAACTGAACTTACAAGCTCAAATGGGCAGACTGGGTGGGCCATAGCCCCTTATCTGCCGACACTGTCTATGTATCTATGTATCTATGACCTGGGGGTAGTCATATCAGATGACCTAAAGATGGGCAAGCAATGTAAGAGGGCAGCAAGGAGGGCTGGGGGGATACTGGGATGCATAGGGAGAGGCATCACCAGTAGAGAACAGAAAGTTGTTATTCCTCTGTACAGACAGCTGGTGAGACCCCATCTGGAGTACTGCGTGCAGTTCTGGAGACCCAATCTCTGCAAAGACATAGACAGGATGGAAGCTGTCCAGAGGAGGGCAACTAAAATGGTGCCGGGTCTGCACCGGAAGACATATGAAGAGAGACTAAAGGAGCTTAATATGTATAGCCTCGAGGAAAGGAGGGAGAGTGGGGACATGATAGAAACGTTCAAGTACCTCAAGGCAATCAACAAAGTCCAAGAGGTAGCATCTTTCAAAAAAAGAAGTGTGTAAGAACAAGGGGGCACAATTTGAAGATGGATGGGGGCGGCTCAGAGGTAATTTAAGAAAGTATTGTTTCACAGAGAGGGTTGTGGATGCATGGAACGGCCTTCCGGAGGAGGTTGTGGAGTCAAAAACAGTGGTGGAATTCAAGCATGCATGGGACAGTCATAAGGCCATTCTAGGGGGTGGGGGTAGGAAGAAGTAGGCTGCTGGTTAACTAGGATCTGCAGCTTATCCAGTAGGTAGGGAAATGGGCAGACTGGGTGGGCCAAGCGGTCCTTATCTGCCGTCAAATTCTATGTTTCTATAACAATATGAGTCCAGTAATGATGCCATACAAAAACTGCATCATATCTGTTTCTGGTATTTTGCCTCAAAGTTCAGTATGGTTCTGTGGAATCCAAACTCCATTCAGATGTTGCTGTGTGGTGATGCTTACTCCAGTGTTATAACGTCAGATTTGTTTTCTCCGCTGAAAACAGTAGTCGCCTAGCTGGCCGGAAAGTACAGAGGGTTTAGGTGCTTTAAGTGCCTTACATTTTACTATTCAATATAAAGGGTTTGGCAAACTCAACCCCTGCATTTACAATGCATAGTTAATATTGTGGGGAGGCACCTGGTGTGTGACCAGACAAAAGCATATAGTTAAGGTACCGGAGCTCTCTTCCCCCCCACCCTTTTGCTGCTTCAAAGCCTGCAATTTTTTTTAAAGTAACTCCAGCGTTCTTACTTGTGATACATTTTGAAGGGGTTCTTGGTCTCATCATCCAGCTGTATCATGATTAGGCCTGACCACTTCGGCAAAGTGACCACCTCCATCAGTCAAGAAAAAAGTCTCATTTTAACTTGCCTTACAAAGCTGAGGTACCCCTGCTTTCTCTGTATTTTTTCTTATGGGGAAACCACTTCCCTGGCTTTGTTACTTATGTAGTGTGCTTTGGCCAATAAGAGGCTCACAGGTGTTTAGTGGGAAGTTCACCAATTAGAAGAAGGCCACAATTCCCCTGCATTCAAATCAGCATAAAGTGTTTGGCAATCTCAACCCCTGCATTTACAATGCATCTTAGTAAAATTTGTGGTGAGGCACCTGGTGTTTGACCAGACAAAAGCATATAGTTAAGGTACCAGAGCTCCCCCAACCCCTTTTTGCTGCTTCAAAGCCTGCAATTTTTTTAAAGTAACTCCAACATTCTTACTTGTCATACATTTTGGAGGGGTTCTTGGAAGCCTGACCACTTTGGCAAAGTGACCACCTCCATTGGTCAGGAAAAAAGCATCACATTTTAACTTACCTTACAGAGCTGAGGTTCCCCTGCTGATGGATTGGAGGGGAAAATATGGCTTTTTTGCAGATGACGCCAGTGATAGAGGTGGTCACTTTGCCAAAGTGGTCAGGCTTAATTATGATAACAAGTAAGAATGTTAGTTACTTTAAAAAAAAAATTGCGGCTTTAAAGCAACAAAAAAAGGGGACAGCTCTGTACCTTAATATATTACCTCTTACTATGTTAGGCGACCCTAGTTCGGGAACAAGCTTGTCAGCAGGGGCCGAGAGAGGATTGAGCAGCTGCCTGGCTGTTCTTATCTCTCGAGCTGGGGTGGGGGGTCTTCCTGGCTCTTTGCTGCCACCAGGTTGAGACATGATGGTAGCACTGATGCATGGGAGGTAAGACATAGGTCGGGGGGTGGGTGGTGGAAGGAGCTGGGTTCTGGAATGCATGTGGGCCTACACGCACATGCATCCTTCCTATGTATTGCTATGGCCCCGGAACATAGAGGGAGAAAACAGAAAAATGAACAGACCTGGGCTTTGTGACACAATGACCCACCTTTCCACTCTGGCTGGTGAGCATTCTGGATGTGACACAGAAAAAGCTGCCAAGACATCATCCTGCTCAGAGAAATAGCACAGGGTGTCCTATAGGGTGACCCCGATGCTAAGGATGGCAAAATGAGAAAAGCCACAGATGCTACAGTGCTATCAACACCAGCTAAGAAAAAAACAAAAAGGAAAGCATCTGACTGCACCCCCTCCCCCCAAGAACCATAAGCCAGCAGTAGAACAGAGCTATACCCTCAGCAGAGAATATTACAGAAATGTGTCAGTTTTTTCCAGGCCTTTCAAGCCATGCAAAACTTTGCCACTGTTCTGCCCCCCCCCCCAAAAGGCATTTTTTGAACCTTTGCTGGAGTAGGAGGAGGAAGGGGAACTGATATAACTGGAGAGAACCCCTGAACAAGGCTTTTGTTCTCCACCCAAAGTCAGTGAGGATTTTAACTCCTATTTCTCTTTTGTAAGCGTATGGTTGAGTCTCAGACTTAAGAGGATATAGAAGACGCAGTATTTATGAGTGTGCTGGGGCTGACCTCAGCTAAAAAAGGTTCACAGTAGCCATTCACATATCTTTCAAAAAAAAGTCACAGACTGAATTTTGGAACATCCAAATATAGCTCCTGACATTGACAAAAAGTGGAAAAGAACTATCAAGTAAAGAAGTGTGTGTGTGTGTGGTACAATTCTTATATTCCTACCTTGATATAAGGGAGTTGTAAAGGCAGCTGCATGTGAAAACTGTGAAGTGTCACTAGCTTCCGTGCTTCCCGGAAAGGATTCCAGAAAGCTGGATTATATGGCAAGGAAAGTGTACACTTCATCCACCCTGCAGTTAAGGTAGGCTGCTTACATAGCATACATTGCACAGTACGAGAAAGCCCTTTGGAGTACCATGCAAGCCTTAAGTGAAAAGGTGGGAGGTGACCGTGGCATTGATCTAGCAGAAACTGTTAATGGGAGTACTTCAAAGCCAAAACAGCCCTTTCAGGTCAGGGGAAGAGACTCTGGCTAAAGACTGGAGGAGACACTACTGCTGTACAACACAGGAACTAGGACAAGGGAGGTATCCTCTGAATACCCAAACACCTGATGTCCAGATGAGACCGGCTTCCCAAGAGGACGTGTCCCTAGACACGCAAAGAACTATCCTAGAAGTGATGTCATATGACAAGTGTGCCAAGGGAGGAGATTGGTTTTCGGGAACCCAGTTAAACCTGAGTTTTGTGAGAGACTGGGCAGTTAGGGTTGGACTCTGAGCAGTTACCATCTAAGGTTCGAGTCTTCCCTGATTAAGATCCTGTGTGATAAGAAAACGTTCTGCTTTGCTAAAAGTTAAGAAGTCACAGTAAAGTTTTCTTATATGTTTCTTCTGCTGTGTACAAACCATTTTTTTTTTCATTTCTGTAGTAAACCAGTAATTCCCATAGCCTTTGTGTATTATGACATCCTGTAGATTGTGTAAATATTGTGAAGTTATATTGACCTCCCACAGCCAGTAGCATGCTACCAGGAAGGGAGCAAGTTCTGCATAAAAGCAGCCACTTCCAGTGTGTCCCACACGTTCATGTCTAGTGAGTGAGTGGAACAGGTGACTGGCATCACAGGCATCGGCAGGCGTCAGCAGAAGGATGTGGAGAAGTGGGGGAACTCTTCTGGTCGACTAGGGCAAGCTGCCTGTTCACCTCTGTGTAATACTCACTGCTGGGAAGGGTAGTCAGAGGTAGGCCAAAACTGGGAATAGGAGCAACACCCTATCTAGGGTAGGAGTATATAAAGATTTACACAAGACATGGGGGAGCACAAATTGAAATAACATTTCTAGGGACATGGATATGTTGTTCATCCACACTGTCTGGCAGGTTTCTTGCGGCTTTAAATCTTGCTGGAAGGTCTTCAAGCTGGCTTCTCCCACCCACCTGGGTGGTAGAACTCTCGGCTCCGCCCCATGTCACCAGATCTTCCTTACCGCTTGGAAGCTCAGGTTCCCTCTTTAATGCTCTGCGTATAGACTGGATCATAATTCTTCAGTTCGCCCGAAACTAATTCTAAGGTTTTCAAGACTTCGGTCTAATTACTCCCCTACATGACTGCGGTGGACGAATTGACTCCGAACTTGGTGATTTGCCCATGTGGGTAGAAAATGTCCAGGATGGATCCGCACTCACGTGCGTCTACTGCCTCGGCTAGATCATGACCCGCAGGCCTGCGAGAGTTATGTCGTTAGTTTTCGACCAGCGTCCTGGAAGACCACGCTGCCTGGTTACAGCTTGGGCGCCCGAGAAGCACCTCCGTGAAGTTCCGCGAGGCCCGGCATGTGTCCACGCGGTTGGCTCACTGAGCAACTCGAGCAAATGATCGCCCTCGAGGAGGAGGCGGCCCAGGCCGCATCTTCATCTTCCTCGGTCGTGGCATTTAGTCCGCTCTCTCTGGGATCCTCCTACACAGCTTCTTTTAAGGAGCTTTGCCAATCCCTTTCCACGAAGGGAGAGGGGCCATCGGGACACTCTTCTCTGTCCAAAAAGAAGGACTCGAAAGGTAAGTCCCACCGTCGGCGTTCATGGGAGCGGGAGAGGTCCCCCTCCCCGGACAGTCGACACTCGACTTCGGTCGAGGTTGTAGCTAAGGCTGCTGGCTTCACGGTGTCCCTGTCAGGTCAGCCGGCCGAGACACCCGTCGATGCAGTCGAGATTTTTCTCGACCCGTCGGACGGGCTGTTGACTGGTGAAGCCGACAACCTTTCTTCACCGGTTCCCCCAGTGGAGATCGAGGACTTGCCTGCGCTTCCTGTGTCGGAGTCCCCGGTCAAGGCTCCTGAGCCAAGGGAAGAGCGGGTGTCCCCCAACCCTTCCCAGACCCGTCCTCGGAAACACCGAGGGTCTTGGACCTCGTCTCAGTCCAGCCGATCCCTCCGACATCGGCGGTCTCGGTCTTGGCACTGAGGTAAATGACGGCGCCGCTCATCCTTGTCTTCCTCCTCAGAAGAGGAGAGGCTTTGGCGCAAATTACATCGACGCTACGAGGACTTAATGTGGCATCAGTTACTTTTGTCTGGGAAGAAACTGATGCCGTCGCCTTCCCTGGTCATCAAGTGGCTGTCACCCGAACGGCCGAAACAACCTCTCGCTGTAGTCGAGGTGCCCAAGCCTGGGCCGGTTGTTCGACCAAAACCAGCTGCCCCACCGATTGTGGTGGAACCTCCGCCTCCACAACCGAGATCGGGGGCACTGACCAAGAACTCTCGGTCGGGTCAGGGTCTGCCCCACAGGTTGTCGGTCACCCTCACTCCCGACAGTCCTTGGTAGGTGGAGGGTGACTCAGGCCCCAGGCAGCTCTTCGCGGACTCCTCCGAGTCCGACGATGACTCCTCTCTGTTTTCCAGGCCCCTTGACGTGGAGTCCTCCGGGGGGCAGTTGATGGACGAGAGCCCATCGTCATTTATGGGTCTGCTTCGGCTCATCTCAGAATCCACCGGGATGCAGCTCGAGCCCATATCCAAGGGGGCCAAGTATCCCCTGACGGAGATACTGGACCGAAGGGATTCACCCACGGAGGCCTTTCCGGTGGCTGAAGCCATTGTTGGCCCAGCCTTGGGGCTCTGGCAGCGGCCGGCTTCCTGTCCTGCGCCTTCGGCCAGGATGGCCAGGAAGTATGTGGTCCCTACCAGCTCTTTGTCCGCTTTTTCAGAGCACCCCCTGGGTGGAGGGGTTAGTCACTGATAGTTTCCCGCTGCCCGAGAACGCTAGGATGGATAAGCTCTCGACAGGAGTCCAAAAGCTGGACTGTGCTGGGTGCAAGGTGTACACTGCGTCCTCCCTAGGCCTCCGCCAGGCAAGCTCGGCCGTGCTGATGGCACACTTCTCCTACGCCCTCATGGGCTCCCTGGGTGAGGTGATCCCTCATCTCCCGGCCGACCTGCAGACCACGGTGAAGCAGGTGCGGGATCAGGGAAGGGCGGTGGCGAAACAGCAGCTCCAAATGGCTCTGGACATTGGAGACTCCTGTGCTAGATCAGTAGCAGCCACAGTGGCCATGCGCT
Organism: Neoceratodus forsteri; assembly: GCA_016271365.2. Lineage (NCBI taxonomy): Eukaryota > Metazoa > Chordata > Ceratodontiformes > Ceratodontidae > Neoceratodus > Neoceratodus forsteri. The sequence continues at coordinate 780,407,470 of CM057454.1, forward strand.
GCAGAGCATGGATGAGGATATCCACCTTCACGGCGGATACCCAGCATAAATTGGTGGACGTCCCCTTCTTGGGGACTGACCTCTTCGGCCCTGGAGTGGAAGGCCACCTCCAGCGGATCGGAAAGTCCAACGCTACCCTGGACTCGGTCACCTCCGCCCAGAAGGACAAGGGCCGTCGTCCAACAACATAGAATTCGCCGTTGTCGCCCTGCGGCGTCCCGCCCAACAACACCAGCATCAGGGCCAGCAGGCTCGCACTTGGCATCCCAAAGCCAAGCTTCCGGCTTCCCTAACAGGAAGCAGGGAGGTAAAGGCCCAGGAGGTCCCTTGGCCGGTCCCTCCTCCAAGCCTGCCCAGTGACGGGTTGAGGGGTGTTGCCTCCAGCCTCGTCACTCCCCCTGGGTTCTTCCCGTGGGGGGACGGCTGCGCCACTTCCTTTCCGCCTGGTCTGCTATCACCACGGGCCGCTGGGTGTTTGAGGTGGTTGGAAAGGGCCGGCCTCTGGAGTTCGAGCAGGCCTGCCCTTCCGAGCCGTTGCCCCTTGGGGCTACGGGGTCCAGCCTCTCTGTCAGCTCGCCGAGCCGACATTGCCCTGCTCCTCGAAAAATAGATGATCAGGAAGGTGGCGGACCTTCCTCCAGACCTGGGGTTTGTGTCCAGGTACTTCCTGGTCCCGAAATGGACGGGGGGGGGGGGCTGGCGCCCCATTCTAGACCTGCACGACCTGAACAGGTTCCTAAGGTCTCGAACCTTCATGATGGTCACTCTGGCTTAGATCATTCCATCCTTGGAACAAGGCGTGTGGTTTTGTTCTCTGGACCTCCAGGACACGTTCTTTCATGTCCCAATCCGTCCATCCCACCAGAGATTCCTCCGCTTCAGGGCAGAGGGATCCCACTACGAGTTCCGGGCCATGCCCTTCAGCCTTCCCTAGCTCCCAGGGTCTTCATCAAATGCATGGCAGTGGTGACGGCATTCCTGCGGCGTCGAAGGGTCCGGGTGTACCCCTACCTGGACTACTGGCTGATTGCAGCCTCCTCCAGAATGGAGGTGGAGTGGTCCAGAGATCTGGCCCTCCAGGTTTGCTCTCAGGTTGGCCTCCTCATCAACGAGGCCAAGTTGGAACTCGTGCCAAAGCAGGTGATACAATTCATCGGGGCAGAGCTCGACTCTACGAGCCAGAGCACGGCTCCCGGCGGACAGAACCAGGGTTCTTTCCTCCTTTGCCCAATCATTTCAGGTTGGGCAATTGCGCCCTGCCCGGGACTTCCTGCGCCTTCTTGGCCTCATGGCGGCCTGCACCAGCGTGGTCCATTGGGCCCATTGGTACATGAGTCCCCTTCAGTGGGGGCTGGCCAGCCAATGGTCACAGCACTCCGATCCCTTGGATCAGCTAGTGACAGTGACCCAGGGGATGTGGAACTCCCTCCAGTGGTGGGCCGTTCCAACACATCTGCAGGAGGGCATCCTGTTTGTCTGTCCCGAGCCGAACGTCTCTCTGTCGACCGATGCCTCTCTGATGGGTTGGGGTGCCCATCTGGGGGAGCACAGAGCGCATGGCCTCTGGTCCCCTTGGGAGTCCCGATGCCACATCAACCTGCTGGAGCTTCGAGCGGTTCGTCTAGCCCTCACCAGGTCCAGACGGACAATACCACGACCATGTACTGCCTAAACCGCCAGGGCGGGACGCGCTCCATGCCTCTGTGCAGAGAAGCTCTCCGCATTTGGTCACTCGTGCATAGCCTGGAGGCGGATCTCCTTGCCATCCATGTGGCAGGAGCCTCCAACAGTCTGGCCGATGCCCTAAGCCAGATAGGGGGCTGCGTTCCATGAGTGGTCTCCCCTGCCGGAGGTAGTACAAGATCTGTTCTCCCACTGGGGCATGCCTCAGGTGGAACTGTCTGCCTCCAGGGAGAATGCGAAGCTGATACTGTTTCATGCCCGCCCCCCTCAGCAGGGCTCGCTGCAGGGGGATGCCTTCTCGAGGCCATGGACCCCGGGCCTCTTCTATGCCTTTCCCCCATTTCCCTTGATCCACAAGGTGCTTCTCAAGGCGAGGAGGGACAAGGCGCAGGTGATTCTGATAGCCCCAGACTGGCCCCGCCAGTTCTGGTATACAGATCTCCTCAGTCTCAGCTCCAGGCTCCCGAGGCGGCTTCCAGCCCGCCCGGACCTGATCTCAGTCAGTCAGGGGGAAGGTATTCCATCCAGATCTTCAATCCCTGCACCTGACGGCCTGGTTCCTGAGTGGCTAGAGTTCCAGGCCTTGGGTCTTTCCGACGAGGTCCTCAACGTTGTTGAAGGCGTCCCGTAAGGAGTCGACCAGAAAATGCTATGCCTTCAAATGGAAGAGATTCTCCATTTGGTGTCAGGGTAAGGGCCTGGACCCTTCCTCCTGTTCCTTGGCAAGTATTCTGGACTACCTGTGGTCCCTTTCTCAGCAAGGGCTTCGGTCGACGACCCTTAAGGTGCACCTGGCAGCCATCTCTGCTTATCGGGCATAGGCCGGCAAGCAGTCGGTGGCACAGGAGAAGGTGGTCGGCACTTTTTCAAAGGCCTTGATCACATATCCCCTCCAGTGCGAGAACCTCCACCTCGTGGGATCTACTGCTGGTATTGGCTAGAAAGCTCATGGGCAAGCCATTCGGAACGATGCAGGTGTGACATCTCTCACCTGTCGTGGAAGACCGCTTCTTAGTTACTATCACGTCAGCCAGAAGGATGGGAGAGCTCCAGGTGCTTTCCATCGAGTCTCCTTATCTGGTCTTCCACAGGGATAAGGTTGTCCTGCGCCCCCACCCGAAATTCCTTCCGAAGGTGGTGTCGGAGTTTCACCTTAACCAGGTGTTGACTCTGCCGGTGTTCTACCCCAGTCACACCTTGGAGGCCGAATATAGGCTTCATACTTTGGACCCTAGAAGAGCACTCGCTTATTACAAGGAGCGGATGGCTGAAGTTCGGGGAGAGGTTCGCCAGCTGTTTGTCACCTACGCTGAAGCCGCACCTGGCAGACCTGCAGCCAAGCGGACGATAGGCAGGTGGGTCACCTCCTGCATAGATTTTTGCTATAGGTTGGCGGGCATGGGGCCTCCCAGAGGGATAAGAGCTCATTCTACCTGCCATACTGCTGCATCGGTGGCTGCTTCTAGGGATGTCCCTATCCAGGAAATCTGCAGGGCTGCTACCTGGAAGTCAGCACACACCTTCATCACCCACTACCACATCAACCTTGAGTCATGCCGGGATGCTGGTTTTGGAGCCTCTGTTCTCCAGTCTTTATTTCTTAAGTAGGGGGTGTGTGCCTTGCCTCCCTCCTCCTGGAGAACTGCTAGGAGTCTGCCAGACAGTGTGGATGAACAACATATCCATGTCCTTAGAAATATAGGTTACTCACCTGTAAGAGGAGTTCTAGGAATGGTATATGTTTTTCATCCACACAACCCACCCGACCTCCCCGGCTTCGACGCACAACCTGGCTTCCAGCGGGCTAGATCTGGCGTCATGGGGCGGAGCCGAGAGTTTTACCACCTGGGTGGGTGGGAGGAGCCTGCTTGAAGACCTTCCGGCAAGATTTAAAGCAGCAAGGAACCTACCAGACAATGTGGATGAACAACATCTGCCATTCCTAGAACTCCTGTTACAGGTGAGTAACCTGCATATCGGGGCTAAGGGTACAAAAGTATCTCCAGGTAACACAGGGAGAATAGCGGTTGAGAATGCTGGGAGTGGTGCAGCGCAGAGGCTGTGAGGCGGCAGTTTTCAGAGACTTTCTGGAGACTGCGATGCTGCCCATTCTGCACACATCTCTTTGGATTGAGGGAGGAGGTCTTTATACTGCAGACTGAGTTGGCTGGGAGTCAGGAGACCTCTCCCTCCACCCAGAGGCCACCACATCTGTCAGTGTCGTCTCAGAGGATGCCAGTGAGGAAGAATGGGTGTACTATGGTGGGCTGTGGAGGGGTGGGGTGGTGGGACAGAGGCATATTCCTCAACCGGTACTACTATAGAATTCGTACACCACTCTTGCAGGGTGGGACTGCCAGGAGGAATCACCTGCGGTAGTGTCTAAGAGGAATGCGGGGGCTCGTAGAGGACCCCAGAGGAGGAGGAAGCAACTTCTGTTAGGGGACTCAATTGTGGGAGTGATAGATTTGAGAATAGGAAAGGGGGGAAGGGCAGTTTAGGTGCCTACCTGGTGCCATGACCCAGAGGAATGGGAAACGAATGATTCGGATCATTAGGGCAGCAGGACAGGAGGTAGAGAGGATGTCATTGTCCACCTGGGGTCTAATGACCTGGCTAGGGACGGAACTGGGAAAGTGCAGGGGGTGTTTAGGGAGCTGGGTAGGGGTCTTGGATAGCTCGCTCAGTGGCTTTCGCTAAAGTGCTGCTTGTTTACGACAGGGGACAGGAGAGGGGAATGCCACACCAGGAGCTTCAGCTCATGGCTGAAGGAATGATGCAGAGAGGAAGGGTTCGGCTACATTGGGGACCAGGAACCCGCCTGGGAGGATAAGGGCCTATACAGGGTGATGGCCTGCATCCATCTGGGATGGGAACTGCATTCCTCAGTGAACAGTTTTATTTATTTATTTTTTATTGACCGGGTAAGTGCACTAGACAAATCCTGCCTATTTTCAGGCACGACCCAGGGGAAAGGGATACAGATGAATGCCAACTGACCTTGAACCAGATTAAGCTGTTGGTGGTATTTTTAGTGAATGAGGGAAATTTGGCCAGTACACCAGGGAAATTCCCCTACTCTTTTTGATAAGTGCCATGGGATCTTTAACATCCACCTGAACTACCACCAATTCAGGCAGATGGGACCTCAGTTTAAAGTCTCATCTGAAAGGAGGCACCTCAGAAATGCAGCACCCCTCTCATGCTGTACTACAATGTCAGTACTGGGATAGTAACCCAAGTGCCAGATGTGGGAGCTGAACCCACAGTCCTCTGATCTCCCGGCCTCGGAGGCAAGTGTGCTATCTGCTGAGCCACTGACACTGTTTAAGTGTTACTTCAATGAACATGTAAACTGGCCAAGGTGGTGGCATAAGGAATCGTGAAATCAGAAACTGCACCCCTCCCCAGGCTGAAGTAGAGAGTAAGGAGAACCCGAGGGAAGAGGAATCCCCCCAGAAACTGCCCCCCCCAAACAGGCTGAAGTAGAGAGTAAGGGGAGAGGAATTCCCCCAGGGTGCAAATTAAAAAAGGGCAGGGTGGTAGAGATAAAGGGGGAAGAGACAGGAGCAATAAAATAGATGGGAAGGAGGGAGGGCCAAAAGGAAGAAAGGCATGAAACAAGCGGAGTGGAATCAAAATCCGGAAGGCCATGTGTGCGAATGCTAGAAGTCTAGGAAATAAGATTTCGGACCTAGAGGCCATTATGGCAGAGGTCGACCTGGATATTGTGGCCATTACTGAGTCATGGTACACTGAGGTGTTGTGCTTTTCTTGGGGAAAGCATAAAAGCCGTGGAGATGCAGGGAATACAGGGGAGACAGAGGTACTGTGTGTCTCCCTGGAGACAGGGAATGGAGCCACTGTTTGCACTTTCTACAGACCTCTAGCGCAGAGAGAGGAATTAGATAAGGTACTGGTGGAAGCCATTGGCAAGATGGCAGAAAGGGGGGGACTTCAACCTGCCAGTTGAGGTTTGGAGGCTTCCAGCAGCGGCTTTAGCTGGTTTTATGTGATAAAAGCGAGTCTGAAAGACCGCCTATCACATAAAGCGAACACATAAGAGCCCATGGTCAAAACGGCGACGGATATTGTACCGATCGTTGCAGATAGCGACGGTCGCTACAGTACTTTGAAAGAGCACACAAGAAACATTTTTTGTGTCCCCACACCCCCCAAACTAAAATAACCAACTCCAAGGGGGGTGCGGACCACGGGACAAGTTATTGTTTTTTTAAAAGAAAAAAATGATTCTGCCTGTAACAAGACCCGAATCCGGGTCTGTTCACATCGCAAGTGTACACCACTACACTATGTAAGCAGCTCGGCGGGAATCGACCACACAAGATCCTATATCCTATAGTAGTAAGTACAAATCCTTGCTGTACTCACTATACAGGATATAGCGACATATTGCACCACTCGCTCCCATGTAGAGTGCTATTATTGAGTTGCTCAAAAGTGCAGCACTCTACATGGGTGCTCCCGCTTCAGCTAGAAGCAGGGACATCCTGAACTTGCTCCAGGGGGCATTCCTCAGGCAATTAGTCAGTGAACCCACTTGTGATGGGGCAATACTGGACCTGGTACTTGTCACAGATGCCCTCAGCAGGTTAGACCCTCTGCTCCCACAGTGCCAACCTCCGAGCGCAGTATTGTGAACAGGTAACAAACAGGGTAGGTCTGAATCACCTTTAGTCTCAAGTTCTGGGGGGATTCAAACTGTGAACCTTATGCTAGCATACCCAGTGTACAGGCGCAGATTCGTATCCTCTTCGGGGATTGCGGAACAATCTTATGTCAGGGGCACCCAGCCAGGCTTCCAAACGGAACCCTTAAAACTCTATAAAATACCTTAGGTATATTCTTACCTTTTCCCAGTTTAGTAACACCATTAAGCTGTTGAACAGTTGTCAGACTTAACCATCTATACATCACATGCAAAAAAAACAACTTGCAGACACCCAGGCAGTCTTTTAAATAAAAGGTTTACTAAAATGGATAGAAAAATATATAAAATATAAACACAGAACACTATATCAAAAAGCATACAATCACCTAACAGAAAACAAAGAAAACTGCAGACAAACTCCTACCAACATACAGTTATACTTTTCTATCTAATGTATTACCTCTATGTGCTTATCAGAGCTGTGTCTTTCTACAGTCCCAATATGGTATATGACAACAAGTTCAGACACAGTATTCAGTTTAAAGCTCTGTATCTCCACACCCCTTCTATGAGTCATCTAGCTCCTCCTTTTAGAACCAAAAAAATACAAACATTATTTCCTGTCAGGAGATAGTTTAAATACTGTGACTTCAGCAAAACTTATTTCTCAAATTATGACAGTTTTTAATCAAGCCTTTCATTTGAACTGGTGGCTGGTTTCTTATTTTCTCAAGGAACAGCAAAGGTTTTTACAATTCTGCCATACGTCACTTAGTTGCGAATATAGCTACAGGAATCTGCTAAGTTACGTCCTGTCTTGTAATAAAATGCATATTTAGCTTCCCAACTTCAGAGGCAGCAACAGGTCATAAAAAGGCCATAAAATGCAATTTCTCAAGAAAGTTAATTACATTACAGCGATCTCCTGGTCAGTTATATCCTGTAACTGAAACCTGGGGGGCACCCATGGCACAGGCTGCCTTATGTGAGACAGTCACATAATATATTTTTATATTACAAATATCATAGAACAATCATAACCAGCTGGCCAAGCGTCACAGTACTCACTAACAGGGACAGTGTTCCGGATGTCAAGCTGGCAGGCCACTTGGGGACCAGTGATCACCGTATAATGTTGTTCAGTACAAGGACAGCTGCAGATTTGAACCACACAAGGATGAGGGTCCTGGACTTCAGGAAGGCAGATTTTAAAAAGATTGGTTAACGCTTCGTGGATGACCTAGCAGTGGTGGGTGACCTGGGTAGGGTGGAGGAACAGTGGGCGAAGATAAAAGGGAACATAGTAAAGGTAACATATCTCTGCATCAAACATGTGAGCAAAAACAAAAGGAAAAACTTCTGTTTAACAGCTCACTGCAAACAGGAGTGGTTCTTGAAGACTGGAGGAGGACAGATGTAGTCCACTACACAAAAGTGGTAGCAGGTAGGAGGCTGGCAATTATAGGCCAGTCAGCCTGACATGAGTGGTGAGAAAGTTAATGTAATTGCTGCTGAAGGAAAGGACTGTGGAATATCTTAGGAACATGAGAACAGGATGGCAGATGGGGACCGCGTGATCCATCTAGTCCACCCGTTATTTGACCTACTCCCCCATCCCAAATATATTCCCTTATTTCAGTATTGCACTATGTCTGTCCCAAGATATTTTGAACTCCTGAACTGTCATGGTGTCCATGACATCCTGCAGCAGCCTGTTCCATGGCTTCACCACCCTTTCGGTGAAGAAAAACTTACTAATGTTGCTCCGAAATCTTGCTTTAGGTGTATGTTGTGGCCTCTAGTACGTGCCTCCTTATTTTCTTGGAAGAGGCTCTGATTTTGTGCCGAGTTGATACCCTTTAGGTATTTAAAGGTTTCTATCAAGTCTTCTTTATTTCTCCTATGTTCCAGGGAGTACATGTTTAACTCTTTATGTTGTGTCTCATAGGGTTCATGGTGGAGGTCCTGAACCATCTTTGTAACTTTTCTTTGCACAGTTTCCAGATGGTCTATATCCTTTTTAAGGTGGGGTCTCCAGAACTGGACACAGTATTCCAGGTGTGGCCTCACCAATGATCTGTAAAGTGGGATTAACACTTCACGCTTTCTGCTTGTGATCCCTCTTCCGATGCAACCAAGGATGTTACTGGCTTTCTGTGCCGCTTTCTCACATCATCTAGCTACCTTTAGGTCATTGGATACCATGACCGCTAGGTCCCGTTCTAGGTTCGTGATGGCTAATTGTTTGCCCCCTAGATAGTAATTTTTTCTTGGGATTTCTTTTCCCTAGGTGTATCACAAGTAGCAAGAGGGAGGTGGTGTTGCTTCTGTATAGATCGCTGGTAAGACCCCATTTAGAGTCTTGTATCCAGTTCTGGAGACTACATCTCCAGAGGGACATAGCGTGGAGGCGGTCTGTAGCATGGCAACTAAAATCATGCAGGATCTGCATCAAAAGCCTTATGAAGAGAGACTTAAGAACTTCAGTTTGCACACCCTGGAACAGAGGAGGGAGAGGGGAGATATGATAGAGACCTTTAAATACCTCATGGGGGTAAAATAAGGTACAGGAGGGGAGTATTTTTCTGAAGAAAAGGTGCTCAAGAACAAGGGGACATGCTATGAAGCTGGAGGGGGTAGATTCAGGAGGGTGTGCCGATGCCATAGCGAAGCATTTACAACAGAGGTACATTGCAGCGACAAATTGACCATGTCACTGTAATGTACCTGCGGGACCCCGGCACTGCTTCTCCGGACTTGCACCTCCATCCCGAATCAACTCTGAGTCAGAGTTGGATTATAATAATACGGGGCAGTGCCCCTTGCCAGAAAAAATCCTTTCTGTGACTATCTGTTGGCATAACAGCCATCACTGTACTTGCAGTTTACAAGTTTTCTGTAGAACCGCAGTGGTGGAACCAATCAGGAGAGATGTGAGGAAGTACTTCTTCACAGAATGAATGATGATGGAGTCTTTGCTTAAGGAGAGGGTAGTGAAGTTCCTGGAGTCAAACGGTGCAAAAGACACAAGGTAGCATTGATTCACTGAGGGTAGGTCCTGTCAGACTAATCGTATTGATTTCTTTGACTGGGTGACCAGGGTGGTGGATCAGGGAGGGGCAGTGGATGTGGCCTACCTGGATTTCAGTAAGGCCTTCAACACCGTTCCTCATAGAAGGTTGCTTAACAAATTGGGGAATCTTGGTGTAGGCTCTAATGTGGTAAAATGGGTTGGAAACTGGCTAAAAGGCAGGACCCAGAGGGTGGTAGTAAATGGCATAAAATCAGAAGAGAGGAAGGTGACCAGTGGGGTTCCGCAGGGATCCGTGCTGGGTCCAGTTCTATTCAGTGTCTTCATAAGCAACATTACAAAGGGACTGGCGGGGAAAGTAAGCCTGTTCGCAGATGACACCAAGATCTGTAACAGAGTCGACACACAGGAGGGGTAGATAAAATGAGAAATGACCTAAGACTACTTGAGGAATGGTCAAGGGTTTGGCAGTTGAGTTTCAATGCTAAGAAGTGCAAGATAATGCACCTGGGACACAGAAACCAAAGAGAGGAATACAGGATGTGGGGGGCAGGTTCTAACCACCACAAGTCAGGAGAGAGACCCTAGGGTTATCATATCCGATGACTGGAAGTCAGCCAAACAATGCTAAAAAGCAGTGGGGAAGGCAAACAGAATGCTGGGGTGCATAGGAAGGGGCATAACCAGTAGGAGGAGTTAAGTGGTGATGCCAATGTATAGATCACTGGTCATGCCTCATCTGGAACACTGTGTCCAATTCTGGAGACCTCATCTCAGGAAGGACATAGACAGAATGGAAGCAGTCCAGAGAAGAGCAACAAAAATGATGCATGGACTGCACCACAAACCTTATGAGTAAAGACTCGAGGAACTAAACAGGTATTCACTGGAAGAGAGAAGGGAGAGCGGGGATATGATAGAGACCTTCAAATACCTTTGAGGAATAAACAGGGTACAGGAGGGGAGTATATTTCAGAGACGACAGTGCACAAGGACAAGGGGACATAACATGAGACTGGATGGAGGGAGGGAGGCTTAGGGGGACTGCTAGGAAGTATTTTTTCACAGAGAGCGTGGCGAATCCGTGGAACAGCCTACCAGTGGAGGTTGTGGAAGCGAAAACAGTACGGGGATTCAAAAGTGCATGGGATAAGCATAAAAGCACCCTGCTGTACAGCAGAGCTGGAGAAAAGGCAGTGTAGATAAGTGTAGGGACATGGGCAGACTAGGTGGGCTGTACGGTTCTTATCTGCAGATAGATTCTGTGTTTCTATGGATTCCTGGAACAGCCTTCCAGTGGAGAAGGTGGGGGCAAAAACAGTGGTAGGGTTCAAGAATGCATGGGATAAGCACAAAGGAATAATAGTGGAAAGGAAGGGGGAAGGAGAAAGAGTTGTAGATCGGGCACGGTCTGTTGTAAAGGTGTAGGTGGGGAGAAATGGGCCAAGTGGTCCTTATCTGCCGTCAGATTCTGTGTGTCTGTGTTTCTATGTGCTTCATGCTTCTGTGACTGAATTTTTTGTGGAGGTAGTTAACTGTTCCTTTTGAAAAATCCATGATCTCTCTTTGAAGGGGGAGCAGACAGCTACAGTTACCATATTCTAGGAAGTGAATTGCTTTCTCAGGAGTGAGTGACAAGGGCTGTTAAAGAGCACTGTCAGTGGTGCAGCCAGGAGCTGTCTCATCTCTTTCAGCACTTGTGGATGCTTAATCTTTTCAGTGATTTTGCCTCTGAAATTTGTTCTGTGTTGACACCTTCCGCTCCCCACCATCCTTGATGGCACAGTCAAGCAACAGCCCCTTACCATCCATTGTTTACACTGAGCAGAAATACTGGTTAGTTTGGTTAGCTTTCCTTTGTCATCCTTCTCCCATGCTTCCACCTTCCTCATTCTTACTATCCCCTCCTTTGTTTTGTGCTTCTCTGGTGTGCAGCCAAAGAAAGTTTTGTACCCCTTCTTCATTGTCTCTGCTGTTCTAAACTTAGCATCTAACTTGGCCATCCTCCCTGCCTTGCTGGCCTCCTTCATCCTTTTAAGATACATCACCCTGTCCTCTTCCTCCTGGCTGTTCTTTTACATTTTTTTAAAAGGCTTTCTTTTCCCCCCTTGCAGGCTCCTTCATCTCTGTTGTATGCCACAATGTTTTTTTTTTTCCGGGGCCTCTGCTTTTCAGTGTTTTTATAGCAGACATTTCTGATGGACTGGAAGGGAAGGTGTGTCTGTTTGCAGATGACACCAAGACACGTAACAGGGTGGACACCTTAGAAGGAGTGAGCAAGATGGAAGCTGACCTCAAGAAACTAGAAGAATGGTCTGGAGTGTGGCAGCTGAGATTTAACACCAAAAAAGTGCATGGACATGCATGTAGGGAAGAAACATCCAAGAAAGGAGTATTACCTAGGAGGTGAAAGACTGGAAGCCGCAAACCAGGAACGAGATCTGGGAATCATAATCTCAGATGACTTGAAGGTTAGTAAGCAGTGCGAGAAGGCAACATTGAAGGCCAGCAGAGTGCTGGGCTGCATTGGGAGGGGAATCGTGATCAGGAGGAGAGAGGTGGTACTACCTCTGTATAGATCGCTGGTCAGGCCTCGCCTGGAATATGGAGTCCAGTTCTAGGGGCCTCACCTCAGGAAGGACATTGACCATGTGGAAACAGTACAGGGGAAGGTGACAAAAATGATTCAGGGTCTGCAGTACATGTCCTATGAGGAAAGACTTGGGGAACTGAGTATGTGCTCCCTGGAGCAGAGAAGAGGAGAGAGAGAGGGGACATGATTGAAACATTCAAGTACATAAAAGGCATTAACAAGATACAGGCACAGGAACTTTTTCACGTCAACAAGGGCTCCAGGACCAGGGAACATGACCTCAGGCTGCAAGGAGGGAGGTTCTCTACCAACACCAGGAAGGTTTTCTTCACAGAAAGAGTGGTGGATGCCTGGAACAGCCTGCCCCAAGAGGTTTTGGGGGTCAACACTGTGGGGGGATTCAAGAATGCATGGGGTAGACACAAGGGAGCCCTGACTACAGAGGGTAACTAGAGTGGCAAAATAGGTCTAAAACAAATGGGCAGACTAGATGGATCTAGCAGTCTCCTTCTGCCATCAACTTCTGTGTTTCTGTGTTTTCCTTGCTTGTTCTTCCCTACCACCCTGAAACAGACTTGTGGCATCTAATACCCCATTCTTACTCCCGATCTCTAATACCCCATTATGAAGCTTTCTTGGGAAGGTAGAGTGCAGGCTTCCCTATACTGTTCCTTTGGTTTTTGCTATGACCTGTGTGGAAGTACTCCTGCACTGTACTGTAGGGAGAATAATTTGTTCTCCTTGTTCATTCAGTTGAGGGTCTGTTTTGAATAGACTGCCATCTGTGTAGAATTGTGTCAAAATGTGTGTGTTGGTTTTGTGATGTTTAATATGTCCCACAAGGAACTTGACTGAAACCATGAAGTGAATTACACATGCAGCTTGTGCCAAGATTTAAACCCTCAGCGTGTTGCACCAGTAATGACAAGTTAGTGCTTTGTCCACTAAGGTACTTAGCAGTTACCTGAGAAATTTTCATGAAACAGTACTGGCCTTGAACTTTGCACTGATGCATAGAACCTGAACGTTTCCCTTCCTTTTCTCCCATGACAGTATCAGTACTTTGTATCTAGTGTTTTTTTCCTTTTGGTGCTTTACTGTGACAGACACTGATAGCAGAGAGTTTCTCTATAGTAGCGCTTGTTAGCATTGGTGATTGTGTTTCTCCAGTCCTGTGCTTTGAGAAGTAACTTGGTATGGCATAATTTGGAAATATGATCAAGTTCCGTAGTTTTAAATTCCAGGCAGCCTGGTGGTGTTGGACTTTGAACTTGGAGTTGCATACATGCAGTAAAGTTAACGTTTAGGTACACATTTGTGTTTATTCATCGCTTTTAGCAGTAAAACCTCAAAATGTTAACTTGCATTTCATTTTAGTTAGTTTTGAAAGTATATTTCTTTTAATGTAAGATATCTTTTCTAATTTTCAGGTAGAGCTCCATGTATTTCGAACTCGATGGATGTCTGAATTAACTCCGGCAACAGGCTCTATGGGTGCTGAAACTGGGTCATCAAAATTGCTCAAAAGAGGGTCAACCCTGAAAGCTTTGGATGCCAAAGGAAAGCAGGAGCTGGCAAGAGAGGAAAAGGTTAGGTGATTATTAATGAAATGGAACAGTACTTCTGTAATTTAACATATGGGGCCTCCTTTGTGCAGTGATACTGTATCTAAAATATGGAAACTGAGTTGGTGCTCCTGTAGCACACTAGCGCACCGTGTTGTCACTGGGAAGTTACAGTGAGTAAGATACTCCCCAGCTAGGGAATTCTGGTACAGCTCACAACTGTGACATCAACATAAACGTTGGTGGCATGGAGATTCCACAGCCCTCTAACTGATCAGTCTTTGTGCCAGTGTTGAACAAGGACAGCAGTAATTTTCAGTAGCTCCTGTATTTATGACTAAATCTTTGCAATTTTTTGTTGACTTTTCTCTCAGAGCTGTGCCCTAGCCACTGTGTGCTGGATCTGTTCCTACCTCTCTAATGAAGACTGGCGAGGCAGTGATTGGTCCAGCCCTCGCTGAAGTTGTCAGTGCCTCTCTGGGGGAGGATATGTTTCCTTCTGTGTTAAGAAGCAGTGGTTCTACCACTCCTGAAGAAGGCTACTTAATCCTGATGACTTTGCAGGTTATAGACCCATCTCTAACTTACTCATTCTGAGTAAAGTTATTGAGAAAATGGTGATGGCATGGCTTAGAGAGCATCTGGAGGAATTCTCCGTCTACGAGCCATTCCAGTCTAGTTTCCATTCTCATATAGCACTGAGACGGCCCTTGTAAGGGTTTTAAATTCTGCTCCTTGCAAGGGATCGTGGAGAGGATTCTTTCCTGGTCCTTTTGGATTTGTCATCTGCGTTTGACACTGTTGAGCTTGAGGAGCTGTTGGAACATATGAGGAGATTTGTTGGGGTGGTAGGTACAGTCTTCGACTGGTTCTGATCCTTCCTTAATGATCACCAACAGTCGGTGATTTGGGGGAAATTTCGATCTTATTACTCTGTCGCTGACTGTGGCATTCCTCCGGGTTCCATCTTATCTCCTGTTTTGTTCACAGTGTTTATGCTTCCGCTTGGCAGTATGATTCGGAGGCATAGTTTGGGTTTTCGTTGCTACTCTGATGACACCGAGCTACATCTTTCATTTAAACTTGGACATGGTCCCTTGGTGACTGTGCCTGAGAATGCTCTGTTGGAGATCAGAGGGTGGATGGCTCATAATGGGCTGAAGCTTAATCCTGGAAAGACTGAGTTATTACTGGTGGGTCAGGGAAGTCTGGATCCTCATAGTTTTGGGGGAGATAAACTCCAGGCCAAGCAGGTTGTTCGAGTCTAGGGGTCACTCTTGACCAAAAGCTGACTCTTTACCTCAGGTGTCGGCTGCGGTCAGGAGTGGCTTCTATCATTTAAAGAATATAGCAGGATTGCATCCTTACCTTGCACGGGACAGTCTGCTAACACTAGTGCATGCTTTCATCATCCTGCTCCTCGACTACTGCAGTGCGCTCTATCACGGCCTTCCAGCAGGTCAGATCTGCAATTTTCCAGCCAGTGCAGAATGCAGCAGCCAGACTGGTAACATTGATAAAGAGGATTGATAATATCACTCCAGCACTGCGTCCTCTGCACTGGCTGCCTATGAGGTGGCGGACTGACTTTAAGATTCTCTTACTTACTTTTAAGGACCTTAATGGTCTGGGACCCCAGTACGTTAGTGAGCTTCTTGCAACCTGCCCAGACGCCTGCAAGTTATGTTCCAATGGTACTGGTCTGTTGGTTATCCTTAACTCAAGACTAAAATCAGCCATTGACTGAGCATTCTGTATAGTGGCCCCTTTACAATGAAACAGTTTATCCATGGACGTTCACACTGTCCTGTCTGTCACTGTTTTTAAAAGTAAACTTAAGACCTGGCTATAGTCATGCTTTTGTAGGAGACTGAAATAGCTGTGGTTTTCACACTGGTCTGTACTGTAATTTTTTGGTATTTTATTTATCACTATAATATTTGACTTGTTATATTTATGCAAAGTGCCTTGGTTTTTAGAAAGGCATTTTTATTTTTTTCCCCATTTTCATTTTTACCCTCCGAGGCTCTGCAGGCAGGCATCTGTACCCTTCTTCAGCCTCCGGTTGCCTTCCCCCAGGTAGCCCCATGCCCTAGGTCTCCCACGGATTACCCCCTGTGGCGGAGGGGAGGGGGCTGTCGTCCTCCCCCCCCCATGACCACATCTGGAGCATGCTATTATGGGTGGTCCAGAGGCGGTGGCGCCGACTTGCCAGAGGGGACTTCATGAAGCCTGCAGCTATGTTTCCTCTTTTTTCTGGTCCCTCCTCTGCGGCCGTGAACGTGCGCGTGTCATGAAGCCATGTTCTTGCATCTCCCAGAGTCTGGCGCTGCCCCCCGTCCTCCACCAGGAGGCAGCCATGGAGCGGGACGACGTGCCCACCCGTTACCTGGGAGAGGAGAGCTGTCATGGGACGCTCAATCATCTCCCTCCGCTGCCAACCCCGGCAGCCCGAGTTCGTTCCCAGACTTGAAACTCTTGGAGAAATGGGCAAGCCACAATAATATGGCCTTTAATGAGGACAAGTGTGTAGTTATACACCTGGGTCAACATAATCCACTTTCCGAGTATTATATAAATGGCAAACCATTAAAGGAAGTTCAGTCAGAAAATGATTTAGGGATCTTAGTAAACCATCATCTTCTTCCCGGGAATCATTGTAGACAGATTACTGCAAGAGCAAATTTCATCCTAAACTCCATTAAAAAATCCTTTATAAGTAGGCAAGAACCATGTGTCCTGGCACTATATAACTCCTATGTAAGACCTCATTTGGACCGTGGAGCTGCCTTCTGGGAGCCCTTCATGACAAAGGATATTAAATTATTGGAGGGTGTTCAAAAGAGGGCAACTAAATTAATCCCAAGAATGAGAAATCTTGATTATCCTACCAGATGTAGGGAACTGAAGTTATACCCTCTCAGTGTAAGGAGAAAAAGAGGTGACTTGCTGCTTCTTTACAAACTACTTCAGGATGTTTCACTAATGCAAGCATGTGGGATAGATAATGCACCAAAACCAACAGTACTGCTGTGCAACTCATGCCAGCTGTTCAGACCCAGAGCAATAAAAAACAAGAGAAAATTATTTTTTTCTAGTGGAGCAACTAGACAATGGAATTAATTACCTCAGTTTGTAGTTCGCTCGGGTACAGTGAAACAGTTTAAGAGGAATTTAGATATAAATTTACAAAACTGGGAAGAAAACTAAGTATTCCACATAGAGTTGGGGGTCGACTTGATGGGTCTTCTGGCCTTCTTCTACTAATCAAAACCGTGTAAACCTGGGTCGCCGGTGTGGCATCCAAGAAAGGCATGTTTAAATAAATTATCTATCTAAAATAGTAATTCTAGCAGTAAGATACTGTTTGTCTCTGCAGGCAGTCATTGAATAGTTTGATACCTTTTATTAGACCAACATATGTCTTCTACAAAAATGTCATAGTACACAAGCTTTTGGGGC
The DNA here is from genome assembly GCA_016271365.2 of Neoceratodus forsteri. Taxonomy (NCBI): domain Eukaryota; kingdom Metazoa; phylum Chordata; order Ceratodontiformes; family Ceratodontidae; genus Neoceratodus; species Neoceratodus forsteri. The sequence continues at coordinate 780,424,476 of CM057454.1, forward strand.
CACACAGGTCCCTTCATCAGGATTGTACCTGATGAAGGGATCTGTGCGGCCCCAAATGCTTGTGTGCTGTACCTTTATCCTTTCTAATGCAGGTAGTTGAATAATAAGTAAAATATTAGCAACAAATTACATTTTAACTGATCAAAATAAAACATGATCAAGAGGGAAGGTGATTCGGCACTACCAGTAGGGAGTGCCGTATCACTTGCACAGCAGTAGGCTGGTGTTGAGGGATGATGGGTAGCAACTGAGTAAACTGGATGGGCCTCACTCTTGTTCTGCCTAAAAAATATTCTGTTTTTAAGATACAGTACTGACTAAAACTGATCCAGACTAGAGGTTCAATTAATATGGGTAGTCTCAGACACATTCTTAGTTTTGTTTCTTTGTTTTTGTAGATGTGTGTTATTTCTGTAGCGCTCCATGTTGTCACTGGCAAGTCTTAACATGTGAGCAAACTGCATCAACTAGTAGGGACAGCGGCATGCTCAAAGCTGTGACATCATCATGGAATGTTGTTGGCTTCAGGGGTCCGCAGCTTCTAACCGAGCGGTCTTTCTGTGCCAGTGTTTGGGACAGCAGCACTTTTTAAGTAGCTCCTGAACTTGACTGAAATCAGTGCAGTTTTTTTCTTCCCCAAAATGTGACTCTAGCAGGGAGACTCCGTGTGTCCCTACCAAGCAGCAATCTCTAAAATCATTTGGAAATTGCAGTTTTATTAGATTTCCCAACTTTCAGACAAACAGTTACACACTGGTAAGCAACAGTTGATACAGGTCTCATGGTGCTTAACTTTGGATCACAGTCTATTAAAGTACTGACAGATTACATTAAAATCAGCCCTAGACAAAGAAAAGGAAACAGAGGAGAGCACTAAGTTGGCTCCTTGAAGGTGATATATTGATCTCTTCCTGGGACATGGTTCCACAGTTGCAAAAGTGTGCAAAATGCAAAACATTAATCTTAGACAAGACACAACATAACCGCCCCTCCCCCCTGCAGCTTTGCTGTTTCCCATCAGACCAATACAATTAATTGAGAGCAATGGAAATATATAAAATTGTCTGTATCTGTATAGGTGGTCCCCCCCCCACCCCCGGAGGTCCCTCCACCATAGGTGAGGGTTTATCTATCAAAAGTGTCCCTAGCTAACATTTCAGTTGTTGTAACTCCTTCCCTTGTGGCTTGGAACCCCAGGAATGGGAGCCACTGGGCTTTATTTACTCCGGCTGCAGGTGCAAATTGGCCGTGAGTTGTTCCGTGTTTCTGATTTGGCCACAAATGGCAAGCCACTGCTCCTCTGTTGGGACTTTCTCTGTCAGCCATAGCTTCGTTATTGATTCTGTGCCGCAGCAGTCAGTACTGGGAACAGATACCTGGCCTTGGAGCCTGTGACCCCAGATGGGGGTTCCCCCAGCAACAGGTGGCAGGGGTCACCGAGTATCTGAACCTGCAATATGGCACTTATCTGTTTAGTGACTAAGGTCCAGAAATCAGCAATTCAAACAACTTGAAGTCTTGCTGTATTCTGACAAGTGCAGTTAGCCCCAGCCTTTAAACTGCCCCAGAGAACAAAGAGTTAATCTCTCTATGCAAAGCATAGAGTGCTGAGCTCGAGGTCAGTTGATGTCTGTCTGTTTCCCTTTGAAAGCTAACCATCAGATTCTTTACTCCGCCTCACTGAACAGTTGCTCCCGAGATTTCTCCTGCAGCTCGGTTTGAAAGTCGGTTGAAGTGTCATTTTTTTCGTCGGCTTCTAACTGAAAAAGTTTCCTGCATAATCGGTTCAGTCTCTGTCTGTGGTACCGTGAGTACTAGATAGGTTTTGTACTGTGTTTTCTGTGTGGAACTTGTAAAAAAGTGTGGATTAGTTCGGCTGAACCGATCATTTGCTTAATTCTTGTGTTAACTTTAGTGTGTGGTTACCGGTTCTAAAAAAACACGTTTTGAAATGTTTTTTTCCAAGATCCGTGACACGGTTAGGAACCGATAAGGGAGTCTTGCCTGGCGGTTGCCAAAAAAAGGGTAAGTTTGGTTAGGTTGGCCATGTCTGAGAAACCAAAAAAACGGGCCCACTGGTTTCAATGACTGCAGTGAGGTGGGGAGGTCTTTGCTAAGGCCTATCCCCACACCACCTGTGTTTATTGTCTGGGGTTTGAACACCTCGATTCAGACTGCCAAATTTGCAAAACTTTCCCAAATCTACCCTTGAAAAGAGATTAGGTAGACTGAGGGAAAAGGAGGCCGAGAAGTCCGCTGACATGGATGGCCAGCCCGGTTCGGTTCCGATTGAACCAGAAGGAGTGCCCTGTGACCAGGGTGATACTTCTTCGGGCAGAAGGAGAGCTGATCCCGAGGGGTTGGTTCCGACTAAAAGAAAGTGCAAAGAAAAATCATCCGGTTTGGATCCAGAAGTCCATGTTCCGACTGCCGAAGAAATAGCCAGAGTGATTCGGATTGTGAAATTGCTTTGCCCGTTTCCGACCGATCCGGCACCTTTTGGCAGGGGCTTGGTTCAGTCGGTTCCCCCAGTTCACGACTATACTCTGGAAGAATTTTATGAACCGGAGTTTGAGGAGGAAGGGGAGTTTGAAGATGATGATGGTGATGGTGAAAGTCTAGATGTGCCTGTGGAACCGGACATCTCCCCAGACAGACCTTCAGGTGTATCCCCTCCTAGGCTTCCTGAGTCCCCTTCCCACTTTATGTTCTTCAAAAAGGTGGCTGAGACCCTCCAGCTTCCTATGGAAGAGGCAATGGAGGATCAGGAGGAGCCTGATTTTGTAGAAATGATGGACATCCCAGAGTCCAGGAGACTGTCTGTTCCCCTCCACAAATCTTTTGGGAAACAGACACAAAAAATTCTGAAGTCTTCCAATTCTGTACCTCCTGTGGATAGAAGAATGGACAAGAGGTATACACTCTCAGGCTCAGAAACAGAGTTTTTATATTAGCAATGCAGCCATGTTGGGGTTGTGCAGGCTGCTGCCTGTGATAAGGCAAGCATTCCCTTGGCTTCACACCCCCCAGACAAAGACTCTAGGAAGATTGATGCCATGGCAAAAAAGCTGTACATGGCATCTTCCTTGGGACTTAGACAGGTGAATTATATGGCCTGTACAGCTAGGTACCAGAAGTCCAGTTGGGACACTGTACTGGCACTGGCTAAACAGGCCTCCTCCCAGCTAGCCAAGGAGCTGGAGGCAGTGGCTGCAGATGGGATTGAGGCATCTAAAGTTCAGTTTCATGCTGCTGTGGACTCTAATGATGTGTCATCAAGAGTCATGGCTACATCTGTGGCTCTTCGGAGAATGGCTTGGCTCAGATGTACTAACCTTTCGCAGGATACCCAGGCTAAGGCCATGGATTTTCCTGTAGTGGGTAATTCTGTGTTTGGGGAGCAGACAGAGAATTACATGAAGAAAATGGATGAGTACAGGACCACCCTCAGGAGTGCTCAGACCAAGGAGAGGCAGGCAACTCCTCAAAGGCAGCAGTCTAGGGGCAGGGGCAGGCCTTTTTACCAAGTACAGGCCTCTTCTTCCTTTTCATAGAGGGGGTTCTTCAGAGGGAGAGGCAGAAGGGGGATGAGCAGGGCTGCATCCACTCCTCAGCCTAAGGCCCCTACCAAGCAGACACCCTGATGGGCCTGCCCGGGTCGACTCTCCTATTCCAGTAGGGGACAGGCTGGCTTACTTTGTCCAGGACTGGATGTCTGTTACCTCAGACAAGTTGGTCCTGGAAAGTAGTAAGCCAGGGACTGGTTCTCAGCTTCAGAAAATTTCCAAAGATGAGAGCCATATCTTTTCCACCTGCAAATCTCTCGGAAACCCTTGCCCTAGAGGCAGAGGTTTCATCTCTTCTGGCCTTAAGAGCCATAGAGAGAGTACCTACCCTACACTGGGGCAAAGGGCAGTACTCCAGGTACTTCCTGACTCCAAAAAAGACAGGGGAGTGGCGACCCATCCTGTACCTAAGATACCTAAACAAACATCTTTTAAAACCAAGGTTCAAGATGGTAACTCTGGGAATAATCCTCCCCTCTCTAAGGCCAGGGGACTGACTAGCCTCCCTGGACCTCAAAGATGCCTACTTTCACATTCCCATCAGGTGCTCCCACAGAAAGTACCTCAGGTTCGAGTTGCCCTCAGGCCACTATCAGTTCAGAGCAATGCCCCTTGGCCTAACCTTAGCCCCAAGGGTTTTCACAAAGTGCCTGGCAGTAGTAGTTGCCTTTCTAAGAAGGCAAAAGATTTCCATTTTTCCATATCTGGACGATCGGCTAATAGTGGGTCAGTCTCCAGACAAAGCCAAGTCTCACCTGCAAGTGACCCAGCAAGTGCTCACTTCTCTAGGATTTCTTCTCAACCTTCCCAAGTCAGTTCTTGAACCAGTCCAGCTTCTTACCTTTATAGGGGCAGAACTGGACACACTCAGAACAAGAGCCTTTCTTCCCCTGTAAAGGGCAAGGGTTCTTATAGAACTAGCCTCTTCCTTCAGCCTTCGGGTATCTTGACCAGTAAGGCATTTCCTCCAGCTCTTGGGCCACATGGCAGCTTCAGCAGCAGTGGTCCAAGGGGCAAGATTCCAGATGAGGGATATTCAGTTCCATCTGAGAGCTTTTGGTCTCAGAGGAAGGATTCCCTTACCAAACTGATGCCAGTGACTCTGACCTTGATCCAAGCCCTTCAATGGTGACAGGATCAGGACAATTTAAGACAAGGGGTCCCTTTTGCCACTCAGCCTTATTCAGTGGTCCTTACCACGGACGCTTCTCTTCTGGGCTGGGGAGCCCATCTGGGGGCCCTCACTGCCCAGGGACTGTAGTCCCCTCAGGAATCCATTCTCCATATCAATCTCCTAGAACTCAGGGCAGTTTTTCTGGCCTTGAAAGCTTTCTGTCAGTCAGTGCAGAACGAGGTGGTTTAGGTCAGAACGGACAACACCACTACCGTGTGGTACATCAATAAGCAGGGAGGCACTCGGTCTACAGCCTTGTGCACAGAAGCCATGAAGTTGTGGTCCCTGGCTTATTCCCTGCAAACCTCTCTGATAGCAGTTCACCTTCCAGGGAAGGACAATGTGCTAGCAGATGCACTGAGCAGGATCTCACAGGGCCATCACGAATGGTCCCTGGACCCTCTGGTATTGAAGGTGATTTTTTCAAGGTGGGGCACTCAGAGATAGATCTTTTGCAGCCCCAGACAATCACCAACTTCCTCTCTTTGTTGCAGACCCCAGTCTTGGGCTCAGTCCCCTGGATGCTCTGGTTCTGAACTGGGAAGGAAATGTCTGTATGCCTTCCTCCCTTCCCACTTCTGTTCAAAGTTTTAGTCAAGATAAGGTCACAACCTACTTAAAAGTTATTCTGATTGCTCCAGACTGGGCCAGACAGCCCTAGTACCCCCTGTTGCTGTCTCTAGCAGTCCATCTTCCCCTGTCTCTTCCCAGGAATTACAACCTGTTAACCTCCTCTCAGGGGAGGATTTGGTACCCCAGTCTTCAGTCTCTCAATCTCAAGGCATGGCTCTTGAAGAGTTAGAGTTTGCAGATTTGCATCTGTCTCAGGGGGTTCTGGATATTCTCGAAGCTTCTCGAAAGCCCTCCACCAGAAAGACTTATAACTCCAAATGGAGGAGATTCAGCATGTGGTGTTCTAAGAAGCATATTTCTCCAGATACTGCTGAATTGCCTACAGTTCTGGACTATATGGTCCATCTTAATTGCCTAGGCCTCAGACCAGCTACTCTCAAGGTACACTAGTCAGCTGTTTCTGCTTTTCTGTCAGTGGGGAAGTCTTCCTCACTATCATCGCGTCCTGTATTCTGTAAAATATTTAAAGGATTGCTTCATACCAGTCCTCCCTTTAGAGACCCTGCCGCTGCCTGGGATTTAAATGTTTGCATTGCTTAACTTATGCAACCTCCTTTTGAGCCTATGTCCTCAGCAGGGCTTAAGTACTTGGCTTGGAAAACTGTGTTTTTGGTAACCATTACCTCTGCCAGACGTATCAGTGAATTGCAAGCCCTGTCAGTGGAACCTGATTTTATCTCCTTTCACAGAGATGAGGTGGTCCTTAGAACCAATAGAAGGTTCTTGCCCAAAGTGGTTTCAGATTTCCACTTGAATCAGTCTGTCTCATCCTGTTTTCTTCACTGATCATTCTTCCTCAGGAGAGAGGAGGCTACACAGTTTAGATGTTAGAAGAGCCCTTAGCTACTACATAGAGCGCACCAAGGGTCACAGGTTTGAGTCCCTCCAGTTGTTCCTCACTTATGGAGGAGTGGGAAAGGGCAAACCTGCCACCAGGATAACTATTGCCAGGTGGATTGTGTCTTGTACACAATTCTGCTATGAGAAACTGGGAAAGATTCCACCCTCAGGCCTGAGGGCTCACTCTACAAGAGGTACAGCTGCTTCCCTGGCTGCTGCCAGGGATATTCCTGCCTTAGAAATTTGTCAAGCAGCCACGTGGAAAACAGTCCATACCTTTAGCAAGCATTACTCTCTGGATATCCAGGCTAGGAGTGATGCTCGGTTTGGCACAGCAGTACTTCAGAGCCTGTTCCCAAAGTAGGTTCTGTCCCTCCTCCATGGAGGTACTGCTTGGTAGTCTGCATTAGTCAGAATACAGCAAGACTTCATGTTGTTTGAAGAAAATTACTTGCCTTAGTAATTATGTTTCTTCTATTGAGTCTTGCTATATTTATTGACCTCCCCTCTCAGAACCTGTTTTTGGGAAGTGGGTGGGCAGGTGCAGTGTTGCACCTCAGGGGTGCTCCTTTACACCCTCTGCTTTCTTGTTTGGGTGTTAATTTTGTTGTTCTTATTTGAAGGTTTTTTTTGTTTTGGGTTTCCTGACTTGAGTCTTCCTTTGGGAATCCAAAACTTTTTTGTTGCCAGTTGGCTAATAACATTTTACAGTTTCCACATAGGATAGCTAGTGAGTTTTTGCTCGTAAAGATCTGACAGTTAGATTCCAAAGGGAAACAGACAGAGACACCAACCGAGCTCGAGCTCAGCATTCTATGCTCTGCACAGAAAGTTAACCCTTTGTTCTCAGGTGCAGTTTGAAGACTGGGGCTAACTGAATTAGTCAGAATACAGCTAGACTCCAATAGAAGAAACATAATTACTAAGTTGAGTATTTTTTTCCTTTCTGCCATAATTGTCTTATGTTTTTATGTTTTAGCTTTGTACAAGACATGCAGTATGTTGGTCCAGTAATCTCAAAATTATCCATAGACTCCTGTTTTCCAAGGGCAAGTATTGCTGCAATCTCTTTTCTCTAAAAGCAATACAAAAATAGTCTCTCCACCATAGATATGAAAGCAGTGCTACCAGTCCAGAGTAAAACAGTGTAAAGCCACATGATGATGCACCCACTGCTCCGGCGGCTATTGTACACTATGTGCACTGATGGTAAATAGACCAGCTATATCACTTAGTTGCAGAAGGCTTCTTGTTTTGTGTTCCATATGTAGGTGAAGATATATACATATAGTTTTGCTGGACCAAGGACCCACAAACCAGAGATTTTATAAAAAGGCAGTGTAGTCCATATGCTAGAGTAACACGCCGTAACCTGTGGCGACAGGAACTGATGTTTGGAGGAGCTTTTTTTCAGAGTAGTTGTAAACAGGCATTTGCTGCTATAGTTACACTAGGTCAGCATAATGTATTACCATAGTAACCTTAAAGTGCACTTGATAATTCGTGTTACATCTCCACTTAACTCATTATCTTCAATAGCTCCATATGAAGTCCAAACTATCCATTGTTTACCTGACACAAAAAGGCCGCACAGGTAATAATGAATTCTTTCACCATTTGTGCAATGCTATGCTGTAAAGCAAACATCGAGTTTCTAATGACACGTTAAAAACTGCGGTCCTAGCAATTCACTACCTGTTGCACCTAATTTACAAACTATATAGGATAGTATACTGTTATACGTTATTTACAAAATATATAAAGTACATAGCACTATAAAGGATTTATACATATACATATAGCAGCCTGTCACTGGGATACACAGCATCAATACTTGATGTCATATACTGTAGAATTCATTTATCGTGCGTTTGTTTAATTTTGCGGTTTCCCCCGACTGCACTTGTTTACATTTTACTAAGTTTGTGATCACCCCTCATTCCATTCAGCGCAAAGTTTATTAATGCTTACAAGCTGAGGCAGGACTGCCAATACACATCGGCATCTTGGCGTCTGATTGCTCCAACTTTTCACTCAAATCAGAGCCCTAGCAATTACAGGTAATGTCTTACCTCACATAAGGTCTTGCCTCACCTCAGTAGCCACAAAAATGGCACCATTGCACACCATTTCGCCTGCATAATCCAGCAAATAAATGCACAGTACGTCACATCACTGTTTGCTGTCATTCAGACTTTGTTGCCCAGCAACCATGTAGTGCCAATTGTAATTGACATACAGTAATCGGCACCAATTAACAGTACTTGCTGTGAGCCCCAGAATGAACCTGAAACAGCAATTAATGTAAGCACCTTGCTGAAGCCATGTTAACACTGATAAAGATTGTGAAGCTTTTGCAATTTATTCTTGATTGTGGCTTGCACACCCAGTAGGTCCGAGAATGTCTTTGTTCAAGTGGATTCTGCAAGGAAAGGGGGTTAAAAGGGATCTAGCTGTGATGCAGGACATTACTTCAGCAGCGTTCAGTGATAGCACTGGAGTTTCTTTTAAAACTGCAAACAGTGTCTTACAAGAGATTCATAATGCGTGTCTCCCCCCCCACAAAAAAATTTGAAACAGACAGAATACACTCATTACACCGCTGAGCTTCGGTTTGAATTGGCACAGTATGCTGCTACTAAAGGTGTCATGAACACTGTCAGGTACTATAGCTCAAAATATGGAAAGACAGTAAATGAATCCACTGTCCAAAAATTTAAATTGGACTACCTAGAAAAGGTGAAAACAGTTTCTGATCCTGGCTTGCTAACACCACAGCTTCATACAAAGCCCCGTGGCAGATCAACTCTGCTGCTGGAAGAAGTTGAGTCTGAAATGAAAAAAAATCATTTGAAGTCTCCGCACTAAAGACGGTTCAAGGTCAGTTAGCATTCATCTCCATCCCCCTCCCCCGGGTCGTGCCTGAAAATAGGCAGGATTTGTCTAGTGCACGTACCCGGTCAACAAAAACTAAATAAATAAAGATGCTGTAATAAATGCAAGGGTTGTAGCAGCAGTAGCGGTGGGAGTGATTAAAGCAACAAATCCAAAAATGTTTACTGAGTGTGGGGGCACATTTTAATAACAAGACAGTGAGCATGGCAGTTCCTGAACTGGATGAAGACTTGGTTTGCTGGCCAAGGCACCTAGCTTCACCTGAGCTCTTTCCTTCTAAGACTGCTTGAAAGGCAGAGTAGAGAAACTTACCAGAGCAAGGGAGAAGGATTAAGACTTAGTTTGGCTAAGCAGATTTACTGTGTGGTGGTGTTTTTATTTTTTACTCACAGGGATTGCTACTGTTTGTTGCTAACATTTCATTGCTTTATTTTTTCTCTGTTTCAAATTGTTTTGTTGCTGGTATACCTTCTTCTGCATTATTACAAGGTGTGCCTACAGGTGTGTGCTAACAGATTACTGCTGTAATCTTCTGATTCAAATTGTCTTTTGCAAGGTATATCTTCTGTTACTGCTTTATTTTTCTCTGGAGCAAAGTGTTTCTTACAGGGTATATCTTCTCTGAAATTATTACAGGTGGTGCTTTACAGGTTTTACAGTTTTATCTAACATTAGGATAAGCTTTCAGGGTTACTGCATTTGTTGTTGACTGATTGTTTCTGCTCTTACCTCCTTGTTCTTTCGTCCGTGGTTCTTCTTTTGAGGCGGGGAAGGGCCAGCCACCACCCATCCCAACCACCCACGCTACACTCCTTTTATAGGGTACCACAGTTGTGACATTTCCTGTGGCAGAGCAGGAAGGGGCAGATCAGTGGGGCCTCCACAAGGTGATCTCATTTACAGGGGCACTAGTAATTTAACTTGTTATAACAAGTTAAACAAACCACAATTAAACCATTACTTGCATTTTTTCCTTTTTTTTTTCCTTCTAATTACTCTGACTAGGTTACAAACCCAGCAACTTATTTGGAATGGATTTCATTAACTGCAGGTACTGTGGAACAATTTTCAGAAGGACAGTCTTACAGGATTTAGGACACTGTCCTACATGCTGGGCCTTGGAGATCTTAGGTCTCAGCTCCGGGCAGCATGGGCAGAGATTGCCGCCTCAAATTTCATATTGAAGAGAAATACATTATAAGAACCACCCGCCATTTCCCCAGCATCCAACAGAAAAACCTCGCCCGCAGAGGGCAGTTGGTCCAGGAGGTTGGCAGGTGGTTAGGAGGAGCAAATCAGGTGCCCCATCACTCTCTGCTGTCCAACACATTACCTCCAAAAACCATATAAACACTACAAACAGGTATCTGCCTCTATCTCTGAAATCAAATAAAGAGGCAGAAGACACTGCAGAGCAGGACACTGCGGCACAGGAGCTAGCACAACAATACTCACCCAAATCAGGAACCAAAACTAAACAAGCACAAAGGAAATCCAAAAAACTTCTGATCATAGGAGACTCCACGATTCGGGGAGTTGATACCCATCTCCAGCCAGGGGTGATAGTCAGATGTCTCCCAGGTACATCAGCATGGAGAGACACTGACTGCATTGCTAAAATTGTTCACAAAGCAGGAGAAAACATTGATGTCCTAGTACACATAGGGACTAATGATCTCCCAGCCCGGTCAGTTGTGGAGACCAAGGAACACCTGACTAAACTGTGTGACAAACTATCATCTATTTCGCTCCGGCATCTCCTTCTCTGAGATCCTGCCAGTCTGGGAGAAGGGAGCAGATGGACGGAAGGTCGAGAAGGGGAGATAGGGGAGCTAAACACGTGGCTCAAGGACTGGTGCCAGAAAAAGGACACAGATTTGTAGGAACTGGCACAGTTCTGGGAGCGAAAGTTCTTTAAATTTGATGGACTGCATCTGACTAAAGAGGGAGTCAGTGCATTGGGGCAGAAGTTTGACGTCTTTGCAGAATATTTAAACTAGCAAATGGGGAGAGGGTGCAGCACCCCATACGTCGAATGGAAGAACACCCCTCCCCTCAGCTAGTGGTCAAACAGGAATTCTGTGTGTTGCTGCTCATTTGCATCACCAGGTAAGAAAAAGGTTTGTCTCCCATACGATGCACAGGGTAATGCCAAACTTCACCCAACAACTAACACACCAAAATCTGGCCAATGGAAAATCATGTACACAATACTCACAGCCTGGGAAATAAGATCCCAGACCTGCAGGCAATAATGTCAGAGGCTAAACTGGACATAGTAGCAATTAGTGAGACGTGGTTTACCAGTAACCACACTTGGGAGACTTCAGTACCTGGCTATATATTGTTCAGAAGAGACCGAGGTGCAAAAGGGGGAGGTGGCCCTGTATGTTAATGAAAATATCAAAGCTACAGAAATTCAGAATACACATAAGGAGCCAGAAGAACTGTGGGTCACCCTGGAAACAGGAAATGGGACAGCCATAAGAACTGGGGTTGTCTACAGGCCCCAGACCAGAGGGAGGACATAGACACATTACTGTTAGAAGATATACAAAACATGACAGCTAAAGGAGGTTCTGATAATGGGAAACTTCAACATGCCAGATACAGATTGGTCAATACCAGCAGGAACATCTGCCAGAACTAGACTCATAGTGGATTCCTGCAGGGAGGGCCTCAAACAACTGGTACAGCAACCCACAAGAGACAGGGCTATCCTAGATCTAGTACTGACTAACATAGAAGGGATCACAGATCTCCAGGTAGAAGGTCACCTGGGGCCAGTGACCATCACATGGTATGGTTCAATTTGGCTACTACATCTAAATCATCCCATTCCAAGGCAAAATATGGGACTTCAGAGGAGCTGACTTTGATAAGATGGCCAACAGAGTTAAGCTAGCCCTGGCAAAAGAAACACAGGTGAGGAGGTACAGGCAAAGTGGGCAAGCATTAAGGATGCAATACTTGAAGCAACATCCCATTGTGTTAGACAGAAAAGAAGTGCAAAGAAGAAGGAAACCACTTTGGTTCTCAAATACAGTAGCAGAAAAGGTCAGAGCCAAAAGGCTGGCCTTCAGGAAATATAAGGGAACACAGCGGGATGAAGATGGGAGGCATACCACTGCCCTAAGGGAAGCAGGGAAGGCAGTAAGGCAGGCAAGTCCCAAACTGAGGAAACACTAGCACGAACAGTAAAAAGGTGACAAGACTTTCTATAGATACATTAGTGAAAGGAGAAAGTCCAGAGGGGGTATTGCTAAGCTTAATGGAGAAAAGGGAGCATGTGAGGAGGAGGACCCTGTAAAGGCATCTATCCTAAATAGATACTTTTGCTCAGTATTTACTGAAGAGAAGGTAGGGCAGGGCCCACAGCTCAGCATCATGGACACAGGGGGAGGGAGGTGAGCACTACTCCTTTCACAAAAGAAAGGGTCCTACAAGAGCTTGCTAAGCCAGGGTGGATAAGGCAATGGGACCTGATGGCATACATCCCAGGGTACTTAAGGAGCTAAAGGAGGAACTAGCAGAGCCATTAGCAGAATTGTTTAGTGAGTCTCTGAGCACAGGAGAGGTCCCAGAAGACTGGAGAAGGGCTCATGTGATCCCGCCCACAAGAGTGGTAGCAGGGAGGAGGCGGGGAACTACAGACCAGTCAGTCTTACCTCAGTAGTGGGCAAGATTATGGAGGCACCCTTAAAGAAAGGATAGTGCAACACCTGGAATCCATAGGGGCACAGGATCCAAGACAGCATGGGTTTACAAAGGAAGGTCCTGTCAAACTAATCTCATAGATTTCTTTGACTGGGTAACCAGAGTGGTGGACCAAGGGGGAGCAGTTGATGTCGCCTACCTTGACTTCAGCAAAGCTTTTGACACTGTTCCACATAGAAGATTGATAAATAAGCTAGGTAGGCTCGGGGTGGGTCAGAAGTTGGTCAACTGGGTGGCAAACTGGTTGACTGGCAGAAAACAGAGAGTGGTGGTAAATGGTATACAGTCAGAAGAGATGCAAGTCACAAGTGGGGTACCTCAGGGATCAGTCATGGGGCCAGTCCTATTCAACATCTTCATTAGTGACCTCGCAGATGGACTAGAGGGTAAGGCTTGTCTGTTTGCAGATGACACCAAGATCTGCAACAGAGTAGATGATCCAGATGGGGTGGGCAGAATGAGAAGAGATCTGGATAAACTAGCAAAATGGTCAGAAGAGTGGCAACTGGATTTAATGCAAAGAAGTGCAAAATCATGCACATAGGGAAGAGAAACCCTGAAGCCACTTATAGGCTGGGAGGGAGTTGCTAGCAGTCACAAAGGAAGAAAGAGACTTGGGCATCATCATCACTGATGACCTAAAATCATCCAAGCAGACCTCAAAGCAGCAGGTAAGGCTAGGGGGTGTTAGGGTGTATTAGTAGGGGTATCACAAGTCGAAGAGGGAGGTAATAATCCCTCTGTACAAGACATTGGTTAGGCCCCATCTGAGTACTGCATGCAGTATTGGAGGCCACACCTTCACAAGGACATTAACCAAATTGAGGCAGTCCAGAGAAGGGCAACCAAAATGGTGCAGGGACTGCATCAGAAGACATATGAGGACAGATTAACGGAGCTCAATATGTATACCCTTGAGCAAAGGAGGGGAGAGAGTGATATGATCGAGACATTTAAACACCTTAAGGGCATAAACAAGGTGAAAGAGTCTAACATGTTTAAATATAAGAAAAACAGCAGGACAAGAGGACACAGCATGAGATTAGAGGGAGGCCGATTAAGGGGAATGTGAGGAAATTCTTTTTCACAGAAAGGGTGGTAGATGCATGGAATGGCTTACCACAAGAAGTGGTGGCTATGAATACAGTGCAGGGCTTCAAACAGGCATGGGATAGGCATAAGGGAGCAATACAAATGACTATGAATAGATAGGTCACTGACAGAGCAAAGGCCGATGGCACATTTATAAGGTAGAAAAAGAAATGGGCAGACTGGATGGGCCTTGCGGTCCTTATCTGCCGTCAACTTCTATATGTTTCTATGTTTCTATGGATGGGCTATGTAAAGAGAAAAGAAACAAAGGCAGGGCGTAAAATCCCTCAGGACTTTGATAATCTTAAGGCAAACTTCCTTAGCCACATAAACCGTGCAGCTTGTAGCGAGCTTGTTCCTTCCAAGCTAGTGATTAACATCGACGAGACCGGTGTAAACCTTGTCCCCTGCTGCCAGTGGATAATGGCTGAGGCAGGCGCAAGACAGGGTGAGGTAACTGGTATCGGCGATGAACGTCAGGTTTCCCTGGTAATGGGATGTGCACTCTCTGGGGACTACCTACCACTCCAGTTGATCTACCAGGGTAAAACAGGAGCCAGTCTACCGCAGTTTACTTTTCCTCCCAAATGGAGCATTACTCAAACAGAAAATCATTGGGCAAATCGGGAAACTATGCTTGATTACATCGAAACTGTCCTAAAGCCATACATAAACACAAAGAAAAATCACTCCCTCATGAGCACTGCTGTATCCTTATTATGGATCTTTATCGTGCCCATACTACAGCAGTAGTCCTTGAGAAGCTTGAACAGGAGGCCATTATTCCAGTGTTCGTGCCTACGTCCTGCACAGACCTCCTGCAGCCATTAGCTGTGGCAGTAAACACAATTTTCAAAGACTACCTGAAGACCTATTTCACGGAGTGGTATGCTGGCAACATAACTGAACAAATTAATGCTAGGTCTCAGTGTGCAGACATCAAGGTCGACCTGAGGATGTCTTCTATCAAGGCTAAAGATGCAGAGTGGCTAGTGACTGCTTTCCAGCAGTTAGCAGAGTGAAGGGAAGACTGTCTCAGAGGATTTGCTGATGCAGGAATTACAGAGGCACATTCTCAGTGCCTGAATTGGGTAAGCTACAGTGCTGTAACTAGTAACTACTGAATTTGATTTGAACAGCTTTTTACTTCCCATTTTTTTTGTTTTTTAGGAGGATACTCAAGAGTCTCAGGAATGAATGCTAGAGCTATTGCTGCGGACCACACAGCTACATACACTTTGTTTCTGCCTTGGCCGATTGCTGTGAACTGCTGCATTTCTGGATTGCTGTATCTTTATGTTGTATTAATACGCTATGTTTTATCAAGTTTAAATAAACTTTGCTTTTTAAAATTAAAACTGTCTTTAATTCTACGGTTAAGTGCCCACTGCAAACATAGCGAGAATACTTTGTCAGCATTAATTCTGTTTTCTGCAGTATTTTATGAATATCTAAAAAGGCAACACTTATAAATTCTCAGGTTTATCAAAATAAAATATTGAATACAGTAACTCAGCTGCATTTTGCTTCATTCAACTCTGTGCCAATTGTGTGACGATCGCTGGAAATGACGGCCTGTTACAGCTTTTCTTCTCTGGCAATTGCCAAGTAGAATTTGCTTTTAACTTTACTCCCAGTTCTTTCATGTGTATCTAAATGGAGGACATACAAATGGGAAATAATGAGTGCTCAAAATTGTACAGTGTACGAGTCATACATAGAGTTATTTACCCAGTTATCTTTTATGCAAAATCTTAGTACAGTCTCATGTTTCTACGCACTACATAAATAAGACAACCTAGCCCTGCATCCATTTTTGCACAGGTTTTTGTATTACTATCACAGATATGAGCTAGAACTAGCTCCACTAATATTGGTCAGGCTGCCTTCTCACACTGTCTCCCTAAACTCTGGAACTCTCTACCTCCAGAAATTCGCCACTCTTCCTCACCTCCATCCCCTTTCTTCTTCCTTACTAAATGTCTTCGCTTCTAACTGTACCTGTACATAATCCAATTCCCAGCACTCGAACCCCACCTTCTCTACCTATCCTTCCGTCTTCAGCCACCAGAAGCACTTACCTGTGCTTATATTTTTTGTGTCAATATATTTAATGTTCAGCCGGGTTCGATCCTTGCCTGTATATGATGCACTTATGTATATAGTTGGTTAAACAAATGTATTGTGATTTTTGTAGCCAACATGGCCAGTTGTTTATGTATGCTGTTCCCACTGTACCCTTCCCCCAGGACACGCCCCTATAGTTCAGTGTGCTTTTCAGGTGAAACTTTTCAATAAATAAATAGAGAAGATACACCAGCTCTATGGCGTTCTAGAGAGAGAACTAACATACTGTAGTCTATAGGTGATCAAGGAATGTGAAAGACTATGTAGTGAAATCCCAATATTAACCAAATATAACACATTGTGCATTTTGGACAGTGCCCAAAATGTTAAAATGTGGACACTGTATGCATTGTATCCACATTTAACAAGGGAACCATAATGAACACTCGAGGGGAAAAAGGCAAAGCTTACTGTAATACCTGTATTAACTGTTTAAGTGAAGGGATAATATATCTGATGCAATGCAAATGTAGTTCTTTTTACATAAGATATTTTATTTATAAAAGCGCCCCTCTCCAGAGACTCTGGGCGCTGTACAATTAAAAAAAAAAAACAAAAAAAAAACACAACAGTATATATACACAACAGTTCATCATTGGAGCAGATTTAAAATTACTCTATCCATCCCTTAAAAACAACAATTAATCAGTCATTAAAAGCTTGTTGGAACAGGTATGTTTTAACCCCTTTTTAAAGGCTTCTACAGAGAGAGCCTCCTTTAGATAATCAGGAAGGGAGTTCCACAGGGTAGGCTCCGCCACGGAAAACGCCCTGTCCCCAGAGTGCCGCAGCCTAACCCTGAGAACTCCAAGGAGGCCTCCCCCGGCAGAATGGAGTGCCCTGGGTGGATAGCTGGGGACAAGAAGATCTTGCAGATAGACAGGTCCCTCTTTGTGCAGGGTCTTGTAGGTCAGGAGCCCTACCTTGAAGACAGTCCTCCACCTGACCGGCAGCCAGTGCAGTCCGTGGAGGACCGGGTGATATACTCACACGTAGGAAGTACATGTAGGAGTTTTAAAACTAGGATGATATAAAATGGGTTTGAAAAATCATGAAACCTGATTGGCTGAGGGCCATCTTTACCTTTGCTGTTATCTCAACACAGCAGCATTGGATACGGATACAGCAGGGTCTTCAAAATAAAATCAGTACTAACCATACATCCCCAACTGCCATCACAAACATAGTTGCCACCTTTATTCACTTAAGACTTTCAGCAAGGCCCTAAAAATGAAACTGCCCTAAAAACGATGTTTAACTGTTATATGTCCTCATAATCCTCCTCTTACACCTACATACATAACTCATGTACATCAATTTAAAAATGAAGCACCACAGTACTTTCAGTTTTAATTTCTGGAGTTTCTTTTCTGACCAAGAAACATTCCCACTGCTGTCCTCACCTGCATACCAGGGAAATCTCTGCTGTGTAACTGCTGTAGATAAAACAGAAGCCCTGATTCCTTCTGATGCCTTATGTTGTGTGAGTGAGGGGGAGAACATTCTGGCCGTAGAACTGAGCAGAGATTTGAATTCTTGTATTCCATCCATAGTAAACATTCCATCTATTGAGTGTATTATAGATCGAGTAAGTGCTCCTAACCAATCTGAGCGCTCCATTCCTCTGCGCGCGAGACACTCTTATTCTGTGAAAAGTGTCTCACGTGCCAGTGCCTTGGAAACTGGCATGTACTGGGAACAGTTTTTAAAAAAACATATATAATTGATCACACTAGATCAATAATATAATAATATGTCCCCTGGAGTCACTTGATTTTACTTCGACATACAGCTCTTGCAGCAGGTTACACCATTAGGACTGAAGCTGTCAGGCGCCAGGACCCCACGGAAATTTTCTAGCTAGCAGTCTTCAGAGGGGACCGCCTCCGACGTCGGTCCGACCCCCGACGTCAGGCATAGTACATAAGGAGGCGGTCCCCCCACAATCCTCAGTTCTTTTCCTGCCGTCGACATCTCAAGCATCGGCCTCTCGGTCACTTTCTAGTGTGCGACGACTAGGAACTACGACCTTCCTCTTCTTCTTCTTCTCACATCGAGATTGCATTCATCTGATGTCCTCTCCAAACACCTCTCTGGAAGGTCACCCATTGAAGTGTGCCTGCGGCAAACAGATCCCCTTCAAGTATCCTCACTCTGCCTGCGTGTGTTGCCTAGGCCCAGACCACGACACCAGGGTCTACTCCTTCTGCCAGGGCTTCAACACATGGGTGTAGGCAGGCATACTCCAAGTACTCCATGGTGTGCAATTTTATTTAAGGGGAGTAGCAAATAGGCTCTGAACTGCTTCCTTTTTCCTTGAAAACTAACAAAGAAAATGCTGAACCTTTCTGCAATTTTATTCATAAGAGTCAAAACTAGAAGGACTGATCACTAATACTGCCTGTGCATCCCAAGGACAATATAACTTTACAGGCTCTAGGCTGGTATGTGGGTGTCTTAGGGAGCAATGGATGGCATTTGTATTTACCCATACATGGCACCAACCATTGTCATGAGATACAAAAGTTGTGTTTATTGTGCCAAATGAGGCAACAAACACAGTATATTGTCTGGCTACACCCCGGGCGGAGGTAGCTCACCCTAACAAGGGGGGATGGGGTAGCAGTTAGTCCACTTGGTGTGCAGATCTGAAATCCCTGGCTACACCCTTGCTTCAACAGTCGCACCAGGATCCGCCGTCAGAAGGCCCTTCAGGCATTTCTCTTGGAGGAGAAACTCAAGGCCATGGATAGGGAACCTTCCTCCAGAAGGGCGTCGTCAGGGAAGACCCATAGGTACCGGGAGAAACACCGGGAGAAGGAAAGGCCCAGATCCCCTTCGAGGGCCTCGGACTCCCGCAGCTCCGGCTCGAGGTCAGACCACTCTCCTTCCAGGGCCCGGTCTCAGCCTCCCCCGGTTCAGGTCAGATCTTCCAGCGGTTCCTCCTCCCTGCAGCCTATCAAGACTTCCAGGCCTTTGGCTTCCTCCACTCCTTTTAAGGCCTCGTCCAAGTCTGGGGAGCGCCACAAGTCTTCCTCCCGTCATCCGGACTCCGACGTCAGGTCAGTGTCCCAGCCGCCGTGTGGGTCAGATCCAGTCCAGCGCAAGACCAAGGAGCTGACATCCCTGAAATGGACGTTGGACTCGACGTTGGCCCACCTGGCATCGGCCAAACACCATAGGCACTCCCAGGAGCCGGCTACAGTGAGACCCCATCGCCGGCCAGGCATTCGCCCCCAAGGGCGTCGGTCGGGGGACCGACGTCAGCTATCCCAGAGGGGAGGACTGCACCACCGTCGCCTACCGACGTCGGTCGGAAGGCATCATCTGAGGAGGATACCACTCAGCCCGAGGACCAGGCGGGCGACTCTGGACCAGTCGAGCTCCCACGGGAACCCTCCCCGGAGCGGGAGACCCCCAGGGACCTGACGTCCGCCCCCGACGACAGGCCACCGGTACCCGGCCCGTCGTCGGGCCTGAATCTGGCAGAAGTGAAGGAGCTCTTCACCTTCTGGTGGGACACCATCAGAAGGGATGTGGTCACCACACACCCTCCTCCCGCTCCGGCTACTCCCTCAACGCCTGCGCCCCTTCCCCATCCAGGGGGTCCGCAGGACGGTCGCCGACCCCCAAGGAGCCAACACTTCCTCCTAGGGGCAGATCATCGGATAGGAGAAGGCCTCCCTCGAAATCCACTTCGGGGTTCCCCAGCCCCAAGAGACCCAGGTGACGCCGGTATACTTCATCCGTGGAGGACTCCAGATCTGACACCTCAGGGCGCTCCAGATCGCCTTCTCCCATCAGCGTCCCTTCTCCAGACCCACGCAGCCTTTCCAGGTCCCCTCCGGGTGATCTCTCGTTTGCTGAGATCATGAGGTATATCCAGGAGAACATGGGGTGGGATGCTGAGGAACTAGACCCCGAGAGACAACGCCTTGCCCGCTACCTTTGGCAGAAAGACCCAAAGCCTGTAGTAGTGCCACCCTTGGTGGATACCTTCGCGGACGTCACCAAGGCTGTGTGGAAGCGTCCACATTCAACCCCGGCAGTGCCGAAGAAGGCTGATCGCCTGTACAAGGCCCCAAGGGAGGACCAGTACCTGGCGAGCCACCCTCTGGCCGATTTCCTGGTCATCACAGCCTCACATGACTGGTCTCAGAGACCTCAACACTTGAGCACACAGCCACCGGACCCGGAGTCCAAACAGTTGGACGTCCTGGGTAGGCACATGTACGCGGCCGCGACTTGCGCCATCAGGTCCTTAACTTACCTCACCCACATGGTTCAATTCCAGAACGCGTTGTGGGAACAGGGACAGGATCTGGTTGAGAAGATGCCTGACAGTGGTCAAAAAGAGGAGCTTTTAAATCTCTGTACGGGTTCGGACGTGGAGACCCTGGTGCTCGGAGCCGCACACGATTCTGCGGACTCTTCGGCCAGAGCTGCAGCCTCAGGCGTGTGTCTCCGGAGACACTCTTGGCTCCGTGTCTCCGATTTTACCCCGGACGTCCAGAAGAATATCATGGACGTCCCTTACTATGGTGAAGTCCTTTTTGGCGAAGCCTCGGAGAAGGTGATCACCAAACTTCAGGACGCAGGGAAGGCAGTCAGATCTGTTCAGGCTATGTACAGATCTCGACTTAGTTCCTTTCGGAGGAACCAGAGTCGCTTTCGTGGCCGAACACAAAGGCAACAATCACGTTCTGGCCAACAGCAGAGGGGCTTCTTCACCTGAAAAGCCCATGTTAAGTCATCCTCAGGCAGAGGCCGCCGAGTTGCAAAGCCGGCCCAGCCTGCGGGATCCAACGCTGCCACAGCATGACTCCTTCCCAGCCCCCGCCCCTCCTCAGGATCAATGGGAATGAAGGTCGGGGGTCGCATCGCACGTCACCTGCCAGGGTGGCGCTCGATCACCACCGACAGGTGGGTGCTGCAGTTGGTTAAAAAAAAGGCCACTATATAGAATTTGTAGGTAGCCCACCTACAAGGCCTCCTCTGCTTTCCTGCTGCTCGGGTCAACATGCCCTGCTCATACAGCAGGAAGTGCTCGCGCTTCTGGAGAAGGAAGCCTTGGTGCACGATCCAGAGAACTAGAGAGGGTTAGGCCATTATTCGCACTTCTTCCTGGTTCCAAAGAAAACAGGGGACCTCCGTCCAATTTTGGACCTCAGCGACCTCAATCTGTCGGTCGTCTGCAAACACTTCTGCATGGTGACCCTTCCGGGTCTAATCCCCATGCTAAAGCGGGACGTCTTTTTGGCATCGTTAGACATGCAGGACGCTTACTTGCACATCCCAATTGCTCAAGCACACAGGAGGTTCCTGTGCTTCGAGGTTCAGAGCCACCATTATCAGTTCAGGCGCTCCCTTCGGGCTGTCATCGCACCTCGCGTCTTCACGAGTGCATGGTGGTGGGCGGCATATCTATGAGACAAGGCCACTACGTGTTCCCTGCCTGGACGATTGGCTTCTCATGGCTCCCTCCAAAGAAGCACTGATGACGGCCATTCATCGTACCCAGGCCCTTTTTCAGTCACTGGGTATTCTCATCAACTACGAGAAGTCTCTCCTGGTACCTTCCCAGAAACTGCAGTTCATAGGAGCAGTTCTGGACACCGTCAGAAGGAAAGCTTTTCTTCCCGCAGACAGAGCGGAACACATTCGATCCCTCATAAGGGACCTGTCGGTGAAGAAGACCGTTCCGGCCAGACTGGTCCTTCTCCTGCTCGGACACATGGCTGCAGCCATTGCAACAGTCCCGATGGCAAGGCTCCACATGCGGGTAACCCAGTGGATGCTAAGGGTGCAGTGGGACCAAAGGCAAGACCATCTGCAGCAGCCAGTTTGAATCACGAATGCTGCGATTCGGGATTGGCAATGGTGGCTAGATCCGGGGAACCTCTCTGTGGGGGTTCCCTTCACAGCGCCATCCCCGACTGTGACTCTCTCCACAGACGCCTCAGGGCTCGGATGGGGAGCACACCTGGATGGGGTGAGGTCCCAGGGCACATGGACAGCCCAGGAATCTCATCTCCACATCAATATTTTGGAGATGAGGGCGGTTCTTTATGCTCTGCAAGCCTTCCAGTCAGAGATTCCACCGGGTACTCTCCTGTTGCAAACAGACAATACTGCGGTGATGTATTACCTCAACAAACAAGGAGGCACTCACTCCTACCCCCTCTGCAGGGAGGCCATAAGAGTGTGGGAGTGGGTAGTACAGCATGGCACAAACCTTATTGCAGTACACATCCCCGGAGTGGACAATACCGTCGCAGACAGCCTGAGTCGCTCTCAGGCCAGAGTCCATGAGTGGGAACTTCTGCAGGAAGTGGCAGAGGATCTGTTCCACAGATGGGGCACTCCAGAGTTAGACCTTTTCATGTCCCCATCCAATGCAAAACTACCCAATTTTTGCTCGCTAGATCCGGGGCCTGGTGTTTTCTGGCGAGACGCGTTGTCCCTCTCCTGGGCGGGCAGATTTCTCTATGCCTTCCCTCCTTTCCTGTTGATCCAGAGAGTTCTCTTAAAACTTTGCAGGGAGCAGGCGAAGCTCATTTTGATAGCGCCTTTCTGGCCCAGACAAATTTGGTTCCCGCTTCTGCATCAGCTATCCTGGGAACCTCCACTTCCTTTGCCAATCAGCTCCCATCTGCTGTCTCAGGAGGAGGGTTCATTAGTCCATCCGGGACTTACGTTCATTGAACCTGCACGCTTGGCTCCTAGAGACATAGCCATGATGCGACATGGGGTCTCGCAAAAAGTGGCAGATGTACTTTCTGCCGCCAGAAAACCGGCAACACACACAACATACGCCATGAAATGGCGCAGATTTTGCCTGTGGGCTCAAGCACGCAGTTGCTCGCCGTTAGATTGTCCTGAGAAGCTGGTTCTGGATTACCTGCTTTCTCTATTTCAGTCCGGACTGGCTTACTCCTCGATTAAGGTGCATCTTTGCGCAATTTCGGCTTATCATGCCCCCATAGGCCATCGGATGGTGGCCCAATTGGACACTACTCGTGCATTTTTAAGGGTAGTCCTCCACCTTAGGCCGCCTAACAAGGATCCGGTTCCCCCTTGGGACCTGGCCTTTGTCCTGGAGCAACTTGCGCTGCCACCTTTTGAACCAGCCGCGGATTGCGAGCTACGTTTTCTGTCGTTGTTTTTAGTTGCAGTTACTTCGGCAAGAAGGATTTCCGAATTGCATGCACTGATGTGCAAAGAACCTTATTTAGTTTTCCATCAGGATAGGGTATCCCTGAGGACAAACCCAAAGTTTCTGCCTAAGGTGGTTTCAGCTCTCACCCTTAATCAGGATATTGACTTACCAGTGTACTTTCCTTAGTACACCAATTGAGGAGAAGCATTGCTTCACACCCTTGATGTATACAGGTGCATCAGATATTATCTGACCAGAAAAAAAAACAGTATCGAAAATCGGATCAACTGTTTGTCTCCTTTGCTGAGAGAATGAAAGGAGCTCCTGTTTCTAAACAGTCTCTCTCGCGTTGGCTCATCCAGTGTATCTCTTTCTGTTATGACAAGTGCAACAAACCCTTACCAAGTGTGGTCAAGGGTCACTCCACGAAGGAGTGACCACTTCCTTTGTGGCGCTTAAGGAATGTCCCCACCTCAGCCATTTGCGCTTGCACACCTGAGCCTCGTGCATACCTTTATTAGGCATTACAGCCTGACATCGACGAGGCAAAGAGCAGGTTTCGCATAGCCGTCCTTCAGGGACTTCTGTCTTAGGCTCGAGGAGGGTTGTGATCCCTACCCTTCCTCCTCCCTGTGGCTTAAGATTGCCGCTATTGCTTGGGAATCAGTCCTGATGGTGTAACCTGCTGCAAGAGCTGTATCTCGAGTAAGATAGTACAGTTACGTAAGAACTTACCGTAACAGTAGATCTTCGAGAACAGCTCTTGCAGCAGGTACCTTCCCGTCCACCATCCCCCTTCTAGTGGAGGTAGGTCATAGCCAAACATCCATCTTACAGGATGGGATATTCTCTTTTTTAGTCTTGGCTTTCTGATGGCGGATCCTCGGTCTCCTCTTCTGATGTCATACAGCGACCGGGAGTCTCTGGCGGGAGAACTGAGGATTGTGGGGGGACCGCCTCCTTATGTACTATGCCTGACGTAGGGGGCGGGACCGATGTCGGAGGCGGTCCCTGCTGAAGACTGCTAGCTAGAACATTTCCGTGGGGTCCTGGGACCTGGCGCCTGACCGCTTCAGTCCTAATGGTGTAACCTGCTGCAAGAGCTGTTCTCGAAGATCTACTGTTACGGTAAGTTCTTATGTAACTGTACTTTTCTGGATAGCAGTGGTTTCACGTGTGTTCTGCTTGAGCCAGAACAACTCAGCTTTGCTTCTCTTTTCTCTCTCGAGTAGAATGCATGTGAAACCACTCTTATCCAGCACTGAGTGGCTCCGGGGGACATATTAATATATGTAGGAAAGACAGAACTGAAAGAAGGTGGGGAAAATGGAGGAAATAATATTAAAGGAGGAGGAGGAAATGTGAGAAAACTGGTAAATGGGGGTGAGTTTGTGAAAATAGAGGGTTTAAGGGCTAGTTTGAAAAATCTATTTAGCTATGCATTATATTTGAAACTGAGATGACACATCAAATTTTATGACATTTCAGGACTGTTATGTTGGTGTGGATGAATATCAAAAACCAAAAAACATTAAAATAAATGTTATTTTATTTTGCTGTGTTTTTTTCCATCCCCCCCCCCCGAAATTTTTTTAGACCTATTTTATTTATTGTTTTGTTACTCTCTTTGTTCCCTGTACTGACTGGCCCCCATCCACTGGTCTCCCCAGCCCTGTCACCTCGGCAGCCTCCAGGACTTAGCTTGTCTGGCATGTTCCCACAGGGATTACCCCCTAGCAGGGTTGGCATTGCCCCCTCCCCAACCCCTCCGGAGTCAGGATCCGGTTGGTATGGACGTGCCTGGATAGCTGGGTGCAGGGCCTGCGGGAGACCGGTGTCATCCTAATTGTTGGTACTGTTTTCCCCGTTTTCTTCCCCTGGGAGGTGCCGATGTGCAGTGCGGGCATGATGCACACAGCATGCTCTTGTGCGACGTGCATCAATGGGTTTCACACCCTCCTGTATGTCTTGACAGCCTGGCATGCCTAATTCCTGGTCTCCACCAGCTGTCAGACAAGTGCCAGGATCCATGTCTCCCCCACCCCCGGAGGAGGACAGCAGCCCCACGGGTGCTCAGGTCACCTCTTCTGGCTGACCCTTAGACTCCTGAGCTTGCTTTCAAACTTGGATCATCAGTATCACAAGTGGTAACACTACTGCGTCGGGGGCCAGCACTTAGAATCCTTTTGTAATTGTTGGAAGACACTCCAGGGTGAACTTTGTGGTGGGATAACAGCACTTCTCGGGTGGTTGAATGCACTCGGCAATGCCTTGTGCATCACAACACACCTGAGGTGTGCCGTTATCCCACCACAATGCACACCCAGTCATGTCTTATTGCTTAATTGGTACGCATGTTAAAGCACATAAGGAGGGTAATGTAAAATGTGCAATAGGTCGACATGTAGCTGGTAAAAATCTTAGGGAACACAGGATTTAGTTTCATGGTATAAAAAGGAAAAGAACATATGAGGATTGGATTGAGAGAAGTACGTCAGTAGCTGTGAAAGCACTTGGCTATTTCAAATGTGGGCATGGTTACCTCCTGGTCTCAATGATTCTGTGTAACTGGTACATCTTGTCTAGTTCATGTTTGTGCTGGTAACGTATGACTGAGGCAAAAACAGATGCGGGACTAGGTTGGCCTATTTATGTAGAAACATGAGACGGCACCAAGACTGAGTAAATAACTCTGTATGTATAACTTGTACACTGTACAGTCTTGAGCACTCATTATTTCTCATTTGTATGTCCTCCATTTAGATACCATTTGATGCACTTGAAAGAATCTGGAGTAAAGTTTAAAAGCAAATTCTACTTAGTATCTGTCATAGAAGAAAAGCCGTAACAGCTGTCATTTCCAGCGATCGTCACAAAATTGGCATAGACTTGAATGAACAAAGCAAAATGCAGCCGAGTTACTGTGTGGAATATTTTATTTTGATAAAACTTGAAATTTCAATGTGTTATGGAAATCTTAGCATAAGGTATTGTTCCATTAGATATTTGTCAAATACATGACAGCTACTGCATATACCTACAAAGTACTGATGCTGTGTGTCCCCGTGACAGAATGCTATGTAGAGTAGCAGGAATATTAAATCCTTTACCCTGAGAATGTTGAATCTGTACTATCCTGTATATTTTGTGAATAATGTATAATAGGTAGTGAATTGCTGGGACCCTATTTATTTTTACTTATTATTAGAAACTCACTGTTTGTTTTATGGCACAGCATTGCGTGAATCATGGAAACACTTTAGTATTTGCAAGTGCGCTTTTTCTGAGGGTTACCATGGTAATACATTATTCTGACTTACACTGAAACATACATAGACTTTGACGGCAGATAAGGACCACTTAGCCCACCTAGTCTGCCCATTTCCCTACCTACAGGATTACCTGCAGATCCTAGTTAACCAACAGCCTAGTTCTTCTTACCCCCCACAAGAATTGCCTTATGTCTGTCCCGTGTATTCTTGAATTCTCCCACAGTCTTAGACCCCACAACCTCCTCAGGAAGGCTCTTCCATGTTTCCACCACCCTCTCTTTAAAAAAAATACTTCCTCGCATTACCCCTGAACCGCCTCCCACCCCATCTTTAAATTGTGTCCCCTTGTTCTTGCACATCTCTTTTTCTGAAAGATGCTACCCTCTTGGACTTTGTTGATTCCACTGAGGTACTTAAAAGTTTCTATCATGTCCCCCCTCCCTCCTTTCCTCAAGGGTATACATATTAAGCTCCTTTAGTCTCTCCTCGTATGGCTTCTATTGCAGACCCTGCACCATTTTAGTTGCCCTCCTCTGGACTGCCTCTATTCTGTCTGACTTGGTATAAATATAGCAAGAATGCTTGTTTACAGCTACTCTGAAGAAGCCCCACCTAGTCCAGGCGAATAGTCCGTTCCTGTCACCATAGGTTATAGTGGATTGCTTTATCAAATAGACTGCATTGCCTTTTTATGTTGTCTTGCGTGTGCGCCAGCAACATCTTGCAGTAGTAGTAGCACAGTGAGAGGTGTGTCAGTGTTGGCAAATGCAGGGCACGCTTTCGTAGGTGCATCCCTCATTCCCCAGTTAGCCAGCATGCTAGCGCTGACGCAAGAATTATGTAAAGTGCCACCAACTTGAAAGAAATGTGCCGCTGCAATCAGAGACAAGCTTGTCATGCAGCAGCAGAGATGACATGCCTCCCGTATGTGCCTTTCCTGGTGAAACATTTCCAGTAAACATGGCTGCAGATCCCCAAACAAAACCGACATCAGAGGTGCAATCCCTGTGTCGGCATGTCCCCATCCCCCACATTGCGTGGTACACTGGGAGCCCACCCCACTGTGCCGCTGGTCACTAAAACTGACAGTGCGCACTTGCCCCCCCAATTGTGTGGCACACCAACAAATCGTTGTTAGTGTCTGGTTCCAGTTTTTATTTTTTACCTAAAAAAAAAAAAAAAAAAACAGTCCTCGTTGTCTGAGACACCCCTCCCCAACCCGCACTCCACCTCTGTGCACCCTGCCTCCCTACACCCTCTCACCCCATACTTGCCTCCGGTGGTCTGGTGCTGTGATCTTCGGTGGAGCGGGAAGACGTCTGGACTCTTCAAAGTCGAACTGCAAAATGAAGAAATGCTGGTAAGCTGTATAATGGCATCGGTGGGGGGGGGGTCAACTTAGGTGGGTATCTCAGCCATTTGTTTTTAATTTTGTCTCCAAATTTTCAACATGTGGTTCTTTGGACCCCACCTCTTGAACACATGCACTGTCATCTCGTTATTCAGTTCCTAAAGGTGATTTCGCGGTCACAGCATGGAATCACCTTTCAGGACCCATTAACAAAATGACAGTGCCACTGTTCATGAGGTGGAGTTCCAAAAAGCTCACGGTACAGATTTGGTGAAAACATTTTAAAAAATGACTGTCCTAGGGACGTGGATATGTTGTTAAATCCACACTTTGTGGCAGGTTCCTTGCTGCTTTAAATGTTGCCGGAAGGTCTTCAAGCTGGCTCCTTCCACCCACCCAGGTGGTAAAACCCTCGGCTCCGCCTCATGACGCCAGATCTTCCTTACCATTTGGAAGCTCAGGTTCCCTCCTTTGAGCTCTGCGTTTTAGGCCTGGATCCACACTCTTCGGAATTTCCTAAACTAATTTTAAAATTTACAAGACTCCGGTCTTTGTCTTCTCTCACTGCTGCGATGGACAAATCGACTCCCGGCTTCCGTCGGTGCCCGTGTGGGCAGAAGATATCCCAGACCGATCTGCACTCCACATGTGTCTGCTGCCTGGGGCTTGGCCACGATTCGCAGGCTTGTGAATTGTGCAAGTCCTTTTCGACTTCAGTCTTGGAGGACCGCGCTGCCAGACTTCTTCTCGGGCACCCCGAAAAACGGTACCCGCTGGTCAAGTCTAAGGAGGCCCATTGGGCGGTGTCCGCAGCAGAACAGTTGGAGCAGATGATCGTCCTCGAGGAGGAGGTGGCCCAGGCTGCTTCTTCTTCCTCCTCCTCAGCCGCTGCATTTATTCCACTCTCCTTGAGCTTCTCCTACACTGCATCTTTTAAGGAGCTTTGCAAGTCCCCCTCCACTAAGGGAGAAGGGCCATCGGGACATTCCGGTTGGTCCAGAAAGAAGGACTCTAAAGGTGAGTCCCACCGTCGGCGTTCATGGGTGCGGGAGAGATCCCCTTCACCGGACCGTCGACTCTCGACTTCTGTTGAGGTTGCAGCCGCTGGCTTCACGGCGTCCCCATCAGGTCAGCTGGCCAAGACATCAGTCAGTGCGGTCGAGATCTTTCTCGACCCGTCAGACGGTTTGTCGACTGGAGAAGCTGACAGCCCTTCTTCACTGGTTCCCCCGGTGGTTACCGAGCATTTGCCTATGCCTCCTTTGCCGAAGTCCCCGGTTAAGGTACCTGCACCGAAGGAGGGGCGGGTTTCCCCCGTTCCCTCTTTGACCCACCCTCTGAATCCCCAAAGGTCTGAGTCTCTGTCCTCTTCCAGGTCCAGCCGGTCCCGACGACGTCGGCAGTCTCGGCACCATGGAAAGCGGCGGCGCCGCTCGTCCTCGTCATCCTCTTCGGAGGAGCGGCTCTGGCGCAAGTTGCGTCGGCGCTACAAGTACTTGATGTGGCAGCAACTTTTACTGACTGGTAACAAGTCGACTCTGTCGCCTTCTCTGGCCATTAAGTGGCTGTCACCGGAACGGGCGAAACAACCCCTCATGGTAGTTGAGGACCCGCCTCCGGCGCCGGTTGTTTGGCCGAAACTGGCTGCTCCACCCATTGTGGTGGAATCTCTGCCTCCACAGCCAAATACTGGGGCCCCGACCAAGGATTCTGTCGGGTCAGGGCTTGCCCCATAGGTTGTCGATCACCCTCACTCCTGATTTGACCTCGGCAGGTGGAGGGTAGCTCAGGCGCTTGGCAGCTGTTCGCAGATTTTTTGGAGTCTGACGACAACTTCTCCCTGTTCTCCAGGCTGCTTGACCTGGAGTTTGCAGGGGGCCAGTCGGTGGACGAGAGCCCATCCTCGTTTTTGGGTATGCTTCGGCTCATCTCAGAGTCTACTGGGATGCAGCTCGAACCCGTTCAAAAACGGGCCAAGTATTCCCTTACAGAGATACTGGACTGAGGGGATTCCCCTACGGAGGTCTTTCCGGTGGCCGAAGCCATTGTTGGCCCGGCCCTGGAGCTGTGGCAGCGGCCAGCATCTTGTCCCGTGCCTTTGGCCAGGATGGCTCGAAAGTACGCGGTCCCCACCGGTTCATTCTCTGGTTTCTCGGAGCACCCCTCTACGGAGGGGTTGGTGACCGATAGCGTTTTCCGGTATTCTGGGAACGCTCGGGACATGGACTAACTGCCCGATAAGGAATCCAAAAAATTGGATTACTCAGGGCGGAAGGTTTATGCTGCTTTCTCCCTAGGCCTTCATAAGGCTAGCTCAGCCGTCCTGATGGCACATTTCTCATACGACCTTATGGGCTCCCTGGATGAGGTGATTCCTCATCTCCCAGCTGACCTTCAGACGACGGTCAAGCAGGTGCGAGATCAGGGAAGGGCGATGGCTAAACAGCAGCTCCAAACTTCTTTGGACATCGCTGACTCTTATGCCCGGTCAGTGGCGGCTGCAGTAGTCATGCGCTGCTGAGCTTGGCTATGGCTCTCCACCTTCACGGCAGACACCCAGCACAAGCTGGCAGACGTTCCCTTCTTGGGCACCGACTTGTTCGGGCCCGGAGTGGAAGGCCACCTCCAGAGGATCGAGAAGTCCAGTGCCACCTTGTACTCGGTTACGTCTGCCCAGAAGAACAAAGGCCGCCCGCAGCAGCATAAGCCCTTTCGCCATTCCGCTCCTGCGGCACGTCCGGCCCAGCAACACCAGCATGAGGGCCAGCAGGCTCACACTTGGTGCCCCAAGGCCAAGTCTGCCTGGAGGCAAGGGTCCAGGAGGTCCCTCAGCGGGCCTTTCCTCCAAACCTGCCATTGACGGGTTGAGGGGTGTCTCCCCCAACTTTGTCACTCCTCCCCGGGTTCCCCCCATGGGGGGACGGCTCCGCCACTTCCTTCCGCCTGGTCCGCTATCACCAAGGACCGCTGGGTGTTGGAAGTGGTCGGCAGGGGTCTGCTTCTGGAATTCGAGCAGTTTCCACCCTATTGAGCCGTGGGGGCTATGGGTTCCACAGCCTCTCGGTCAGCTCATCGAACCGACATTGCCTTGCTCTTCCAGAAGGAGGTGGTCAGAGAGGTGGCAGATCCTCTTCCAGACCCTGGGGTTGTGTCCAGGTACCTCCTGGTCCCAAAACGGACGGGGGTCTGGCGCCCCATTCTCGACCTGTATGACCTGAACAAGTTCCTAAGGCCTCTCACCTTCAGGATAGTCACTCTGGCTCAGATCATTCCATCCTTAGAACCAGGCATGTGGTTCTGTTCTCTGGACCTTCAGGATGCGTTCTTTCACGTCCCAGTCCGTCCGTCTCATCAGCGATTCCTCCGCGTCCGAGCAGAGGGATCTCTCTACGAGTTCCGGGCCATGCCCTTCAGCCTCTCTCCAGCTCCCAGAGTCTTCACCAAATGCATGGCAGTGGAGACAGCATTCCTGTGGTGCTGAGGGTCCGGGTGTACCCTTACCTGGACGACTGGCTGATTGCAGCCCCCCTCCAGGTTGGAGGTGGAGCGGTCCAGGGATCTGGTCCTCCAGGTCTGCTCTCAGATTGGCCTCCTCATCAACGAGGCCAAATCGGAACTCGTGCCATCGCAGGTGATTCAGTTCATCGGGGCAGAGCTCAACTCTCTTCGAGCCAGAGCTCGGCTCCCGGTGGATAGGGCCGAGGTCCTTTCCTCCTTTGCCCAGTCATTTCTGGTTGGGCAGTAGCGCCCTGCCTAGGACTTCCTGCGCCTCCTGGGCCTCATGGCGTCCTGCACCAGCATGGTCCGTTGGGCCCGCTGACATATGTGTCCCCTGCAATGGGGACTGGCCAGCCAGTGGTCACAGCGCTCCGGTCCTCTGGACCAGTCGGTGACGGTGACCCAGGAGATGTGGGCCGGCCTACAGTGGTGGCTCGTCCCAGCTCATCTGCAGGAGGGTATCCCGTTCATCTGCCCCGAGCTGACGGTCAACGCCCAAGGCCTCTGGTCTCCTCAGGAGTCTTGATGCCACATCAACCTGCTAGAGCTTCGAGTGGTTCGACTAGCCGTCACCGCCTTCGCTCCATTTGTATGGGGTCTGGTGGTTCAGGTCCAGACGGGCAACACCATGACCATGTACTATCTCAACAATCAGGACGGGACGCACTCCTTGACTTTGTGCAAGGATACTCTCCGCATCTGGTCTCTCGTGATCAGCCTGGGAGGCGGATCTCCTAGCCAGCCATGTGGCGGGAGCCTCCAACGGTCTGGCCGATGCCCTCAGCCAGATGGGCGCTGCTCCTCACGAGTGGTCTCTCCTGCCGGAGGTAGTACAAGATCTCTTCTCCCATTGGGGCTACCCTCAGGTGGACCTGTTTGCCTCCAGGGAGAATGCGAAGCTGAGGCTGTTTTATTCCCGCCCCCCTCAGCAGGGCTAGCTGCAGGAGGATGCCTTCTCGAGGCCGTGGACCCCGGGCCTCTTCTGCGCCTTCCCTCCATTTCCCTTGATCCACAGAGTGCTCCTCAGGGCGAAGAGGGAGAAGGAGCAGGTGATTCTGGTAGCCCCAGACTGGCTCCGCCAGATCTGGTACCCCAGATCTCCTCAACCTCAGCTCCAGGCTCCTGAGCTGGCTGCCAGCCCGCCTGGACCTGCTCTCAGTCAACAAGGGGGAGGCTCTCCATCTGGACCTTCAGTCCCTGCACCTGACAGCCTGGTTCCTGAGTGGCTAGAGTTCCAGGCCTTGGGTCTTTCCGACGAGGTCTTCAACGTCGTTTACGTGTTCCGTAAGGAGTCGACTGGAAAATGCTATGCCTTCAGATGGAAGAGATTCTTCATTTGGTGTCAGGACATGGGGTTGGACCCTTCTTCTTGTTCCTTGGCTAGCGTTCTGGACTACCTGTGGTCCCTGCCTCAGCTAGGGCTATGGTCAGCGACCCTTAAGGTGCACCTGGCAGCCATCTCTGCTTACCGGGCGCGGGCTGGCAAGCAGTCGGTAGCGCAGGAGAAGGTGGTCAGGCGCTTTTTCAAAGGCCTTGATCACATATCCCCTCCGGTGAGAGAACCTCCACCTCCTTGGGATCTATTGCTGGTATTGGCTAAGCTTATGGGCAAGCCATTTGAACCAATGCACAGGTGTGACATCTCTCACCTGTCGTGGAAGACCACCTCCTTGGTGGCTATCGCGTCAGCCAGAAGGATAGGAGAGCTCCAGGCGCTTTCCATTGAGTCTCCTTATCTGGTCTTCCACAGGGACAAGGTTGTCCTGCACCCTCACCCGAAATTCTTTCCGAAGGTGGTGTTGGCATTTCACCTTAAACAGGTGTTGATTCTGCCGGTGTTCTACCCCAGTCACACCTCAGAGGCCGAATATAGGCTCCATACGTTGGACCCTAGAAGAGTGCTCTCTTATTATAAGGAGTGAACGGCTAAAGTTCGGGGAGAGGTTCACCAGCTGTTTGTCACCTACGCTGAAGCCGCACCTGTCAGACCTGCAGCCAAGCAGACGATAGGCAGGTGGGTCACCTCCTGCATAGATCTCTGCTATAGGTTGGCAGGCATGGGGCCTCTCAAAGGGATAAGAGCTTATTCTACCCGCCATACCACTGCTTCGGTAGCTACTTCTAGGGATGTCCCTATTCAGGAAATCTGCAGGGCTGCTACCTGGAAGTCAGCACACACCTTCATTTCCCATTACCACATTGACCTTGAGTCACGCCGGGATGCTGGTTTTGGGATCTCGGTTCTCCAGTCCTTGTTCCCTAAGTAGGGGGTGTGCGCCTTGCCTCCCTCCTCCCGGAGAACTGCTAGGAGTCTGCCACAAAGTGTGGATTGAACAACATATCCACATCCCTAGAAATACAGGTTACTCACCTGTAACAGGAGTTCTAGGAGTGGTATATGTTGTTCATCCACACAACCCACCCGACATCCCTGGCTTCGACGCGCAACCTGGCTTCCAGCGGGCTAGATCTGGCGTCATGGGGCACAGCTGAGGGTTTTACCACTCGGGTGGGTGGGAGGAGCCAGCTTGAAGACCTTCGGCAGCATTTAACGCGGCAAGGAACCTGCCACAAAGTGTGGATGAACAACATATGCCACTCCTAGAACTCCTGTTACAGGTGAGTAACCTGTATTTACGAGAGTGCATTGTGCAGTTTCCACGCACGCTCGTAACTTCGACAATTTTTAATGTTTTCACTCCAGATTTTCAACATTGCCATTTTTTCACATCTGCTTACGAACAGTACAGCTGTCATTTTTCACATCCTGCCCGAAATGTGTTTTCACACATCTGGCGCACAGTGGCACGGTTGCTATGGGAAATCAACTTTTGGGACAGAGTAACAAAATCACAGTGCCACTGTTCATGAGCGGAGGTCCCAAAATGTCTCTGTTGAAAATTTGGTTAAAAAAAATCTCCCAAATAATTGCATTACAGGCGTGCATTGCACAGTTACTACGCACGCTCGTGACTTCACCAGTTTTTCATATTTTCTCTCCAGATTTTCAACATTGCCATTTTTTTGCACCTTCTCATGAACAGTACAGCTGACATTTTTCGCATCCTGTGAGAAATGTGTTTTCGCACATGTGGCGCCAAATGGTGCAGTCGCTGTGCAAAATCACCTTTCGGCTAACGAACTGATAGTGTCACTGTTTCTGAGGTAGGGTCACAAAAACCCATGTTGAAAATTTTAGTGAAACTACCAACAAAAGCCCGTGGTGTTAGGGTTTCCAGCCATACCGCCCCACCCTATAAAGACTGACAGGTGTCAGGGGTGTGACTTGAGATTGTCGTTTGTAATGCTCACTCCATTCCACCCCCACCCTGCAGCCAGTGGCAGGCATCGAGGTGTGCCTTGGACTCTTCGGCCCCAAAGTTCACCCCATTCTCCTATACTGCACCCATCTCCACGTATTTCCTTGTGGAATGGGCTGACCGTAAGGCCTGAAGACCTCATGACACCCCCGCTACACTTGTCAGTATTTGCAGGGTAGGGTGAGGTGAAATGGTGTGAGCGTTATGGACAAAACAACCCAAAGGCACACCCCAATGCCTGGCAGTCTCTGCAGGGTGGGAGTGGGGTTGGCATCAGTTCAGTACTTCACTGCCATTCCTGTTATGCATCTCTCTAGCTTCTGCACTACCAGTGCCAATGCTAGCAACACAACATTCGGCATTGACAAATGCTTGTTATAAAATCTCCAGTTTGTGTGTCCTTAGTTCAGCAAAACTCTATCTTTTTATCACTTATGGAACATAGAACAAGAAGCCTTTTGCAACTACGTGATGTAGCTGATCTGTTTACCATCAGTGCACATAATGTACGATAGCCGCCTGGGGCAGTGTGGGCACACCATCATTGGACTTTACAGTCTCTTTTCTATACAGGCAGTACTCGATAAATTAATTTGTTCCCATTTTAAATTTGAATCTTTGCCAGTGGAACAGTAGATAGCACGCTCGCCTCTGGGGCCGGAAGATTGGAAGGTTGTGGGTTCTAGCCCAACACCAGGTACTGGCGGTAATACCTATAACTGACACTGTTGTACAATATGAGGGGGTGCTGCACCATAGAGCTGCTGTCCTTTGGATGAGGCATTAAACTAAGGTCTCTTTTGCTCATCTCTGGTCACTGTACAGGTGGAAGTCTGGTCAAAATTACTAGCAACAGCATATGCAGAACTCAGATCAGCATATCCTCAATCAGCATCATGCCAAAAATTAGATCTCTGAGGTCTCACTCCGAGATGGAGCTCTTGCAGCAAGCTATTACCATTAGGAGTATGCCGCCAGGCACTAGAACCCCATGGAAGAATTCTAGCTAGCAGTCTGTGATGGGGACCACCCCCCTGACATCGGCCCTGGCGCTGACATCACCCATGGTATAAAGGGGTAGTCCCCCAGCACCACCCCAGTTTTTTTCCCGGCGGTGACCCGCACATCTTGGCTCCATGGACTCCTCCTGCTTACAGTTGACTGCCATTTTTTGTGCTTCACGCAGTTATTGTTCTTTCATCAAATTTAACTGAATTTGTCGTGTATGTCTATCCAGTCAACTTCATCCACAGAGCGGTGGAAATCGAAGTGTGTGTGCGGTAAGCAGATCCCGACAAAAGACAGCCATTAGGCCTGCCATCTATGCCTAGCCCCCGACCATAAGGTGGACACCTGCCTGCATTGCCTCAGCTTCAATTGGAGGACCCGCGTCCACCACCTCAAGACTTTAAAAGCATACCATTCTTGAACAACAAGTGGACACCATGTAGAAGACTCACTTAGGGCACAGCTCGTCTTCCTCCTTGGCCAAGAACTTCTCCCCTAAAGAGAAGAAATCGAGCGGGAAGCACCGTCATTAAGACAAGGATAGGTCCAGGTCAGAATCCCATCCCGGGTCTCCACATAAAGCTTCCAGAAGTTCTGTCTCTGGCGTGAGGCCAGACTCAACCCCTCCGGTTTTCTTGGTGCCTCTTGGGTTACCGTTGAGGAAGCCTCCCGCCTCCACCAAGATGTCTGGCGGGGAGTCTTCCAGGCTAGAGCTTTCCCAGGCCCCCGTTTCCCTGGCTATCAGGCCCCACAAGCTGTCATTAAGGTCTCAGCCAGAAAGATTGGACCACATTTCGTCGGGTGGCAGGTTGGAGCCTGCCGTCCCCAAGGCCGTTGCCTCAGGGTTGTTGGACAAGACGACAGGGTCCGATGACACCAAGAGATGTGAGGAACACGAGCGCCACATGAAACCGTGCTGGCCTTCCAAGCTGTCATTGGCCAGGGCTCCAGACCGACGACAGTCCACACTGCCCTCTGACTCCACTACAGAGCCAGAGCAGATGACACCTTCCACGCCATTGTCTGATCCACAGGGCTCCAGAAAAGGTCAGAATATGGATCTGACGTCGGGGGACCTGATGCTTGCCTCTGAGGACACCATGGGTCAGGCATCACTCCCTCCCCCTTGGGGGCCTGATGATCAAACACCAGGGCACCCAACACTCGGGGATGAGACACCACCAGACCTGATGTCCGATACAGCGGCATCGTCAGACCTGATGCCAGGGGGGAGTAAACCGACGGGTCTGACACCAGGAGCCTCGGATGCCACTATCTCAAAGCCAGACCCACAGCTGGGCCCCATGGTCCTTTGGCTGAGGTTGGTGCTCTATTCACTAGTTGGTGGAACACTATTAAAGGGGGTCTACTGCCCAGACCGCCTGAGCTGAACCCTCTATCCCAGCTCTGCCTAGGCAACTGACCCCTCCTCCACGCAGAACACCATTACCACCCCGGACGCTAGCCCACCGAGCTCCAAGGGGCGATGGACAGGAGTCTCCCGGTTGTTGGAAGCACGGTCGTCACCTGTCATCCAGATCCTCCTCCTCTAGATGCCAGAGTCGCTCTAGTGAGCGCCGGTCCACATCTTCAGCGGAGTCCACCGGGGGCCCCTCCTCTTACGATTTGTCAGAAAATGACTTGTCTCTTCCATCTCCGGATCCAAGGACGGATTTCCCAAGATCTCCTCCAGATGATCCCCCTTTTCTAGATGTGATGAGACACATTCAGTTCCTTAACCAGTGGGAGATGGAAGATTTAGACCCCTAGAGATGCCGCCTGGCGAAATTCTTAGGGGCCACTGACCTGAAACTCTTAGTCATTCCACCATTAGTGGAGCCCTTCCAGGATGTTACGAAACTAGCCTGGAAGCACCCTTCCATAACCTCGGCGGTTCCTAAGAAAGCTGACTGTTTATATAGGACCCCTAGGGAGGAGCCACATATGAGCGAGCAATCCAAAGCGGACTTTATGATCCTTATGGACACACATGGTAGGACTCGACGACCGAAGTATATGAGCTGCCAACCACCGGATAAGGAGTCCAGAAAGATGGACTGATTTGGCCAGAAGGTGTACTCCTCGGCCACTTAATTTTCTGGCACACATGGTGATGTATCAGAAGTCTCTCTGGAACAAGGCTATGGACCTGGCTCAGTCACAACCTGACTCCACCAATAAGTCGGAGCTCTTACCTGTCCTCCAGTCAGGTGCTGACATTGGCAAGCATGTCCTCAGGTGCCCATGTGATTAGCTACAATGGGAATATGCCTACAGTGCTACTCCTGGTTGAGGGTCTCGGGCCTTCATCAGGATTTGCAGGATGCTATCCTGGATGCCCCTTTTCAAGGATCAGTTCTTTTCGGCCAAGAGGCAGAAAAGATGATCACAGGCTTGCAGGACTTTTTTTGGGGGGGGGTCAGTTTCTGAAGTCAACAAAGTATATAAGTCCAAGCCAACCTCATCTAGGCGTCGGTCCTTTCACAGGCAACAAGGCCAGCAGGGGAAATGACCGCAGCAAAGAGGGGGTTACAAAAGGAAAGGCACCCTCCTGTTCTCAGGGTCACAGGAACCAAGGAATAGCAAAAATGCTAAAGCCCCCTTACCCACTCCAATAACCTCGGCATGACTTTCTGACTGCCCCCCCCCGCTCCTCCAGCAGCGCTACAGGGGGAGGCAGTAGGAGGGCGTTTTTTTTCCTTTACCTCACAGGTTGGTCCAGCGTTACGGCAGATCAGTGGGTATTCCAAATTATAGAGAGGGGTTATGCTCTGGAGTTCACCCAAATACCTCCCGACAACCCACTGATTTCCAGTCATTGTTCCTCATCCCGTGCAGGCCTCATTTGGGCAGAAATCCAGGCACTCCTGAGAAAAAAGGCAATCCGGGTAATCCCACCAAGTCAAAGAGGAAGGGGTTATTACTCCCACTTTTTCCTAGTTCCAAAACAAGTCGGGGGACCTTCGTCCCATCGTTGGTCTCGGTCAGCTGAACAATTTTATCGAATACAAAAGGTTCAGGATGGTGACCCTGCCAGGATTGCTACCTATGCTACACCAAGGGGGCTGGTTCTGCTTCCTGGACATGTAGGAGGCATACATGCACATAAAAATCCTGCCATCCCACAGAAAGTTCCTTCGCTTTACTTACCAGGGCTAGCATCATCATTTTCAGGTGCTGCTGTTCGGCTTCACCTTGGCACCTTGAGTATTTACCAAGTGCCTTGTGGTGGTGGCAGCAGTTCTCTGGAGTCAGGATCATTACATCTACCCCTACCTCGACGACTGGCTTCTGATGGTTCCCACAAGGGACCAACTGCAGCACACACTGTAAAGTACTTTCTGACTGTTCCAAGCCCTGGGGATCACCTTAAATCTTCCCAAGTCATCTCCCTGGCCCAGTCAGAGATTATAATACATAGGGGTGTCTCGGACACGCCTAAGGGAAGGCCTTCCTCAGCTCAGACAGGGCAGATCACCTGTGGGTGCTGGCATGGAAGATCACCTCCTCAGGTCAGATATCAGCCGGAATGCTTCTGCAACTCCTAGGCCACATGGCAGCTGCTATCGTGACATTCCCTTTAGCTCGTCTCCATGAGTACTGCAGTGGAACCTCAGGGTACAGTGGGATCAGCGTTTGGACAATCTCGAGCAGCAAGTTCGGATCTCCAATGCCATGCGTCAGACTTTGGAATGGTGGCTCACCCCCTCCCAACTAGAGACTGGTGCTCCATTTCGAAGTCCCAGTCCTCAACAAATCCTGGCAACGGATGTTTCTGGACTGGGGTGGAGCGCTCATTTAAAACAAAACCAGGCAAGAGGGATGTGGACTCCTTTGGAACGCATCCTCCACATCAGTGTTTTGGAGATGAAAGCTGTTCCATACACCTTACAGGTGTTTGAAATGGACCTCCTTCCAGGCCCCTTATTGATTCAGACCGACAACATGTCAGTGGTCCTTTTACCTCAACAAGCAAGGGGGTACTCACTCCTATTCCCTCAGCAGAGAGGCCATGAGAGTCTGGTACTGGGCAGTGGAGCACAATCAGGAACTCACAACGGTGCACGTTCCAGGAGTGCAAAACACAGTAGCTGACAGCCTAAGCTGCTGTATGAGTGGGAACTACTACAGGAAAGATGGGGAATTCCAGAACTGGACCTCTTTGCATCCCCTGTCAATGCCAAACTGCCCAGTTTCTGCTCGCTAGATCCAGGGCCTGGTGTTTTCTGGTGAGACTCGTTGTTCCTCTTTTGGACAGGGAGGTTTCTTTATGCCTTCTTCCCTTTCCACTACTCCAGAGAGTACTACTCAAACTTCAAGTGGAACAAGGAGGCATGATTCTCATAGCACTGTTCTGGCCTTGGCAGATTTGGTTCTCATTGCTCCAGCAATTGGCAATTGAACCTCCGATTCCTCTGCTCCTGTCCTCTCATTTGCTCTCCTAGGAGCAAGAGACTCTTGTGCACCCGAATCTCAAGTCTCTGCACCTGCATGCATGGCTCGTGCAGACTTATTTATTTATTACATTTTGGTGACCGGGTAGGCCCACTGGGCCACGAAGGTCTCTTTTTCAGGGGCGACCCGGTACGGGCGACCAGTACGGTGTGTCAGCAGGTGTAGCGGAGGTCCTAGTGGTAGTGAGAAAACCCACAACCAGGGCCACCTACGCCATGAAATGGAAGCGCTTCTGCCTTTGGACTTGTGCTCACTGTCTAGACCCGTTCACCTATTCAGTGAACTCGGTCTTGGAGTATCTCCTTTCCCTGTCCAGTGCAGGTCTTAGCTACTCGTCATAAAGGTACACCTTTCTGCACTCTCAGCTTATCAGTGTACCAGTGGATGGCAGGAACCTGGCACAAATGGACCTGTTCTGCACCTTCCTGCGAGGTATCATTCACATTAGACCACTCATTCGGGACCCTGTTCCCCCATGGGATCTCTTATTTTTGTTAGAGAAGCTTACATTGCCTCCTTTTGAGCCAGCCAAGTTGCGATCTACGCCTTCTGTCTTGGAAAGCACTATTTTTAGTAGCCATCACATCAGCTCAAAGGATATCTGAGCTTCAGGCTCTGATGTGTAAAGAGCCCTATTTGATTTTCCACAGGGACAGGGTATTCCTGCGATGGTGGTGTCCGAGTTTACCATCAACCAGGACATCCATCTACCTGTTTACTACTCTGAGCATTCCAATTGTGGCGAGGCCCTCTTGCATACTCTGGATGTACACAGAGTTTTTCATTTTTATGTTGACCGTACTCGGTCTTCCAGGAAAACTGACCAGTTATTTGTGTCTTTCGCCCCGAGAACTTTAGGGGTGCTAGTGACGAAGCATACGTCCAAATGGTTGGTCAACTGCATAGTGATCTGCTACCAAAAGTACGGTAAACCTTTACCAGGCTCAGTTAACGATCATCCCACTAGGGGTGTTGCTACTTCGTTTGCATCCTTGCGAAACATGTAAGCAGCAGATCTCTGTGCTGCAGCCACATGGAGTTCTGTCCATACATTCATCAAACACTACAGTTTGAACCTTGCTTCCAGAAGAAAGGCAGGCTTTGGCCTAGCTGTTCTTCAGGGACTGCCCTCTTAAGAGCCTCTGTGATTCTCTGTATCCTCCACCCTTCTGACCTGGATTATATCCTTGTACTGCTTGGGACTCAGTCCTAATGGTAATAGCCTGCTGCAAGAGCTTTATCTCGAAGTGAGATAGTACGGTTATGTAATAACTTACCGTAACAGTAGATACTCGAAAAGAACTCTTGCAACAGGCATGCTTTCCCTTCCTCCTTCTTTCCCATCATTAGGAAGGTATCATTTCTTCTCCCTTTTGGGGATATAAGAACCTCCTCGGTTCTCCATCCTTCATGCAGCTGGGTCTCCGGTGGCCAAACTGAGGTGGTGCCAGGGGACCATCCCTTTATACCATGGGTGACGGGGGTGGGACCGACATTGAAGGGGCAGTCCCCTGTCATAGACTGCTAGCTAGAATTTTTCTGTCCAGTCCTAGTGCCTGGCAGCATAGACCTAATGGTAACAGCCTGCTGCAAGAGCTCTTCTCGAAGATCTGCTGTTACAGTAAGTTCTTACGTAACTGTACTTTACTGTGTTTAAAGCAGCAGTACTGGTTTCCCAGCAAAAAAAGTTATTCTTCCTTTTGTTAACAGTAATGTATTCCTGATAATGTTAGATTCTGCATTGGGGTATTTGAAATTCAATCAGCTATTTTCAAGTTCATGTTTAATGACAGTATTTATAATTTGCAGGAATGTACACTAAAGATCTCAGCCCACATCAACTTTCAAACATCTTCTCCAAAGAGATGACACTCTTACTGCACTCACTGTATTTATAATGCAGATATGTCAGGGTGTTGCCAGGATATGTTTCTGATGGTCAGCAGCACAGAACCACCCTGATCTGCTTCCATCCATGATGGTGGACCTAGCAAAGGAGCAATAACTTTTAAGAACTTGAAACCTTCCATCTTGACTTAGGAATGAAATAAAGCAAAAAGAAACTCAAACATATTGATGTTTTGGTTTGTCTTATCTGCAAATTCAAATTATTTAAATGTTTGTTAACTAGTATTGCTGCTTTAAAAGTTACAAGTCCTTTTGTGACTCTAATTTTACTGCCTGTTCAGTGAACCCAGTTTCAGTGAAGAGCTACTGATATCATAACTAGAACTTACCTAGATTTCCATGCAGGAACACATAACAGGCCACGCACACAGTAAAATGCAGCTGGTGCTCTTTCCGTAAACCAGCAATGAGCAAAAACACAAGTGAGAGCACTCAAAATGGAGAAAAAAATCCAGGAGTCAAAAAACGTAGCAGTAAACTCATTGTTTATTCAGTGTCATGGCTGAAAGGTACAGGATGACTGTGAGTCCCTTCATCAGGGCATGTGACTTCTTCACATATACAGGTGCATTTATATCAAACCCTTAAAGGTATACAGTCCAGAAGGCAGTAACATCAGAAGAACACCATATTAAATAGTTAGTTTCATTACCGCATAGAAAG
Organism: Neoceratodus forsteri; assembly: GCA_016271365.2. Taxonomy (NCBI): domain Eukaryota; kingdom Metazoa; phylum Chordata; order Ceratodontiformes; family Ceratodontidae; genus Neoceratodus; species Neoceratodus forsteri. The sequence goes on from CM057454.1 coordinate 780,467,154, forward strand.
CAGTTGCTATAACCGTAGCGCAAGGCATGGAAAATGCAAAGAAGGAAAAGATGGGGGGAGGGTAGTTGTGGAATGTGTTGAAATAAAACAATGATACACCAGTGATAAAAATAATGAAAAAAGAGTTAAATCACTCAAAACAAACAAAAAAACAAACAAAACCAAAAACAAGCAAACATGAAACAAGAACAATTATGCAAAAGAAAGCAATAAGCTGCTTAGTGCAGTGTCGGTACTGGTGCTGCTACTGGAAAATTCGTAGGCAGTATGATGTCAGATGCATAGCACAGTGTAACAGATACCATAGATTAGAAAAAGAGATGCAAGTGCTGCTGTAATTACAGCGCATACTAATACACAAAACATAGGCAGCAAAGTAGCAAAGAAAAGGGAAGGAGTCAGTCATTCTGCCGCAACTGAAAAATGTATTACATTTATTATAGTTGCGGTTTGAGGGGAAAATCGAGGGGGGGGGCAGGGGATGGGACTCTTGCTGCTTAGATTTCCCTGCAAGCTTCCTTATTGTACTCACTATTTGCACTTTACATATAACTGTACATAAAACTGCAGTTGTATTAAATATTCAAAAAAGGAATGCTGACACTGAGTGGGGACAGGGCATGCATTTCCATAATATACAGATGCACAGTACTTAAGAATGTGACGGGGGGGGTTAGCTAGTGGCAAACATGGCTTTGAAATGCCAAAGGTCTGTGCTGTTTTTTTATTTATTTTTTTAGATACTGCAAGGATCAGATCTCAGAATTCCACCAGATTGCAACTGTGGAATACAGCAGTGAAACAATTTTGAAAAGCAGCTGGGACGCACAGTTATGGAATGTGGCAGGGTCGCTGAAATTCATAATGTGGCAATATCATACATTTTTAGAATATGGCAGAGATACGTAATTTCAAAATGCAGTAGACACATAGTTGTGGAATAATGACAGGGATATGCAATTTTGTAATGTGTCATGGATGCATAATTTTGGCATGTTGTGACACACAATTTCAAAATGTGGTCGGAATGCCTGATTTCAGGTTGTGGTGGCAACATGCAGTTTTACAGTGTGGTTTGGACACATAATCTCAAACTCTGACAGGGATGTACGGTTTCAGGATATGGGAGTTGCATGCAGTTACAGAATGTGGCAGGAATGCACATTTTTGGAATGTGGTGAGATGCATAATTTTGTAGTGTGGCAGGGAAATGCATTTTTAGAAAGCGACAGACACGCACAATTTTGGAATGTTGAGGGGATGCACTATTTCAGAATGTGATAGGGATGCGCAGTTTTAGAATGTGACTTGACCATGCAAATTTCAGAATGTGACAGTGACAATTTCATAATGTGGTGGCAATGCGCATATTCGAAATGTGATGAAGGTGGGTAATTTTGGAATGTGACAGTGGCACACAGTTTCAGAATGTGGCAGGAAGGTATAATTTCAGAATATGGCTGGGACACCGTTTAAGAATGCGGTAGGGATGCCCACTTTTGGAATGAGGCTAGGAAATGGAGTTTCAGAATGTGGTGGAAACGCATCATTTTGGAATGTGGTAAGGACAAGCATTTTCAGAATGTGGCGGCGATGCACAGTTTTGGAATGTAGTCATACAATTTCAAAATGCAGAACAGATGCACAATTTTTTTTTTCCACAGGTAATTTTCTGTTTTTTCGCTTTTCTCCCTGTCCCTATCCCCAGTGTCCCTGACATGATGCACGCATGTGGAGGCACGTGCACGTAATGCCCTACGGGACGCCCTACCCTACCAGTCACTCCGTTACTGCCTACACCTGCCACCGGACCTCCATCTGTTGATGGCGGGACTACGGATGGGTGACCCTCCCACCCGAGAGAAGGAGCCAATGCTTGATCTTTCTCCCCGTGCTGGCACCCCGACGACCTGAGGTCATTCCCGAACACAGGTCACCGGCATAGTGCGAGGTAAGGTGTCCAGCGCCTCAGCCCTCAGCATCACCGGGCCGGCTCAGATGCACAATTTTAGAGTGTGACCGGGACACACAAGTTCAGAATAGGACAGGGACATGCAGTTTTGTAATGTGGTGGTGATGTACAGTTTTGGAATGTGACAGGGATGCACTGTATCAGAATGTGGCTTTGGCACAAGTTTGGAATGAAGTGGTGACACAGTTGCAGAATGTGGCATTGAAACACAACTCCAGAAAGTGGTAGGGATGTGCAGTTTTGGAATGTGGTAGGGATTTGCACTTTTGAAATGTGGCAGGAATGCACCATGTCAGAACGTGGTGGGGATGTGATGTACAATTTCAAAATGTGGTGGATGTGTACATTTCTGGAATGTGGCAGGGACAATTTCAGAATAAAATGACGTTTCGGCCAGGCAAGAACTTATTTACCTGATTCAACTCCTACATAAAAAAAAGAATAATAATCAGCAATTATATAGTGCTCTTCATATGCATTTTATACCAAAGCACTTTACAAGCAATGTTAGACTGGTAGTGAAGTGACTGAATGTGTAGTGGCAGCCATTTTGCACATCAACACTCACATATACACACAGCCTTGGACAATTGCATGAACTGGTCTTATGGGAAGGGGAATATTGGCCAGAACACTTGGGAAACTTCCCTATCTCTCTGTGAAAAGTGCCGTGGGTTCTTTTACTTCCACTTGGGCACCCACCAGGATAGCACCAGGATGGGTAGAAGGGACTTTGATTTAACGTGTCATCCGAAGAACGGCACACTCCAACAATACCGCACCCCCCTAATACTGCACTTGGGTGCCAGCATTTAGGTATGAGCCCAATCCTGGTGTGAACTAGAACCCATGACCTGGCCCAGAGGCGTATGTGCTACCAACTGAGCCAAGCTGATGGTGTACTCTCGTTTCTAGACCTGAAAACGAAGTATGCTCTCCCAGTATCAGATCGTTACTGTTGTTTAGAAATTAGGGATAACAGTATATTAACACTTTACCTCCCCATCACCGATCACTTCCTGACCCACCCCCAGTATTATTTGCACAACTGCAACTTCACCAACAGGGTGGAGTAGGATGAAATTTAGTGGGTAAGTGATATGCTACACTTGGAGACCTATCCAGAGACTCTACAATCTCAGTCTACCAACAGTGGCTATTAGATGCACAGATCTCTTGCGACAAAAAGCAGTGGCTGAGCTACTCCCAACTTACAATGGCCCCTTTCCTTAGAGAATTTGTCTGTAAGTGTCGTATGTGGTTCTTTAGAACCTCTGCGCAACAGATGAAATATCTGGGAGAACAGGTGGGTAAATGCTGACATGCCTGTGGGGAAGTTGAAGCAGACCATGCTTACTTCTTTTGTCTTGCTCGGCCCTGGCGACCTGTTGGGGAAGCATGGGTCAAATACTGGAAGCAGTGCTTAACACCCCACCATTCATTTCCTCAACGATGGTCCTGTTAGAAGTGCTCCCAGCAGAGATAGGCATTAAGGGATGGCAACTGAAACTTTTACTTATTTTGCTTGCAGGAGCCAAAAAGGCAATCACCAAACTTTGGCTGAAGTCGCAGCCTCCAGCATTGAAATAGTGGGTCTCTTTAATTCATTCAGTTTACAGCCTTGAAAAACGTACATATTATTATTTAAATCGACTCCTTATATTTGATGAAACTTGGCGTAGGTGATTATGATCTACACTGGAAACAGACTATAAGTCTGCACCATGATATGTCTTTAATTTTACCATATAGAGTCTGGTTTATGAGGAACCCTGGCTTCAGAAAAGGTAAATACTGTTAATAAACAGAATTTAATATAATGTTGACACCTGACGTGAAATTATAGTAGGTCATAAGTATTTTATTTTTAGATTCTATAGTTATTTTTTTTTTCTCAAACGGCTGATATAAGTTGTATGTTACTACTTCGCTTAAATTCTAAATGTGATTATAGTTCTGAAATGAATACCTTAGCCTGTAATAATAGATAACCCCTATCTATGGTTCACGACTTTCTTTGTAATTTTAAAGTTGGTGTGGTAAAACTGTTGTAATGTTTATTTGTCCCTGTGTTGAATTTTCAATAAAAACTTAATATAAAAAGAATAAAATGGTGTTTCCTGTCATATTCTGACAGTGTGCATCCTCCCTATATTTCAAAATTGCCAGTCTTCACCAAATTCCTAGATGTCTGTCCCTGTTGTATTCTGAGATTGAGTGTCCCCACCACATTTGAGATGGTGCACCCCTACCACATTCCGAGATTGACATTTGACTTTGACATTTTAAAGCTTTGCTTAGCACTGCATTCCAAAACCACCTCCTGCCGCATTCTACCATTCATTTGAGCATTCTGGAAATGCATGCACTGTAGCCATCCCTGAGTTATTTCTTTTTTCTTTTAAATAATTACTACAACTTCAGTTTCTAAAATTTTGGAGAAATAGTTCCTGTAAGATTGTTGACATGGAGAACTGGGCTGTGAGTTCTGGTTATGACATCATCACTAGCTTTTCACCAAAACTGGCTTTTTTGAACAGGTAGTTAAATCAGGGTTACAAAATGGCTCATAACTTTTAAACAACGTAACGCAGAGACCTAATTTTTGGTATGGGGCTTATTGCGATTATGCTGATTCTAAGTCTTCAGTGTCACACTTCTAAACTGGTTTGGTTTTATTTTTAGGGCTGCAGGTAGGTGGAGCCTGCAGCTCTCTTGCATTAGCTCTAAAAACAAGCTTACCATGGAACTTCCTTTTGGACTTTTGGAAGTATACAGCCACAATTTTACTACCTCTTTCAAAAGCCCTTGAGTGAGTGCATTGTGGCTGAATGGCTAACAGCATATCTCTCCACTCACGGCATCCAGTGCCCACAGCAACACGGGTTTAGGAAGGATCATAGTACTGCCACTGCCCTGCTGACCTATACAGACTTTATCCATAAAGCCCTCGACTGTGGTCATCTTTTTGGGTCTATCTTCATAGACCTTACAAAGGCCTTTGATACGGTCAACCACTCCTTACTACTCCTGACCTTACCCCTCACTTGGACTCTTGAACGATGTTACCACCTGGTTTAGTAGTTATCTAGGAGGCAGAACCTAGCGTGTAAAAATCGCTGACTCAAACTCTACAAGCAGCCCCGTACAATCCGGTGTTCCACAGGGATCAATCCTGGGCCCCCTCCTATCTAGCCTCTACCTCAATGCCCTCCCCACTAGCCTGCCCAACCTTCTCCTGTATGCAGATGATGCTGTGATTTACTCAAGCCAGCCGGATCCTGCACCCCTTACCTGTGACCTGCAACATATGTTTACCTCCATTGAAACATGGTTTGCCAAATAGAGATTAATTATAAACTATAAAAAGACCAAATCGGTGGTCTTTGGTGGTTCGTATAACAAGTTTAAAACAGCTCGACTAGCCATTACCAACAATACTGGCTCACCTCTTGAACAGGTAAATGGCTTTAAATACCTGGGCATCACCCTGGACAGCAACCCTCTCCTACCAAGAACACATCTTGAATATCTCCAAAACTGCTAATATCAGACTAGGCCTCCTCTACAGACACCGACACTGTATGACCCAAGAGGCGTTACGCCTTGCTGTGACCAGCTCCATACTGTCCATCATTGACTATGGCATTGTATGTTATGGTGCTGCCTCTGTCACTGCCCTTAGAAGGATTGGAATCACCCTTAACAAAGCCTGTAGGCTACTTACTGGTGCTAGTTGTGACACACCTACATGTGGCCTCTATGTGCAATCCAATTGGCTCAGCTTGCATAACAGAATCTCCTATCTCACCTACATTGCGACCAAAAAGATCTCCTTAGTGCTTGCCCCCCCCATCTACTTCTTAAGAAGGTCCCCGCTATCTCGCGCTGCACGAGAGGCATGCCCAATCAAGCATTTCAGGTTCCATTCTGCCAGACATCCCAAGGGCAAAGAGCATTTCTGTTCAGAGCACCCAGTTGGTTTAACAATCTCACAGAACCTATCCAATCCACTCCCAAAATTGGTTCCTTCAAAAACTGTCTCCGGCAACACCTAGCCAACCTCTGCAGATGTGACTGTCGCACTTAACCTTAGTGACCTGCTGCCTCGATCTTACTAGCCTTCTGTTGACAATGCTCCCTTGGCTGCTTTCTCTGTGTGACCGCCGAGTCCACGGTCACTCGCAACACTTAACTTTTTTATGTCTACCAACCTCTGACTTCTCTCACACTACAAGCACTTAATCATTGCTTTTAACTTGTAAAATTGAGTGTACGTCTAACATCCTGCTTGTCTGATCTCACCGTGCCTATTATTATGTTTACGATACCTGTGTCTGTTATTGCTTCCTCTGTATAATTCATTTGTTGGTGTGGAGCCTTTGTAAATGAGCCCCTAGCTCAAAGGTGTTAATTCCGAGATTCAGTAAAATAAATAAAAAATAAAATAAAACTGCAAAATAGTGCGCTTCCCCTTTGATTTTTGCTATTTGCTGCTCTGTCTTAAAGGCATCTGAAGGGAAGGGGGATGCTGCTGTGCCTTCCAAATTCTCAGGATATAAACAAAAAAAAAAACGTTCGAAGCTGCTGTCTTTTTTTAGCCCCTTAATTTAACCCTTGCAAGGCTGCAGACTGAGCATCAGTCCAGCTCAATCATATAGATTCATTCTAGTTCTTTCAGCAGCCTAAGGGTTAACTCATTATCTGGCTGTCCTTTCCAGGCCCCCCACCCCCCGCACACACATAGGACAGCAAGCAAGATTTTATCAGTTGCTTGCTATAAATGCTGTTTGTTCCCTAAATTATTGGAGTTTTCAGTGTATCCTGCTACAACTGCAAATCACTACCCCAGTTGAGATACATTACTCCCTTCTCTCTGTTGAGTAGGCTTGTGTGTCTCGCTTTGTCTTTCCAACACAGGACACAGCAAGCTTCTAGAGGAACTCCAGAGGAGTTGCACAGTTACTTTTTGGCTGAAAAGAAGCATACAAGTAACTATATACTGTACCGGAATTTCCCGTATTGAAGCTCTGAAGCAGTAAGTTTCTCCTTGAGCAGACTACAGTGTCAAATTACAGACGGTCCATATCCAGCTTTGCCTGTGTAATTCAAAACCAAGACTCTCTTTACTGTGGAGGAATGCTGTGTATTTTTTTTACACTGCAATAAAAAAAGAATGCATTTGCAAACTGGTTGCAGTATAAAATGAATAAGTGCAAATTGGCACTGGAGAGAGAGAGTGTGTGTCTTTGCAGAACTCTTTATCAGAAGCTGCTGACAACCTTCTCCTGCAAATGCTAAACCACTTCCAACAGAACTAAGTTTTAACCCTTGTTCCTATGGGCATATATTGGGATCCAAGACTATTTTCTTCAGTTTATTTCTATATTTTTTCTATTCAAGCTTTGTATATTTGCTGTTCTGTGCTAGTGAAAGGTGGGGGCTTACAACACCTCTGTTTATCCACAGAATCAGGTTCACAGCTGGCTTTTCCACTCTGACGTATTTAATGCTCATAAAAGGTACAGCTCAGACAGCACTGGACAGTAAACTAAAGCTCTTTTTTCATACATAGGGACGGGTACAGTGCAGGCTTCCCCCCACCCACTCACTCACTGTGATGAATTTAGTGCTGGTAAAAAGTGGACAAAGCCCTCAGTTTGTCCATAGGTACCATGTGGGGCAGACTCAGTGCAAACTTACTCACACTGTCATGGATTTAGTGCTGGTAAGAGGTGAGAGACTGACACCACTTGAGCTTTAAACCATCTGGTACTCCACAGAGACAGGGACAATGCTTGGTTTCCACACTGTTTGCATTTAATCCTGGTGAGTGGTGAGGCACTGCCAGAACTGGGACTAAAGTCTTTCATTTATCTACAGTGACAGGAACAGTGTGTGACTGGTGAACAGTAAGGGACTGGCACCACTGGAAACTGAAGCCCTCTATAAATCCACAGGGGCAGATGCAGTGTAGAACAGACAGTCCAGGGTTTCCGCACTGTGATAGATACAGTGCTGATGAAAGGTAGCAGACTGACAGCACTAGAGGCTGAAGCCCTCTGTTTATCCATATGGGTAGTTACAGCGTGGGACAGGGACAATGCAGGGTTCTCACACTGATGGTTTCAGTGCTGGCAAAAGCTAAGGGATGGGCAATACTGGGGACTGCTCTTCATGTCCACAGTCTCTATTGGCAGGTCATTTTAGGAGGCCACTGCCTTCTGGGACAAAATATACTTCCTAATGTTACCCCTAAACTTGCCACCTGTGATCTTCAGAGCATGTCCCTGTGTCCTGCTGGAGAACATATCCATTTGTTCTGTCCTGTCAGTACCCCTCAGAATGAGAAGACTGAGATCATATCCCATCTCAGCCTGCTGTTCTACAGGGGAAAAAATGGTAACAACTACTAGTAAACATAAATGTTCCAGCGGAAAGGAAGATCTGGCATCAAGGGGTGGAGCCGAGGGATATACAACCCGGGTGGGTGGGAGGATCCAGCTTTCAGACCTTCCGGCAAGATTCTTAAAGGGAAAGGACATATCAACTAGTGTGGATAGAACAACATATACCACTCCTAGAACAACTGTTACAGGTGAGTAACCTGTTTTTAGATCCTTCAGTGATATCTAAACAGAAAGTCCACCAGCAAATTTGCTTTTATTTTTAGTACTAAACACATTATCTTTACTGCTGCAGTAAATGTAAACACTGGAGTGAATATGAAGAAACTAACAGAGGGAAGCTTACAAAGATGTCAGTAGGCATTTTATGCAACTGCATAGATATGCAGAATTAAAAAATTATGCTACGTAAATTCACTGCCACTAAGCAAGTGGCAGATGGGGGGGGATTTGTCAACGCAAAAAGGGGTCTTGGTCTGCACTCAGAGAGGAGTGAGATGGTCAGTTTTCCTATGTGGGACAGTGACCCACAGGGTGTAAAAAGTTGGGGTTATTGAAAATATGATGGATTACAATGGTCGACAGAGCCCATTTTCTTAAAGCAACAGTTTTGTCATCAAGGAAGAAAAAAAGGTGTGTCGGAATTGACAACCATCTGACATTTCTCACAATCCCCCACTCAAAAATGAATACCGACACAATTTAACTTGCTGCAGTATAAGACCGTACCAAAGAATTCAGTATCTATGCCAAGCTGGTGTTTCTCTGCTTGACATTACTGCAGGGTTCAGTACTGGTTCCAGTCCTTTTTAATGTCTTTATAAGTGATATTGCAGAGGGACTGGAAGGAAAAGTATGCCTCTTTGTAGGTGACACAAAGATCTGCAACAGGGTTGGTAGATTGGGGGTGGAAAGAATGAGTAGGATTTGGCAAGGTTGGAGGAATGGTCAAAAGTATGGCAGCTTAGATTCAGTGCAAGTAATGCACCTGGGAAACAAAACCCAGGGAAGTAGTATATTATCTGGGGGGTATTAACAACAACAGAAATGGAAAGGGCCCTGGGGGTAGTCATATCAGATGACCTAAAGGTAAGCAAGTGGTGTGAGAAGGCAGTAAGGAGGGCTGGGGGGTTACTGGGATGTATAGAGAGAGGCATCACCACTAGAAAATAGGAAGTTGTTATCTCTCTGTACAGACAGTTGGTGAGACCCCATGTGGAGTATTGCGTGCAGTTCTGGAGACCCCATCTCCGCAAAGACATAGACAGGATGGAGGCAGACCAAAGAAGGGCAACTATAATGGTGCAGGGTCTGCAACAGAAACCATGTGAAGAGAGACTAAAGGAGCTTAATATGTATACCCTTGAGGAAAGGAGGGAGAAGGGGGGCAAGATAGAAACATTCAAGTACCTCAAGGGAATCAACAAAGTCCAAGAGGGTAGCATCTTTCAGAAAAAGAGATGTGCAAGAACAAGGGGGCACAATTTGAAGATAGAGGGGGGATGGCTCAAGGGCAATGTGAGGAAGTATTTTTTTCACAGAGAGGGTGGTGGACACATGGAATGACCTTCCTGAGGAGGTCGTGGGGTTAAAAACAGTGGGGGAATTCAAAAATGCATGGGACAGATACAAGGCAGTTCTGGTGGGGGGTAGAAAGAAGTAGGTTGTTGGTTAACTAGGATCTGCAGCTTATATAATGGGGAAATGTGCAGACTGGGTGGGCCAAGCGATCCTTATCTGCTGTCAGTCTATGTTTGTATGTTTCTATGACATACGTGTTGCATTCTTTCAGCAGGGTCTTTATAGAGTACAGTACCACAATAAATTTTCTTGACCTTATCCTCACTTCCATCCGAGTACACCCTAACCCCCTTTCTGCCCTGATATTTAGGGCTTGATTAAGTAAAGCTGTATCCAAATTTCCTCCCCCGTGGACAAAGTGAAACTTTTTCAGTGCCAAAAAAAGACTTACAATGCATTCCCTGGCCTTGAATAAATTTAATATGGGGTGGTATTATACTCAACATTCTTGTGTTCTATGATTCTAGTATGTTCACCTATTAAATTATGAGGCTATGTTGAATTTTGCAAATGCAGGCTCATACGTTTGGCAATATTCAATATTTTTACTGTAGATTTTCAACATAGCCATTTCGGTACAGCAGCTCATGAATGTGACAGCTGTCATTTTTCAGCTCCTGCCCAAAATGTGTGTTTGCAGCACAAAAGTTAACTTTGCAGTCGCTGCAAGACATCACCTTTAGACCAGGAGTTGAAAATGTTCTCTACCCTTTTTTATGAGGCAGGGTCATAACAAGGCCGTGTTGAAAATTTGGTGTAAAAATATAAAACCAAAATGTCAATATTTTTAACCCAGATTCCTCTCCTGCAGCCCTATTGGCTCTGGCCAGAGTTTGTTTATATTGGAAAAGCATGTGAGCAAGAATGCCCGTTTTCACATGTATCCAGTTTGGGATACATAGATGAGCAGTGGTGCATTGAAGATACATAATTCTGAAGACAATGTACAGTGTACAGTAAATAAATGTTTTACAGTGACTCCCTCTGTAAAGATCACATGGCACTCAGGGAAGAAGAGTTAGGGGTATTTCAGTTCATTAATCATACAGTGATCTCAGAAGCATTATTTACATTTTACTGGCTCTTAAGATGGCTTATTGCAAAAAAGAGAAAAATCAGGTGCATCAGATATCAAATATAAAATAATAAAAAAAAAAAATTATTAAAGAAATTTCATTAAAACCAGGAAACATTGTCAGTGAAGTCCTGTTCATTTCCTTGTCAGATCCCAATCTCTCTACCCAAGTTATATTTTTCCACAGAGCTTGTAACTGCTTTTCTGCATGCTTTTTTTTTTATCTGTTTTATATATCCCACGGTAATAGTTAAACGGCAATATGGCCACCTCGTTGGGTGAGCCTCTGTGAGCTGTGAACTCCATTTGTGTTTTTTTGGCGTTTGGAGTTTTTCTGTTGGTGACAATAGTAGGGCTTTTTAGTGTTAGTAGTTTTGAGTGATTGAGTGGTAACAGGTAGTGTTTTCATATTTAGTCATGGGATATTTATTTATGTATTTATTACTAGGATTACAAATACCTTTGAACGAAGGGTTCTTTTACAAAGGTTCTGCATCAGCAATGAGTGCAAGCAAAACAGTGGTAAGATATAATACAAGATCAGGAGGTTAACATAGAAGCAAGCAGAGGTAAGATACAGTACAGGTCAGGAGATTAACTTTTTATTTTATTATTATTTATTTATTTAGTTTTTGTTGACCGGGTAAGTGCACTAGACAAATCCTGCCTATTTTTAGGCACGACCCGGCGAGGGGGATACAGATGAATGCCAACTGACCTTGAACCAGATTAAGCTGTTGGTGGTATTTTTAGTGAATGAGGGAAATTTGGCCAGTACACCGGGGAAATTCCCTTACTGTCTGCTGGTCAGTGGCTGGTGGGGAGTCTTTCTGACGTCACGTCACGGTATGGCAGACGATTTTGCTGTCAGGACCGAGGAGGAGGTTGGAAAGACTCTGAGGATGACTGAGGAGAAGAGCCACGTTTTGGAGAGCGACTTGCAGAATGGAGCCATTCAAGGTCAATTGGAACCAGTACCGGAAGATATGGACCACGCTATCTCGGTGGCTGGTGATGTTTCAATTGATATAACAAAGCTTTCTACAGAAAAATCCCTTACCATTACAGATCTCACACCAATATCAGGAGGGTTGAACAACAGGAGTGTCGCGCACATCTGAACTCTGGCAGGAACCAATTCTGAGGGGAGACGTTTCCAGGAGGACTGTGTGCAGCGACGGACTGAATACGTCGCATTTAGCGCGACGGCAATTCGGGATGAATGAGGGAAGTACAGAAAGCGGAAAAAAAGAGTGGTCTGAGGAGGTTGCCCTTACAGAGTTAGGCTGGAAGCGCTCGGATTTTGGGGACTGGATACCGGATTTTACATGGTCGCCATCTCCTGGTACACCGATAGAAGATTCTCACACTTTAAACTCAGGTACTGCTGCTTTAGCAAAAAAGCATTTGTTTAAAAGTTCAGGGGAGGGTGGAGGAAGTATTTTGGCTTGTGAAAAGCCTAGTACATCTACAGCAGGTGTCTCTGCTGAATCTGTGACTGCAAACCTTTGTTGGACCGAAACTTAAAGCCATGATGTCTGACTTATTTAAATCTAAGCTAGAATAAGCACCCGTCCAAATGCTGTGCGCTTAAAAATACAAAGGAGTTTAAAGGAGCACCGGACAGATATTACATCTTTAAGCAGCTTTTGAAAACTACGATGGGATTTAGTGCAAAAGACATTTATGCTCTGATCCATATTTCTGGAGAGGACTCCTTTGATATTAGCTTTCAAACGAATGCTCTCATGGATACATTTTGGGACAAATATGCTATACAAAAGAATAACCCTTTATGGTTACCTTTTTTTGCAATTCCAATAACTAGGCCTTTGATTAGATTTGTTACCATAATGTTTCAAAACGAAGGAGTGAATGTTAGTGACATATATCATTGGTTACAGTCCAAATGTGAAGTATTAGGCCCCCCGAGGCGATTTTGGATGTTGAGGGTATTTGGACAGGGGGATGGAAATTTAAAGTAAAACTATTTCAAGTCAATTCTGAAATTGTTCATTTGCCGAATAGTTTTTTTTCTTGGGTAAAGATAGGGGGGTGTGTTTTTACGGAGGACAACCTAAAGCTTGTTACAAATGTGGGGATCGAACACATTAGTAGTGTTTGCGACATGCTGAAATGTCCTTTGTGTGGGGGTTTTGGACATTCAGTAGATATGTGCACAAACATTTTCCAGTGTAATTTATGTGAAGAAAAAGGACATGCCTTCCATCAGTGCCCTTGGGCTAGGCATAATTGTCCTGATGGGTTAGACCATGATGACTTACTCCGTAAAGCTCAATCTAAAATTCAGAGTTCACATAGACCTATTTTCCTCACCCTTCCACGACAGGAGTCTATTTCTCGCCATGGAAATAGATAAAATTAGAAGGCCACCTGTGGTTAATGACCCTCAGGTTACACCGGAAAAAACTACTACTCAATTAGGGGTTAAGCAGACCTCTGTTCACTCTATGCCGCCACCTTTTGAAATTGTGAAAAGTAGGAGATTTACTAGAGCTTCTTTAAAACAGAATCAAGCTAGTCCTTTGGTTACGGAGAATTTTTTTTCGCTCCTTCACGATGATGTTAGAGATTCAGATTTAGAATCTGAAGCTTCTCATCTTTCAGAAATAGTAACTGATGAGGAAGAGAGTAAGTCCACAGAACTTGCGAAGGATAAGAAAGGAAAGAAAGGTAAAAAAAGAAAAGTGAGTCCAGAACATGGCGTTTAAACACTTCTATGGCATCCTTAAAATTTGCTTCTTTTAATGTGTGCAGTTTAAAAACATTTCGGAGGCAGATATCTATTTTTTCACACCTAAAATCTTTGCAATTGGATGTCATTTTCTTACAGGAAACTAGGCTGTCTTCTCTTTCCGAAATAAATCAGTTAAAGAGAAAATGGACATGTGGACCTTCCTTTTGGTCTTTTGGTTCGGAGGTAGCTGATGGTATTGCTATATTATTTGGAAACTTATCTTCTAAAATTTCCAGGGTTATAGATCTATTTCCTGGTAGGGCTTTCATTTTAGATTGTTTATGGGGGATTATTTTTTCGTTTCATTAATGTATATGGTCCACAAACTAAAACATTATAAGTCTATTTAGAGATAAAGAAGCCTTTTTGTGTGCAAAAACGATAGTATGGGGAGGAGATTTTAATTGTTCTCTAGATATTCAAATTCGGAGAATGGCCGGAAAAAAAGTATACTGTGATTCCAATGCTCTTCGTGAAACTGTGAAAGATGTAAAACTTACTGATGCTTATAGAAGCTTACATTCACAGGGCGGTGAAACTTATCACAGGCATACTTTTGCAACCAGAATTGATATGTTTTTTCTTTCACATTATTTTCAAATAGTATCTTGTTCTGTAGTTCCATCAGAATTTTCGGACCACCACATTTTGTTTTGTATCTTATCATTAAAAAACCTACCACCTAGATTGTATTCTTTAATACAAAGGTGGAGATTAAACATTTCCTTTTTGACAAATTCAGCTTACTTTTCTCAGTTAGAATTTTTTTTGGCTGCAAAATTTTCTACTTTAGATCTGTTTTCATCATATTATGAGTGGTGGATACATGTAAAATTAGAAATTAAAAGCTTATTTCAAACCTGGGGTAAGTGTAAAGTTGATGAAGATTATAGGAAATATCTGGTACATAGAGACCAATTATATAGGTTGATGTCATTTCCCCCAAAAGATCATAGCTTATTTATTTCTCAAATAAAGGAAATTAAACAGCAGATGAGAAAGTTTCAATACAACAGAGCTAAGTCTTTAGATTTAGAATTTCGTTTTAACATTAAAAATTCTCCAATGGCTGATCCTTTTCAGGCTTGTAAAGCGCATCTGGCTGATACTCTAATGACGGGGTTGTTAAATTAAAAAAATGAGACAATTACTTCTGATCTGGGTATGTTACATTTAGTTCAAACCTACATTCAGGATTGTTTCTCATCTCCACAAGTGTCGCCCACTGATACTTTTCCGAAACAAATCTTTTATACCGTTCCTAGAGTTTCAGACAAATCAGTGCAGTCATTAATACAACCCATTTCATCTCAAGAGGTAATCGATGTTATCAAACAATTAAAAACTGGGTCTTCTCCTGGGATAGATGGTATTCCAAACGAATTTTATAAGAAATGTATAGTTTATATGGGTTTTTTTCTCCCTCTTGTATTTAATTCATACTTGTCATCTGGGATATTTTGTGAAGACTTTACTATGTCCATAATGACATTTATTCATTAAAAAGGGGATAAGGCAGTTTTATCAACTTGGCGGCCGATTTGTCTGCTGAACAGTGATTATAAAATCTTATCAAAAATTCTGCACAATAGGTTAGAAAAACTGGCAGAAGTCTTAATCCATCCTGCACAAACATGTGCCATAAAAAATAGGAAAATCCAGCATAACCTTTTTTTAATTAGAAATCTTTTTGCTAGTCAGTCACGTTTTTGTGACTCTGAATTAGTGGCAGCCTTAGACCAGTCAAAAGCTTTTGATGCTGTAAGCCATTCTTATCTTTATTTTATATTATCTTCTTATGGGATTCCGGATGTTTTTGTTCGTTGGATCTCACAATTGTATAAAACAGCAGTCACTATCCCAATAGTTAATGGACTGATGGGAGATAAGATTAGAATTTGTAGAGGAGTTAGGCAGGGATGTCCCTTAAGTCCTTTACTATACACCTTTACTTTAGATCCAATCATTAGACATATTGTATCTGAAGAAATCATACAAGGTATTGCTCCCTTGCCCCATATAGAAAGTGTCAAGGTAACTGCCTTTGCTGATGATGTAACGCTTCTCTTAGCAGACACACTATTTTTATAAAAAGCATTGGAGATTTTTTTCCTTTTTGGTCAGTTTTCTGGGGCTTCTCTCGATATTGAAAAAAGTTTTGTTTTACAGCTGGGACGAATAGTTCCTGATTTATCTGACTGTTTTGATATCTCCTTAGCAAATGCGCCTCAAAAGATTCTAGGTATCTGGTTTGGGGTGGAAAACATGGATGTATATAACTGGGAAAAGCAGCTCAGTATTGGAGAAATGAAAATTAACCAATGGAAACATTGGAAATTTGGGAAGCACAAAAGGGTAATGATCATAAAAAAATTCTTATTACCAATTTTTCTTTATATTAGCCATCTTTTCCCACCACCTATAGGCCTGAAACCAAATTATATAGTATTTTTTTCAGATGCAATGGGAAATAGGCTGAATCGGTGAGAGGAATTTACATATCTTAAACAAAGGGATGGAGGTTTACAGATGGTTAACCAATCATTTTCTTTCCTCCATTTTTTTTTTTCTTCTTTTCGTTTCTTTGGCAGGAGCCTTCTTTACCTTGGCATTTTTGGGTTAAATCCTTATGGCACAAATATTTTTTCAGATGGTCAATATTACCGCCTAGAATCTTGATGTCGGATGAACTTCCAAAATATGGCCTTTCTACTTTTAAAAAGTTATTCCAATGGAAGATTCCCTTGCCAAAACTGTTTTCTTTAACTAGGAAAACTTTTTATGATTATATTGTTTATGATTTACAAAATGTAAGTTTAATTTTTCCCTACTGTTCTCCTATAAATATGAAATATGCATTAAATAAGTTAACAGATATTAGGATTCCTTTCAAAATTTGGGATATTATTTGGATCTCTGCTCATGGACGATTAGGAGTGAGAGGAAATTTGAAATATAAGCCAGTGACTGATAGGTATTGTTTAAAACCCGATTGTATTGATATAGAAGAAAGCCAATCCCATTTTTTTATAGAATGTACTGACAGTCAGAAATTTTGGGAATTTGCAGCTGCACACTGGAGTATGCCTCATTTGTGGTTTATTACTTATAACACTTTGGTATTAGGAGATTATTCGGGTAGATGGGAACAGTATCACAGGAGTACATTAAATGTTTTTTTTTGCTCTCTTGCAATATTTTTTATGGCAAGCACGCTGTCACTTTGTATTACAGCAAATTCGTACAGACCTCTTAACAATTGTATCTTATGTAGCTTCTGAATTGAATGTACTTCGTTTACGAGATGGAAAAAAATATTCTAGCTCTTATGTTAATCATTTATGGAATCATTTTCCAAATTTCTAAAACTACAAGTTTTTGTGTAGCATTTTTTTTCTTCCTTGTTTGGAAATGGAAATTTCTTGTGTTTCTTGCTCAATAAAATCTCCCCTACTCTTTTCAATAAGTGCCATGGGATCTTTAACATCCACCTTAACTACCACCAATCCAGGCAGATGGGACCTCGGTTTAATGTCTCATCCGAAAGACGGCACCTCAGACATGCAACACCCCTCTCGTGCTGCACTACAGTGTCAGTACTGGGATATTAACCCAAGCGCCAGATATGGGAACTGAACCCACAGCCCTCTGATCTCCTGGCCTCAGAGGCGAGTGAGCTACCTACTGAGCCACTGACACTGCAATCTTAGTAGCAAAAGACAGTACATGTGTACTCTACACCCTTCTGGGGTGGCTCCCTCCAGCTAAGCACCACACCTTTGTGCTTGGCAATTTCATTGACAACATTATCTGATCGGCCACCCCCTCTGCCCTCGCCCCTCCCCTCAATCCTGGCCCCCCCATCCTACCATCTCAGATCAAGGGCGGCTCTAGATCACCAGGTTCCCAGAACCCGATCCCTCATGGGGGATCGCGCCTTCACCTCCTATGCCCCTAAAATCTGGAACTCGCTTCCAGTCCCTACTCGGTCCTCCCCCTCCCATCGCCACTTCAAAACCTCTCTCTGGTGCTTCCTGAATTCTTCCTCCACATGTCCCTGTACCGCGTAATATACCTGACCTACCTGTATATTGAGGGCTCTCAGCACCCACTGCACTTACCCTCCAGAATTGGTGGTGGACACCCGCTCACTATTCTCCCTCCTTACCTCCCACTTCCCTAATTGGCTTCTCCCATTTCTTTCTATCTGGACCCCTTCACCCCACTGTTTCCCACCCCCCCGTCTTCCCTGCTCTTGCCCCCCTCGCACTTATTTCTGTTGCACTTATTGTTCCGGTTATGTATCCAGCTGCACACTCCCAAGCCCACCTAATATATGTCCCACAACCGTCCTTTATTGCCTAATGAACTCTAACAATGTCTTGCTTCCTTATTCCTTCCAGGCTATGTCTGTTGTTTTCCTGTTTTTGTAAATTTGACTTGTAATGTCAGCTGCCTACACAACTCCTGTTAAGCCTTTTTGCATTATCTGTATGTAACCTGACTTCATCACTGTTGTATGTATGCCTCTACCTTTGTAACCCTCCCGGGTCGCACCTGAAAATAGGCACATAGCTGTCTAGTGTGCCTTACCCGGTTAACAAAAAACCAATAAATAAATAAATAGACTAGTACGGTAGCAGTCAGTCAGTGGCAAATAATGCACAATTAACAATACAGGTGTGTGTGTGTGTGTGTGTGTGTGTGTGTGTGTGTATATATTGTATATATGTGTGTGTATGTATATATATATATATATATATATATAGGGGATACATGATGGGGCTGAGTGGGTTCGGCACTCGTGAGATATCCATGCCTCACTCTGCAAGAGTGACAATATTTTTCATATCCCACTCAGCCCCATCATGTGTTCGATTTATACAATAGGGTAGGTTTGGTAGGTGTTGCTGAATAGCAGGTTTTAGTGATGAAAATGGGCGTTATTTTACGTATCAGTGGTGCTCCGTTGTAATGAGGCTGCTTTGCTTGTGGATACTGACGTTTTTTATGAATGGATGTAGTTTCTTCTTTGTGATTGGGTATTATAGCAGTTGCCTATTTTTCATTGGCTAAGGTGTGTGAACTGGGGTAGAAATGCAGCTCATTGGTTATTGTTGTGCAATGATTGGTTGTTGGTTGTGAGTGACAGCGTGATTTTTACTGTGATTGGTTTATTTTGTGTGCGTATGCACTACATTACTTTCGTGTACAGCTGCTTTCATGTGTGCTTATAGTGCATGGAACAACTTTATTTACTTAACGTTTATTTTTTTGCACTTTATATTTGTAAGTGCTGCTTGTGACAGTGTTTTGTGACTTCGTGAAGGGAACCTTTGACGGCGCCGAACTTCGGACATTTTGACTGCCGTGATTCTCAGGTAACAGGTTCTAATCCGCTGTGCCGTCAGACAACATCTGCTTAGCTTTCTTCTGAGGAGGGCTTTCTTTCGAGTGACCTGTAAAAAGAAAAATATTTGTTAACATGTGCAGTACTTTACGTGTTAGTGATCGTTTACTATATTACTTTCCCAGTTAACTGTGGTACAAAGTATTACTGCTTACTCTGATAGATATTGAATGTAATGTTTGTAGCAGAAATTGTAGGACTGCTGAAACACGTGGACATTGCTTCGTAAATGTGAAATTCTTTTTCATTTTCTTGTATGCTTTCTGTTTTTCTGCATGTCGTAGCATGTGGCACAGAAGCTGTCATCTCATTCTGTATGGTAGCTGTTTTGTGGTGTTCCAGTGCAGCTTTACATTCAGCAGAGGTAGATGGCTCTGAGTCAAAGTGGTTGCTCAGTAGATTAGAGATATTTTTCTGTTTGTGTACATTCAGTTTGGAGTAATCATTAAGCGACTGCACTTGTTTGTGTCCCGAAATCTGTATTACCTCCATTGGAGGTACATTACTATCCACTAGTTTCTGTACCAGGTGTTTCCTTATGGAGTGGTTGGTAAGCCTGCTGTCTGTTTGGATGCCTGCAGTTTGTATCATCGTTTTCAGTATGGTAGTGATGGTATTTACACCCAGTGCTTGTTGTTTGAACCGCCAGTTGTTACTTGCCAGTTTATATTGGTGATTTACCGCTAAAAAAAAGGGCAGAGTTATAATTGAATTTGGCAGGTCTTTTCTCCATATAAAATATAAAGTTTGCCACAGGACACTTCTTTCTGTTAGCAGTGGCATATGCTTGTGGTTTTAACATGCGAGTGTCTTTTGGGTTACTGCCAGTCCTTGTTTTCGTTTGTCTCTCCTGGGAATATTCTATGTATTTGTCTCCTTTGTCATCCGAGCATAATTTTATATCTCCCCACTTCAAATTCCTACATTCAGAGTTTCCCCGGATACCAAAGAACATTGTTGTGTTCAGCCACATAGTATTTAAGAGTGACTGTGGAGTTCTTGGTCCCGGTACACCTTTTTCATACAGATCATTAATTAAGGTGTCAGTGAGTTCGTCAGCAGCGAACAGTCTATTCCCTTTACCATCCTCCTTTAATTTTTTTTGTTTGGACAGCAAAACATCTCTACACTTTAGAAATGCAGGGGAAGTGGATAGCGATTCAGGATACTGGTGCTTTTTCAAGTGTCTCTCAAAACTTTGAAATTTAGCTCTCAAGCTCAAGGGCTCATACTGAGAGCCGTCTTTTTTTTTTGGCACTGAATGAAGTAGTGACACAGAAGGTTGTTTAAATCATGTGCAGGCAGAAATTCCTTGGGTGTTGTCAGATTGAAGTGCTCTTTCAGATACGTCTGTAAATTGCTAACATCACATTCCGTTTTTCGTCGTGTATTATCATTTTTTACTTGATTCAATATACTGATCAATATAACTACTGTCTAGAAATACTGTTGATGCTGTTGTATGACTTCTTTGTGGATCGCACACATTCGGGATGGATTTCTCAAGTGTAGTTGGCTCTAATAGAGGCTCAGTATCCAGTTCGAATTGCGAGCAGCTTAACAATATTTCCTGCTGCTCGTTTCTGTGCTCTGCATTTTCTTCGGCTTTCGTTCCACGGAATCCTTCCGTATTCCACTGTAATGTGCTCGCTTTTACATAGTTATCCATGGCTTTACAATCTTTTTGCTATGTTGTATTGTATGTGTAGGTTCTGTTTCAATGCCTACCGTGTAGTGTTTCATTTTGGGGCTTTTCGAAGTTTTTAATACTGTTGTGTGAATTACTAACAGCTGTGTACTGCGCTGCACGGATAACTCGCTCTACTTCTTAAAGCTTTCATGATTTTCTCAGGTGATTCTCATTTGCTTTAGTTGCTAGGAAACAGAGCTGCCTGCACTTTTTACTCTTCATGACATAGCAACTGTGAGAATATCCGTTGATGACATAGGAACTGTGTGTGTGTAAATCTGCATATCTACCACAGTTCCTACATGAGCAACATTTACATCACTCTTGTGAGAATACATGCTTTTATCTGTGATGTTTATCAGCCACTCCTATTGTATAAATATATATACATATATATGTGTGTGTGTGTATATATATCTATCTATCTATCTATATATATAGCAAGACACAGATACAAATGAAAACCATCCTAGGGTGACATAAGTGGAGCAAGGGGTGGGGAAAAGGGGGATAGGCAGTCAAGCATTTGACATTGTCGTAAGTGCAAGAACAGAAAGATAAGTGCTAGGTAGTCTGGGGATAGAGCAACAAGAGATAGGGTGATAGGGAGGGGGAGACAGGAGGAGAGGAGCGGGAGAGGGGGTGGAATGGTAGGTGGGAGGTGAGGGGGGTAGAATGGTAGGTGGGGGGTGGGAGAGAGACGTGGAGTAGCAGGGGATGGAGGGGCGGAGAGAAGTGGGGAGGGTAGCAAGGGAGGAGAGAAGAGGAGGGAGCGGTGAAACAAAGCCGCAAGCCTAGACAGAGCAGTCACAACTGCTGAGGTCAGTGAGGTGCTGTATTACTAAGTTGGGGCTAGCAGCCTCTTACTACTTTTTTTTTTCTTCTTTCCATCTTGCTTTTGTTCCTGGAGGTCCAGCAGGTGGCTAGGCCTCCCCCCCCCCCGGGGCCTCAGAGCTCCTTCGCTCCACTTCCCCGGTCTCTGGGCTTTCCCCGGTACTTCCCCATGGATTTCCCACTTGGCAGGGCTGGAGGGGGGAGGGCCGACCTTCCCCTCCCCCCCTCCGAAGTACAATCCAGATCCATAGTCACCTGATGCCAGGCGTGGTGCCGTAAATTCAAGGAGCCTGCCAGACTCTTTCCTCTTGTTTTTCTTCCCTTACGTCTCCTCCCTCGTGGAACGAACATGCATGTGTGGAGGCACGTGCATGCCACGTTTCTGCGCTCCTGTGTCTCTCAGACTCCGACACTGCCCTCCGGCCTCGACTGGGGCAGCCAAGGAGCTGAAACAACCTCCCCGAGAGGAGAGCAGCCTCGGACGCTTTGATCTTCTCTCCTCTGCCAACTTGGCAACCCGAAAGCTGCTCTCAACCCGGTCGCTGTGTGGTGCAGTTGTGACGCCCAGCGCCACCGGCTGTCCACAGCCTCTTCTGAATTTAAATCTGTGCAGCCTTTTTTGAAAGTCTCCTGAATGACACCCAACTTTTGTCAGTTGGTCTGCCTTTGGAAGATTTTGGAAGCCATGCAGGCAGCTTTGTGTTTTCGTTGCTGGACCGGTAACCGGGGTGAACGTCCATTTGTTTCTCCCATTCTCTTGTTCTGTGTTTTGCCTGTGGCTGCTACCTGCTTATCTGGGGTTCAAGGAGCTACTCTGGTTGTGCAGAGTTTTTCCACAGTTTGCCTGAGTGGAAAGAGCAAGTGTGCTCAAGATTTTGTGGATGGAGATGAACTCTGAATGGGGGGATGTGCGGTAAGCACTGGAACCGTTGGTAAAGCCACATGGTAATGGATTAGCGGGAGTCTGGTGAGCCGGTAGCAAGCCAGTAGAGAGTTGGGGAGGTTGTCAGTATTGGTCTGCAGTTGCTGGAAGTGGCTAGGACTTGCTCATAAGCACTGGGGACGCCAGATGGCAGGCTGCCCTTGGTCTGACTGGCATGTTAGATGTGGACTAATGGAAGAGGGAGAAGCGATGAGCAGTTGAATTTATTCTGCTGATTATTTGGTAATACATCCTTTATCTTATCAAACTTTTTGGACTGTGACTCTTCCTGGATGGGAAATGAATATTAGGAGTGCTGGAAACTGTAAAGATCTGGAGATGCTCCTGTGTGAGAGCCAGGAGTGAAAATAACTGGAGACTGTTTTAACATTCAGGCATTTGGGAGTGTTCCGTAATGAGCATGTGGAACAGGTCCCCTGCTTTTTCTGTATGAAAATTTTTTTTTTTTAGGAGAGGACTGTAGTTTTACTTTCCTTTGGGGCTGCTAGCGTCACAGTTTACTGGACTTATTAATGATTTTTAGCTTTTGCTATTTTAGAGTAAGTTGGGGGTGTGATTGGTTTAAGTAATTGGCTGTATAGTGTGTGAGTGTGAATATGGTGTGATTGTGGGGGAGGTGGGTTGCTGTTTGAATTGAGAGTGGTTAAGGGGAGGGTGATAGTTGGGATTTTAGGGCTTCAGGTCGGGTTCTATAAGAATGTGTCGTCCTGAGCAGACCCTGAGATTTTCCTTCCCCACATCACTGCTCTGAGAGTTGCATCCCTTTTGTGACCTCCCATTGCCTGCAGTGTTATATCATAGGTGCAGGGAGGTGGGGATTACTAGAAGGCGTTGCAGGAGAGTAAGGGATGGGGAGGCAGGATACGGAGGGGGGGGGGGATTACGATGATAAGGACCAGGAGATAACCCAGGGTTAAATGGGGATTTGGGGGAGTCAGTTGTTTAATCCCCATGCCCCAAGCTTCCACCGGACCGAGTAGACAGGTAGCTGATGGGTCGGTCACCGCTACACGTCTTTGGGCAATCCTGTGCAACGCCAGATCGGTAAAGAATAAGACCGCTATTATTGTGGACTTTATATGTCATTCTTTGGTCAATCTGGCATGCCTCATGGAGACCTGGTTGGGGGATGATGCTGCTTTGATTTTGGAGACAGCAATCTCTACCAGTTTCTCCATGGTGCACTGTTTGAGGAAGGACCACAGGGGGAGGGGTAGCTATCTGCTTTAGATCTGAATCAAGCTCAGTGGTGCACACACACCTTATCCTTTTAGTGCATTGCCATGTGTGGTGGTCCAGGTGCCAGGTGCAGAGTCCTCCATATGTACTGGCCTCCAGGGCTGGAGGGGGATTTCCTACAGGAAATAGCGGAGTTCATTGCCGACAGGTTGGGAGTCACCAAGGTGGATTATCCTTGGTGATTTCAGTGCCTGGGTGGATGACGAACTCTCACATTTTGAACAGGATTTCCTCCAGTGTTTGACCGCTCTGGGCCTGACTCAAGCAGTTGCTACTGTGACTCATCAACATGGGCACTCTCCGGACTTGGTGTTCCGCTTGGGGTTTGAGGTGGAAAATCTCAAGATCGATCGGATTAGTTTGTCGGATCATTGTGCCATCAGGTTTGATTTCAGGGCACCTGCATCCCTCATTAGTCCACGCCCTGTGGAGATGGTCAGATACCACCTTTTGAGAGGGCTGAGACTGGATGGACTTTGGCAGTTCTGAACACCTCGGGTATGATGACATCACCAAGATTCACTAAGGTAAAGAGGATGGAGCAAAAGGCGAATGGCCTTAATAGCTCCTGTTGACTCGAGTTACAATTGGATTTCAAACTGCCAGAGAGTAACCATTTGTCTAGTCTGTTCTTAAATGTAGACTTGGTCTCACTAATAACTACGTAAATAGGGAGCGTTTTCTATACTGTTACCACTTTCAGTGAGAAACAGTTTTGAGCTAGGGGTGCGGAGGAAGCAGTGGTGGCCTATAACAGTGCTGCTGGTATGTGTTTTGACCTTTAAACGCCAGTCTGTGTACGACCGTTGGTTTCAGGCCTTAGGTCACCATGGTTTGATGGTGAGCTGAGGGAGATGAAAAGCAAAGGAGCAGAGGTTAGAGCGGTGTTGGAGGAGATCCAGGGCACAGGAGGACAAACTGGCTTTGAATATTCAATGCAGTAAATGTCTCATGTAAGAATGTAGCATTTCTGTCCAAGGAGATTGTGGCCAAGAGGAACCAATTAGCTCATCTGTTCCAGGTATTGGACAGGGTTTTACATTAAGCTTGTCTGCAGCCCATGAAAGCTGTTTCAGTTGTTAAATGTGAGGTGTTTGCTCGGTTCTTTTCAGACAAGAGTGTCCTCTATTAGGGTCAGGATTGCCCCAGCTGGGCAGTTAATACCTGGTAGTGTCGAGTTTGGGAGTCACATTAGCGGTTTGTGGCTTGGGGAGAGTTTCAGTCAGTGACGATTGAGGAGGTTGTAAAGGTGATCTTGGAGCTGTGACCAACGTATTGTGAGCTGGATCCAGGCCCAGCACAGCTCTTAATGAGCTGTGTGGGGCAGCTGGACCCGGTGTTTGCCAAGATTATTTGTCATTCCTTGTTGGAGGGCTTTTTCCTTCGGCGCTGAAAAGTGAATTGGTAAAACCCCTCCTGAAAAAGCCAACGTTGTACCTGGATGTTCTGTCAAACTACCAACCTCTCTCTAACCTGTCATTCTTAAGCAAGGTTATTGAGAAGGTGGTTGCATTGCAGCTTGAGACACACTTGGTGACCTACAACATCTATGAGTCTCTCCAGGCGGGATTTAGGCCAAAGTACAGGATTGAGACTGCATTTGTTAGGGTGCATAATGACCAGCTCAGGGCAAGGGATGGGGAGAAAGATCAATTCTTGTTCTCCTCAATGTCTTTCCTCAGCATTTGACACTATGGACCATGGGCTTTTATTGGATCGACTCAGGGAGTATGCAAGACTCACCAGCAAGGTGATCAGCTGTTTTGAGTCCTGTCTCAGGGAAAGACATAAGAGGGTAGTGATGGGAAGTTTTTCCTCACGCCCAGTGGACCTGTACTGTGGTTTACCCCAGGGGTGGGGCCTTTCGCCCATGTTGTTTTTGGTGTATATGCTACTTGGGTGGGATCATTAGCGAGCATGGAGTCTAGTTTCACTGCTGTGCAGATGATACTTCACTCTGTCTGTCTTTTGCACCTCAGGATCGTGGCACGGTGGATGTGCTTAATCCATGCTTGGCTGAGATCCAGGACTGGATGTCATTTGAGATTCAGGTGTCGGCGGTAGTCAGGAATGGCTTTTATCATCTGAGGAACATCAGCCAGATTCATTCCCTTGTCCCCCTTGAAGACTTGCCATCTCTGGTACACACTTTTGTGACCTCACGGCTGGATTACTGCAAAGCTCTCTACCTTGGGGTCGGTGGAGGTATGGTGCATCACCTGGAGATGGTGCAGAACACAGCTGCTAGGTTGCTGACTGGCCTTCTGAGGTTGAGTTATATTTTCCTGGTGCTGCGTGAACTGCACTGGCTGCTGGTTGGGTGGTGCATCTCCTATTAGGTTGGGTTACTAACCTGTAAGGCTCTACATGGTCTGACCCCCTGAGGAAGACCTCACCACACCCCTGGTCGAAGCACTTGGGAGTGCGTTTAGCTAGTGGAAACATCAGCTCCACAATTAACAAGGAACTGTATGTATTATTTCTACCTATAAATATTTTGAATTGAATTCAACTGGCGACTTCTCATTACTGTACTGAGAGAGTGCAGAGCAACTACTGGATCCTACATTGTCTGAGTCTGGGTTACCTGTGCAATCTCTGTTGTCCTTACCAGCCAGCGCGCCCCCGAAGAGGGTCTCCAGGTAATCACCAGATCCAGACTTAAAAATTTTGGGGACCTGTCCTTTGAAGTAGCAGGACCAATATTATGGAATTTGCTCCCGAGGGCCTTGAGGGAGGCCCCCTCAGTGGAGGTTTTTAAAAAGGAGTAAAAACCTATCTTCTTGCCCAAGCAATTGGGGATTGAAATACTTTGATATTTATGAACATCAGTTATAGTAATGCAGTCTTACTGTTGGTTATTTATTGGTGGTTTTATGGGTGATTTATTTAAAGTATGTTATTTGTTGATGTTTCAGATGTTGCCTTCTTTGTAATGGTGCCCTGGGCCTTTGGGGTAGGACGCCATAAAAAATAAAAATACTACTTATTACTATTATTATAATTGAAGAGGAGTAGGGGTATTTTACACCGAAAAGAAAATCGAGCACAAAAAGGCTAACTACATTACATCACATAGACAGCAAAACAAGCGAAGAAAGAATCCAACCCCCCACCAGGGTCGCGTTAACGCACTAGTGACGTCCTCATCAGAGAAATATAAGCTTTTTGACGCACTGCTTCTGATTCAGTGCATCTTTATTGATGTAGCACTCCCTAAAACACTTCGTTCTTGTTATTTGCCCAGGAGTGCTGCAGTACCAAAAGCGACCACACGGTGGCACATTTGCTCCGTTTATGTAAACTGCCTGAGTTTGGGATCGTGAGACAGCTCTCCTCTCCTCTCTCTAATGTGCCAGTTGGGGTGGTAGATGTACGCTGACGGCTGTGGCCAGTGAATGTGGTGTTGCCCTGGGAGTCAGGCAGGAGGAGTTAGTGAAGACAAGAGGAGAGCCAGTGAACTACCGATTTCTGCACAGCAGGGTAATCTAACAACACGATGTTTGGTTGGGGCTGTGTGGGAGGGGCTGGGTGTGGCGGTTCATTCACTCGGGATCACGGAGAGGCTATGGATCTCCAGATGCAGAGAACAGAGTTTACAGTGAGTAGCTAGCATGAAGGAGAGGCAGCCAGCCAATGTGTCACTGTCAGGTCAGTCAGACAGAAGCTGCTCTGTTGGTCGTATCTAATCAAGTACAACTCAGCATACTGAACTCAAACTCCACAGTCTAATTGCAAGCAATCAGCAGCGCCATATACAAGCCGGTCTGGCTTATTTAAATCTCAAGTGTTCAGCAGCAGATACCAAACCTTCAGTGCAATTTCAAGAGAACGGAGCTAAAACAAAACATAGAAGGGTTATTATTAACCCTTCTATGTTTTGTATTACATCAGGCAATGCTGTTCTTTGGCTTATCTCTCGGCACTGCACTGAAGGTTAGCTGGTATATTCTGCTGCTGAAGGCTTGCGATTGAAATAAGCCAGACCGGCTTTTTTTCTGACACTTCAATAATTATGTCCAGCAGCAGAGGCTCTGAGCAGTTTTATAACTTGTGTTGTCTGAGACTCGCTCGCACATCGGCTGCAAGCTGCATTCTCTCAAGCTGCTTACTGCTGATCCATCTTAGTTGCCACAATACAGAAATAAGCCTTTAGGGAGTGAGTGGGAGGAGACCTAACTGTAGTGGCAAGGCTCCGTTTCAACCAGAGACGTGATGCTTATGCACATTTAAACAGGCTGCAGCATGTTACAAGCTAGTGCTGTGAGTCATCAAATGAGAGAGGTGGGGGTTCCAATAAGTGCCCGCCCCCCATGCATACTCATTAAAGAAGTTGTCTCACAGTATGTACCACGTGGTGCCTCTTTCAGTCTTTCAGATGCACACGTGGTACACAGATCAAACTGCGATTGTGCATCAGCACGCAGTTACTTTTAGCTCAGCAGCCATCTCCTGCAGCAGTACTATGCAGCTAAACTCTTTGGCGCGTTTCAAACAAAAAACTTAATTCCTCTGAGAACTTTTCTAAAAATACTCTTCTGTCTTTTGAAAAAATACAAAAAAAATAAATCATCTCTGGACAACAGCTTAATTTGAGATAGTCTGAGCAGCCTGACTGTATAGAAGTGGGAGGGGAGGGCCTGAGGGAATAGGAGCTGCTGTGAATGGATCATAGGACTTAATTGTTAATTTTTTTTTTTTACACAATTCACTGACTTTGGATATAATTTACTGGCAGAGAAAAGTGAGAAAAACATAGGACTCCAGAGCTTGCTAGTTGACAATTTTTACGATCTGAGAAAGACAGTCTATAGTATAAATTCATGACTAAATCAGACTAATACTTGGGCCTCAGCTGGCTGTGTCTCTAACTTCTTTTCTGTTACCTCTGTCTGATTAATTAGTCAAGTACAGCTTCCTATTACTATCTGGCTGAAGTGGCTATTAATATTATTCAGTGTTACATGACTACCTCTCTGTACTTAAAATAAATATTCTGTTTTGAGAGTTCAGCTTGCCAAGTTCAAGGAGGGTGGGGCTTATCTTGTCTTTTATTTGTCTCTGCATTTTGACAAAAAATATTTTAGAGCTGAAGCTCTGCTTGCTGTGAAAGGGGGAGGTGTTCATGTCTGAAAAATCACTGAAAATATCTCATAAGTGATTAGCTTGTGTTTTTTTTTTTTTGGGGGGGGGGCTTGCCTCTCTCCTGCACTTCATTTTTGTGACTTATTAAAAATATTTCTCACTCTGATTATAGAGCCCAGCCTGCTGGTAAGGGGCGAGGGGTTTAGGTCTGAAAATATAAGACCTGCCTCACTCAGTATACAATACTTCAGTTGTTTACTGTAATTTAAAAATAAGCTTACTCTGATTATAGAGCACAGCCTGTTAAGGGGGGTTCAGGTCGGACTGAAGATACAAGACTCCTGCCTCAATACTTAATTTTTGTGACTTATTAAATATTCTCTTCTCCGATTAGCACAGCCTGCTGTTAGTGGGGGGTCTGGTCTAAAATATAAGACTAGTCGACTCTCACCTCAATACTTACAGTTGTTTTGCAAAAAATATTCTCTCACTCTGATTACAGAGCCCATCCTGCTGTTTAGGGGGTTCAGGTCTGACTCAAAATACAAGACTCCTGCCTCAATACTTCAGTTTAGTGATTTAAACATATTTGCTCACTCTGATTACGAGCCCAGCCTGCTGTTGGGGGGTGTTCATGTTTGAAATAGAAGACTCCTGCCTCAATACTTAATTTTGTGACTTATTAAATATTCTCTGATTAGCACAGCCTGCTGTTGGGGGGGTTCAGGTCTGACTGAAAATATAAGACTCCTGCCTCAACACTTCAGTTTTGTGATTTAAAAATATTTTCACTCTAATTGGAGACAGACACCTGCAGTTAAGGCCAGGGATTCAGTGACAGTCTGAAAATTGTGTAGTACCTACCTGTATATTGTTAACAAAAATTAAAACTCTTCACCAACATCATAAATAAATAATTCTAAGTCATCTAGTTCTTTGGCAGTAAGAACTGACTGAAAGTGTGTTAATCTATAATTTACTATACAGTTTACGAAGTGTAGCATAAGACAGTCATGGAGGACAACACTGCACCATCTTCTTCTACTGCTCCTAACACAACATCCTCAGTGACTTGTGCAGCCAGTAGTGAAACTACTACTTCAGCCATCCGGTGCCCAGTTTCTTCCACTGCTGTGTTTGCTTTGTTTACTCGGCCAGCAGCACATTCTTCTACTGCAGCCTCAATTTCTTCTCAAGCAACACCATCTTCTTCAACTGCTGAACCAGCGGCCAAAAAAATTAAACGGAATTTTGATTCCAAATGGCTGTATACTTACAAATGGCTGCGTTTTGCTGACGATGTGGGTTTAATGCACTGCAAGGAGTGCGAGCTATTCTATGGAAAACTAGACTGCAGCAAGGCAGGAAAATGTTGCCATTTGTGCATATTGGTAGTCCAAATTTCCAACACAGTGGTTTAACCAGGCATTTGGGTTCTGACCAGCATGTGACTGCTGTAAAGGGCAATAAACAAAGACTGACTTTTCAGAAGGCAATTGATAATGCTAACAAGGCTGCAGAGGAGCAAACACATCAAATGAAAGAATCGAGGCTGGCTGAGTTTCGCACTACATACTGGCTTGCTAAGGAGGCAGTCCCTAACGTAAAGTACAGCTCATTAATTGAACTGCAAAAGATAAATGGCTGCACTAGTCTTCAAGATGATTGCTACAAGCATCACTCACTAGTGACTGAGATGCAGTCATGCTTGGCCGAGGTCCTCACTGAGGATACCCAATCCAGAATAAATAACAGTCAGTTTGTGGGCTTAATATGTGATGAAAGTTGTGACATAAGTGTCACAAAGAAATTTGTTCTGTATTGTGTAACAGTGAGTCCCTCAGATGGGGAAGTGCAGACATCCCTCCTTGGAAATTATACTGTACATAACGGCACAGCAGAAACGCTTGTCACAAAAATATTATCTGTGTTAGAGGAGTATAAAATACCACAGTAACCAAGGTCGCTGGTTTCGCAGTGATGGTGCTGTGTTATGCTTGGTAGCAGGAATGGAGTTGCAGTCCCACTTTCTTCTAACTCCTATTCTAACCAATGTCCACTGTGCCATGAGGCTTGCATTAGCTGCTTCACAGGCAGCAAATAAAGTCCCATACTTACAAAAATTTCAAAGTATTGTAGGGAGTATCTACATGTTCTATGTAGGGTCTCAGGCTTCTGTGAGGTACAGTAAACTCAAGGAAATGCAGGATGTCTTGCAGCTAGATGCTGTATCTATTAAAGAGGCAAAGCCAGTAAGATGGCTGTCTTTACTGCCTGCTGTAGAGGCCCTGGACAAATCTTGGCCAGCTCTTGTAATGGAATTGGAGCAAGAGGCCTGTGATACCACTTCTCAAGCCGCAGTGGCCAAAGGTATTTTGAGAGAAATGAAACATCTTAAGTTTGTTTTTACCCTCAAGCTCCTCAGAGATATACTACCAGTTATTAATAAACTTTCAATGTTTTTTCAAAGACAAGACTGCAACTTGTCCATGATACCACCAATCCTGTCTTCTACTAAGGCTACCTTACAGGAATTCATTACAACCAGTGGGGACAATGTTAAGAAGCTATTGGACCTTTTGAGTGAGGCAATATCAAAGCCTGAGGATGTGGTTATCAAGAGGTGGTTTTGCAGTATGCAAATGAGAATTCCATGACAGAATTCAGAACAGTCACAGAGCAATACATTAATCACCTAATTGAGAATATTGACAAACGATTTCCAGTGAATGAGGTTAATGTCCTCAGTAGTTTGTACAAACTCTTTACCCCCAGTCTGTACCCTGCTGCTGTTGCTGACAGGGCACAATATCTCTCTGTGGAGCTTGAGATCCTGGTAACACGCTTTCAGTCAGTTCTTAATGTGCCCAGACTCAGAGATGACTTTAGGCAGTTTAAAAATTTATGTGCAGGTCTACAGTTTCACTGACGTGTGCAGAAAGCTTGTTACAACTTCAGATGAATTATATGACATGTACCCAGATTTTGCAACTCTTGCCGCAGCTGTTGTCAATCCCAATCAGTAGTGTTGCATGTGAGAGAGCTTTCAGTGCCCAAAACCGCCTCAAAAGCAGATTCCGTAGCAGTCTGAATGATGAGCAGCTAAGCAAACTTATGAAGTTAGCACTTGAAGGCCCACAGATAAACAAGTTTGACTATGATAGGGCCATCAAAAAATTTGAGGCACTGAAGGATAGGAGAAAGTAGTCTGTCACAGACTGTGAATCTTGACCCATTTCCCAAGACCTGTTCACAAATGAAAAAGACGAAGACTTCAGCAATTCTAATAAATGTTTATTAGAAAAAAAAGACAACCGTGACACACTAAATGGTATGCAGAGATTTAATATTAGCTTTATTTTAATTTCTGAAGGGAACATAAAAAAACGGATCAGGTATCCAAGTGAGTTACTACTACTCTTATTAAAGGACAGGCATTATCAAAAATTTAAATATGCTTCACAATACAGTTAAAAGAAACACATTTTGAACAGTCAAAAAAGACTAAAGTTAGCAGGGCTGCTGCTGAGCAGATAAAATTTGATTTGAAACTTAAGTACTGACAAAACAATATTAATTTATCAGTAAACTGCACGTAAACTGAGAAAGTCAAAAGTTTAAAACACGTCACAAGAATCAATGTAGAGATTCAATTAATTTATTTTGTTGCGACCCAAAATAACAAAAAAAGACAATATAGGGTGGCTAAATCAGCAGTAAAAACAGTATTTATACCTCCTGGCAAGTTGACATATTAAAGCCAGTTAAATAAAAGGCCATGTTTGTTTTGTACGAACATTTAGAATTTTGGTGTAGTGACCCCCAACATTTGGCTTCTGACCCCCTCCTTTGAGAGCAGGGGGTCAGACTGACCCCCTGATTTCCAACACTAACGCAAGGCCTGCCCCACAAAAAATAACCTGCGCAACCCACTACCAGTTATTTACACATATGAGATATTCGGTAACTAAAAAGCTACCGCCCAAATACAGTAAGCAATACAAATATATGGATATACGAATATTGCCAGTAGAAGAAGGCCTAGTGGTCTATCAAGTCTGCTTATGCTGCGGAGCCATATATCAGTGACTGCTGAGGGTTCTGCCCCCATCCAACCCCCTTTCTTGCCCTCACCCCCTTGGCCTCCCTTTCACGATGTCCCACCCCCTTTTGAATCCCTATACTGTCTCCACAGAGACAGCTTCTTCCAGGAGCTTGTTTCACCCTGTAACCACCCTCTCCATGAAGAACTACCTTTTAACATTCCTCCCACCAGCTTAAAGCAGTGCTTCTTTATGGTTTTGTGCCCACTCAGTCTGAAGAGGTTCTCCATGTTCACCATATTGATGTCCTTCCGGTACTTGAAGGTCTCAGTCATGTCCCCCTTTCCCTCCTCTCCTCAAGTGAGTACATGTTGAGGTCCTCCAGCCTCTCCTCATATGGCTTTCCCTGCTCACCCTCCTCGTATGCATTGCCCTGCTGACCCTGGACCATCTTTGTCACTCGTCTCTGGACTGCCTCTAGCAGGTTTTGTTCTTTTTCAGGTAGGTTTGCCAGTATTGTATGCTGTACTCCAGGAACGGCTGCACCAAGGATCTCTAGCGTAGCAATATAACCTCCTCACATCTTATGTCTACTTGTGATTCCCCTGGCAATACTGCCCAGCATTTTGTTGGCTTTGGCCACCACCTTCCTGCAATGTAACAGATGTTTCAAGTTGCTGGTGATGGCCACCCCCAAGTCTTTTTCTTCTTCTTCTGATTTATTTACCAGGACCCTCCCCCCTGTAATCAGTCCTTGGGTTCCTTCCTCCTATATGCATGATCTTAAAGTTTTTTTTTTACATTGAACCAGCTCTGCCATATTCCCGACCAATTCTCTAGCATGACTAGATCTTCCTCCACTGTATCAGTCCTGCTGCAGAGCTGGTCCAGAAAATCACTGCACTCAAATTGCATTAAGTAAGGCACAGTCCCAAGTGATTTTTCTAAATCCCCTATTATTTTTTGCACCTGTGGAACTTGTGGGGATAGTCTGGTAGAAGTAGAACACACCACATTTGTGAGTCGAACTGTCTGTAATGGAATTTATACCAAATAAATATTTTGGATTTTGAAAATTCACTTGGGACTGTGCCTCAATGCAGTTTGAGTGCAGTGATTTTCTGGACCTTTTCAGTAAGTACTAGAAGTTAGCGACCCCCTTCACTGCACCTAACTTTGTTCAAATGTGCACACTGCAACTTCTTTGTAGACATTTCTTTAACACATTCTGTGTAGCCACTGTCCGTAATTAAAGCTGAAGTTTTTTTTTTTTTTTTTGCACCTGTGGAACTTGTGGGGATAGTCTGGTAGGATCTTTCAACTGTGAACCCATGTTGCCTTCCGTCCTGGAGACCATTCACCTCTAGAAACCCCCAACAGCATTTCCTTAAAGGAAAACTACATTCAAAAATGATAAAAACTCATGCTGTGCATTTGGGTTTTGTAGATAACTGCTTTGAAAAAGGGTTTGCCCTCCCTCCCCACATGAAATCAGATTTCTCTGAGTAACTGTTGTTATTTTGGATATGTGGCCCTACTATTTGTGAAGTGCTGTCACTGGGGGATAATAAACCCTATACTCCTTTGAAAGTCTTAACTTTAATTGGCATCATTCCTAGAGGCATTCTAGGAAAATTACTGCTGATCAAAGACAATAAGAGAAGCCTGCATCGCTACCTCCAGGGGCCATAAAACAGGTAGCGAAAATAAAAAAAAAAAAAAATCTTGATACCACACACAGGGAATAGAACATTAGAAATAATCAGAGAAACAAAAAAACAGTACACATATGTTTTTATCATTTTTGCATGCAGTTTTCTATTGTAAGAATTAACTCCATTAGCTTGCCCACAGTTGAGGTCAGGCTGACTGGTCTGCAGTTATCCAGGTTATCGCTGGGCTCACTCTATAATTATAGAGTGGTGCCACGCGCCGTCCTCCATTCCAGTGCCAGCACCCCCAACTCCAGCAAACTGTTGAACAGATCCGCCATAGGGCCTGCTAGTTCCTCTGCTAGCTACTTCAGCAGCCTGGGACAGTAATATTTATTTGTTTATTTATTTATATGATAACCGGGTAGGTATACTGGTCCAAGGGATCATTTTCAGGAAAGACCCGGGCCATCAGTTGCACATATGGAATATGAGATTTAGTGTACAATACATAATTAATAACTTACAGTCGGCGGGGAAAAAAACATGTAGTTCAACATATTCAAAACAATAACCAGTACAATGGAAACTATCCTGAAGGAGAGGCTGGTGGCCCTCCTAGAGGCCAGAGGACTGCAGGGCAGCAGACAGCATGGCTTCATACGTGGCAGATCCTGCCAAACCAACCTGGTTGAGTTCTATGACTGGGTAACTAGGCAACTGGACAGGGGCCATGCAGTGGATGTCCTGTATCTGGACTTCAGTAAGGCATTCGACTCGGTGCCACATGGAAGGCTGGGAAGGAAGTTAGTAGGCACAGGGGCGGGTGCAAAGCTGGTGAGATGGGTAGGAAACTGGCTGCAGGGAAGGCAACAGAGGGTGGTGGTGGGTGGGGAGCTCTCACACCTGGCAGTGACGAGCGGTGTTCCACAGGGCTCGGGTTGGGACCAGTGTTGTTTGGGATATTCATTGCAGACATATCATGGGACATCAAGAGCAAGATCAGTCTGTTTGCTGATGATACCAAGGTAGGCGCTGGTGGTGGATGACCTAGGGGATGGCAGGGGTTGCAGGATGATCTGGCAAGCTTGAAACCTGGTCAGACACCTGGCAACTGGGCTTTAATGCCAAAAGTGCAAGGTGCTGCCTTTGGGATGAAGAACCCAAGGAGGAGTTACCAGCTAGGGGGAGTGCAGCTAGCTCAGACAGAGGAGAAGGATCTGGGTGTGCTCATTACAGGGTCAGTGAACAACTCTGCACAATGTAGGAAGGCAGCTGCAAAGGCCAACAAAATGCTGGGTTGTATTGCAAGGGGTATATCCTCGAGGAGGGAGGAGGAGAAGGAGGTGATTCTGCCACTGTATAGGTCATTAGTTAGACCACACCTGGAGTACTGCGTGCAGTACTGGCGTCCGTATCTGAAGAGGGACATTAAGTTACTGGAGGGGGTGCAGCGCAGAGCGACAAAGATGATCAAGGGGCTGGGTGACTTATACGAGAGGAGGTTGAAGGAGTTGAACATGTACTCACTGGAGGAGAGGAGAGACAGGGGTGACATGATTGAAACCTTTAAATACATGAAAGGAATAAACAAGACAGGTACAGAGGGGCTGTTCAAAGTAAGGGAGGGGAGGGACACCAGGGGCCATGATATGAGACTGGAGCGAGGAAGGTTCAGGAGGGAGATGAGGAGACACTTTTTTTTTACAGAGAGGGTGGTGGCTGGGTGGAATGCGTTACCTGCTGAAGTGGTATGCAGTAGAACAGTGGACTGCTTCAAACGAGGATGGGACAGGACAAGGGGGTGGGTTAATGAAGGGGAAGGGTGGAAAGGAGGGGCAGCTGCAGAATAAGGGGTGCTAGTTGCACATTCGAGCAGACTTGATAGACCTCTAGGCCTTTATCTGCTGGCAAATTTCGTATGTTCGTAAGTGGAGGTGATACATCCAGTTGTAGTCAATACACATAGTGCAACGATTCCTACAAATAATCAGTATGTTGGATTCGCCATACAAGGGGAGGTGATACATGAGTTCATACAAATAGAAGCCTTTCCCCCAGCCCCATGTCAGGAGGGGCACCTGCAGGCCATGGTGGTTAAGAAGACATTTTTTTGAAATATGATTTGAAAAGAGGGGAAGTGAATAGTGAATGACGCATGACCGATGAGCCATTCCAGAGCCTAGGGGCAGCATCGGAGAAGGCTCTGTGACAGGGAGCTCCTGCCACTCTTGAGGACCAACCTTTTCTTAAATCTGTTGCAACAGTTCTTCTATTTCTTAGTCTATTCTATCTTTACAATTTCTAGTTCATAAGGTTGGCCACCTATGGGCACCCCCTTCCCTTCCTTGACTATGCTATAATGTCCTCTTTGATTTTCTTTTTCCCTCTCAGATCCTCGTACAGGGAGGTTATTGTTGTGACCTCCAAGCGTATGTAAAACAGGTTGTGTTTATCATTGTTGGATTTGGTATGTAATAGCACTATGCCATAAAATACCTTGATATATATAACTTATGTTTCTCAAACCTGTAAATGTTGAAAATACCATGGCACTAGGTGTTTTTGATAATGGTAAAAAGTACTAGGTGACTATAATAGAAATTAGTTGTGCTATTTAAAATGCATGTGAATTGCTGTAAACTGAACAAGTCTGAAATGTCATGGTGATTTGCATATATCCCATGATGCACTGCATTATGGAAGTATGTATGATGTATTTCTTTGAAACTTGATTTGTTGCCAGTGCCCTTTGGGGTAACCCTTTTTTCAGTGTTTCTGCACTGAGGTTCTTTGTTTTTAGCTTTTTTTTTTCTTTTTGAGCACCCACTACCCAAGCAAACCGGGCCCTCATAGGGATGAAGGGTTTTCACAGAAAAGTGGTTAGAACAGAGATCAGTGTCAGTAGGTGCTGGCTAAGCGCAGAGAAAGGACATACATAGTATGTTACTGCAAATTGATGTACTGAAGAAGGAATATGGCATTGCAGAAGCTTATTTCCTGTATGTTGAATTTACATCACACAGAGATTGTGTGTTGAACCTGAAGTTCGGTGTCTGGTCCATCTGTTATCCCACAACCCCTGCACAGGCTCTTTGCTCCGTCTCGGTAGCAGTCCAGGGATGGTCAAGGAGACATTGGGAGTAGGACCTTAGTTTGCATGTTCCAGACTTGATACTAAGGAGCCTTGTTAGGGGGGAGCTAACCCTGTCACGAAGGGATTTGTCGATAAGGGTGCCCATGAGGTAGTCATGACGGGCCTTTGGAGACATCCAGCCAAGCGTGGAAGATGCAGCTTACAGAGCAATTAAATACATGGAAATTAGTGGGAGTTATAAAAAATGATGAAGCAACACATTATGAAGGGTTTGCACAACATTAAAATACAATCTATAATAACTATACTGTTTAATATTTTAATAAACGTTAGTTGCAAGGAAAAAATAGTCTTAAATACAGTATATCCAGGTAAAATTACATGATGCATTTTAACAAATAATTAAAATACATAGAAATGAATTGGGGGATAATACAAAGTTAATGGTGGGATACAGCAGGAAGGGTTTGTACAGCATTAAAAATACTGTAGAAATGCATTTTGAATAGGGTATTTCCATGCAAGGGTGCAAGATGTGAATTACAGAGCAATTAAAATACATGGAAGCAAGTGGAAACTGTAAAGACTGTGAAATGCCAGTAGGTGTGGCATTAGGTGTTGTACAGGGGAACAGACAGTGCAATCCAGCCTTGGTTATGGCTGGGCCAGGCCTGGCTCATGAGGCTGGACTGGCTGCTCGGGGCGTGGATGGAAAGTGGGGGGATTACCTGAGTGCCACAGGAAGGGGGAAAAGGGAAGATACAAAGGCAGCAGTTGTAGGAAGATGGAGTGGGGAGAGCTCAGATTTGGGGTAAGGACAAAGTACAGAAGCAAGAGTGGGCAGTGAGTTCACAGGGTTTAGCTTTCAGAAAAAGAAAGAGAGCATGCTTATACACTATCACCTTCCTGTTTCTGCACAACCCCCAGACCTGTTTACTCCCTCTATTGTCTCTCTTACAAAAATGTAGCACCTTTTCCGACTTTGAGATTAATTACAGTTAAACTACAACTGAGTGGGAGGCTCCTAGATGCAGATGGGGGACGTTCTACATTCCAGTGTGTAACAGAGGGATTTAGGTACTTGGGCTTAAATATTACCAGAAACCTATCTGGTCTCTTTTTTTTTTTTTCCAAATTGTTTAACCAGGTGAGACACACTAAGCTAAAAGCTTGTTTACTGGTACAACCTGGGAGCACAGGGAAGTTAAGTGACTTGCTCAGGGTCACACAGTATGCAGGTAGGGGCTGTGGGATTCAAACCCAGGTCTCCAGATTTGCAACTCAGAGCCTTAAACCACTGCACTATACTGCCTTCCTGAAACCAATCATAGATCCATCCTGACAGAG
Source organism: Neoceratodus forsteri (assembly GCA_016271365.2). Classification (NCBI taxonomy): domain Eukaryota; kingdom Metazoa; phylum Chordata; order Ceratodontiformes; family Ceratodontidae; genus Neoceratodus; species Neoceratodus forsteri. The sequence continues at coordinate 780,506,287 of CM057454.1, forward strand.
ATCAAACGAGACTTTGAGCGATGGCGGATTTCTCCCCTGTCACTAGGAGGGAAAGTGGAATCTATTTGTATGAATGTACTGCCACAGTTTTTGTCTTTCAGATGCTACCGTTCTCGGTCCCTAGGGCATTCTGGCAACAGGTTGAACAAGCCATTGCTAAGTTTATTTGCGATGGGAAACATCCCTGACTAAGAAAAGCTCTATTGCATGGCAAAAAGATAAGGGAGGCCTGGCACTCTCTAACCTGCGGGAATAATACCTAGTGGCACAGATCACATTGATCCTTAGCATATTAAAACACCACCAGGACACAGGGTGGATTGAAGGTGAACAAGCCTCAATCTCAGACCACCCCTTGCATCTAATTCAACTCTTGCCAGTCTCTTAGATCAGACAGTTGCATATACCGAATCAGTGGACCCAACACTCTTTAAACACCTGAGTGAAATTGCACAACAAGATGGGAACGACCTCTAGGATGTGCCTCCTGACATCAATAGTTGGTAACTCAGGGTTCACACCGGGGATCTCTGATGGATGCTTTTGGCAATGGGGACGAATGGGTTTATCATGTATTGGAGACCTACTGGAACAAGGCCAGATTCTCTTGTTTACACAACTCCAAGAGAGATTCCTCCTGAGGGGAGGTGACGACGTCCGATATCTACAGATCTGCCACTACCTCCAGACCCCGGAGGTGTACCAAGAATGTGGTAGGGAATCCACCTCCCTGGATACATATGTGAAGGCACAGCAAACAAAGCCCTCTAACCAACACCAAATTTCAACCATTTACAACATAATTCAGTCCATGACACCGTCTTTGATGGAAGGTATATGGGAGGGCTGAAGGAGAGAATAAGGGGGTCCAAGTGAGCCTGGAAGACCAGGCTAAGTTGTGGTGCCTAGTTCATAAGACAAGTATCGTTGGAAGATGTTAACTAGGATCTTACCTATATCAGTCTTCACCATTGGGGGGGAGGTAGTAACAACAACAAAAATGGAAAGGGACCTGTGGGTAATCGTATCAGATGACCTTAAGGTTAGCAAGCAATGTGAGAAGGCAGTAGGGAGGGCTGGGGGGATACTGGGATGTATAGGGGAGAGGCATCACCAGCAGAAAACAGGAAGTTGTTATCCCTCTGTACAGACAGTTGGTGAGACCCCATCTGGAGTACTGCGTGCAGTTCTGGAGACCCCATCTCCGCAAGGACATAGACAGGATGGAGGAAGTCCAGAGGAGGGCAACTAAAATGGTGCAGGGTCTGCAAGAGAAGCCATACGAGGAGAGACTAAAGATGCTTAATATGTATACCCTTGAGGAAAGGAGGGAGAGGGGGGACATGATAGAAACTTTTAAGTACCTCAGTAGAATCAACAGAGTCCAGAAGGCTAGCATCTTTCAGAAAAAGAGATATGCAAGAACAAGAGGACACAATTTGAAGATAGGGGGAGACGGCTCAGGGGCAATGTGAGGGAGTATTTTTTCACAAAGAGGGTGGTGGATGCATGGAACAGCCTTCCTAAGGAGGTTGTGGGGTCTAAAACTGTGGGAGAATTCAAGAATGCATGGGGCAGACATAAGGCAATTTTTTTGGGGGGGTAGGAAGAAATAGGCTATTGGTTAAATAGGATCTGCAGCTTATCCTGTAGGTAGGGAAATGGGCAGACTAAGGTGGGCCAAGCGGTCCTTATCTGCCGTCAAAGTATATGTTTCTATTCGTCATTGGTGGGTTCAAGCCGGAGGTGCTAGGACCCTATGGGAAGCTTTAGCTAAAGCTTTTCTATTAGGAGGAGGAGCCAATGCCGGCAATGGCGCGGCCCTCGAGGCTGACTTATTGCATGGCGCTCACGAGTTGGTTAGTAACCGACGCCAGCCCCTCCACTAACTCGGTTCTTCTTTTCTCGCCATCGAGTGTGCATCACTCAGTGGGAACTGCAGCCATCTTGAATTGTCATCGAATTTCGAGTTCTGCCGCCGCTGCTACTTGGCGCCGTAGAGGATTCTTCAGGAACCGGTAAACTTATTTCTTTTATTATTTTTTATCTACGGCGCCGAGTCTATTGCTATGTTTTAGTTTATTTGTATCTGCACGATTATGTCTGATCCGGGGCCTAGTTGTGAGTGTAAGACAGGGCGTGCCCCCATGTGTCGGTGCCCCTGCGGCAAGCCCATGACCGTGACGGACCGTCATAATTGTTGTTTGTCCTGCTTGGGTCAGAACCATGACATGGACAATTGTGACGCCTGTTTCTCCATGGACCGTCGGGTCATCGAAGTGCACATAACGAAGGTGGGTCGGGATCCTCCTACCTTTGGCAGGCGGTATCGGTCCCGGGATTCTAAGGCCAAGACTTTGGGCCCTTCCCCAGGTCTCCCCCCAGTACTATACATACTAACGGGGTGCAGGCCTCTGTTTCTGGTCTCGCTGAGACTGGGGGCCTGCGTGAGGGGTTGAGTGGACAGTCGTCTTCGGGAGGGGGGTGTTGGCTGAGCACCCTTCACAGTCCGGTGCTTCCTTGGAGGTCCAGACTCCCCCGATGTCACGACCATTGCTATACACGTGACCTGTGGCGATGGTGCCCTTGGTGCCACCTTCTGACACCGCTTTAGCCCCTGACGCTGTCCATGGTGTTGGTGAGCAAGGCGGTGCAGAGGTCTGTGCTGGGTCTCCCTCAGGTGCTCTTCATGGTGCCGTAGGTGGGAGGGTGTCAGGGGGTTGTCTCTCTGGAGGTAGCCCTGGTCTGTTCCTCTTCAGAGGAGGACTGGGATGACCCCGACTAGCAGCCTGACTCCTCTGAACTCTGGGACTCTCCTTTACCCAGCTCTGGAATTTCTGAGCCCCAGGAATCATCCAGGCAAGCCGGTGTTTCTTCTCTTCTGCCTGGCACTGTGGTCGATGCTGGAGTTGGCGCTATGGGGGATTCTGGCACCATAGTCTGTGCCATGTCTGGTGCCACGCTTCCCACCGAGGTTGGCAGCATGACTGGCGCAGTGGTGGATTCAGTTGTTGGTGTTGCCGTGGCCAGTGCCGAGGATGGCGTCTGTGCCATTCCTGGTGCCGACGGAGAGATAGATGCCGGTTCTGTTGCATGGATCTTGGTGCCGAATCCATTGTTGGTGCCACTAGCATTGCCATTTTGAACCCCGGTGCCTCATCAGGGTCTGGGGTAGTTTTTAGCTCCACTTCTGGTGTGTGAGATACCTCAACCCTCCAGCCCTCAGGCTTAGAGGATCCCCCGAGGAGCAGATCGCTCTTTGAGTGGATGGGGGCAGGGAGGTCTAAGGAGACATGGAAGCTCCCTTCCAGAACAGCTGGTGGTCCTGGGAGGAGAAGAAGTGCTGACCCTTCCCTCCTAGCCTCTTCTTCTTCAAGGGGGTCTGTGGTTGGTTGGGCCAGGGGCTGCCCGCATGGGCCTGTACAACTCCAGTCACCCTATCTGGAGGATTCTCCACAGGGGCACTGCCATGGTCACCTCAGGTCAGGTTGGGCATCCTTTGCCGGCCTGGTGGCGCTGAGGGCTAAGACGCTGGACGCCTTGCCTCACGTCACGCCGGCGACCCGGGTTCGGGAATGAGCCTGGGCCGCTGGAGGTTGGCAGCGGGGGAAGGGGAGGGCGGAGCTACCATCAGGGACGGTCTCCTCTCCTGGGAGGTGTGACGACTCCTCTCATCTGATGGCTGCCACCTGGTGGAGGCTGGGGACAGCACGGGCCAGAGAGGAGCCAAGGCGTTAGGCCAATGCAATGGGAGGAAGATGGCTGTTACGGGGGCCGTGGGACTAATGCATGCCTCCACACGCATGCGTACCCACTCCCAGGACCCTTGGGTGAAAACGGAGGACAGAAAATATCGTCGGCGGCAGGATGGCGACTGACTCCCCGCAGGCACCACTCTTGGGCTGGACGTAAGGTAAGCCCCGGTTATTCTGGGGCACGGGGCTTGGGGGGGGTCGGTCAAATGGGGGCTGCAGGTGAAGGGGCAGAAAATATGACATGCTAAAAAATGTTGGGCATCCTTCAGTGGGTGGGGTTAGCAGCCCTCTCCCTCAGGTGGGGTTCCTTGCCTGTTCCCACAGCCCTAGCAGAGGATCAGCTCTGTTTAGCTAGAGATCACCTTCCTCCACCTCTCTGCCTCCGCCTACCCCTCTTCCAGGCCTATCTTGCCCCTTGGGGCCCATGAGCTGGGAACAGTTCAGAGCTTTGGCAGCTGTGTTCCACCATTATGTTAGAGCCATGGATGAGGTCGTTTTTTGCCGTGAGCCCCCAGCTGCTCCAAGCTGTGAGTTGAGCTGCTCGGGTTCCTCCCCTTCCTCCCTCCCTTGAGTAAAGGGAATCTTCTGTCCATCTCTCGGCCGATCTCATCAGCTATCAGCGGTTTCTTTCAGGGATGCTGGAGGAGTACTGACCGTGCAACACGCGGCTTCTTGGGCGAGTTCAGTGCCGATCTCTTGGGGTCATTTCACCATGGCCTTTTTGTCTTTGTGGAAGCATTGCACACGGTCTGGCAGAGTCCCTCTTCCCCATCTCCAGCTCCCATGGACTGCCAGTGCCGGTATTGCACACCCCTGGGGTCTCCAGGTGTTATACCCCACCCTACTTCAGGAGTGGAGCTCCTGGACACCCCCTCCGGGCATCATCGTCCAAGACTTGACCACCCTCCGGAGTCAGACTTGGCTAAGTTCGACTGCTTGGGTCGCAAGGTCTTCTCGGTGACACGCCTTCTTCTGTGCGTGGCAGTGCACCAGGCCGCCTATTCAAGGCACCTGTGGATGATGCTGGGCTGACTTCTGGCATCTGTGCCTGATTTGGAGGTAACAAGGCAGGCCATTAGCCTTTTTGCACGTGGTCTGGATCCGGTGAGACACCAGGCAAGGACGTCTTATGATGCCAGTGAGGTGGTCTCCAGGCTGGCAGGAACTGTGGTCTAAAGAGGGATTGCCAAAAAGGAAACTCAGAACTTTTAAAAACGACAGCAAAGAAAAACTAATTTCTAAACTAGTAAACGTAAAATGGGACAGACTGTTCTTAATACCTGACGTAGATTGGTCTGTAAATGAATTTACTAAGATCTTTTTAGAAGTATGTAATGAAGTAGCACCATTCAGAAACATCACAACAAAAAAATCTCATTTGCCATGGGTTACTGAGAAATTAACATAGAACATCAGAGTAAAGAACTGATTATGGAAAAAAGCCAATAACACCTTGGATATAGTAGGCTGGAACACCTATAAGAAAGTTCAAAATAACTTGAAAACTAAAATTAGGAATTTCAAAAAAACTTATTACAAGAATAAAGTGAAAGAAGAAAACGACCCCCGGAAATACTGGGCCCTGATAAGGTCACTTGAGAAACCAGTAGATAATAAAATACCTATTCAGATTGAAGAAAATGGAGTACTTTTGTCCCTAATAAAGTCAGCAGATAAACTAAATGAATATTTCATCACACTTCCAGACATTGATATCCCAAAAAATGGAATTCATGGGGAACAAGATGTACCTAAAAATAAAAATCCAGGGAAACAAAAGTGTAAGCTTATATCTTGTAAAGAGGTAAAAATAGAACTAGGAAAATTGAAACTCCACAAAGCCCAAGGATGAGATAAAGTAGAAAACAGATTCCTGCGGGATTCATCAGAAGCACCAATCGTAACCAAAATATTCAGTTGGAGCCTGACAGAGAAAATATTTCCCAAACTGTGGGAAAGAGCCAAGATAATACCGATACACAAAGGGGGTTCAATTTCCAGTCCCACAAATTATAGACCAATTGCTTTGTTGTCTACGGTGTCGAAGGTGCTGGAAAGGCTGGTGCAGAGGCAGCTGAGCGAGTTTCTTGAAGTGCTCGTTGCTGACCTGCTTCCAGTCTGGTTTTCGTAAGGGCCACTCCACGGACACCATGCTCACCGACCTGGTAGACAACATAGCCACTCAGATGAATGAGGGCAGGTTGGTGGGTGCCGTGTTCGTGGACCTCTCCAAAGCCTTTAACACCGTGGACCACAACATTCAAATAAGTAGATTGAAAAAAACTGGAATGGATAAAGAACTCTTCTTTGGTTTCATTCTTATTTAAGTTCCAGGACTCAACAAGTACAGGTAGGTAGTACCTTATCTAAGCCAGCCTTATTTCAGAGAGGAGTCCCACAGGGCTCAATTTTAGGGCCCACCGTATTCCTCATAAATATAAATGAGTTGGTTAGTATAACAGCCCACACTAGTGTGAGGCTGTACGTAGACGATACAGTTATATTAGCACATGGCAAATCTATTCAAGAAATGGAGCATAACTTATAACTGGACTTTACAAATTTAGAACGGTGGTTATATCAATCGAAGTTAGTATTAAATAGTTAGAAAACAAAACTATGGTTTTTAATCCGAATAGAGACAAGAAAAGATGTACACAGTTAGATATTCAAATAAAAATATTAAAAAATGAAATTCTGGGTCAAGAAAAATGCTATAAATATTTGTGAGTCAGGATAGATGAAGGATTGAAATTTGATGTTCACATAAACGAATAGGCAAGCAAGACAAACATAAAACTTGGAGCTTTCCCGAGGTCAGGATTTTGCACTGACCAAAAAATGAGGCTTAACACAGTCGACCAGTTAATTATCCCATGCATAGACTATGGGAGCCACAATTATGAAATGGCCTGTAAAACAAGTTTAAAAAAACTAGATACCACTTATAACAATCTTGCCAGATGTGTTCTGAAATGTGACTACTGTAAACATCACTGCGAATGTATAATTCCTTCAGTGGTTGCCACTAGAACAGAAACAGAGATTGAAATGGTTGAGTCAGATTCATGTGGTGATACATGTCAAAAAAACTACATATCTATTTGATAAATCTGAAATAAAAGAACATAAACATAACTTAAGAGATTCATAATATTTACAAGCAAAAATTCATAGATTTGGGAACATGACATTTGTTGCTAAAGTAGTACAAATATGGGAACTATTAAATAGCAGTTGGAAACAAGAGCAAAGTACAAAACACTTTATGGATTCAATAAAAAACTATTTAAATTTAAGATGTATGTGTAATGACTAGAGATGGCAACCACATAAAGAAAACATGCACTTTATGAAAATGATTAAATATGTTAAAGTTCCCCTATTGGAATGTTTGTGCGAACTAAACGTATATTTACTGTCTGTATGAATTGATGCATTTTTTATAAGAATGTTAGTCTGTGAGAACTAAATGTATTTAGTATTAGGATTTTATATTACCATTGTAGCAAATGTAAATTATGAAACAGGAGCATCTTGAAAATTGGTCTTCAACCTAATGATGTGTTACAAGATCTTTCCTGTATAAAGATAAAGATTTATTATTATTACTACTACATTCGGCAGACTGCGTGGCTTTGCCTATCAAGGTTGTCACCCTTGGTCCGTTGTAGGGTGATTGCCGCTTTCCAGGGGGACCATTTCTTTCTCCCATAGGGTGCGATGGGAGTTAGTGTGGCGTCTTCCTTCTCCCAGGCAACGGGGGTCCCCTTCTCACCCTGAACGCTCGCGGGCCTTGCCAGACCGATGAGGGGCCCCTGCCTTCCTGTGTTCTCCCCCACAGGAGACTGAGGGAGGCTTCTCCCTCAGGGAAGTGGCAGTGCCTTCCCACCAGTGATGAATGGTGAAGATTAATACAGGCAAGATACGAAAATTACATACCTTGATCTTCCTGTATATCTTCACCATTCATCACTACTTCCTGTCTCCCCTCCCTTCTTGGGTCTCAGCTTTCAGGGTAGTGCCTCCTCCCTACTTGCCCAGGGGTGTTCAGATCAAAACTTTTAGGACTTGCCCAGCCATGACTGTAGCTGAATTTCCACTTGCCCCTATTCATCTATTCATTATAATGAGAGAAGCTTTCTTTTTTATTTGCCCTTCAAGGAAATTTACTTGCCCAGGACAGGGAGTAATAGGGTTTGCACACCCCTGTACTTGCCTTCCCCCTGATTAAAGCTAGTTGTGGGCATAGTCCTGCTGGCACCTCTGGGTCCACTGATCCTTCTCTGAAGTGACAGGGGCCCACCTCTGGGGGGAAGGCAAGTAGTGGTGCTTGCCCTCTTTGGCCAAGAGCTCCTTGGAGCTCCTTACAATCTGGGGTGGCATTGCTTCTAGGGTCCTGAGCCTGGGACCCCTCCTTTTTTAAAGGACCTTCTTGCCTCCCACAGGTCTGGGGCCTGGTCGGCAGGGCTCTGAGGATCCTTAACTACTACTTCTTCCTCTTTCTCTTCTTCTTTCTCTTCCTCTTCCTCTCTGGTACCACACGTGGTCCCCTTACACTCATGTGAACATCCAGGGAGTATCCATGAAGCAAGGCCCCTCTGCTGTCTTACCTCTCCAGGGTGAACCCTATCTTTCTCCTCTTGGGGGCAGATTTGGGTGAGTCAGCTCTCCACTAGGCCTCGGGGAGAGCTCATTATCATTATGACCCCTACCCTGCTGCCTGAGTGACCTTGTCCTAGAGTGGATCATTTTCTCCCCCACCCTTATGAAGTGGGTTTGGTGGGGAGTTAAGGGGGAGAGTTCCGTAGAGAGAGAGAGAGAGAGAGAGAGAGAGAGAGAGACTTGGTCTGTCCCCTTTTTAGGGGACCAATGAGATGACTTTCTTAGCAGCGGCTGTTTCTCTGCGCCATCTTGTAGGTCCTTGTGTCTCCTCGGTCGAGGCTTAAAGACCACATAAAAGAGCAGTTGGGTTAATCTCCTCCCCTTAGACCTCAAGCAGCGGAAGAACCCCTGCGATGTTTCTGGTTGGGGTCCATTCTCCCTCTCTCTCTCCTTCTCACCCCCTCTCTCCTTTTGTTCATATGCTCTGTTCTCCCTTTCTCCCCACTTGCTTGTTTACTTCCTGTTTCTCATGCTCTCTCTTCTTACTTTTCTCCCCACCCATTGTCTCAACTTCTTCTGGCTTGTCCAGTGGTTGGGGTCCACTGTCTCCCACAAAATGTAGGGCTATCCGCTTCCTTTGTTCGGCTTTTGCCTCCTTTAAATTTACATCCTTTCCTTTTTCTGTCCCTTGGGCTCCCTTGCTCAACCATCCTATCTTTTTCCGCTGTCTCTAGTTTCACTCTCCGGCCAGCAGAACTGATTTGTTGGAGGGGTGGTGTCAGTTACGGCCAACTCTTAGAGCACCCACAATACTTCGTCCTTGTGGGAGGCATCCCGGCATAGGCTGCTCCTCCTAATAGAAAAGCTTTATTTATTTATTTATTAAATTTTGATAATCGGGTGAGCCCACTGGGCCCCGAGAGTCCCTTTTTCAGGGGCGACCCAAGGGTTACATACATTGTCACGTGGGATTGTATACAACAAAGTACATAACATGTGTCACATAGATACATAACAGGGTAAGTATAGTAGCAATATAACAAGTACCAACGGTAAAGGAGCTAACACTTTGGAGCCTCTTATCTTAACAGTTACATTTTGTGGGGGTGGTCAGGTGAGCCTTAAGCCTGGTGCGGAAGGTGTAAGGGGAGGTGGTTTCCTGAACGCCTTGAGGCAGGGAGTTCCATAGGGTGGGGGTAGTAAAGGCAAACGACTTCCCACCTGCCTTAGTTCTGACCCTGGGCACTGAGAGGAGAGTCCTGTCGGTCGTACAGAGTTGTCTAGGGTTGCTCTTAATGGAGATGAGCCTAGCGAGGCTGGGTGGGGGTGAGGAGTGGAGTAGTTTGTAGGTGAGGCAGAGTGAGGGGTACTGAAGCCTGTCCTCCCAGGGGGGCCAGTTTAATTGGGACAGCATGTCACAGTGGTGGGTCCTCGTGCCTGTTAATGAGGCAAAGCGGGCCACCTTATGGTAGAAAACCTGTAGCTTATTTAGCTCTTGCCTAGCTGCTCCCTGGATGATGGGGGCCGCGTAGGTGAGGGTGGGGAGCAGTACACTCATAGCAGTGGAGACCCGGGACGCTGGTATCAGCTGGTCTTTCAGTCTGTAAAGGGTCCCAAGTTTAGAGTGGATATTTTTGGTTACCTGGTCTACGTGCTCCTTGAGGGTGAAGCCCTGATCCAGGGTGTTTTATAGAGGGGACCACCCCGAGCCTCTTGCCTGAAGTGGTCATCAGTTTGAGGAGTTGGCATCTATCCTGATTGCCGGATCTTGGGCCGAACAGCATGGCCTTAGTCTTGCTCAGATTGATGACCATTCTATTAGTGACTAGCCATTCCTCTAGGGATTCCAAGTCGTCTTGGAGCCCAGAGCAGAGTTCTCCCTTGTTGGTGGAGGGCCGATAGAGGACTGCATCGTCCGCATACTGTACCACTGAACTCCCACCCCAGTGGTTGCAGAGGTCATTGGTGAATAGCGAGAAGAGAAGTGGGCCGAGTAGAGACCCTTGGGGCACACCCTCACTTAGAGGAAGAGGCTTAGACAGGGAGTCTTTCCATTTTACCCTCTGTGACCTGCCAGTTAGGTAGCTGGAGAACCACGATAGGGAGTGACTGTCAAGTCCAACCTGCCTCAATTTGGAGAGCAGCAGGTTGTGATTGACGAGGTTGAATGCTTTGGATAAGTCTATAAAGACTGCTCCTGTGGGGGTCCCCTTGTCCAGTTCTCTGAGTACATCTGTAGAGAACTTGATGAGAGCAGTGTCAGTCCTGTGATTGGTTCTGAAGCCATGCTGTGAGGGGGCTAGTAGTTGGTGGGTCTCTACGTAGTCACGGAGTTGACCGTATATCAACCTCTCTTGGATCTTACCAAGGCTACAGAGTAGGGAGATTGGCCTGTAGTTATTGGGTGATTCCCTCGTACCTCCCTTATGGACAGGGACTATGTGAGACATTTTCCATGTGCCGGGGATGGCCCCTTCAACGATGGAATGGTTGAGGAGCCAGGTTAGGGGTCTAGCGAGTACTGAGGCCCCTTCCTTGAGAATCTGGGGGGGTATACCATCAGGTCCCACGGATCCCATTGCTTTAAGGGCTTTTAGTAGTGGGAGGACTTCCTTAGGTCTAACTAGCCTAAGGTGGAAGGAGGAGACGGTCTTGTGAGGTGGGAGGGGTCATAAAGGCCAGGGGTGGGTGGGCAGACCAGCTTTGATCTGATCCAGGTTAGTGAACTGTCGGTTGAGTGCCATAGCGATGATAGTATCATCGCTTCGTTAGATAACCGTTTACACTCCATGGGGCACGTGTTGGTCTTACACGCTACACTTTAGTAGCCCATGTATGTGGAGCTAAAAGAGTTTAGGGTTACCTAGGTTCTTTTTCTGTAGGTTAGTGACATACTCTCGTTTTGCTACTTTCATGGCCAGTTTGCACCTGTTTCAGAGCGCCTTGTAGGTTGTGAGATCAGCTGGTAGTGAGGACAGTTTGTATTTCTTCCAAGCGGAGTCTCGGCATTTCATGAGGGATTTCACATTGGGGTGATCCACTTATAGCAGCTCCCCTTGGTGTGGAATTTCTTCATCGGGGCCAGCCGATCAGCCACCATGGTGAGTGCTCCCTGGAAGAAGGCAGCAGCTTCATCCAGTGAGGGCAGTAGTTTGATGGGACTCCAATCTATACTGTTGAGGCATCCTAACAGGTGCTCTGGCAGTAGGTGAGAGAAATCCCATGCCACCAGGATTTGCGGGCGGACTCTGGGGGCCCTGTTTTTCCAAATGCAGAAGATAATGGAGTGGTCGCTCAGTGCATCAGCTAGTGTGCCTCCTGCCTGTACATGGGAGGGTTTACTCGTGAGTATCCAGTTGAGAGTGGTATGGTTACCCATTTTATAATTCATTCGGGTGGGCCCAGCGATGATCTGTTCTAGGTCAGCATCCTGGACCAGTCCTATTAAGGAATGGTTGCCTTGGGGGGCCCAATTTAGATTAAAATCCCCCTGCGAGAGTAGTTCCGTGGGTACCTCCTCAGATATATTCTTTAGGACCGCTTCAAGGGATGACGTCGCATTTGTTGGGGGATTGTACACTCATCCTGTATTAAGATGCTTACAGGGGCCAAGGGTGATCCTCACAAAGGTTGAGTCACCTTCCATACAGGTGGCTTGTTTCGGGTATATCTGTATGGCGTTAAGAGTGTCTTTCGTATAGATTAGCACCCCTCCCCCCCTTTTGCCCTGTCTATACCTTCTGTGAGAGGTATATCCCGAGGAGGCTACCTCATGAGGTAGAATATGAGGTTTGAGCAGGTTTCAGATACCGCCAGGATGTCCGGGTTGTACCTATTTAGGCAAGATTGTAGTTTGTGAACCTTTGGCCTCAGGCTGCATATATTCATATGCGCAATGCATAATCCCTTGGAGGATGCCCAGTGGGGGTCAAGCATGGAGAGACCAAGAGGTTGTGTGTGTGGGGGGTCCAGGATTGGGCTGGATGTCCCCGGCCATGAGCAGGAGGGTTGCAAGGAGGCAGAGAGTGGGGATCCTTCCCAGGGGTAGGGTCTTAGCCCTGATCTTCCACCTGGCAGTGAGTAATGTGGAGTATAGGACTCCTTTTTTGCAGAATTCATGTGCAGTCAGGAGTCCTTCCAAGTTGCTGGGGGATGGGGGAGATTGCGTCCCCAGGAGTGATAGGGGGCGGTCCAGAGGGAGTGTGATATCTGGGGTCTTGTTCACCTATGGTCAAGGTCATGTCAGTCCATAGGAGGGATAGTATGTACAGGACAGCCAGGAGGAGCCCTCTGTTAGGTCCACTTGGATCAAGGGGGCCGAGCTTGGGGGGGGCTCATGCTGCCTGCTCCGGGCAGAGTCTAGCTTAGTGAGAGGAGGTCCCGTGCCTAGGTCGAGTTTCCTTGCTGATGCAAAGCTTTATGGTGGGGAGCAGGTTAGTCAGCTATACACTCTAGTAACAGTACGTTTGTCAGGTACAGCTATTGTATATAGGTCCCTTGAGATACTTTTGGGCGCGTTCCAGTTGGGAGGGGCTGTCTAGTGGGGGGCAGGCTAGTCTATAAAATAGTGTAATTAGCAGTATATCTAGCAGGTTCAATTGATAAATTCAAAGCCCCTTAGTCACATTTATGAAGTTAAGAATGTAGAGTATAATCTGGAAATGCAAATTTGCAGAGGTTATTAGCTACTGGAGGGCACAGGTGCACTAATAACACTTCAGTATGGAGTTATTGTGATCAAGTGACTTGTTTAGCCAATTAGCGAATATAAGATAGGCTGATGTGGTCAGTGTTCTGTTGGATCTGTACAGTTCAATAGCTTATCCCCGTCTAGTGGATGAATGGGAGGCGTTCCCATAGGTATACCAATGCACGACCAATTTTTGTCAGTTCAGCGTTGGGTGGGCGACTGTGTATTTAGTGGAGGAGGAGCAGGATGGGTGGGAGTTAATGGGAGGAGGGATGGGGTGGGTGGGAGGGCCGAAAAATTGATCCCTGAGGTAGTTGGTGGAGCGAGGAAAAGCCACCAGGGGAGTCCTGCACGTCAGTTGAGGTCCACCGGTTCGCGGTGCACTTGCCATTGCCTCAACCCCGAGGAGAAACACTTGGGTAAGTCCGGGGAGTTTAAAGCTGGTAGTTCTGGTGGTGTGTGTGTGTGGGGGGGGAGTCAAGCAGCCCCAGCCACTCTCTTCTCCCCCTGGTGTCCTGAGATGCTCGTGTAGCCGGCGGTTGCACTCTCAGCCTTAAGACCAGGCTGGGAGAACGTCGTCACTGGCTCTGGATCCAATCGGCAAGTTGCTGACATTTGAAAAGTCTGCGCGCCACCTCTTCAATTAGACAAAGGCGCGGGTCGGTAGCCGTTAGAAATTCGGAGGGCAAAAGAAAATCCACGAAGGCGAGTGTCCTCGGCGGAAGTCTGCATCCCAATTGATCCCTGAGGTAATTGGTGGAGCGAGGAAAAGCCGCCAGGGGAGTCCTGCACGTCGGGGGAGGTCCAACGGTTCGTGGTGCGCTTGCCGGTGCCTCAACCCCGAGGAGAAACACTTGGGTAAGTCTGGGGAGTTTAAAGCTGGTAGTTCTGGTGGTGTAGGGGGGGAGTCAAGCAGCCCCAGCCACTCTCTCCTCCCACTGGTGTCCTGAGATGCTCGTGTAGCTGGCAGTCGCACTCTCAACCTTAAGACCAGGCTGGGAGAGCGTTGTCAGTGGCTCTGGATCCAATCAGCAAGTTGCTGATGTTTAAAAAGTCTGCGCGCCCTCTTCAGTTAGACAAAGGCGCGGGTCAGTAGCCGTTGGAAATTCGGAGGGCAAAAGAAAATCCGCGAAGGCGAGTGTCCTCGGCGAAAGTCTGAGTCCCAATCGATCCCTGAGGTAGTTGGTGGAGCAAGGAAAAGCCGCCAGGGGAGTCCTGCACGTTGGGGGAGGTCCACCGGTTCGAGGTGCGCGGAGAAACACTTGGGTAAGTCCGGGGAGTTTAAAGCTGGTAGTTCTGGTGGTGTAGGGGGGGAGTCAAGCTGCCCCAGCCGCTCTCTCCTCCCCCTGGTGTACTGAGATGCTCGTTTAGCTAAAGCTTCCTGCAGGGTCCTAGTGCCTCTGGCTTGAACCCACCAGTGATGAATGGTGAAGATATACAGAAAGATCAAGAATTATGGTAGGTACGTAGTTTTCATTTTTTTTTGCACTCCGACAGTCACAGCACAGTTCACACCTGGGAACACCAGTAGATGCTTTGGGGGCTGTGGAGGTAGGAGAGACCATCATCATGTTCTCTGGGCATGCCCACTCCTGACACAGGCCTGCTCTGTAATACTGGGGACAGATATTCTGGCAGTTTTTGACCATTTTATACCAGGTTGCTACCCAATAACGTGAGGACCCCTCAGAACAATTATCTTTATCATATTTTAATGGTGACCTCTCTGATGGTCATTACCAGACACTGGCTTACCTCTGTTGTCCCGTCTGGCACTGGTCCTCGTTAATGTCTTTATAGGAGACATTGTGGAGGTACTGGAATGAAAAGTATGCCTCTTTGCAGACATCTCTGCAACAGGGTTGATACGTGGGTTTGTGTGGAAAGGATGAGAAGGGACTTGGCAAGGTTGGAGGAAATGGTCAGAAGTGTGGCAGCTTAGATTCAGTGCAAAGAAGTGTAAAGTAATGCACCCGGGAAACAAAAATCCAGGGGAAGAGTACACATTGGGGGGGGGATACTAAAAACAACAGAAATGGAAAGGGACCTGGGGTAGCCTTAAGGTAGGAAAGCAATGTGAAAAGGCAATAAGGAGGGCTGGGGGGATATTGAAATGCATAGGGAGAGGCATCACCAGTAGAAAACAGGAAGTTGTTATCCCTCTGTACAGACAGTTGGTGAGACCCCATCTGGAGTACTGCGTGCAGTTTTGGAGACCCCAGCTCTGCAAGGACATAGACAGGATGGAGGCAGTCCAAAAGAGGACAACTAAAATGGTGCAGGGTCTGCAACAGAAGCCATACGAAGAAAGACTAAAGGAGCTTAATATGTATACCCTTAAGGAAAGGAGGGAGAGGGACGACATGATCTTTATTTTTATTTATTTATTGAATTCTCAGAATTACAAACCTTTGAGTCAGAGACTCCTTTACAAAGGCTCCACTTCCGACAATAAATGGTTACAGAGCTATAACAAATTAGATTTCAATACATAATAACATAACATAATATAAATTGATTAAAAAAACAGTTTGTAAATTACATGAATGTTCTCCAGGTACTGTAGTAGGCAGAGAGAAATCATTCAGTAGTGAAGGAGTTTGGAGAGCTGTCAGAGATAGACTTTGTCATATCAGTAAGAAGGGGGGTAGTGGACATGAGACCAGGAGGTGAAAGTGGGTTAGGGACAGTCACAGCATCCTGAGGCCAGGAGAAACTGATGTTGACTAGGTTTAAATTGCCTCAGTTTGGCTAAGGCAGAGATCTCTCCAGGCAGGGCATTCAACCACTGGGGGGCCCTGTACAGGAATGCGAGGTTCTACAATGGGGTACTTGCAAGGGAGACTTAGCGGCACTTCTGGTGGCCCTAGTTGGGGGTGTCTATCAGATGATTGATTGAAGGGGTCAGAGACCCAAGGCAATCTTCTTAGCAAAGAGGCATGTCTGATATTTGAGCCGTCCCTCAAAGTTCAGCCAATTTGTCAGCAAGTAGAGATCACAAGTGTGTGTAAGCCTACCACACCCAGACACAAGCTGTCAGGCCTTGTTTATTGCGACCTTTATCCTGTTTAGAGTAGTGTTAGCTGCAGACCCATAGATAATAATGCTATAATCAACTAAAGAGAGGACCGAAGATGTTACAGCTAGGCGGAGGGCAATAGGGGGCAGGCAAGATCTGTGCCTATAGAGTAGGTCAATCCTCCTATTGAGAGCGGTGCAAACTACGTTAATGTAATCATGAAAGGACAGGGAAGCGTCAAGAGTGATGCCGAGCTGTTTAAACTTGTGGACTTGTTCCGCGTGGGTGGGTGGGGGTGAGCTGACAGTCAGATGTCAATCAATCAATCAAATCTTTATTTAACGGACGACCATCATTGAGCAAAACTCATTTTCAAGATGGACCTGGATTGCATCAAAATCTGTGTACAATACATTTAAACATAATGTTCACAATAGTTACAGAATTCCGGAAGAGTGTCATCAAGAAAGCACTAGTATTCGTGAGTACAAAGCATTTTGGCTAAAAAAAGACAGTATATACCTAAGAACCAGCACTATAAACATAAATATACTTACAGGTGTATATAACGGATGTCCACAGCAACTCTCCAACAATCAGTAGAACTAGGGGAGCACAGAGGGTTGGGGGGGTCATACCTGAAGGGGCAAAAGGAAGGTGGGAAGGTCAAATGATAGGAAAGAGGGCAGTGAGGGTAGGAAGTATTGCGGTGAAGGGAGAGGGACATGAAGTGCTGATACAAGGCAATATAAGGGGGGAATCTTTGTTTGTTCTACAGTTGAGCAAACAATATTACTTTTGTTTTTTGATAGTTGAATATGCGCTTATGTCTGGAGAACCAGAACTCAGACTCTGTAAAAAACTTTCAAGTACCTCAAGGGAATCAACAAAGTCCAAGAGGGGAACATCTCTCAGAAAAATAGATGTGCAAGAACATGGGGGCACAATTTGAAGATGGATGGGGGATGGCTTAGGGACAACCTGAGGAAGTATTTTTTCACGGAGAGGGTGGTGGATGTGTGGAACTGCCTTCCAAAGGAGGTCAAGGAGTCAAAAACATTGGGGGAATTCAAGGTTGCATGGGACAGACATAAGGCAATTTATAGTGGGGGGTAGGAGGAAGTAGACTTTAGGTTAACTAGAATCTGCAGCTTATCCAGTAGGTAGGTAAATGGGCAGACTAGGTGGGCCAAACGGTCCTTATCTGCTGTCAAAGTATATGTTTCTGTGTTTCTAAAGAAGAGTGGGTAGTACTGGTTAAAGAAATCAGAATTATGAAAGATCTTTACACTAGAATCCACTTTCAATATGATGAAGAAAATATTAACATATTAACCAGGTGGCTGGAGCCAGCCTGGTGGTGCTGAGAGTTGAGGCACTGGATGCCACACCTTGCGCCGTGCCGGCGACCCAGGTTCAGGAATGAGCTTGGGTCATCGGGGGTCGGCAGGGGCAGGAGAGGATTGAGCATCCGGAGGACTGCTCTCTTCTCCTGGGGGAGAGTGGATTGTGGCTCCTGCTACCATTGCGGCTCCAAGTAGAGACTGGGGAGAAAGGAGGAGGTGCTACTTCACTGAGAGGGTGGTGGAGCCATGGAATGCGCTGCCTAGGGGGCTGGTGGAGGCAGAGACAGTGGAGGGGTTCAAGAGGGGTTGGGACAGGTACAGGGGAAGGGTTCTGGAAGCAAAATCCAATGCAGCAAGAATATCCGGAACTGGGAAGGGAGAAGCCAGAGAAGGCGAGGGGGGCAGCAAAGTCAGCACCCAGGGTGGGGGCTGACCAAACGAGCAGACACGAAAGACCGTTAGGCCTATTCTGCTGGCATTTTAGTATGTTAGTATGGGGGTATCGCAGCTAGCAAGAAAATGTGAAGAGGGTTGAGGCTGCAGTGGACATCCTGCTGGCGTATGAGGGAGCATGCCAGTCTTGCGCTGGACATAGAAACATAGACTTTGACGGCAGATAAGGACCACTTGGCCCACCCAGTCTGCCCATTTCCCTACCTACTGGATAAGCTGCAGATTCTAGTTAACCAACAGCCTACTTCCTGCAACCCCCCACTATAATTGCCTTATGTCTGTCCCATGCATGTTTGAATTCCCCCACTGTCTTAGACCCAATGACCTCCCCAGGAAGGCGGTTCCATGTATCCACCACTCTCTCCATGAAAACAAATTTCCTCACATTACCCCTGAGCCATCCTCCTCTCTATCTTTAAATTGTGCCCCCTTGTTCTTACACATCTCTTTTTCTGAAAGATGCTACCCTCCTGGACTTTGTTGATTCCCTTGAGGTACTTGAAAGTTTCTATCATGTTCCCCCTGTTCCTCCTTTCATCAAGGGTATACATATTAAGCTCTCTCAGTCTCTCTTCATATGGTTTCTGATGCAGACCCTGCACCATTTTAGTTGCCCTCCTGTGGACTGCTTCCATCCTGTCTGTGTCCTTGCGTAGATGAGGTCTCCAAAACTGCACACAGTACTCCAGATGGGGTCTCACCAACTGTCTGTATAGAGGGATAACCACTTCCCTTTTTCTACTTGTGATGCCCCTTCCTATGCATCCCAGTATCCCCCTGGCTCTCCTTGCCGACTTCTCACATTGCTTACCAACCTTTAGGTCATCTGATATGACTACCCCAAGTCCCTTTCCATTTTTGTTGTTGTTAGTACCTCCCCTGCTAGTGTGTACTCTTCTCCTACGTTTTTGTTTCCCAGGTGCATTACTTTGCACTTCTTTGCACTGAATCTAAGTTGCCACATGTCTGACCATGCCTCCGACCTTGCCAAGTCCCTTTTTATCTTTTCTACCCCCTTTTGTCTATCAACTCTGTTACAGATCTTTGTGTCATCTGCAAAGAGGCATACCTTTCCCTCCAGACCCTCTGCAATGTCACCTATAAAGATGTTAAAGAGGACTGGACCCAGTACTGAGCCTTGAGGTATTCCACTAGTAACCCCCCTTTCTAGGGACATGGATATGTTGTTCATCCACACTCCCTGGCAGGTTCCTTGCTGCTTTAAATCTTGCCGGAAGGTCTTCAAGCTGACTCCTCCCACCCACGTGGGTGGTAAAACCCTCGGCTCCGTCCCATGACACCAGATCTTCCTTACCTCTTGGAAGCTCAGGTTCCCTCCTTAGCGCTCTGCATTTAGACTGGATCCAAACTCTTCGGTTCACCCGAAAATAATTTTAAAGTTTTCTAGACTTCGGTCTGCTTCTTCCTTCACGGCTGCGATGGACAAATTGACTCCCGGTTTTCGGCAGTGCTCACGCGGGCAGAAGATGTCTAGGACCGATCTGCACTCCATGTGCGTCTACTGCCTCGGGCTTGACCACGATCCACAGGCCTGCGAGTTGTGCAAGTATTTTTCAGCAAATGTCCTCGAAGACCGTGCTGCCCGGCTCCAACTTGGGTGCCCCGAGAATCGTTATCCGCCGGTGAAGTCCAAGGAGGCCCGTTGGGCGGTTTCCATGGAGGCTGGCTCGGCTGAGCAACTCGAGCAGATGATTACCCTCGAGGAAGAGCTGCATCTTCATCTTCCTCAGTCGCGGCATTTATCCCGCTCTCCTTGGGATCCTCCTATACAGCTTCTTTTAAGGAGCTTTAGCAGTCCCTCTCCACTAAAGGTGAGGGGCCATCGGGACACTCCTCTTGGTCCAAGAAGAAGGACGTGAAGGGTAAGTCCCATTGTCGACGTTCATGGGAGCGGGAGAGGTCCCCTTCCCCGGACAGTCGACACTCTATTTCAGTTGAGGTTGCGGCTAAGGCCGCTGGCTTCATGGTGTCCCCGTCAGGTCAGCCGGCCGAGACACCCGTCAACGCAGTCGAGATTTTTCTCGAACCGTCGGATGGGCTGTCTACTGGAGAAGCCAACAACCCTTCTTCACTGGTTCCCTCAGTGGAAACCGAGGACTTGCCTGCGCCTCCTGTGCCGGAGTCCCCGGTTAAGGCTCCCGAGCCGAGGGAGGAACGGGTTTCCCCCGCTCCCTCCCAGACCCACCCTCGGAAACACCGATGGTCTCAGTCTTGGACCTCATCTCGGTCCAGCCGATCCCACCGGCTGGCCCAGTCTAGCACCGAGGAAAGTGGTCAGGCGCCCGCTCATCCTCGTCATCCTCCTGGGAAGAGGCTTTGGCGCCAAATTGCGTCGGCCTCACGAGGACTTAATGTGGCAGCAGCTCCTTATGACTGGGAACAAGCCAACGCCGCCGCCTTCCCCCGGCCATTAAGTGGCTGTCACCCGAAAGGCCGAAACAACCCGTCGAGGTGGCCAAACCGGTGCCGGTTGTTCGGCCGAAACCAGCTGCCCCACCGATTGTGGTGGAACCCCCGCCTCCACAATCGAAATCGGGGTCTCCAACCAAGGATTCTCGGTCGGGTCAGGGACTGCCCCACCAGTTGTCGGTCATCCTCACTCCCGACCATCCTCGGCAGGTGGAGGGTGGCTCAGGCCCTAGGCAGCTATTCGCAGACTCCTCGGAGTCGGACGACGACTCCTCCCTGTTCTCCAGGCCCCTTGACCTGGAGTCCTCACGAGGACAGTCGATGGGCGAGGCCATCATCGTTCATGGGTCTGCTTCGGCTCATCTCAGAGACCACCAGGATGCAGCTCGAGCCCGTATCCAAGGGGGCCAAGTATCCCCTCATGGAGATACTGGACTGAGGGGATTCTCCCACGGAGGCCTTTCCGGTGGCTGAAGCCATTGTTGGCCCAGCCTTGGAGTTATGGCAGCGGCCGGCTTCTTGTCCTGCTCCTTCGGCCAGGATGGCCAGGAAGTATGCAGTCCCTACCGGGTCTCTGTCCGGTTTCTCAGAACAACCCTCTGTGGAGGGGTTGGTTACCGACAGCATTTTCCGGCATTCCGTGAACGCCAGGGACATGGACAAGCCCCCCGACAGAGAGTCCAAAAAGCTGGACTATGCCGGGCGTAACGTATATGCTGTGTCCTCCCTCTGCCTCCGTCAGGCCAGTTCAGCCGTACTGATGGCGCACTTCTCCCACGCTCTTATGGGCTCCCTGGATGAGGTGATCCCTCATCTCCCGGCTGATCTGCGGACTACGGTCAAGCAGGTGCAGGATCAGGGAAGAGCAGTGGTGAAACAGCAGCTCCAAATGGCTCTTGATATTGGAGACTCCTGTACCCGGTCAGTAGCGGCTGCAGTGGCCATGCGCCGCAGAGCTTGACTGCGGATCTCCACCTTTACGGCGGATACCCAGCACAAGTTGGCAGATGTTCCCTTCCTGGGTACCGACTTGTTCGGGCCTGGGGTGGAAGGCCACCTCCAGAGAATTGAGAAGTCCAATGCCACCTTGGACTCGGTCACGTCTGCCCAGAGGGACAAAGGCCGCTGGCAGCAGCATAAGTCCTTTCACCCTTCTGCCCCTGCGGCACGACCGGCCCAGCAACACCAGCATCAGGGCCAGCAGGCTCACCTTGACACCCCAAAGCCAAGCCTGCAGCTTCCTCCAGCAGGAAGCCGGGAGGAAAAAAGGCCCAGGAGGTCCCTCGGCCGGTCCTTCCTCCAAGCCTGCCCAGTGATGGGTTGAGGGGTGTTGGCCCCAGCCGCATTGCTTCCCCTGGATTCCCCGTGGGACGGCTCTGCCACTTTCTTTCTGCCTGGTCTGCTATCACCACGGACCGCTGGGTGTTGGAGGTGGTAGGAAAGGGTCTGCCTCTGGAGTTCGAGCAGGCCCCGCCCTTCTAAGCCGTCGCGCCATGGGGGGTTACGGGGTCCACAGCCTCTCTGTCGGCCCGTCGAGCCGACATTGCCCTGCTCCTCCAGAAGGAGGTGATCAGGAAGGTGGCGGATCCTCCACCAGACCCAGGGTTTGTGTCCAGGTACTTCCTGGTCCTGAAACGGACGGGGGGACTGGCGCCCTATTCTAGACCTGCATGACCTGAACAGGTTCCTAAGGTCTTGAACCTTCAGGATGGTCACTCTGGCCCAGATCATTCCATCCTTGGAACGAGGCATGTGGTTCTGTTCTCTGGACCTCCAGGATGCGTTCTTTCACGTCCCAATCCGTCCGTCCCACCAACGATTCCTCCACTTCAGAGCAGAGGGGTCCCTTTACGAGTTCCAGGCCATGCCCTTCAGCCTTTCTCTAGTTCCCAGGGTCTTCACCAAATGCATGGCAGTGGTGACAGCATTCCTGCGGCACCGAAGGGTTCGGGTGTACCCCTACCTGGACGACTGGCTGATTGCGGCCTCCTCCAGACTGGAGGTGGAGCGGTCCAGGGATCTGGCCCTCCAGGTTTGCTGTCAAGTTGGCCTCCTCATCAAGTGAGGCCAAGTCGGAACTCGTGGCAAAGCAGGTGATCCAATTCCATCGGGGCAGAGCTCGACTCTCTGCGAGCCAGAGCACGGCTCCCGGCGGACAGGACTGAGGTTCTTTCCTCCTTGGCCCAGTCATTTCAGGTTGGGCAATCGCGCCCTGCCTGGAACTTCCTGCGCCTCCTGGGCCTCATGGCGGCCTGCACCAGCGTGGTCTGTTGGGCCTGTTGGCACAGGCGTCCCCTACAGTGGGGACTGGCCAGCCAGTGGTCTCAGCGCTCCGGTCCTTTGGATCAGCCAGTGACAGTGACCCAGGAGATGTGGAATGCTCTCTAGTGGTGGATCGTTCCAGCTCATCTGCAGGAGGGCATCCCGTTTGTCTGCCCCGAGCCGACGGTCTCTCTTTCGACCGACGCCTCTCTGATGGGTTGGGGTGACCATCTGGGGGAGCACAGAGCGCACAGCCTCTGGTCCCCTTGGGAGTCCCGATGCCACATCAACCTGCTGGAGCTTCAAGCGGTTCGTCTAGCCCTCATCGCCTTCACTCTGTTTGTATGGGGTCAAGTGGTCCAGGTCCAGGCGGACTATACCACGACCATGTACTACCTAAACCGCCAGGGCGGAAGGCGCTCCATGCCTCTGTATAGGGAAGCTCTCCGCACTTGGTCCCTCGTGCGCAGCCTGGAGGCAGATCTCCTTGCCATCCATGTGGCAGGAGCCTCCAACATTCTGGCCGATGCCCTAAGCAGGGTAGGAGCTGCGTCCCATGAGTGGTCTCTCCTGCCGGAGGTAGTACACGATCTCTTTTCCCACTGGGGCATGCCTCAGGTAGACCTGTTTGCCTCCAGGGAGAATGCGTAGCTGAGGCTGTTTCATGCCCACCCCCCTCAGCAGGGCGCGCTGCAGGGGGATGCCTTCTCGAGGCCGTGGACCCTGGGCCTCTTCTGCGCCTTTCCCCCATTTCCCTTGATCCACAAGGTGCTTCTCAAGGCAAGGAGGGACAAGGCGCAGGTGATTCTGGTAGCCCCAGACTGGCCCCGCCAGTTCTGGTATCCAGATCTCCTCAGCCTCAGCTCCAGGCTCCCGAGGCGGCTTCCAGCCCACCTGGACCTGATCTCAGTCAACCAGGGGAAGGTATTCCATCCGGACCTTCAATCCCTGCACCTGACATCCTGGTTCCTGAGCGGCTAGAGTTCCAGGCTTTGGGTGTTTCCGACGAGGTCCTCAACGTTGTTGAGGCTTCCCGTGAGAGTCAACCAGGAAATGCTATGCCTTCAAATGGAAGAGATTCTCCATTTGGTGTCAGAGACAGGGGCTGGACCCTTCCTCCTGTTCCTACGCAAGCATTCTGGACTACCTGTGGTCCCTTTCTCAGTTATGGCTTCGGTCGACGACCCTTAAGTTGCACCTGACAGCCATCTCTGCTTACTGGGCGCGGGCCGGGAAGCAGTCGGTGACTCAGGAGAAGGTGGTCGGGGGCTTTTTCAACGGCCTTGATCACATATCTCCTCCGGTGCGGGAACCTCCACCTCCATGGGATCTACTGCTGGTACTGGCTAAGCTCATCGGCAAGCCATTCGAACCAGTGCACAGGTGTGACATCTCTCGCCTGTCGTGGAAGACTGCCTTCTTCGTGGCTATCACGTCAGCCAGAGGATGGGAGAGCTCCAGGCGCTTTCCATCGAGTCTCCTTATTTGGTCTTCCACAGGGACAAGGTTGTCCTGCGCCCTCACCCGACAGGTGTTGACTCTGCCGGTGTTCTACCCGAATCACACCTTGGAGGCCGAATATAGGCTCCATACTTTGGACCCTAGAAGAGCGCTCTCTGACTATAATTAGTGGATGGCTGAAGTTCGGGGAGAGGTTCGCCAGCTGTTTGGCACCTGCGCTGAAGCCGCACCTGGCAGACCTGCAGCCAAGCAGACGATAGGCAGGTGGGTCACCTCCTGCATAGATCTCTGCTATAGGCTGGCGGTTATGGAGCCTCCCATAGGGATAAGAGCTCATTCTACCCGCCATACCGCCGCATCGGTGGCGCTTCCAGGGATGTCCCTATCCAGGAAATCTGCAGGGCTGCTACCTGAGTCAGCACACACCTTCATTACCCATTACCACATCGACCTTGAGTCACGCTGGGATACTGGTTTTGGGACCTCGGTTCTCCAATCTTTATTCCCTAAGTAGGGGGTGTGTGCCTTGCCTCCCTTCTCCCGGAGAACAGCTAGGAGTCTGCCAGACAGTGTGGATGAACAACATATCCATGTCCCTAGAAATACAGGTTGCTCACCTGTAACAGAAATTCTAGGAATGGTATATGTTGTTCATCCACACGACCCATCCGGCCTCCCTGGCTTCGACGCACAACCTGGCTTCCAGCGGGCTAGATCTGGCATCATGGGTTGGAGCCGAGAGTTTTACTACCGGTGGGTGGGAGGAGCCAGCTTGAAGACCTTCCGGCAAGATTTAAAGGAACCTGCCAGACAGTGTGGATGAACAACATATACCATTCCTAGGACTCCTGTTACAGGTGAGTAACCTGTATTTCTTCGGAATGTGTTCCATTCACTATTACCTACTATGTCCTGTTGTGCAGCCAGTTTGCTACCCAGGCTACCACCCTGGGATGTCATTGTACGTCCGAACCTTACAAGAAAACGGGGAAAAAGGTGCCCTGATCCCTGGTAGGCGAAGGTGGGTTGATTGTCTGACCTCCATGCCCAGCGCTGGGTTGTGCAGCATGCCTCCGGTACTCCATCCTCTGCCTGGTCGACTGACTAGATTACAGAAATGTCGCTAGGAGGAGTTGGGGGCCCCACTTCGGGGGTCTTAGATCCCGGGGGGGGGGGTCAAAAGATGAGAGCAAGTGGAGTAGAGGCTCTTCCCCTCTGGTAAGGTAGGCTGAGGACTTCAGGTGGGGTGAGATAGGGTCGGGCCAGGTGTCCCTCCAGTGAGAGTCCAGGTGACCAGAGAGAGGAGAGGATAAACAAAGTGTACAAAAACAAAACAAAACAAAAAAACCAGGTGACTGAGGTGGGATTAATATGTATCCAAATGAAAGTCTGTTTCGGGGAGTATACACCCCAAGGCTGATATAGGTGACCATTTGATCTAGTAAAATTATCGTAGCTAATTTTTGTTTAGCCAGTATGTAAGCTCTGCATATCTGAAATAATGCATTCTGTGTGCTGTTCTTTTGTTGTTGTTATCTTATAGTTCTTCTCTAATTGGCGTTATTTCTCTGTGGGAATGCCAAATCCATTTATTCCTAACTGTATTGCCACATGTTATGAACTTTATATGTGTTATAATAAAAAAAATGTAATAAATTCTGAGTTAAAAAAAAAAAAAGGAAGGATAGAGTGGGGGTAGTATTTCCACAGTGGGGGAGTCTGTAGGAGGCTCTGCAACTTAACTAGCTCTTGTTATACAGATGTTCATAAATATATATATATAAATATATATGTTTAATTTTTTACACAGGCAA
This sequence comes from Neoceratodus forsteri, assembly GCA_016271365.2. Classification (NCBI taxonomy): domain Eukaryota; kingdom Metazoa; phylum Chordata; order Ceratodontiformes; family Ceratodontidae; genus Neoceratodus; species Neoceratodus forsteri. The sequence goes on from CM057454.1 coordinate 780,532,122, forward strand.
GAGAACTGTTTCTGAGAGCCGTGGAACAAGAGCAAAATGGAGCAGTTTATGAAGGTAAAAAACTTGTGTTGACTGAATGCTAATATTATCTTTCAGACTTTCTGTGGTGCAGTTCTAAATTTGTAATTGCAGATTCCCAACCTCCTTAGTCTTATTTTAAATATATGATGACATTTTCAGCTCTCGCAGAACATTAGTGCTGAATTACAAATGATTAACGAAAGCAGTACTGTGGTAGTATTCACTATATGGAATATTATGCTTTGCTGTATAAACACGTGTAAAAACATAACTTTTGGACACATTTCTGCATTTTTTAAAATTTGATTCCCTTTTTTTCTTTATAGCTATGCACATTATTATAAAAACAGGATCGGTATCCACCACATTAAATCAACTGTAGCTGCTTGTCTACAAGAAACATTATATTCCTCTGTTTATGACATCAAAATTGTTTCCACTGCCACAATTTGTGAAGTTGCACACAGAGGACTGTCAGTTGTAGACGTGCAGTCAGAACACATGAATTTTAGGGAACTATGATCTGTTTTTCATGTGTGTAGTATTTCTGTAAAGGGGATGCTAAATATAGAGACTGCAAGCAAGATACGGTAAGCAGAAATGTGCTGAAAATTTTTTTTTTTCTGATGTTTTCTCTGTGAAGGCTGGGCTCTGTAAACTTGCAGTTGGATGTTTCATAACCTTACAAATCTTGTAACAAGCCTTTTTCTTTCCAGAGGTCTTGCTGTAGCACTTCACAATGTTGTTTGAGGACATCTCCCTCCATTAAGCTACATCAGGGAACTGTAAGCCGTCAGCGGCAGGACCACCTGGAAATTTTTGCTGGCTATGGCTGCCCATGTCGATGCACTTCATTGGCGCCTATATAACGTGGGCATTCCCAGCATGCCTCAGTTCTTTCTGCTGCTGTCAACAGCTCATTGATCCACTGCTCTGGAAGAATGCCGTTGAAGTTTGGAAAATTTTGCTAATGCTGCTACTTCTTAAGTTTACTATTTTAAAACTTAAACGTTTAAGCTGCCAATGACAGACAAGGAATTGTTGTTCCGATACTGCCATTGCAGTGACGTTAACATTTACAAAGATGGCAACCACTCCGTGTGCATTCGTTGCCTAGGCCAAGACCATGAGATTAAAGCCTGCACTATCTGCTAGAGCTTTCACCAGGCCACTAGGAGATGTTGTAAGAAAGCTTTGCAGATTCATTTAAAGTTAAAAGAAACTGAGGAGAAACAGGCTGTGCTGAAGGCAGCATTGCCGTTGTCAACCACCTCTCTTCCCAGTTCAGCGTCGACCTGCTGCTCATTGCGGTTGACAGCATCTGTTTCCAATTTCAACAAAGAAGAAAGATAATTCCACCAAATCGGTGGACAAACACTGTCACTTGGACAAGGAGAAGTGTCATAGAGATAAAACTGTTTCCCTGGACTGTTCACGCTATCATCTGAAACAAGGTAAGTCTTCTGACAGACAGGTCACAGGCCAAGGCTTTCAGTCCTGCTGCCCTCCAACATTCTCACAGATGCCAAGGTCAGGGCTCGGCACTGGCTCACATCCCGCACTGGGGATTCACAGCCCGTACCACCGTCTGGCAGTGTCCCATCAATGGTTCCACCATCGTTGACCCCTTTGGGGATGGTTGACACACAGCTCCTTTATCTGACGATGTCTGAGCTATTTCAGCCACTAATGCTGCTGCCGCCACCATCACCGCCTCTGATGATGGCCACTGTTGACTTTGTCATCAATGCAGCAGTTCATGATCTCCACCATTGTGCCAGCTCTGAACGTCCTCTGACAGTGCGCCCATTAACGGTTCCTCCTCCATTGTCTCCTCATCCCGTTGACCCTCTTCCAGTGATGGTTAGCATCAATGACAAGTTGGAATACAATCCAGAATATATAAAAGAGGAGGAAGAAGCTGTGGATGAAGAAGAGGAAGTACTTGATGTGGTAGGATCTAGCTCTACTCTGTCATTCTGCTCAAAAGAAAGTGTGAAAAAAACTCCTGGGTCTCTCCCTGAGGATGCCTCATTCCAGGCTTTCCTCAATTTGGTGCAGGCTAAACTAGGTTTTGATGCTGAGGAGGAGGAGGAGGATTCTTCTGAGATGATCCTTTGAGATGTCTGCCTCCCCTACTTTCGTCATCCCTCCTGTACACTCAGCACTAGAGGATGCTACTTTGGTAGCCTAGCATAGACCTACTTAATTGCCAGCTGTCTCTAGAAAGGCAGATAAACATTATCCTGCCCCTAGTGCCAAGCTGTCCTACTCCTGTCTGCCCGAAATACACTCAGTACTGTAGTCACACTGGCTGCTCATGATAGGTCTAAGGCACCCAAACATAAGTATTATCTTCCTCCTGATAAGGAATGAGGAAACTGGATGTAATGGGAAAGAAGACCTTTGCTTCTGCTTCCCCAAGACTAAGGATTGTTAACCCTTAGGCTGCCGACAGAATTAGAATGTATAGAAATTTTGGCCTGATACCAGTCCGTGGCCATGCAAGGGTTAACTATTAGGCATACATTATCAAGTACCAAAATTGCCTATGGAAGACAATGGCCCTCTAGGCAGATAAGATACCGGATAGCCTTGACTAGACTATGGCTCAACAGATGGTTGCTAACAGCCTGGAAGCTGGAAAGCACCTGCTGAGATCGGCTCATGATATCTCGCTTGCTGCTGCCCATGCTGTTGCCTCTGGTATTTGCCTCTGCTACCACTCTAGGCTGCGAGTGTCTGGCTGTGCCTGTGATGTTCAACAGTCAGTCCTCTACTTCCCTCCTATGGCTTACTGACTCCATCCTTACTGGAATGTATCTGGGACTGATCACATCTGTCATTTTTGTTGATCTTGTTACAGCTTTTGACACAGTGTCACATCCTCTCCTTCGTGATAAGTAAAAGCGATGGGTCTTTCTGACTTTGCAGTCAACTGGTTTAGCTCTTACCTGATGGGTAGATTACAATCTGTCCAGATAGGCTGCTCTACTTCCTCTGCACTCCCTCTGCTCAGGAGTCCCTCAAGGGTCTTTCCTGGGTCCTGTTCTTTATTCTGTATTCTTGAACGACCTTTCTTCTGCCTGTTTATATGCATCCATTCATATGTATCCTGATGATGCAGTTATTTTTGCATTTGTCTCCTCTTCTCATGACTTTACTTCACAACTTCAGCTGGACGTTGACAGCGTTCAGTATTGGTTAAGTCTAACCAGCTATCCCTCAATGCCAAAAAAAAAAAAAATGTCTCCATGACTTTGATACTTGTTAGAGGCTTTCTAGACTTGCCTCTCTTGCTTCTTTTCACACCCTTGATGGTGCTATTATTGAGGATGTTTCCTGTTTTAAGTACCCTGGTATCCGGCTTGACCAGTATTTTGACTTCTCTCTTCATATTGATGCCATTCACCAAAATCTTCACCCCAATTTTGGTGCACTTTACAGGAACAAAGTGGGTATCCCACTTCCTGTCGCTCTGAGATTGTTTAAAATGATCCTCCAGCGACCCGTTAGCAGCAGTTGGATTTCTGCTTGCGACACCAGCGACCGGGTTTAGGAACTGACCGGGTACTGGAGGGCCGCCGAAGAAAAGAATGCATGAAGCGTCGGATGACTGCTGCGCCTTCTACCGGGGTGGGAGGACGAGGAAGCAACCGGCGCTTAGCTGACCCCTGACGGAGGCTGGGGCATGGCACCATCGGGTCCCACTAACTAATGGTGCATGGTGAACATTGGCATATGCCTTATGTTAGTGGCATGCCATGCCCCCGGGGAGCAAATGGGGAAAAAGAGCCCCGAGGCCGACCGAATGATAGTCGCCAGCTCCCATTGCCGCGAGACCTCGAGCAGTGCATGGAATGCTCTAGCAGCACCCAGGCCAAGAATTGCACTGGTGATGAGGTGGTTGCATTGAGGCAGTGTGGCAGCGAGGGCATAGGCAAGCCTGAAGGAGAGGCCGGCCTGGAGCTGGGGGGAGCAAAAAAAATGAGCCTCCCTATGTTTAATTAAGGTGATATAGTCTACCGTGGAGTTTCCAAATCCACCCTTGCCAGTCTGGACTCTCTTTTCAATTCTTTCTATCATTTTGCTTTAGATTGTTCTTCATGTACTCACCACTATCACTCTACTCTGCTCTTTCACTCCCCTCTCTTGATGTCAGGTGCCTTTCCCACTGTGCCTCCTATATATCTAAATTCTGGATCTTCCTGGACTTAAAATCTCCTTCACTCATTCACACTGATGGGACTATGCCGGGGGCGGTAGGACCGAGTGGGAGCCAAAAATCTTTAGGAGGGCCAGCGCCTAGGTAGGGCTGTGAGCAAGTGGTGCCGTGAGCTCGGCTCGTGCTGTATAGGCTACCTCGGCGTCGATCCTCCAACCGCCTCAGTTCCTTTTTTCTTGCTGTCGAGTGCGCTTCAGTGACAATGTTGCTCGCCCGCCAGGAGTCAAATCTTCACGTCTGTACGACAGCAGCCAAGTTGTTCAGTTTTGATTTAGTTTTAGTTTATTATTTAAAAACCAAAAGTTGTTCTTTTTGCAAGAAAGAACAGAGAAGTTTTTCCTCAGCCTGCCTTTGATGGAGTCGATCATCAGTGGGGCCGGTGACAGCAGGAATACTTCGCATGAAAGCTGTATTTCCAGTAGGGCTGGGGCTGGTCTGCCGCCCTTCTCTGGGGGTGGGGGGAATCTGACTATGGGAAGTCCAGTGCTCGGGGTAAGGGTGGTCCTTTTGAGAGCACAAAAAGAAGCGGGCCAGTTCCCAATCTTCGTTGGGAACCTGGCACTGCTCTGCCTCGAGTTCTTCGGCCCACCAGTCAAAGAACAAATGGTACCACTCAAGGTCACCCTCTGGTAGGTCTGCACGTTGATCGTCAGTTGTACGGGACAGGAGGCCAACTCAGACACCATTGGGGTCACCTGTGGCCTCTGTCCCTGGCAACCGGCATCTTCGACTCCGTAGTCCCTCCCCACCACCTGAGGGGTCCTCCAGTGAGCAGTTTTCATTATTGGGCTGCTCTTATGGAGCAGTGGGTTTGGCGGTTATCCTGACTTCCCAAGACAGCAGAATTGGTCCCAAGGCCTTCAGGCCTAGGGGCTTCGAACCTGCTGGTGGGGTGGTTGAGTCAGTCTTGTCACGCGACAACTTCTTTTGTGCTGTTGACACTGCGCTCTTGTGCTTTTCTCCCTCACAAAGCTGCGGCGCAGAGGCCAGCACAGGTACCTACTGCTTCTCAGGTTTTCAGATCTTCATCCTTGGGTGCCTCAGAGTCTGGGTTGGGGGCCCTGAGTGCCCATGTGGTGCTGGCCACAGTGCCACCTTTGACTCTGGTCTTGGCGGCACTGTGGTTTGTGATGTCACCCGTGGCGCCGCGTTCGGGGCTGTTTCCGGTGCCACCCCGGATGCAGGGTTTCTCAACTCCAATTCGAGGAGCGCCCCCTCCTGCACTTTTTCCTTCCTTTCTTTTATACACTATTTCTTCTGGGCTAGTAGAAAATAATATTGAGCGTGATCCTGGTCTGCGATTAATGGACGACTTCGATGAGGATTCTTCTTTTGGAGTGGAAAGTAAGCCTTCTACTTCAGCAGAGCCTTTGGTCAAGGACCTGTCCTTTAAATCTCTTCTGAAGGACATGAATTCCACTCTCTCTCTCTCTCTCTCTCTCCAGACATTGGAGGTGGATCCAGGGAAGCTATTGAGCCTTCAATATCTGCATGTTCCGGAGAGCCGTGTGAAACTGACTTCTCTGGTACAGCCCTCTTTTGAGACTCTCTCACAGATGATGTGGGATAATCTGGCGCTTATTCCTTCCGTGGCTAAGTCTATAGATAGGAAGTATGCTTCCCCTAAGGATTGACCAATCCTGGCCTTCCAAGCCTTTGCAGATGCTATTGTGGTCTTGGCAGAAAATGACAAAGCTGTGCTTCCTCAGGAATCTACAGCTCGTCTGGTAAATAAGGAATCCTGTAAGATTGACACCCTAGGGAAGCGAGTCTTCGGTGCTGCTACCCTAGGAATGTGTATTGCTAGCTATCAGGCCTACTTCCCATAATATGAGTATATCCTCTGGCATTCGCTGAAAGCCTGATACTGGGATCTCTTTATTTAAAATTGAATATAGTTTTACTGTTGAAATATTGCAAAAAGCTATTTGGAACTCAAGGGGTTAGCCTGAGATGCAGTGTCTAAGCCTTTTGCAGAGCTGTAAACAAGAGGTCAGTTCTGGGACACTATGTACTGTTTTGCTGCACTTCAAGGAATGAAACTGACAAGAACATTCTGTAAACTTACAAGAATATCCTGTGAATAGCAGGATCTCTTAATGAGTTCCCAGACAAAGACTTCTAAAAAGAGCAGCAATGCTTTTACTCAGGAGACAAGAAGAGTGAGGGACTAAGAGACTGAAACTTGGAATTAAAAGATACCCTCAGAAGAAGAACTTAGTTTTCTCTGTTTGTAGTGCCTTTGTAAATAGTTATACTGAATAATTTTAATTTTTTATTTTGCTGTTATTGAGAAAAATAAAACGCTATTTACGAATTTTTAAACTGCTCCTGGTTTTCCTATGCTTCCTGTTCTATGCTTCGACAACAAGAAGTCACTTGTATGAGACAATGCAGATGTGCCAGTGGTTAAGTCAGTATGGCAGCCGCCATCGGGCTAAGAACCATAGCAGGCATCTGGCTGAAACAGACTCACTGGATGAAACCCGGCTAGTCTGGACCAGTATCAGTGACATTTCCACATAAAGATTCACATATATTTTTTATACCCGCAGGTATGCAAGGGGGAAGAAGAGACAGAACAGCAAGGGAAGGCAGAGAGATAGCGAGAGGCGGAGAATTGCAAAACCGTTGGAGTGATCAGTTTCTAGGTCTCACAAGAAAATCTGGTTGTGCAGCCAGACAGACGAGGCAGAAAAGGAGAAGATAGAACAGATCCTTGCATTTAACTCTTTCTGCATAACAAACAGGACAGGGCCTTATTCAACCCTGTCACATACTCCCCCCTCTTTTAAGAGGGAACCTGTTTTACAAAAACAGGTTTCCAAAATGTTCTGTTAAATTCCCATCTGACATTCACTTATAACCTTTACAGTTCAGTACATATGCAGTGTAGCAAACGGAGAAGTTGCAGCTCACATTTTTTTTCCAACTTTCGTAATTCTCAATTCCTGATTCTTATCTTGACAGAAAATCAGCATTGACATCCTCTTTTCCAGATTTGTGCATCACCTTGAATTTAAATGGCTGTACTGCCAGGTAGCACTGTTTAATTCTAGAATTGTTATCCTTACTTTGGTAAAGCCAACAGAGAGGACTGTGATCTGATACAAGTACAAAGTCAGCTCCTAGTAAATAGAACTTAAGGGACTTCATGGCCCACTTTGCTACAAGGCATTTCTTTTCCATGGAGAGCGGGGGGGGGGAGTACCTTTTCTCTCTGTCATGCAATTTCCTATTTATGTATAGAATAGGAAGTTCTTTCCTATCTATATGCTGACTCAGGAATGCACCTAGGCCTACCTCTGATGCATTAGTCTGTAACAAACATTATTTCTCAAAGTCTGGGCTTCTTAAAACAGGGTCTGAACATAATGCAGCCTTAATGTCCCGAAAAGCCTCGTCATACTCTGGGGTTCATTTTGCATTATTTGGGAACCATTTCTTTGTGAGTTCAGTGAGGGGAGTAGCTAACTCCGCAAAGCTGGTAACTAATCTCCGATAATAATCAGCTAGCTCTAAAAATGACCTGACACGTTTCTTGGTTTTGGGACAGGGCTGTTAGTTACAGCTTCTATCTTGGAAACCTCTGGCTTCACTTCTCCATTTCCCATAGCCCAAATATCTGGTTTCTTGCATGCTCAGTGCACACTTGGTAGGATTAATTGTCAGACCTGCCTTTGTGATTGATTGGATAACTGCTCGCAGGGGTTTCAGATGGCTTTTCTAGTCTGAACTGTACACCACGACATCATCCAAGTACGCAGCACAGTAACCAGTGTGAGTGGATACAATTACATCTATGTATCAGCCAATCAATACTTTATTTTTAAAATGCTGTTCCAACAGATCATAGCGTTGTACATCTTATAAAATGTAATGATCAACAAAAGTGATTTCATAAAAACATACAGAAGCACAGTTGTAAAATAGCGGAACTATAAATAATAAACTACATATCCTTAAAATATCAGACATCAGGAAATGCAGATTCAGATAAATACGTTTTTAATGCAGATTTACAGGCCTCCATGGATGGGCACTCTCTAAGCCGACGAGGTAGAGAATTCCACAGGGTCGGCGCTACGAAAAAGCAAACGACCTAGCACGTACAGTTGTCAGACGAACCCTGGGAATCTCTATCAATCCCTCGTCGGCAGAGCAGAGAGGATGAAGAGGACAGTAGGGATGTAGGAGATCTTACAGGTAACGCGGACCCTGTTTGTTTAGGGCTTTATAGGTCAGTAATCCGACCTTGAAGGTGATCCTCCACCGTACTGGCAGCCAGTACAGGCCACAGAGCACAGGTGTGACATGGCTAGATCTAGATACGCCAGTCAACAACCTGGCAGCTGCATTCTGCACTAACTGCAGGCAGCGAAGGTCCACCCCTGGTAACCCTAGGTATAGGGTATTGCAGTAATCAAGGCATGAGGTCACAAAGCGTGGACCAGCATTAGAAGATCATCGGGTGAGACCAGTGTTTTATCCAGGTGATATTTCTTAGATGATAAAAAGAAGTCTTGACAACGGCCGACACCTGAAACTTAAGTGTGAGCTTGCTTTCAAGTATAACGCCCAGATTCTGCACCCGGTCAGAGGTCACTAGCTGGTTGCTTACCAGCCAGAACCCGGAAGGCTGTCCAGCTGCTAACCTCTCTACCTGATGACTTGGGTCCACAACCAACACCTCAGTCTTATCCGAATTCAGCTTAAGCCAGTTGGCACTCATCCAGTCCTGAATCTCAGCGAGGCAGTTATTAAAGACTGAAACCGCTTCATTATGCACTGGAACAAAGGACATGTACAGGTGAGTATCATCTGCATAGCAGTGAAAATTCAACCTGTACCGCCCTAATAATGTCTCCCAACGGCAGCATGTACACCGCGAACAACATGAGCGACAACACAAAGTCCTGCGGCACCCCACAAGGCAGGGGGGGAGAGGGGATGAGGTAAATACCCCGATTCCGCACTCTGCCTCATGCCTGTGAGGAAAGAATGGAACCATCTGAGGATTTTGCCAGACAGCCCACAGAAAAGCCACAGATGCTCCAGCAGCACCCCATGGTCCACGGTGTCAAACGCTGCCAAGAGATCTAAGAGGACCAAGATCAAACAACTCCTCCGATCCCTCGCTGCCAGGAGATCATTAAGTACCAGAACCAACACAGTCTCAGTGCTATGCCTCTTCCTGAAACTGAGCTGGAGAGGATCGTAGATATCTGCACGACATCCTCGATCGCCAGCTGGTCAGAATCTGACCATGTCTCTGAAGTAGCCCAGTATTGAAAAATGGCAGTATTTCCCCAACACCAGACCAGCCTGTCCAATATTTCCAGTCAATTTTGCCTTTTATGGGGACTTTTCATAAAATGTTCAATATTCCCAGTTTCAACAGAAGCTTGCCACAGACTCCTAAATGTGCACTGAAAGAGGGAGCTCTCACCACCCCCTTCCCCAAAACGATTCCAAGTAGTGCAGCACTCTCACTGCTACACCTTCATTACTTAATGTGCAGAATAATAACCAAATGAGGCCCTCTCACTGCCTCCCAAATAAACAAAGCTTTATAGAGTACTTGCAGTCTGTAAGATCCACAGCCCTTCCATAATTATGTCCACCAGTAATCCAGATGATCGTCCCTTGGTAGTTCTTAATCCCTCCAGGTTCCTCCAAGATGGGTATAGAGCCACCAAAAACCTTGGGACAATGGCTCTCGTCTAGTATCAGTCCAGTTCTTCAGAGTGTGTGAAACTTCCGGGCCAGAAGAGGGAACCCAAACCCTGCCACTCTCCCCACTTTAGGCAACCAGGGAATACATGACCCAGCCAGGTAACCCACAGAGACCACAGGGCAAGACCAGAGAGCAATCGATCCTTTGGTCAGTCTCTCTTAGCCCCCCCCTCGGGGACAGCAGCCGGGACTGAGAACCACCACCACCAAGTCTGCCAGATCACACCCCTTGCCACACCATGGGCAGAATCCTCCTCAGGAAATCAGTCAGTTGCTCCACCAAACGGAGAGACCAGAGGGACCCGAACCAGCCGGCAATAGACTTCCGGCTTCAGACTACAGCACAGTTCCACTCCCCGACACACCTCCAAATTGGATCACCCTGCAGTCCAATTAAGCTGACTGCTATTCTTCCAAATCTAGGCAGACCCTCATAGAAGGGTATGTAGTCTCCACAGATTAATTTGTGCAGTTCATGAATAAATCCCCACAGAGTCATTCAAAATCGACTTATGGACAGCCACCAGATATAAAGCAGCACATTGCCTTATCTCAGGGGAATTCTTTCTAGCTCCACAAGTCCATAAATGCTGATATATTTAATTTGTAAAAACGCTCGTAATTTAGTTAAACCGGGTCACGGAGGACTTCCCGGTCTGAAGAGCCACCCACGCTTTGCCCTCGCACTCAGCAAAGTTATGACGTGATGCTAGGGAGAGTGCAGGGCACGCTCCATTATAGTGAATGTGCAGCAGCTTTTTGAGTGTTGTTTTTATATTTTAATGTTCGGTTTGTGATGAAACGTGGGCACTGGTCGACTAACAAGGGCCATCTCTGATACTGGCTGAACAGTCTCAGTTTGGACTTTTGTTTCTGCTTCTAGTTTGGCTACCATTCTTCTGGTAATGACTCTAGGGCTTGCTGCTGCAGAATCCATACCTTTCTGCTATGCTTCCCTGGTACTAAGTCTAGTGCCTACGCACACAACTCCTAGCTTAGAATATGCACAGCATAAATCTGACACCATCTGTTGTCAAGGCACAGCTCAGGGAGCATAGGAAAACCAGGAGCCGTTTCAGAATTCACAAATACCTTTTTATTTTTCTGAGTAACAGCAAAATACAAAAACAAAAATTATTCAGTATAACTATTTACAAAGGCAGTACAAACAGGGAAAACTTAAGTCTTTCTTCTGAGGGTACCTCTTAATTCCAAGCTTCATTCTCTCAGTCTTTCACTCTCCTTGTCTCCCTAGCAAAAGCATTGCTGTTCTTTTTATGAGTCATTGTCTGGGAACTCGTTAAGAGAGCCTGCTTATCACATAATGTTCTTGTAAGTTTACGGAATGTTCTTGTCAGTTTCGTTCCTTGCAGGTGCAGCAAAACAGTACATAGTGACCAAGAACTGACCTCTTGTTTACAGCTCTGCAAAAGGCTTAAAACTGCATGTCAGGTTATCCCGTTGAGTTCCAAATAGCTTTTTGCAATCATTTCAACAGTATAACTGTATGCAGTTTTAAATAAGGGATCCCAGTATCAGTGACATTTCCACATAAAGATTCATACATATTTTTATACCTGCAGATATGCAAGGGGGAAGAAAAGACAGAACAGCAAGGGACGGCAGAGAGATAGCGAGAGGCGGAGAATTGCGAAACCGTCAAGAGTGCTCATTTCCTAGGTCTCACTAGAAAATGTGGTTGCGCAACAAGACAGACAAGAGACAGACAAGGAGAAGATAGAACAGATCCTTACATTAAACTGTTTTTGCATAACAAAAGGGACTGGGCCTTATTCAACCCTGTCACACTTCTCCACTACATCGCTCCCTGCTCTGGTGATTTTATTTGTTTGTTTAACTTTTGTTTATTGGGTAAGTGCACTAGGCAAGAAGCCTGCCTATTTTCAGTCATGACCCAGGAGAGTACAAAACAGGTAACAAGTGCAAATATAAATTCAGTAGTACAGACACGTGATCAGCGCATAACAGTAAAATTGAAGAAACTAAAATACAGTACAATTTAGACACGCAAATAATACAGAGATAAAGATAACGTAGCATTTAGTAAACAGTAAATATGTTGGCAGGAAGAACCAGTGATGGAGGACAAGTAGGGGAAGTGCTAAAGGTCTTGAATAGCAAAAACAGCCGGGAAGGACAGCAAGAAAAAGTGCTAAATGTGTTTAAAAGCTAGATTGCAAGGAACGTAAAGTATAGGGAAGAGGAGAGGAGAAACAGGAGATGTTAACAGAGAGAAGACTAGCAGGGCAACTCAATACATATAAGCTAGCATATGAGGTATAGATAGGGTGGACTTTCCGTAGGCATGCAGAAGTTTCAATTAGAGAATCGATCAGAGATATCTTTTGTGGAGGGTAGTAATTGGGCTTCGAAAGGTTAAAAACGTGAGCATTTATCATGAGACCTAAGGTAAAGGAATAATTCTTTTTTAAAGTTAGAGTGGGGCTTAGAGGAACGGAGATGCTGGGGTAAGGACTTCCAGAAAGTAGGGGCGGAATGGATGAACGCCTGGCTGCCCATCTTAGTAGAGAATTTGGTCCACTGCAACCTAGAGACGGAGTCTTCATTCCTCCATCCATTCCCACTCCTGGTGATGACAACGGACGTTTGGGATTCGGGCTGGGTTGCCCATCTGGGCCCCTTCAGAACTCTGGGCCAGTCAACCACTTTGGATATGGTTCTGCATGGCAACACTCTGGAGATATGATGGATGTTCTGCGTGGCCTACAAGCCTTCACCACTCTCCTTCTGGAGCATCAACTGTTGACCCGTGCAGACACTATTTCAGTGATGTACTGCATCAGCTGATAAGATGTAGTCCACTCGTATCCTCTCTGCAGAGAGGCGATGAGAGTTTGGCACTGGCTGATGGAACACAACATATTTCTGACTGCAGTTTCCTGCCTGATACTTTGAACACCCTAGCAGATTGCCTCAGTCAGTTCCAGGCACTCCACCATGAGTGGGAACTCCTAGACTCTGTTGTAGATGACCTCTTCAGAAGATGGGGTTGCCCAGACATAGACCTGTTTGTGTCTCCATACGGCAGAAAACTGCCACAATTCTGCTCACTCGCTCCAGGGCCTGGAGTTTTTTGGTGGGGTCTTACTGGCCCAGACAAATTTGGTTTTCTCTGCCCCAGAAAATGGCAGTGGAATCCCCTTTCCAGCTCCCTTTGCAGGTGTGCCATTTTCCCATTTACTCGCGCTTTGTTATTGTCATTAAAATAGTGATTTTTTTGTCTTCTTCATCTGCATTTCTTCTCCTCCAACTTTATCATCCGAGTGGTGGAAATCCAAGTGTGACTGCGGCAAGCAAATACCATTGAAGGATGGCCATGGCCTGCCTTAACTGCTTAGGCCCCAACCAGAATTCTGAGGCCTGCCAGCACTGTTTAAGCTTCAACTGTAGGGCTAGGATCCATCACCTGTAGACTCTGAAGAACTTCCTGCTGGAAAAGCTGTTGGCCGCCATGTAGAAGACCCCATCTGGACAAAGCTCCTCTTCTTCTTCGGTTCCGGGGACCTTCCCCTCTTCTTCAGTCCATAAGAAGAAAGAAATCAGCGGGGAAACATCATCACTGGGATAAGGGTAGGCCCCATTCGGACTCCCGCTCCAGGTCGCCGCACAAGTGCAGGTGCAGCTTCTTTGTGTTTCCTTTCTGCTGGAGGTTGACTCTGCCCCCCAGCAGCCCTTACTCCTTCTGGGCTCCCATTGGTGAAGCCTCCTGCCCTAGTCCTGACGTCCGGTGGGGGGTCTTCGGGGCATGGGCCTTCGTTGGCCCTCACTCCCCTGTGTCTTAGGCCTTTCAAGCATACCTCCAAGTCTAAGCCAGGCAGATCATCTTGTACTTTGGGCGGTGGGTCGGAGCCTGTCATCCGCCCTACTGGGGCATCCATGTTGTCGGACCGGGTCTCAGGGTCCGGCGACACTAACCAACGCCAGGAGCAGGAGCTCCAAACGGAAGTTCATTCCTCTCAACAGGCGCCCTCTCAGCCGATGCCGGACGGTACCCCAGACCTCCATTGGCAGATGCCTGTCCCTTTGACCCTGGCTTCTCCGGTCTTGAACCGGGCGACCCCCTTCCCATTGTCTCCCAATCCTCAGACGTCACCGGCTCCTCCGGCCTCCCTTGAGCCGATGAACGAGGATCTGACACCAGATAACCCGATGCCCGCAGAGCTGCATGTCGCTATCCTTGTGCCTCCGCACCTGATGACAGGGTCACCTTCCCAGCAGGTTCAATGCCAGGGACATCTAACATCCCCGGCACACAGGCCTCCCAGCATTCCTCTTGTGTCTCTTACAGATGTGGGGACCCTATTTAACTCCTAGTGGAACTCTAGGGGACCTTCTGCCTAGGGGCCTATCTGCCTCCCAGGCTCCAGAACACGCTCCTTTGGGGGTGCACCCTGTGGCCCCACCTAAGCAGCCTACTCCCCCTCCACTCGGGGAAACCCTCCCCGCCATCGAGAAAGGCCACCCCCTCCTCCTGATTGCTCAGACGAGGGGGCCTCAGAGCGGCACCGACAAAGGCACCATTCTTTGTCCAGATCCTCTTCCAGGCACTGGCACTGCTCATGCGGATGTTAGTCCTGGTGTTCCTATACTTACTCCCCTTCATCAGAGGATTCCAGCTGGAGCTGTTCCTCTTCACCCATGTCATCAGGGAGGGACAATCTCCCCTCCTCCTTATCCAGATTACCATAAGGATTCTCCGAGGTCGCCTCCGGATGATCCCACATTTATGGATGTAATGCGACACATCCAGTTCCTCAGTAGGTGGGACACTGAGGACCTGGACCGAGAGAGATGCCACCTTGTTCAGTTCTTCGGGCTGAATGATCCTAAGCCCCTGGTTGTTCCTCCGTTGGTGGCCCCTTTCCAGGACATTAATAAGCTCGCCTAGAAACACCCCTCATCTGCTTCAGCGGTCCCTAAGAAGACTGACATGCTGTACAGAACTCCCAGGAATGAGCCTTACTTGGGTGAGCAACCTAGGGCCGATTCTATGGTGTTGACTGCTGCTCATGGCAGGACCAAATAGCCTAGACACCTTAGCTCTCAGCCTCCAGACAAGGAGTCCAAAAGTTTGGACCAGTTTGGCTGCAAGGTCTATTCTTCGACCACCTGTACCATCCGCTCTGCTAACTTTTTGGCACATATGGCCCAGTACCAGAACTCCTTATGGAAAAAGGCTCTGAAATTGGCACAGGCTCAACCAGACTCATCTCAGCTGGAGATCCTCCAGTTAAGCATGGACATAGATAAGCACGTTCTTCACTCATCCTATGATTCAGCATACAATGTCACCAGGGCAGCTGCCACTGATGTTTTGTCTACACAGGTACTCCTGACTCAGAATCTTCGGCTTTTGCCAGGACCTTCACGAGGACATCTTAGATGCTCCTTTCCAGGGCCTGGTTCTTTTTGGGGAAGACACTGAAAAGATTATTACGGGTCTCCAGGATCCTGGAAAGGCTGTCCAGTCGGTCCATAGGACGTACAAATCAGAACCAACTCCCTCTAGATGCCGGCCTCTTCGTTGCCCAGTGGGCCAACAGTCCAAAGGCCAGCAGCCCAGAGGGGCCTTTAAATGTAGGGCCTCCTCCCAGCCTTCAGGAACCTCTGGCCCTGTAACTGCCAGTGCCTCCCAGGTCTCCTTGCTCCCACCCCCCCCAAACCGGTGCCTCACCCTGACTCCTTGCCGGTTCTCCCCCTACCTCGAGGGTTGGACTAAGATTACATTGGATCTGTGGGTCCTATTGAGAGAGGACATGCTCTGGAGTTTTTGGAACTGCCTCCAGATAACCCTCCTGTTCTCTCCCATTACTCCCCGTCCCACGCCTCCCTGATCTAAGCAGAGATTCAGGCACTTCTGTCCAGATGGGCAATAGAGTCCGTTCCTCTGAACCAAAGGGGGAAGGACTTTTACTCCCGTGTTTTCTTGGTTCCCAAAAAGACGGGTGATCTTTGCCCCATACTGGATCTCAGCCACCTGAACAACTATGTTGAGTACAAAAGATTCAGGATGGTTACTCTTCCGGGCCTGCACTGCATGCTCCATCAGGGGGACTGGTTTTGCATGCTGGACATGTACCTTCACATCATGGTCCTGCCATCCCACAGAAGGTTCTTACACTTCACCTTCCAAGGAAGTCACTACCAGTTCCCAGCACTACCCTTCGGCCTGTCCTCAGCTCCCCAGGTCTTCACCAAGTGCCTGGCAGTGGTGGCTGTGACCCTCAGGAGACAGGGCCATTACGTCTTTCCTTACCTAGACAACTGGCTTCTGACAGCTCTTGCAAAAGACCAGCTGCTAAAAAAACACTGGAATCACCTTTACGTTATTCCAAGACCTGGGGATCACTTTGAATCTCCCAAAATCTTGCCCATGGCCCAGCCAAAGGCTGCAGTATAATATAGGGGCAGTCTTGGGCACCGTCAAAGGGAAAGCTTTCCTTCCTTCCTTCCGACAGGGCAGATCGCCTTCAGGCTCAAGCTCAGGGAATTTCCTTGTCTCGCAAGGTTCCGGCCAGAGCTTTCCTTAAGCTTCTCAATCACATGGCAGTTGCCATTGCAACCATTCCCTTGGCATGGCTTCATATAAGAGTACCCCAGTGGACTCTCAGGGTTCAATGTGACCAACCCCCAGATGACCTCGAGCAGCCTGTGAGGGCCTCCAGGGCAGTGTGCCACGCCCTGGAATGGTGGCTGAACCCTTCCAATTTGGAAAAAGGGGCTCCTTTCCAGAGAGATAGCCCTCAGCAGATCCTGACGACAGATGCTTCGGGCCAGGGATGGGGAGCTTATTTTGGACTGCCAAACACAGGGGACTTGGTCTCCTGTGGAACAGAATCACCACATCGACATGTTGGAGATGAGGACAATCCTCTATGCTCTGCATGTGTTCTAGATGGATCTTCTCCCGGGTTATCTGCTGATCCAGGCGGACAATATGTCCATGGTCTTACAAACATACGAAGAAGCGTGCAGAAGAAGGACATTTGGTCTATCTAGTCTGCTCGTATTGCAGGGTCCACAGCTTGAGCTACTGTACCTGCTCCCCCCCCCCACTCCTTCCATCCTCCCTTCCCACGATCCTTACCTTCCCCCTATGCCTGTCCCAGCCTCTCTTAAAGCTGCCCGCTGTCTTCAACGAGATCACCTCTTCTGGCAATGCATTCCAGGTGTCCACCACCCTCTCTGTGAAGAAGTGCTTCCTGACCTCCCTCCTAAACCTCCCACCCTCCAGCTTATGATGTCCTCTCTTTCTCTCCTGTCCTCCAGGGAGTACATGTTCACTGCCCTCAACCTCTCCTCATACATCTTACCCTGTTGACCTGCTGTCATCTTTCTAGCCCTCCTCTGTACCTTTTCTGGCAGGTTAATGTCCTTTTTGAGGTGTGGGCACCAGTTCTGAACTTCATACTCTAGATGTGGCCTAATCAGAGACCTGTACAAGGGTAGTATAACCTCATTTCTCCTACTAATGATCCCCCTAGCTGTGCATCCCAGCATCTTGTTTGCCTTTGCTGGTGTTTTCTTGCACTGCGTGGACTGCTTCAGGTCACTAGTGATCATCACTCCCAGGTCCTTCTCCTCCTCTGTAGATATCTGAACTCCAACCAAGGTAGTACTCTGTTCTGGGATTCTTGGCTCCAATGTGCATAATTTTCCATTTCTTAGCATTAAAGCAGAGCTGCCAGATCATGGACCACCTCCCCAGCTTTTCCAGATCATCCTGTAGGTCCTGCATCCCTTCAGCTGTGTCCACTCTCCTGCAGAGCTTGGTGTCATCCGCAGATGGGCACATTTTTCCCTTAATGCCATCCCCAGTGTCATTGATGAAGACATTGAACAACACTCCACTGGTTACCTCTCTGGTGCCAGATAACTCCCCCCCCCCCCACACACACACAACCACCCTCTGGGTTCTGTCCCTCTGCCAGTTTTCCACCCATCTGGCCATCTTATCCCCAACCCCTAGATCCACCAACTTCCTGATCAACCTTTTGTGGGGCACAGAGTCAAAGGCCTTGCTGAAATCAAGATGGAGGATGTTTACCACTTGGCTCTTGTCTACTGTCTTAGTGATACAGTCAAAGAAGTTAGATTCATTTGACTCAGTCTCACCCCCCATGAACCCATGCTGCCTCGCATCCTGGAGACCATGCTCCTCTAGGTATTCCACCAACCTTTCCTTTAGAATGGTTTCCATGAGGTTGCCCACAATGGAGGTCAGACTGACTGTTCTGCAATTCCCTGGGTCATCCTTGGGACCGCTTTTGTGGAGGGTCTCTACATGTGCTGTTCTCCAGTCCTGCAGTACCACGCCTGACTCAAGTGAACTATTAAATAGGTCTGCCAGTGGCCCTGCCAGCTCCTTAACCAGTTCCATTAGTACCCTTGGATGCACTCTGTCCGGGCCTGATAATTTGTCCACCTTCCATGCCAGCAGCCCCTTCCTCACTCTATCCTCTTCTTTCACTACATCTGTCTCCCCCGCTCCTCTTTTCCTTCCTGAAGGCGCTGGTTCTTCTCTCTCCCTGGTGAAGATGGAACAGTAGTATTCATTTATTGTCTCTGCTTTTCCCCCATCATCCTCCACCCCTTTCTAAAGCCCAGCAATCTCTTCCTTCTTGTCCTTTTTCTCACTTATATAGCGAAAGAAAGCCTTCTAGGGACGTGGATATGTTGCTCAATCCACACTTGTTGGCAGGTACCTTGCCACTTTAAGATGGGCCAGAAGGTCTTCAAGCTGGCTCCTCCCACCCACTAAGGTGGTAAAATCCTTGGCTCCGCCCCATGACGCCAGATCTTCCTTACCGCTTGGAAGCTCAGGTTCCCTCCTTAGCACTCCTGCATTTTGTAGGCCTGGATCCTAAATCTTTGGATTTTCCCAAACTTGTACTCAAGTTCATTCGAGTTCGGTCTTCGCTCAACTCCCTCGTGGCTGCGATGGATGTTAAATCTGTTCCTGGGTTCCATCTGTGCCCTTGCAGGCAGAAGATGTCTTGCACCATTCCTCATGCCACGTGCGTTTACTGCCTTGGACTCGACCACGACCCGCAGGCTTGCGGCCTCTGTCTGTGATTCTCCTCTTTGGTGCTCGAGGACCGTGCTGCCCGACTCCAGCTAGGGGCGACCGGAGAAACAGTTTCCACAGGTTAAATTGAAGGAGGCCCATTGGGTGGTGTCTGCGGCGGCGGGCTCCGTACAGCAGCTGGAACGACTTACTGCCCTTGAGGAGGAGGTGGCCCAGGCCGCGGCTTCATCCTCATCGGTGCTGGCCTTCATCCTGTTCTCCCTGGGCTCCTCCTACATGGCTTCTTTTCGGGAGCTTTGTCAGTCCCTCTCTGCCAAGGGAGAGGATCCTTCTGGGTCTCATAGCTCTCAGTCTAAGAAGAAGGACCACATAGGTAAGTCCCAGCGTCGATGTTTGTGGGAGCGGGAGAGGTCTCGCTCCCCAGATCATCGTCTTTCGACTTCAGTCGAGGTTGCGGCTCGGGCCGCTGGTTTCTCAGAGTCCCTGGCAGACCAGCCGGCCGAGACTACTGTCGACGAGGCTGAGATTTTTCTCTAGCCCGCTGACTGGTTGTCGACTGAGGAGGCCGACAACTCTCAGACACTGGTTCCACCCAGTGCCCTCTGAGGACTTGTCTTGGCTTCCAGAGCCACGTCCCCGGTCAAGGACCCTGAACTGGAGTGGCTGTGGGTTCCCCCCACTCCTTCCTCGGCTCACCGTCGGTGCCCCTAATGGTCGAGGTCTCAATCTTGGTCCTCTTCTGCTTCGGGTAAGTCCCGCCGACGTCGGCAGTCCCAGTCCCGACACTGCGGAAAGCGGCGCCACAGCTCATCCTCTCGGCTGAAGAGGATCTGGCGCAAGTTGTGTGTCGGTAGCTGTGAGGATTTAATGGCAATGTCGACCTGCCTCCTTCCCCGGCGACATCGGCTGTCACAGAACGGGCCAAGCAATTCCCCGCCTGGTTCCTGGTCGAGGACCCGGTTCCGGCTCTGACCGCTCAGCCTAGACCGACTGCCCTGCCCATTGTGGTGGAACCACTGCCTCCACAGCCGATTTGTTTGGGCTCCGACCAAGGATTTTCGGTCGGCTCAAGGGCTGCCCCATCGGTTGTCGGCCACCCTCACCCCCGATCGTCCTTGGCGAGTGGAGGGTGGCTTAGGCAGTCGGCAGCTGTATGTGGACTCTTCGGAGTCCAAAGACTCCTCGTTGCATTCCCGTCCAGTCGACTTGGAGTCCTCGGGGTCTGTCTGTGGATGAGGATCCCACCTCATTCTTGGGTATCCTTCGACTTATCTCGGAATCCACCGGGATGCCGCTCGAACCCATGCAGAAGCGGGCCAGATATGCCCTCACGGAGATTCTGGACAAAGGGGATTCCTCTTTGGAAGCCGTCCCAGTGGCCGAGGCCATCATGGGTCCGGCTGTAGAGCTCTGGCAGCGCTCAGCCTCTTGTCCTGCACCTTCGGCCAGGATGGCCCACAAGTGTGTGGTCCCTACCGGCTCCCTCTCCGGTTTCTCGGAGCACCCTTTGGCCGATGGGTTGGTGGCTGACCGCGTCTTCCAGCCCCCAGACAAGGAGCCCAAAAAGCTGGACTACTCTGGGAGGAAGGTATATGCTGCCGCCTCCTCAGGCCTTTGTCAGGCTAGCTCGGCTGTCCTTATGGCACACTTTTCTCATGCCCTGTTGAGCTCCCTGGATGAGGTGCTCCCTCAACTCCCAGCCGACCTTCAGATCATGGTCAAGCAGGGCTATGGCTAAACAGTAGCTACAGCCAGCTCTGGACATCGGAGACTCCTGTGCCCAGTCAGTTGCAGCCGCAGTGGCCATGCACAGCATGGCTTGGTTGCAGATCTCGACCTTCATGGCAGATACCCGACACAAGCTAACAGAAGTCGCTTTTCTTGGGACCGACCTGTTCGGCCCAGGGGTGGAGGGTCACCTCCAGTGTATCAAGAAGTCTAATGCCACCGTAGACTTGGTTGCTTCTGCTCAGAGGGACAAAGGTTGCCAACAGCAGTGTAAGCCTTTTTGTCCCTCCGCTTCTGCGGCAGAACCCACCCAGCAGCACGAGCAGCAGGGCCAGCAGGCTCATTCTTGGCACCCCAAAGCCAAATTCATTGCTTCCTCGGTCAGGAAGCCTGGGGGAAGGGTCCGGCTGGCCCCATGGCTGGTTCCTCCTCCTCCAAGCCTGCCCAGTGATGGGTTGCGGGTGCAGCTCCCAGCCCGTCACCACCTCCCTGTGTTCCCCCGTGAGGCAGCTTAGCGTCCTTTTACGCCCTGGTCCTCTATCACCATGGACTGCTGGGTGCTGGAGGTGGTTGACAGGGGCCTGCCTCTGGAATTCGAGCAGGTCCCTCCCTTTCGAGCCCGCGCCCCGCGAGGGGGCTTCTGGATCTGTAGCCTCCCTGTTAGTTCTCTGAGACGACATAGTTCTGCTCCTCCGCAAGGGGGTAGTCAGCAAGGTGGCGGGTCCTCCTCCTTGCCCAGGTGCTTCCTGGTTCAAAAACGGATGGGGGACTGGTGCCCCATTCTCGACCTGCATGACCTGAACAAGTTCCTAAGGCCACATACCTTCCGGAGGGTCACTCTGGTTCAGATCATGCCATCCCTGGAACTGGGCATGTGATTCTGCTCCCTGGATCTTCAGGATGCATTCTGTCACGTCCCAATCCGTCTGTCCCATCAGCGGTTCCTCTGCTTTCGAGCAGAAGGGAACCTCTTCGAGTTCCAGGCCATGCCCTTTCTCCCTTTCTTCAGCTCCCAGGGTCTTCACCAAATGCATTCCAGTGGTGGCAGCATTCCTGCGGTGCTGAGGGGTCCAGGTCTACCCTTACTTCGACGATTGGCTGATAGTAGCCTCCTCCAACTTGGAGGCGGAGCGGTCCAGGGATCTGGCCCTCCGGGTTTGCTCTCAGCTAGGCCTCCTTATCAGTGAGGCTAAGTCAGAACTGGTGCCTTTGCAGGTGATCCAGTTCATCAGGGTGGAGCTCGACTCTTTCCGAGCCAGAGCCCGGCTCCCGGTGGACAGGGCCGAGGTCCTTCCCTCCTTTGCCCAATAATTTCTGGTTGGGCAATTGTGCCCTGCCCGGGACTTCCTGTGCCTTCTTGGTCTCATGGCGGCCTGCACCATCGTGGTCCATTGGGCTAGTTGGCACATGCGCCCCCTGCAGTGGGGGCTGGCCCACCAGTGGTCTCAACGCTCAGGTCTTCTAGACCAACCAGTCTCCATGACCCAGGAGATGTGGGATGGCCTGCAGTGGTGGCTCGTCCCAGCTCATCTGCAGGAGGGTATCTCATTTGTCCACCCTGAGCCGACGGTCATCTTGACCACCGACGCCTCTCTGATGGGTTGGGGTGCCCATCTGGAGGAGCATAGGGCCCACGGTCTCTGGTCCTCTCAGGAGTCCTGATGCCACAGCAACCTGCTGGAGCTCCGAGTGGTCCGGTTAGCCCTGACTGCCTTCGCTCCATTTGTTCGAGGTCAGGTGGTCCAGGTCCAGACAGACAACACCACGACCATGTACTGTCTTAACTGACAGGGCGGGACGCACTTCTTGTCTCTGTGCAAGGAGGCTCTTCTCATATGGTCTCTCGTGCTCAGCCTGGGGGCAGATCTCCTAGCCATCCATGTGGCAGGAGCCTGAAACAGTCTGGCCGATACCCTCAGCTGGATAGGTGATGCATCTCATGAGTTGTCCCTCCTGCCGGAGGTAGTACAAGACCTGTTCTCCCTCTGGGGCACACCTCAGGTGGACCTGTTTGCCTCCAGGGAGAATGCGAAGCTGAGGTTGTTCCACGCCCCCCCCCCCCAAGCAGGGCTAGCTGCAGGGGGATGCCTTCTTGAGGCCATGGATCCCAGGCCTCTTCTACACCTTCCCTCCATTTCCCTTGATCCACAAGGTGCTTCTCAAGGTGAGAAGGGACAAGGCGCAGGTGATTCTAGTAGCCCCATACTGGCCTCGCCAGTTCTGGTATCCAGATCTCCTCAGCCTCAGCTCCAGGCTTCCAGCCTGCCCAGACCTGCTCTCCATCAACAGGGGGAAGGTACTCCATCCGGAGCTTCAATTCCTGCACCTGCCGGCCTGGTTTCTGAGCGGCTAGAGTTCCAGGCCTTGGGTCTTTCTGACGAGGTCGTCAATGTCGTTGAGGTGTCCTGTAAGGAGCTGACCAGAAAATGTTATGCCTTTAAATGGAAGAGATTCTTCATTTGGTGTCAGGACGAGGGGTTGGACCCCTCGCCCTGCCTGTTGGCTAGGATTTTGGACTATCTGTGGTCCCTTTCTCAGCAAGGGCTTCGGTCGACGACCCTTAAGGTGCACATAGCAGCCATCTCTACTTACCAGGTGCAAACCAGCAAGCAGTCGGTGGCACAGGAGAAGGTGGTCTGGTGCTTTTTCTTTTTTTTTTCTACTTATTTTTTATCCACTCCTTACTGTCCCTTCCAATCACCACTCCTTCCGTCCTACAAGGAGTGACGGCCCCCACCTCTGCCGACCAGCTTGGTCTGCCCCTAGAGTGCCACACTTGCCATTGGGGGCACCTTGATGGCCCGGATTACCCCCCGGGCGGGGCGAGGAGAGATCCCCTTTTCCCTCCCCTGCGGCAGCTGCACATTGGGGTCTGCCTCTGGTCGGAGGGTGGTAAGGCCGGCTCCGGAGGACTTTATCTAGGCGACGGAGGCATTTTCCCTCCGAGTTGTCATCCCCCATAACCCCGCCTCTGAGGCGCGTGCGAAGAGTCTGCGTGCTGATACGCTCCTCTCAAACGCCCTACAGGCGTCCCCTCCCGGCTCCGACAGCCAGAAGCCGCCGTGTCCTTTCGGGAGTCGGTGCATCCACCGACACTCTCAGGGCGTCCAGGCGCTCCAAAGCGCGCCCTGGCATCCCACGAGGAGGAGAGCATCCGTTGGGGCGCTCTATCCTGCCTCCCTGGCTGACCCCGGCGACCACGGGTCGTTCCCGAACCGGGTGCGCCGGCGTAGCGGAGGTGTGGCGCCCAGCACCTCAACCCTCAGCGCCACCGGCCGCCCCGCTCTGGTGCTTTTTCAAAGGCCTAGATCACATATCCCCTCCGGTGCGTGAACCTCCACCTCCATGGGATCTACTGCTGGTATTGGGCAAGCCATTCGAACTGATGCACAGGTGTGATATCTCCCGTCTGTCGTGGAAGACCGCCTTCTTGGTGGCTGTCACGTCGGCCAGAAGGATAGGGGAGCTCCAGGCGCTTTCCATTGAATCTCCTTACCTGGTCTTCCACAGGGACAAGGTTGTCCTGCGCCCCCACCCAAAATTTCTTCCGAAGGTGGTGGCAGAGTTCCACCTAAATCAGGTGCTTATTCTACCTGAATCACACCTCAGAGGCCGAGTACAGGCTCCATACCTTGGACCCGATTAGAGAGCTCGCCTACTATAAAGAGCATACTGCGGAAGTTCGGGGAGAGATTCGCCAGCTGTTTGTCACCTACGCAGAAGCCGCACCTGGCAGACCTGCAGCCAAACAGATGATTGGCAAATGGATCACTTCCTGCATTGATCTCTGCTATAGGTTGGCAGGGAAGGAGCCTCCCAGAGGGACAAGAGCTCATTCTACCCACCATACCACTGTGTCAGTGGCTGCTTCTAGGGATGTCCCTATTCAGGAAATCTGCAGGGCTGCTACCTGGAAGTTTGCACACACCTTCATTTCCCATTACCACATCGACCTCGAGTCACACCGGGATGCTGGTTTTGGGGCCTCAGTTCTCCAGTCCCTCTTTCCTAAGTAGGGGGTGTGCGCCTTGCCTCCCTCCTCCCGGAGAACTGCTAGGAGTCTGCCAGCAAGTGTGGATTGAACAACATGTCCACGTCCCTAGAAATACAGGATACTCACCTGTAACAGGAGTTCTAGGAGTGGTGTATGTTGTTCATCTACACGACCCACACGACCTCCCCGACTTCGACGCGCAACCTGGCTTCCAGTGGGCTAGAGCTGGCGTCATGGGGCGGAGCTGAGAGTTTTACCACCCGGGTGGGTGGGAGGAGCCAGCTTGAAGACCTTCCGGCCCATCTTAAAGCAGCAAGGTACCTGCCAGCAAGTGTGGATGAACAACATATACCACTCCTAGAACTCCTGTTACAGGTGAGTAACCTGTATTTCTCCCCTTTCTTAATTCCTTCAGCTATCTGCAGCTCCTTCTGTGCCTTTGGTCACTGGACTTCCTTACTTGCCTCACTAGCCAACCTTCGGTAATTTTCCCTATCCACCTCTCAGTCTTCATGAATTTTCTATAGGCCAGCCTCTTTTCGATTACTGCCTGGGCAGCCCCAGAACTGAACCAGCTGGGCTCTATGGCCCTTGTGTTCTTCCCCCTGAGCCTAATGCACTCCTCTGTGGCAACCAGTATTCCTTCCTTAATGACGAACCACCTTTGGTCCACCCCCAATATCTTCTATATCAGCAAGCAGGGAGGGACTCATTTATACCCCTCTGCAGGGAGGCCATGAGATTCTGGTTCTGGGCAGTGGAACACAATCTGGAACTCACTGCAGTTCATGTTCCAGGCATCCAAAACCCCTTGGTCAACAGCCTAAGCAGGTCTTGGTCCAAGGCCCATGAATGGGAACTTCTGCAGTTCATAACAGAGGACCTCTTCGAAAGGTGGGAGTGTCCCAAGCTAGACCTCTTTGCGTCCCCAATCAACACCAAATTGCCCAGTTTCTGCTCGCTAGATCCGGGGCCTGGTGTTTTCTGGTGAGATGTGATGTCTCTCTGCTGGACAGGGAGATTTCTGTATGCCCTCCCCCCCCTTTACACTGCTGAAGAGAGTCCTGCTCAAACTGGAGTCAGAAGGGGCAGACATGATCCTGATTGCCACCTTCTGGCCTTGATAGATCTGGTTCCCTCTGCTTCAGCAGTTGGCTGTGGAGCCTCTGATTCCTCTACCCCTGGAGCAAGGCACCCTGGTGCACCCAGACTGCAGGTCACTGCAACTGCATGCTTGGCTCCTACAAACCCAGCCAGGGTCCATTTTGGCGTTTTCCCCCAGGGTGTCTGACGTCTTGGTGGCAGCTAGGAGGCCTTCTGCCAGAGCCACCTATGCCATGAATTGGAAACGGTTCTGCCTGTGGTCCTCAGCCCATAATCTTGATCCTTCACCTGTCCGGTGAACTCCGTCATGGAGTACCTCCTTTCGCTATCAGATTCAGAGTTTAGTTTCTCCTCCATCGAGGTGCATCTGTCTGCCTTTTCTGCCTATTCGCACACCTGTAGAAGACAAGACCCTTGCCCAACTGGATCTGTCTCGCACCTTTTTGCGGGGCATTCTACACCAGAAACCTCCCATCCAGGATACTATCCCTCCATGGGACCTTCTGTTTTTGTTGGAGAAACTTACCTTGCCGCCCTTCGAACCGGCCACAAGTTGCGACCTGTGCTTTCTGTTATGGAAAGTGTTATTTTTAGTTGCCATTACTTCTGCTCAAAGGATTTCTGAGCTTCAGGCTCTGATGTGCAAAGAGCCTTATTTAGTTTTCCACAAGGACAAGACGTCTTTGCGGACTAATCCTAAGTTTCTGCTGAAAGTGGTATCTGAGTTTACACTTAATCAGGACATTCATTTGCCTGTTTATTATCCAGAATACTCTAACCGAGGGGGAGGCTCTGCTTCACACTCTGGAGGTTCATAGGGTGCTTCGTTATTTGGACCACATCCATCTGGTCAGAGTCTGACCAGTTGTTTGTTTGTGTTGCCCCAAAAACTGAAGGGATCCCAGTTACCAAGCAGACGTTATCCAATTGGTTAGTTAACTGCTTTGTATATTGTTACCATAAGTATGACAAACCGTTACTGGGCCCGGTTAAAGGTCACTCTACCAGGGGTGTTGCTGCCTCTTTTGCATCACTGAGGAATGTGTCAGCAGCGGATATCTATGTGACTGCTACTTTGAGTTCTGTCCATACTTTCGTCATGCATTACAGTTTGGACATTGTTAGGCGGAGGACTGGCTTCGTCCTAGCTGTCCTCCAGGTCCTGCTCTCTTGAGGGGTTCTGTTAGTTTCCTTCACCATCGCCTGTCTGACCTGGGTTTATCCTTTGACTGCTTGGGACTGTGTCCTAAGGGTGTAGCCTGCTGCAAGAGCTCAATCTCAAAGTAAGATAGTACAGTTACATAAGAACTTAGCATAACAGTAGATCTTCGAGAGGAGCTCTTGCAGTCGCTGCCCCCCCCCCTGTCTTTTCTTCTCCTTATCCGAGGGTTGCTAGAACCTCCTCGGTTCTCCATCTCTGAGTAGGCTGGGTCTCCGGCAGGAGAACTGAGGTGGGGCTGGAGGACTGCTCCTCTTATACCATTGGCCGATGTCAGGGGGTGGTCCCCCACTGGAAACTGCTAGCTAGAAGTTTTCCATGGGGTCTTGGCGGCTTAGTTGTAACTGTGTAGCCTGCTGCAAGAGCTCCTCTCGAAGATCTACGGTTATCGTAAGTTCTTAAGTAACTGTACTGTTTTTGGCCTCCTCGCTGCTTGGTACTGCTTGGGAATTATTCCATGATGTGGCTCAGTGGAGGGAGATGTCCTTGAAGAAGCTGGAATAGTTACTTTCGTAACAGTAGATCTTCATAGCAGTCTCCTACATTGAGCTACAGATCTCCCTCCTACCTTCCCCCCCGTCGGATGATGGGTAGTTCGTTATGCTGCCTGCTCTCGTATGCTGGTTCTCCGATGATGCCTCCTTCAGCATCTTTACTCAGGTTTCCATATTCTCTCCTGTCCCAGAAGTCCCCTCAGTCACCTACAAAGTGGTGCATGTGGTCCTGTTTGCTTGAGTTCCTGCTGATCCACTGATCCTCCTAGCTTTTCTTCGGTGGGGAACTGAGGCATGCTTGGGACGCCCACATTATATACAGTAAGCACCAGGGAGGCACATTAACATGGGCAGCCTCAGTCAGCAAAAAATTCTTGTGGTCCTTAACACCAGTGGCTTGCAGTTCAATGGAGGAGAGTTTTCTCAAAGTTCTACCGTTACAGTAACTAACTATTCTTTGTCACTGAAAAAGTCATAACATATCTGCTAGGGACTCACTGGCACAGCTCAAATCTGTGGCATCAGTACGGAATGTTGATGGCATTAGAATTCCCCAGTCTCTAACTAATCAGTCTGTTGTGCCACTATGCAGGAACAACTGCACTTTCTAAGTACCTCTCAACTTGGTTTGATTCTTTGCAGTTTTTATTGTTTTTCTCACAAAAATAACTAGCAGAAAGATGCTGTTTGTTTCTGCAAGTAACACATTCCTAATTCAGTTGCACCCATTTTAAATTGCAGTATAGCCTAGAGGTTAGAGTGATGCGCTGTGAATGAACTTGGTACATTCAGCAGACCCGAATTTGATTCCTACAACCTCCACTTGCATACTGTGTGACCCTGAGCAAGTCACTTAACCTCCCTAGTGCTCTCAGGTCACCCTTGAAAATAGGCATTGTGGCCGGCCCGGTGGTACTGAGGGTTGAGGCGCTGGACGCCATACCTCGCACCACGCTGGCGACCTGTGTTAGGGAATGGCCTTGCGGGCTGCTGAGGATTGGAAGGGAGGAGAAGGATTGAGCGTCCCAGGGACTGCTCCCCTTCTCTGGGGAGGGGGGTGCCAGTGGTCGGCAAATGCCTGGCCCCTAGCGGAGGCTAGGGGCAGCACACCGACGCTGTCGATGTGGGCAGAGATGGGGCAGACGCCTGGGAGAGCGTGCATAGAAGCATATGCGTTGCCGCCGCTGGCGTCATTGCATGCTCCATCACTGACGGGAGTAAAACTAGAGGAGAAAAAGGTTGCTCCGGCGGATGACAGAAGACATCTCACAGGTCCCACCCCCAAATAGCCACAGTGCTGGCCTCACTGGATCTGGTCTTCGGCGGGGGTTGGGTAGCCTTGCCAGGTGGGGGTGGTGAAGCCCTGGGGTACTAACTGGTGCCAAATGGTGGACATCGGGGGATGGGACTGGGGGCTCCCTCCAAAGATAGGGCCGGAACAACAGAAGCATAAAAATGAAAGGAAAAAAAAAAAGTAAATAGGCATTGTGCCTAGTGGGCCTTACCTGGTTACTGAAGAATTAAAAAAAATTGTACAGGCTTGATTTTTTTTTTCTTCCCAGAAATGACCTAGTTGGTGAAGGTCTACAAGAGTTGCCCCTCTGCGTGTGTTTGACAAAAATGTAGCATGTAATATAAATGTAAAGCCTTTCTTGCTATATTTGGTGTACTTTTCATAGCCTGGTGCCTAGTCTGGGGGATTTTTTTCCTTTTTTGATAGTTTCCCTCCTCTTGTGTCACAGTACAGTTCACTGTGTTCCTGAGCTAGTTAGCCTTGTGTGGTGCTTTTACTGTCGGGATGTCTTTGTTTTGAATCTTTATGGAGGATATCTCCTGCATTGGACCACACCTTTGGAACTGTAAGCCATCGGCATCAGGACCACTTGGAACCGTTTGTTAGTCATCAGGGGCCACCCAAGATGATGTACAACATTGGCGCCAAAGGTTTACCCACTTTATGGCAGAAACAAATGGTGAGCAGAAAAAAAAACAGGTGTGCAGGCAAAAGAGTGAGACCAAGATGAGTGATGGAGAGATGCGTCATGGTCTCCCCCCCCCCCCAAAAGCCCATACCACATGTAGCGAGGACACCCTCCCGGTGTCACTGTAATTTCCTGTGGGGTCTTTGTCTCCTACACTCACCTCAAATATATAAATGCCCCTCACCTGGCACACATTGACGAGAAGAACAGGAGTACAGCTCCGACTCCACCCCCCCACGCTCAGTATGAGCGATGGCCAAAAAAATCCTGATCGCCCTCATCACTTTCTCTCTAATCCCGATGTCCATATTGTGGAGCCGTCTTCATTGCGCCCTGTTGATGGGATACTGGCGCCAATATAGTCGTGGTCTGCCCTATTACTCCTCATTTTTTTCTCCTGCTGTCGGCTGCTTGTTGGACCTGCAGAGAAACAACTCTGTCGTTTCTTTGACTTAACTTTCATTTTACCAGTTGACGTCCCTTTATGCCACTGTCGAATGAACCTTTACTAAGGTTTTGTACATGCAGTTACAAGATCTACAAGGACGATGCTCACTTGCTTTGTGTTTGCTGTTTGGGCCCATCCCACAAAGTCATGTCCTGCAAGTTCTGCCAGGGATTCAACCAGGCCACCAGAAGAGGATGAAAAAAGGCTGTAGAAAACGTCATCGCCATTAAGGCCATGGAAGCTCAAGCCAGCTTGTCCTCCTCACTCAGCCGCCTCCAGGAGGGAATTCCCAGGGTTTGGAACTGCTGTTGTTGCTGTGGTCCTTGAGGACTAAGGACAAAGGCAAGCATAAGTCATCAAATTCTTCCTCTTCCAGTCATCACCACAAGCATAAGGATAAAGCTCATACTTCACGGGTGAGTTCAAGGTCTCCATTGAAGGAGGGTAAGTACCTGTCATCATCCACTCCAGTGGTGATGAATGCAGCCCCCCCCCCCCACGATCATTGATGGAGCACCAGGCTGTGGTGCTACCATACCTACTGTGGATGGTATGGTGCTCCTGTTGTTGGGTTCTACCCCTTTGACATTGATTGTCCTGAGCCGTTGACAGAATGCTGTTGACTCCCAGGTTGTGGCGGTGTCTTTCTCTGAAATGTTTCAACGCCTGTTACCGTTGCTCCTGACAACGATAATGGCTATGCCACTGACTGACCCCCCCCCCCCGTCAGCAGTTGTCGTCAACGGGCTCCAGAAGCACACCTGTCATTCCTCCATCGCGGCATTCATCAGTGCCTCTATCAATTGCTTCCGTTGTCATTCCAGATGATGACCAGGTCAAACACAGTCTGATCTCCTTAATGTGGAGGAGGATTCTGAGGATGAAGAAAGCGATAATGATCTCTCTGGTGGGTTTGCCTTCTACCTCTACCTTTTCTTTATGCAGTGAGGGCTCTGTAGTATACACCTTAATAACTCCTCCTGAGGATCCCTCTTTTCAGGCTATGCACAGACAGATCTAGGCTGTCATGTGATTTGAAACTGATTTGGAAGACTCCACTAAGAAATAATTTAATGGAATTTATGGTGGTTCCAACTGTGCCCTCTGTTGTGATTTCTACTGTATATCCTGCCTTAGAGGATGCTACCTTTGCTGCTTGGCATAGGCCTAATACCTAACCTTCAGCACCTTGAAAGGCTGATAAGCAGTACCCTGCTCCCTCTATCAAGTCTTATTATGCTTCCCAGCCTAAAACAGATTCTGTGGTTATCGTGGCCACTCACGATCACTCTGAAGCTCCTAGACATGTGAGCACTTTGCATCCTGACAAAGAATCCAGGAGGCCGGATGTTATGGGCAAAAAAATTATGCCTTTGCATCCTTAGGCCAAAGAACTGCAAACTAGTAGGTATACATGATTAAATAACACAATGGCCTGTGGAAATCTGCTGTGTCTACTATTCAGGTCTGCCTGGTGGCCCTGTCAAGAATGACTTGCTTAAAGCTACCTCAGCTGGTATGGATACTGGCAAGCATCTGTTACACTCTGCATATAATGCTTCTGATGCTCTGCCAGGGCTGCTGCCTTCAGCATATGCTCCTGGAAATATTCCTGGCTTAGGGTAGCTGGATTTGCTACTGATGTACAACAGTCTCTGCTGTATGCCCCTTTTAGAGGTTCCAAGCTTCTTTGGGAGTGATGTTGAAAATGCTCTATGGGAGCTTTAATCCTTTAGAATGACTGCAGAGTCAATCAAATCTCTGACCCCTCAACCTGCCAGGGGACATGGTAGGGGTTCATTTTGCAGACATACTGCCTGTGGTGGCCATGCCTCCCATCAGCAGCCCCATGCACCATACCCTGGTGGTCCCTCCTGGGTCTTCTCCCCCCGGTGCCTATGCAAAGGCACTCAAAGGTATTGGTCAAGGTGTCACTTCGGCCTTCCCTGGTATCTTTCTACTCCCTTCTTGCTCCCCTTCCACTGTTCCTTACAGGGGTGCAAGTGTAGGGATGGATCTCCTTTCATCTGTCAAAGTGGAGTGAGAACACGATGGATGAATGGGTTCTGGAAATAGTGGAAAAGGGGAATGCTCTTGAGTTGCTGTCTATCCCTCCAGATCACCCTCTGCCTTCTGACACTATCCTTCAAGCCACTTGTCCCTTCTGCTAGAGGAAGCTCTGTGGCTTATACACAAATGGGCTTCCGAACCTGTTCCTCCCCAAGAAAGAAACAAAAGAATTTGTTCTAGATACTTCCTGACTCCCAAGTGGCTAGGAGATCTGCATCCTGTACTTGACCTCAGAGACTTAAACCTGTTCCTCGAATACAAAAACTTTTGAATGGTGTCTCTACAGGCTCTCATCCCCGTTACACAAGGGGGAACTGGTTTTGTGCCCTGGACATGAAGGACACTAACCTTTGTATCAAAATTCCCTAGTGCCACAGGCAGTACCCTCACTTCATGCTAAAGGGCCACCATTATCAGTTCTGGGTCTTGTCCTTTGGTTTATCCTTGGCATTGCGGGTATTTACCAAATGCTTAGTAGCTGTGGCAGCGACCCTCTGGAGGGAATGGCTTTATGTCTGCCCATTTCTGGAAGACTGGCTCTTGAAGTCTGCATCCTGGGATGGATTGTTTGTTTTGTTTTGTTTATTTAATCTGGTAGGTGCATGGGTCAGAGACCCATTTTCATGGGCAACCAGAGTACATATAAACATATACTTAACAGTACATAACACTTATTAATATGAATATATAACATATAAGACGTATAAAACATAGTATACAGGTTAATACATTAGAGTTGTTTCAAACATATAGGAGATATGAATAAAACATTCAAAGGGGCACTACATCAGTGTCAGTGGCTCAGTAGGTAGCACACTCACCTCTGAGGCCGGGAGATCAGAGGGCTGTGGGTTCAGTTCCCACATCTGGCACTTGGGTTAATAGCCCAGTACTGACACTGTAGTGCAGCATGAGAGGGGTACTGCACTTCTGAGGTGCCGTCTTTCGGATGAGACGTTAAACTGAGGTCCCATCTGCCTGGATTGGTGGTAGTTCAGGTGGATGTTAAAGATCCCATGGCACTTATCGAAAAGAGTAGGGGAATTCTTTATTGCAGAGAAATAACATCATAGGAAGTCACAAAAAAATACTCAAAAAAAGAAATCAGCAATATAAATAACAAAGGAAATGAACATCCAAAACCAATCAAAAACAAGAAAAATAAATCAAAATAAATGTTCTACATTTTCCAAAATATAGCAAATGTCCTCCTATCCATCTTTAAAAATCAGAAGTTTTAACTTTTGTATTGCTTTTCAATTTGTGAAATAATAACAGAGTTTAATAAAACAGCATGTTGCAAATAATAGTGACACCGAGCTTGCCAAAGATGATATTTTATGCAGGCAAAGATCACATTCAGAGTACTAGGGTGATATCTCCTTAAAAACCCTGAGTAGTCCCCTAAAATTAAAGATTCATAATTAATAGGACCCCACTTCCATTTACTCTGTAAATCAAGCCAAAAAAGTACAATATATGGACAATTAATATAAAAATGTTCTAGGGTTTCTAATAACCCATCACACCCTGGTCTTAAACACTCCCTTTCCTCCACCACCTTATGTTTCCAATTGCCACGGACCCCTAATCTCCCATAACAACAAAGCCAGGAAACATCCCACATATGCACAGGAACTCTAGGGTCTCTTAAAAGTTTCAATGCAAACTGCAGTCTAGATGGACAGCATTTTGGAAAATCTACCTGAACCAAGAAATTCATTTCCATGATCCTACGATAAATCTGTTTTCTATTCAGTAAAAAGGCCTCTGCTTTTTGTAATTGCCATGCTTTTACTTTTCTGAAACCAGGGACTGCAAAATCAGGAAGGTTCAAACCTTTGACCTTCTTAATTCCTTGATCCCCCCAATATTGAAAAAAAGAGCTAAACAGCTCATCCGTCCAATCCATCCATAAATCCTCAGTAGTATTTGAATCATTATGCAAGATAGAACTAAAAAAGAAAGAATAGAAAAAACCACCGGATTTATCATACCAAGCCCCCCAGCCTGGATTGGCAGATAAGTAAAATCTCTTTTGATGGGATTTAACCTGTTACCCCATAACATTTGAAAAAAACAACTTAATAATCGAGTTTCAAATTTTAAAGGTAAGGGAAAAACATAACTAATATACAAAAAACTGGGAAGAAGAAACTTTTTAATAATAGAAACCCGTTTAATTTTGAGAGAGTCCAGGATTTCCATCTGTACCTTTCTTTCCCCAACACTAATTTCTCTTCCCAATTCAAAGAAGCCACATCACAAGATCCAAAATAAATTCCTAAAATCTTAATATAAGAATGTACTATATTAACAGAACCAATCATTTGTACCACATCCCTAAACCTATTTGTAAACCAAAACATTTATCATAATTTAAATATACTCGAAAATCTAGAAAAATCCTCAAACTGTTGTAATGCCCTAATTCCTGAGACTGAATCTTGCACTATAAGACACATATCATCTGCATAAGCGGAGATTTTTTGAGGGGAAATATCCATACCTGGAGAAACACCCAAAATCAAATCATTACTTATTATCCCTCTGATCAAAGGATCTAATATAAAAGTAAAAAGCAAAGGGCTTAGCGGGCATCCCTAGCGTAACCCCGTTTTAAATCAATACTTGTCCCTACCAAACCATTAACTATGGGAAAAGGAAGCACCCTTATACAAGGATGTAATCCATGCCAGCATTTGACCAGGTAATCCATAATATTGTAAAACAGTAAACAGAAAAGCATGAGAAACAGTATCAAAAGCCTTCCTCTGATCCAGGGCCAAAGAAACCCAGACAATTTATTTTGTTTACCAAATTCTGTTAGTGCCCTTAATAACAGTAAATTTTGTTTAATGTTCCTCCCAGGAACAGAGCAGGTTTGTGCAGGATGTATCAGCACGGATGCCACCTTCTGTAATCTACTACACAGAATAGAAGAAAATATTTTATAATCAGTATTAAGGAGACTAATAGGCCTCAATTACACAAATCACATCTATCTCCAGATTTAAAATAAAACTACCAATGCTGAGACAAAGTTCCGCACAAATCTGTCTTCTGTCTCAACCAAAGAATGGAATACATGTGGTAATATGACACTTAGTTCATCTATATACTGCTTATAGAACTCATGCGATAAACCATCTATCCCAGGAGAAACCCGGTTTTAATCTAGTAATTGCGCCCTAACCTCTTGGGCAGAAATAGGCATTTCTAGCTCAGTAATTAAAACAGAATCTAGCTGAGGAATAGAATAAAAACATTTTGCCCCAAATATGTGAAGAAACAGGTTCTGTACCAAAAATTGAAATAAATGAGAATGTACAACTTCCAACATTTCCACATCTGAAGTTTTCAAACAGCCATTATTATCATACAGACCCGTCATTACTTTATGAAGAACAGTATCCTTACAGGACATACG
Source organism: Neoceratodus forsteri (assembly GCA_016271365.2). NCBI lineage: Eukaryota > Metazoa > Chordata > Ceratodontiformes > Ceratodontidae > Neoceratodus > Neoceratodus forsteri. The sequence goes on from CM057454.1 coordinate 780,567,643, forward strand.
GATCAGAATAAAGTGTGGTCGTACTATATCTAAATTCTGTATTCTGGACAGTTGCTTTAGTAGCATGATAAGAAAACATTTGTTTTTAATCTCATCCAATTGAGTTTTAATTCTGTAGTCTGAGACATTAGGTAAGGACATTAGTTTATAAAACTGATCCCTATAGTGCAAATATAATAAATAATCCTTATTACCAGTAAATTTACCAAAATCGATAAACAATTTTTAAATTCCTCTTTGTATCCAACCACCAATGCATCCAATCCTCGTAAAATTCTGCCACAGATTTCCTATAAAAATAGATTTGCCAACTTTAATCTAAGCTCTGAGTGTTGTAAAACAAACATTCAACTTCCACCTCGAGTAATAGCAGGGAATCTAGCAGGAATATTTCTGAAAGATATATCACATAATAGCAGAACATGATCAGTAAATTCAGAAAAGAAAGCTGAAATCTTTGAGGATATAAAACTGAGATACAAAATGAAATCTATACGTGTAGACAATGCACTCTATAATATGTGGCTCCTGTATCTTGGTACAGAAATCTATAAGCATCTTTAAGGCCTGTAAGCAATAAAGTATCTCTAAGAGCATGAGAATCACAATAAACCTTCTTTTGAATATTATCTTTAAGTTTTAAATCTAACCCACAGTTCATATCCCTCCCAGAGCACATGTCGCTCAGTAAAAGAAAAGGCTTAGTAATATTAAATAAATCCACTCTAGCTGCTTTACTTTGTGGAGCATAAGTGTTAATCAAGGTGCAGGAAACCCATACCAATAGCAATCTACCAAAAGGGCCCGGCCCAGGGACAATATCTAAAATTTGCTGGACTTTGACATGAGATGTATAGAACAAAATCCTCAAGCCATCCGCAGCATCCCCCAAATGTCCAAAGGAAATCCCCCAGGGCCACAGTCTCTTAGTGAAGAAATATCATGCAGGAATGAAGCCTAGTTTCTTGTAAAAAGGATATCAGTTTTAAATCCTTACAGAAGGATAAAACTGCAGCTCTTTTCTTAATGTTCTGTATACTCCGAACATTAAGAGAAGCTATACTAAGGAGGTCATAAAACAAAATAGGAAAAGAAAAATTAATCCTTATCTTTTTCCTTTTTTTCCTAATTTCTTTAACTCCCTACCAGACAGAACCGTGTCATTGTCATACTCCATCTCTGAGACCACCTCAGACCTGGAAGAAACATCAGACTCAGAACCCATATCTCCATCTAGAAGTACCTGATAGGTATTCTGAAGTGGGATCTGTACAGGTTGGGCCTTACTTTACTAACAGACCTAGTCACCTTTTAGGGAGCTGAAAATCAGTTCCTGGGGGCATAGGTTTCTGTAAGTTAGAAATTACAGGAGAAGACTGAGAGGGCACAAGTTCTTCAGGGGTATGAGAAAAGGAAGCACCAGTATCTCGGAAGGGGCCTGTGCAGTATGAGTAGGGCTAGAGGGAGAAGACATCGTGTGACTAGTTGGTCTAGCTTGGGGTTCTCCTTCAGCCGAAGGATGCAGCCTTGCGGCCTACATCTATCTTGGGCCTGACTGATAAGGGAGTCCTTATCTGGGCCTCCAGGTCTATTCTGACCTGCCCAGGGACATTGATGGTATGCATGGCCCTGTTCTTCACATAAATTACAGCGAAAGACATTTCTACAAACAGCACTGTCATGGTCATAGTCACCGCACAAAGCACAGCGTGCATCTCGATCACAAGTACTGCTAAGGTGCCTACCACTACCACACTTATAACAAGCTTTTGGCTGACCTGGGTAAAACAGACACCCCTATCTTTACCTTAAAAAAGCTGTTCGGTATATGCGAACCTCATTTTCTACTATTTGTAATTTAACTTTAAATCTCCAGTTCTCATCCAAATTCCTCCGAATCCATGATGGCTCCGAGGGCCCAACACATCATATATTTTTTTCCTAACCAAAAGAATATCTCCACATTAACACCCTCATTCCTAAACATGATATTAATAGTTTTAAAGAGGGTTTTGTTAATGGTATTGCCCAAAAGGGTGTCCATAATGCAGTCATTTTAAGAGATTCATATTTCCTCCAAAAGTGTCTAACCCCATAAATGTTTTAAAGCTGACATCAAAATAATCTTCACCTCTAATATTAATTAGGGCAAATATGTCTTCAGTACGAAAATGCATAGAATTAAGTAATAAAGTCCTGGCAACATAAATCCTATCTGGATGCTCTTGTAGACCACCTCTATACCGAAAGCGAACAGCATTATGGCGAGGAGCTTGCTCAACCTTGTTATTTTTGAACAGGTCTGAAAAAAAAGGCCCACGCCGTCTCCTGTCTTCATTTGGGGAGGGGGGTGGAATCCTAGGTGAAGAGGTCTCAGAAGCCTGGCCAGAAGGTCCCGATGCCTCCATTAATAGTTCTGTGTCAGTAAGTAACCCCCCTCCCCCCGATGCTACAGCAGTAGCAGATGATGCAGAAACACTGACAGAAACTGCCTCCAAAGGGGAGAACCACTCACAGAAGTACCTGAAAAGTTTCCAAGTCTTATCTGGGAGCCATCGTCCATCAGCTCCTTGTATCCATCCAGCTTTTGCAGAGCCGACTCTTTTGTCCAGTCTTCACCCATGAAGGAACATCTTGCCCTGAAGCAATAAGACGATTTCCCATTCCAGTAGAAAATCCTTCAATGCGCCTGACACTGATGCACTACCTCGCCCCTGTCAGCCGCATTGACTCACCAGAAGCTCGTCACTACTGTCAGGTCGACAGACAGGCCTGTCAAGCAGGGGAACAGTCTCCAAAGGGCATGCTTCATCAGAAAATGTATTAAAATCCTTGGACTGTAAGTATAAAGCTGAAGAACTTGCCGATTCTGCCACTGCAGATTCACAAGGTGCATCAAACGCACGACAGAAATCATAGTTGCAGCATCCAAAGGTAACAGTTCTTTTTGCAGCGCTTCATGTTGTGATTTAAACTGCTCTTCTTTTCTTAGCAGCTCTAAAACTAATTTTTCTTTATCTGATACAGCCTTAACATTATCAGGCAAGGTGTACGGTACCTGGGTTTTTCCTTCAGCATCCTCCATGATCTGAGACCAATCCATGTTATCTTCCTCTCCCATTTGCAAGTTTGTAGGCCTTGAAACTAGGCCTCCTCCTTGCAGCACATCCTGCTCCTCTGCCACATCAGCACTTCCTCCTCCTCCTGTGTCCGGCTGCAAACTGAGCCCCTCTATCCTGTCCACAGGAAGTGACAACAGAGTAGGGGAATTTCCCCAGTGTTCTGGCCAAGTTTCCCTGATTCACTAAAAAAAATACCACCAACAGCTTAATCTGGTTCAAGGTCAGTTGGCATTCATCTGTATCCCCCTCTCCCGGGTCGTGCCTGAAAATAGGCAGAATTTGTCTAGTGCACTTACCCGGTCAACAAAAACTAACTAAATAAATAAATATTTCACTAAACTTTTGCATTCACTTTCTGGTAAGTAATTTCTCAAAGTCGTTCTATATCTACACATTGTAGTTCCTAAGCAATTAAACTTGGTCATGATTGTATTGAATAATATTGGTAAATTGTAAAACAGTGTCTTCTGGCCAGTAACTGTGTTCATTTTTGGGACAGGAAATAACAGTGAACAGATGAACGAGTAGGAAAAGGATTTATATACTTCTTAAAAAAAGTTTGAAAAATAGTAGGAAACTTATTCATGGTTACCTTCTTTACTGAAAGACCAGTTTGAACCTGTGCTCCAGAGGAAGCCATCCTACTTGCTTAAGAAGATCACAGTGGTTTGTCTGAAATGGAAGCTAAGTGGTAAATCATGCAACTTGGTTTAGAAGGACTTTAACCCTTACAAGTAACCCATCACTAGTAGTATGGTAAAAATCAAGCCATAATCAATAACAGAAAGAAGAAAACTTTGGGATAACAATACTGTAGTTGAAGGAATTAATAGTGAGTTTAGTTTATATAGTGCTCCAAGTCGTTGATGCACCGTTTTAACTAAATTAGCAGTGTGATACTCATAGCTCATTCCCAAGTCTACAGTTAATTAAACAATAAGGCACGACAGGGTGTGTGTTATTGTGTAATAACATCATTCCTGGGGTAGGTTGAAGCACGAGGCCAAGCCGAGTGCTTCCACCATCCCAGGAGTAACCAATACACAATAACACACACCCCACTAAGGTACTTATTACTAATATCTAATGGCTAAATCGTTATGAAAATTAAAATTAAAAAAATGTTTTAGTAGATTTTTAGTGTGGCAGTATATCTTTGTTTCTTAAAAAAAAAATGGCTCAAGCGTATGCTAATACATACAGTGATGTTATTGTGTAATAACAATACTGTCTCAAACATACACTGACCAATCAGAGTCTAGGATTCTTTCTTGCCATTGTATAAATTATACAATAGCAAGAAAGAATCCTAGACTCTAATTGGTCAGTGTGTTCCTGAAACAGTGATGTTATAACATCACTGTATGGCATGAGAGCATACGCTGAGCCATTTTTTAAAGAAACAAAGATATACTGCCACACTAAAAATCTACTAAAAATATTTTTTAAATGTTTTTATTTTCTATAACTGGCCATTTATATAATAACAATAGGCACTCAAGCGTGTATGTGGTATTGTGTAATAACATCACTCCTGGGCGGTGGAAGCCATACAGCTTCGCCTCGTGCTTCAGCCCACCCCAGGAGTGACGTTATTACGCAATACCACACACCCTGTCATGCCTTATTGCTTAAATATTTAATATAGTTGACCTGTTCTATTTTAACCCCAGAGTATAATATTAGTAGTGCTGGCTCAACATTTAGCTTTTTTTCTGTGATTATAAAATTGCCATCAATTTAGTCTTTTTCTCATTTAAGACCAAGCTATGGTCACAAAACGAAGTCGACTTGTAAGGAATTAAATCTAGAACCACTCGTGAGGATCACCGCGTCTTCAGCATACAAAAAAATTTGGGTCGTCTTGCAAACCAAAGATAATGTGTTCAAAAATAAACTAAACAAAAGGGGGCCCAAAACAGAACCTTGGGGTACACCCATTGTGATTGGGGCAGGGAGGGAATAGCATCCAGTAATCTTAGTATATTGTATATCTTTGGTTAGATAGCTTTCACACCACCCAGCAACATCATGGACACTCCAAGTCTGGTATGAGCTGAATTAAGAAGATTATGATTGACTAAGTCGAAGGCCTCAGTGAGGTCCACAAACACCACTGCAGCACACACTGTCCAGAACAAGACAGTTAGTTATTCAAGTAGCTGGGCGTTTATGGTAAATGCTCCATTCTTTTCCCATATTTCCATGTAGATCTTCAATGGATGCCTCGAGTTCCGGCTGGGTTGCCCATCTCTGTTCCTGTCTGGCCCAAGGGTCCTGGATTGATCTTGTGTCAGCTCTCCATATCAGTATACTGCAGATGCAGGCTGCTTTGCTTGGTTCCCAGACTTTCTTGGATTGCCTCAGCCCTGATCTCTTGCTGATTCAGATGGACAATGTCAGTATCATGCACTACATTTAGAAGCAAAGAGGCACTCACTCTTATTCCGTCTGCAGGGAAATGATGAGGGTGCTTTGCTGGGTGACGTCTCACAGCCTTCAGCTATGTTTTTCACAGGTATCCAAAACATATTGGCAGACAGGTTAAGCAGGTCTGAGTCCCTGGTGCAAGAATGGAAACTGCTGACCACTGTGGTACACGATTTCTTTGCAAGATGGGGTTCTCCAGAGTTAGACCTTTTTGTGTCCCCATACACAACAAAAACCTGTCACGTTTCTGCTCACTCGACCCAGGGCTTGGAGTTTTTTTGGCGAGGTGCATTGTCCCTCCTATGGGTTAAGCCTGCATCTCTCCTTTTGTTTAATTCTTGGCTTCCTCCCTATGTGGTTGAAGCTCGCCCCCCCTCCCCCCCAACATTTGTCTGATTTTGGCCTCCACCCTTTCTAGGAGAATCCTGCTTGCCCCTCATTGTTTATTTTAGGACTCCCCTTATCTGGGTGAAGCCTGCTCACCCCGTGCACCAAATCATAAATTTACAGCTCTCCTCATGTGGTGGAAGCCCTACATTTCCCCTCAGATTGATTTAATTTAGGCTTCCTCCCCACCCGGGTGAACCATCTTTCCCCTCTCATTAAATCAATTTCCTCCCTTCCAGAGTGAAGCTTGCTCTTAAACTACCTTAATTGACTAAGTTCCAGGGTGACAACTGCGTGCTGTTCCTCCGATATGTCGCTTCTAATCTTGTCACTCCTCCCCTTCATAGTTTCAACCCCACCCACTGCTTATCCTTGCCTTCCTCCTCCATTTCCTTCCCCATCTTGTACCCTTCCTACCACCTACATCCTCACCCTATCCCATTCACCCTGGCATCCTGAGTGCAGTCTTCTCCCTCACCTCACCTTGAAGCCCCCAGGTGCCTCTTTCCTGCTTACCCCCCTTTCCTACCCTTCCCCTGTTCTCTCCATAAGCGACTCATAGTCTCCCTCAAGTTCCTTCTCTCCTTGTTGCTTATAGTAGCAGGTGATACTGAGCTTAATCCCTTCCCTACCCAGTTAACTCCCTCTCATTAGTTCTGCAGACCAACTTGGCAGAAGAGGGGTCATGAGGGTCTGCACGTCATCTTAGCCCACCCTCCCCCTGCCGATCGCCTCACCCCGGGAGAATTCTGTCGATTGAGAGGGAACAGGGTTCATTTGAAACCCATCCCCCTCCACAGCAAGCAGCCAATCAGTGGCTGTTCTTGGGACATCAGGGCAGATACTGAATAGCCCACTGGAACTTGACTTCTTTATCCTGGGCTTTTGGGCCATTTCCAGGCCATTCTGCGGACCAACTCGGCTGCAGAAGGGTTACGAAAGTGAGCATGGCACCACATCCCACCCTTTCCCCACTGATCACCTCACCACCAGAAAAATCTCAATGACTAAGAGGGAACAAAGCAAATCTGAAACCTTGCCTCCTTCCGCAGCAAGCAGCCAGTTAACGACTGTTCTCAGGACACGGGAGGGTACAGAATAACCTGTTAAAATTTGGCTTCTCTGTCCTTTTCTTTCAGGCTTTTTCCAGGCAGAAGAGTGGTCATGAGGGTGCGCATAGCACCTCGTCCCCCACACTGATTGCCTCATCACCAAGAGAATTCTGCCAACTACAAGAGAACAAAACTAATCTGAATGCTCACTTACCTCGACAGCAAGCAGTCAATCATTGGCTGTTGATGGGATTTAGGGGCGGGTACTTAATAACTCACTGAAACTTGTCTACTTTTTCCTGGACCTTCAGGCCTTTTCCAGGTCATTCTGCAGAAGAGCGGTTGAAAGGGTGCATACGGCACCTCATCCCGCAGCCCCCCCCACAGATCGCCTCACCACCAGGAAAATTCTGCTGACCAAGAGGGAACAAAGCTAATCTGAAACCCCACCTTCCTCCACAGCAAGCATCTAATCAGCAGCTGTTTGTGGGACTTGGGGATGGGTACCGAATAGCCCGCTGAAACTTGGTTTCTTTGTCCTGGACTTTTTGGCTATTGGTAGGCCATTCTGCTGACCGACTCTGCAGAAGAGGGGTCACAAGTGTGCACTTGGCACCTCTTCCCGCCGTCCTCCCACCGATCACCTCATGACTGAGAGAATTCTGCTGACTGAGAGGGAATGAAGCTAATCTGAAACACTGCTTCTCTCCCCTCCACAGCTAGCACCCCACTAAGTTGCTGCTCTTGGGCCTCACGCTCTCTGTTGAAGAATCCCTTGCATCTAGCAGTCCTCCGTGCTGCAGTTCAGAGTGCCATGGATCACAGCGCAGAGGACATTGTTCTGAAGGAGTCTGTGTGAAGTTCACTTGAGGTCAGCCATCGGCCAGTCACGCTGTTCCTGACTCTGTAAGTTCCATTCAGCCTGCTTTGTTGCACTCCCTCTGTTAATCAAGCAATCTCCAAAACTCTTCACTCTTGGCAACACCCTATCTGGGTCACCCTATAGTTTGCATTTTGCATTGCCATCTGTTATTGTGTATTCTTGACTTAGTTCATTGCTTTTGCAACACCCTGTCTGGGTTATCCTGAACTCCACATTTTCATTGCCAGTTATATATTTACTGCTTAGTTTATTGCTTTTGCAGCACCCTATCTAGGCTACCCTAAACTCTGAATTTTCATTGCTAATTTATGCTGAGTACTCACTGTACAGTAATATTAGATCTTACTTCGAGTGGGAGCTCTTGCAGAAGGCTATCACCATTAGGACTATGCCGCCAGGCACTAGGACCCCATGGCAAACTTCTAGCTAGCAGTCTCCAGCGGGGACCACCCCACGATGCAAGCTCCACCCTGGCATTGGCCGATGGTATATCAGGGGGTGGTCCCCAGCCCCACCTCCGTTCTTTCCCGCTGCAGACCTGTTGACACCGGCTCTTTGGTGAACTTCTGGAAGCACTAGCGTTTGTCTCCTAAGTTGTTTGCCTTTTTTCCTTGGTTGAAAAGTCCGCTTTCAAACAACATGAAGTCTTGCTATATTATGACTTCTTGCAGTTAGCCACAGCACCTGAACTGCCCCGGAGAGGAAAGAGTTAACTCCATAATGAATGGAGTTCTCAGCGCGAGTGCTTTACTGAAAGCTCTATCTGGCTAGTTTCAAACTGAAACTGTCAGATTCTTTACTCCACCTCACTGAACAGTCGCCCGAGATCTCTCCTTCAGCTCGTTCATTTCGGTTAAACAAGTAATTTCGGTTTAAATAAACCGAAAAGTATTTATTTTACCGCATTTCGGTTCAAAGCTCTATCTGGTAAACCGTAAGTACAGGTCTTTTAGTCTGTGTGGAAAATATATTTATCGGTTCGGTTTTGAACCGATCGGTTTGGTTAAAAAGACGTTTTAAAGTATTGTATGGACATTTAGAGTGCGGTTCCCGGTTCTTATCGGTTCTAAAAAAACCGAACTTTTTAATTTGGTTTTTTCAAATACCCGTGACACGGTTAGGAACCGATAAGGGTGTCTTGCCTGGCACTGCCATTAAAAGGGCAAGTTTTGGTTAGGCTGGCATTATGTCTGAGAAACCCAAAAGAAAAACCGGGCCCACTGGGTTTCAACACTGTGATGCTTGTGGGGAAGCCTTTGCCAAGGCTGACCCACACACCACATGTGTTTATTGTCTGGGGTTTGACCACCTCCAGTCAGACTGCCAGATTTGCAAGAATTTTCCTGCAGCCACCCTGGAAAAAAGATTGGGCAGGCTCAAGGAACGAGAGGCCAGTAAGTCCACTGACCCGGATGGCCAGCCCGGTCCAGTGCCCACTGGACCAGAGGGAGTGCCCTCTGACCAGGGCGAGACTTCCTCGGGCTAAAGAAAAGCTGGTTCTGAGGAACCAGCACCAGTAAAAGTCTAAAAAATCAGCAGGTCTGGAGTACAAAATTGCCTCTCCAGCTGCTGCAGAGATATAAAAGCCATACAGATTGTCCAGTCATTGTCTCAGGGACCGTCCAACACCACTAGCTGGTAAAGGTTGTTCGTCCCGTCCCAGTGTTCAGGAGTATGATGTTGAAGAATTTTATGAACCACGGAGGGGGAGGAGGATTATAGAGCAGTATGTATGTGGCTGGGAGGGTCTGGATGTGCCCATGAAACGGACATCTCTCCAGACAGACCATTGGAATCTCCCCTATGCTGTCTGAGTCCCATCTCATTTTATTTTTATAAGAAAGTTGCTGAAACCTCCAGCTTCCTTAGAAGAGGCTGTGGATGAGCAAGAGGAGCCTGATTATGTTGAGATGATGGATATTCCAGAGTCTAGAGATTGTCTATTCTTTGCATAAGTCATTCAGGAAGCAAACAATGAAAATTTTAAAAAATCCAAATTCTCTGCCTCCTGTCGATAAAAAGATGGACAGGAGGTATGCCTTATCAGGCCCTGATACAGACTTCCTTTCTGAGCAGTGTAGTCATGTAGGAGTGGTACAGGCTGCAGCCTGTGACAAGGCTAACATTCCCCTGGCTTCACATCCTCCTGATAAAGATTCTAGGAAGATTGATGCCATGGCAAAAAAGCAGTATATGGCAGCCTCTTTGGGACGAGGCAGGCAAATTATATGGCTTATGTAGCTAGATATCAGAAATCTAGATGGGATACAGTTATGCAGTTAGCCAAGAGGCCCATGGCCAGCTGGCTAGTGAATTGAACAGGTGGCTGCTGATGGCATGAAGCCTCTAAAGTTCAATTTCATGCTGCTGTTGATGTTAATGATGTTTCTCTAGGGTCATGGCCACTTCTGTAGCTTCCGTAGGTTGGCATGGCTCAGGTGCACTAATCTGTCACAGGACACTCAGTCAAAAGCTATGGATTTTCCTGTGGTAGGAAATTCTCTGTTTGGGGAGCAGACAGAGAACTATATGAAAATGATGGATGAATACAGAACTATACAAAAGTGCCCAGGCCAAGGAGGCATGCCACTCCACAGAGGCACACCAGAGGGTAGGGGCAGGCCTTTCCACAGGCCTTTTATCAATCCCAAGCTTCTCTTCTTATGCTCAGAGGTTTTCAGAGGCAGAGGCAGGCCAGGCAGAGCAAGCCGTCCCACCCCTCAGCCTAAGGCATCTGCAAGCAGGCACCCTGATGGGGTGCCCAGGGCCGATTCTCCTGTACCAGTAGGGGGCAGATTGGCTTGCTTCAGTCAGAACTGGGTGTCCGTGAACTCTCGGACAAATGGGTTCTGGAAGTGGTAGCCAGGGTCTGTTCTCAGCTTCAAACATTTTCCAAAGATGAGGGCCAGACACTTCCACCTCAAGCCCCTAGAGGCCCTTGCCCTGGAGGCAGAGGTCTCTGCCCTGTTAAAGTGCAAAGCAGTGGAAAGGGTTCCTCCCTTTCACCAGGGCAAGGGTCTGTACTCCAGATACTTCCTACACCAAAAGACAGGAGAAATAGTGCCCATCCTAGACTTAAGGTATTTGAACAAACACCTTTTGAAACCAAAGTTCAAAATGTTAACTTTGGCAATGATTTTGCCTCTCACTGAGGCCAGGGGACTGGCTAGCCTCCTGGACCTCAAGGATGCTTATTTTCATGTCTTAATCAGGCCTTCTCACGAAAGTACCTCAGGTTCGAACTGCCCTCAGGCCATTACCAGTTCAGGGCAATGCCCTTCGGTCTTACCTCTGCTCCAAGGGTATTCACAAAATGTCTACACGTGGCAGTGGCTCATTTAAGAAGGCAAGGTTGCTGTTTTTCCCTACCTGGATGACTGGCTCATTGCTGGAGACATTCTCCAGAACAGGTGAAATCCCACTTGCAAGTCACCATGCAGCTTCTCACCTCCTGGGATTCCTGCTAAACCTACCAAAGCTCCTAGAACCAGTCCAGGTACTTACTTATAGGTGCGAATTGAACACAAAGCTGGCTAGGGCCTTCCTCCCTGGAAAGGGTAGAGAAGTTGATCGCCCTGGCCTCCTCTTTTCACCCTGCAGGTCTCTCGACCAGCATGACACTTTTAGCTTGTAGGGCACATGGCTGCTCTCCACAGCTGTAGTGCAGGGAGCAAGATTACAGATGGAGACATTCAGTTTCATTTGAGGGCCTATTGGTCCCAAAGGAGGGACCCCTTGCCAAACTGGTTCCTCGTGACCCGAACCTGATCCTAGCTCTTCAGTGGTGGCAGGATCAGAGCAACTTAAGACAGGGGTCCCCTTCATTTCTATTTCCCACTCCCTCACCCTCACTACGGATGCCTCCCTCCTGGGGTGGGGAGCACACTTATAACCTCTCCACACAGGGGTGTGGTCCCTCAGGAATCTCTGCTCCACATCAACACTTGCTGAACTCAGAGCTGTCCTTTTAGCTCTTCAAGCTTTTTCTGCATCTGTCCAGAACAAAGTAGTCCAGGTCAGAACAGACAATACCACAACAATGTGGTACATCAACAAGCAAGGGGCACTCGATCGTCGGCCCCTGTGCACCGAGGCAATGAAGTTGTGGTCTCTGGCCTACTCCTGAACACTTCTAATAGCAGTTCATCTGCCAGGAAGGACAATGTCCTAGCGGATGCCCTCAGCTAGGTTTCTCAGGGCCATCACGAATGGTCCCTGAACTCCCGAGTGCTGAGAACAGTCTTTGCCAGATGGGCACCCTCAGATAGATTTTTTGCAGCCCCAGACAACCACCAACTTCCACTGCTTGCTACAGGCCCCCAGTGATGGGCTCAGTCCCACTGGATGCCCTTCTTTTGGATTGGGAAGGGAAGTTCCTGTATGCCTTCCCCCCACTTCCCTCTTCTTTTCAAGGTGTTAGTAAAAATCAGATCCCAACCTTGCAAAGTGATTGTGATTGCACCAGACTGGGCCAGGCAACCCTGGTACCCACTCCTGCTATCACTGACAGTCCACCTTCCCCTATGCCTTCCCAGGATTCACAATCCGCTGACCTGTGCCCAGGGGAGAGTATGGTATCCGAACCTCAAATCCCTCAACCTCAAGGCTTGGCTCTTGAAGAGTTAGAATTTGCTGATTTACATCTTTCTTAAGGTGTCCTTGATATTTTAAAGGCCTCTAGAAGCCTTCCACTAGAGCCACTTATAATTCCAAGTGGAAAAGGTTTTCCATCTGGTGTTCTGATAAACATATTGTCCCAGAATCTGCTGATTTGCCCACTTTGCTGGACTACATGGTCCATCTTAATTCTTTGGGCCTCAGGCCAGCTACCTTAAGAGTCCACTTGGCAGCTGTCTCTGCTTTTATCTCAGCAGAAAGCCTTCCTCCTTTCTTCTCACCCTGTGTTTTCAAGTTTTTAGGAGTTACTTCATACTAACCCTCCTTTTCGGGACCCAGCCCTGCCTGGGACCTTAATGTTTGCATTGCTCAGTTAATGCAACCCCTTTGAACCCCTGTTCGCAGACCTTAAGTTCTTAACTTGAAAACTGTTTTATTGGGCCATCACTTCTGCTAGACGATAAGTGAGTTACAAGCCCTTTCAGTAGAAAATGATTTATTTCTTTTCACAGGGATAAGGTAGTCCTCAGGACTAACAGAAAGTTTTACCTAAAGTGGTTTCGTTTCATCTTAACCAATCCATCTCCTTCCAGTATTTTTCACTGAGCACTCTTCCTCTGGTGAAAGGAGAATGCACAGTTTGGATGTTAATAGGGCATTGAGTTATTATCTGGAAGCACCAAGGGTCACAGGTTGAATCCACCAACTCTTTCTCACCTATGGTGAGGTCGGCAAAGGAAAACCTGCCACTAAGAGGACAGTTGCCTAGGTGGATTGTCTCTTGTATCCAATTTGCTACCAAAACTGGTAGAGAACCCCTCAGGATTGAGGGCCCATTCTACCAGAGGTATAGCTGCATCTCTAAGCGGCTGCTAGAGATATTCTATTTTGGAAATCTGTCAAGCTGCAACCTGGAAAACAGTTCACACTTTCACAAGCATTACTCCTGGATATCCAGGCCAGGAGAGATGCTCGGTTTAGCACAGCCGTGCTTCAGAGCCTATTCCTAAGTAGGTTCTGGCCCTCCTCCATGGAGGTACTGCTGTGTAATCTGCAAGAAGTCATAATATAGCAAGACTTCATGTTGTTTGAAGAAAAATTACTTACCTTAGTAATTGTTTTCTTCTAATGGAGTCTTACATATTATGACCACCCTCCCAACCTGCCCTCTCAGAACTTCTACTTGGGTAGGGTGGGCAAATTAGTGCAAGCACCGTCATGCCATTATAGGTGTTCCCTTTCTTTAGGATTGTGGAAATTAGGTACTACTGTTATTGATTTGTGTTGGCCCTCCGGACTTGAGTCTTTGGGGAGGGGGTCTAGTAGTGCTTGTCAGGGGTGATATTTGTTGTTGTTGTTGTTGTTGTTATTATTGTAGTTGTTGTTACTAGTAGGTAGCCATTTGGCTAGCGAGGGTACTTTCCACACAGACTTTTAGTGAGTGTTGGTTCAGAAGATCTGACAGTTTCAGTTTGAAACTAGCCAGATAGAGCTTTAGTAAAGCCACGCTGAGAACTCCATTCATTATGGAGTTAACTCTTTCCTCTCCGGGCAGTTCAGGTGCTGTGGCTAACTGCAAGAAGTCATAATATAGCAAGACTCCATTAGAAGAAAACAATTACTAAGGTGAGTAATTTTTCTTTTCGTCTCTCCATTACTGTATGTCGTTTTCACTATTGCCCAACTCTCTTCCAGATTTCCTAGGAAGACGATTTAATGTATGCTTGTGGTCACCAGATACCGCGAAAAGATAAACACGAGGCCTGCGTCTTCTGCCTGGGGCCCAACCACGACACCAAGGCTTGCTCGGTGTGCAGAGGCTTTACCGGCCGGACTAGAATTTGCCGCCTGAAGGCACTCAAAGCCCATCTTCTAGAGCAGCAGGTGGCAGTGATGCAGGCCTCACCAACTGAAAAATCCTCTTCTTCTGCTTCTTCTCATAAACATCAGGACAAAAAGAAGGACTCGGATCGGAAGTCCCAAGAAAAGGACTGGGGTCGGTCCAAGGGGCATTTGCACTCCTTGTCTCCTCACCAAAAGAAGTCCTCCTCGGGGTCCAACCATTCTTCCCACCACTCTCGGCACTCTACAGGGTGGCAAGAAGCTTCCATTCCTGCCAAAACAACGGCGTTGGGGAATGGCAAGCAGGGCTATGGTTCTCCTCTAGCCCAAACTTCCCTGAAGTTGAAGGCTATTCCCTTGCGGACGTCCTCCACCACAGGGGTTAGGACCTCTACTTTATCCGTGGGGACTTCGGTCCTGTCGTATAAGGTCCTGACGTTGGCCCCCCGTATGCCAGGTAAGGCCTCCGATTCCAAGGATCAGGAGTCGGACTCTTGACCGGTCACAGCTCACCGATCCTCAGTAGCGTTGGCCGTAGCTTGTAAACCGACTATGCTTGCCAAACTCACCGGCCCCAGGCCGTCGTCAGTCCAAGAAAAAGAGCGTCAGTCAGGCAAGGCCTCCTCAATGCCTGGGTGCCTACCGGTCCACAGGGCATCCACTCCAGAGGACAAGGGGAATCTGTCCACTCCCTCACCTAAGGACCTGCCAGACCTCCCCTCGTCTCCTATTGCGCCTCTCACGCCAGAGCGGGCCCTCGTGTTCAGGAGGTTTGGCTGCGGTGCAGTTCACTAAAGAACTGACTGAACTGTTCTAGTTCTGGTGGGGGCAGGTCAAAAAGGATGTTATTCCACTTCAACCGGACTCAGAACTGGCTCCGGCTAAAGATAAGGACCAAAGCCTGGCTGGGAAACCTTTAATAATAATGATAATAATAACTTTATTTGATAAGGCGCCTTTCATAATATCAAGGAGCTTCACAGAATCATACAAAATTCAGTAAATTCAGTAGAGATCGATAAAATCACAGAAAATCAGGAAAAGCGTTGCTCCATAAGAAAGTCTTCAGTTCCTGCTTAAAGCTCCCCACCGTCACTTAGTTCTGAGCGCCATTGTTCCTATAGCCAGGGTCGGTCATCAAGGTGACGTTGGTCTGACAGCTGTCGACGGCACTCGACCAGCTGTCATCTGTCCCACTCCTGTCACCGGTCATCTAGCCAGCGTCAGTCCAACAGTGGGCGGCGTTGTCTTGGAGGGCTCAGATCCTCCTCAGGATCAGTTTCCCCTTCTTCTAGGGGCTGAGGGTCGGAGCCCAACTGGGGTTCAGAGCGTTCCCTTTCTAGGGAAAAGCCGGTGTCCCTGGACAAGGAGGACACTCCTAGGTCACCTCCTGACGATCCCACATTCATGGACGTCATGAGGCATATCCAGTCCTCCAACGGGTTGGAGACTGAGTATCTGGATCCCGAGCGACGGAGACTAGCAAAGTACCTGAGACAGAGGGAGCCAAAACCCTTGGTTGTCCCTCTTCTTGTGGATATTTTCCAGGATCTTACATGGATCACTTGGAAGCATCATTCCACTACTCCCCACAGCCTAGAAGAAGTCAGACAAAGCTGTACAAGGCGCCAAGTGGTGAGCCTTTTCTGGCGGAACACCCTCAGGCAGACTCCACAGTGATCACGGCTGCCCATGACGAGTCAAAACAGCCGAAGCACCTTAGTTCACAGCCACCTGACATGGAGTCCAGATATTTAGATTAGGTGGGCAAGAAAGTCTATTCTGCTTCCACCTCCTCTATCCGGTCCCTGAATTTCCTTATGCATATGGTGCAGTACCAGAATGCATTATGGGAGAAGGGATTAGAGGTCGCTCAGGCCTTGCCAGAATTGGCACAAAAGACCGAGCTTCTGGACGTTTTAAAGTCTGGTTCAGATGTAGGCACTCACGTTCTGAGGGCCTCATACGACACTGTGGATACAGCCTCTAGGGCAGTGGCATCCGGCGTTTGCCTTGGGCGCCATGCCTGGCTTAGAGTATCAGGATTCTCCCAGGATCTGCAGTCCAAGATCCCTTCCTCCTTGGAGCAGAGACTAAGAAACTGATCTCACATCTCCAAGTCTCCGGGAAATCATTCTGGTCTGTCCGGAAGATGTACAAGGGGGACCAGAAGCCCTTTCGCAGACGGCTATTTCGTAAGACCTCAGGGCAGAATACCCACGGTCTGTTTCAGCAGAAGGGCGGCTTCAAGAGAAAGGCAGCAGGCCAGACCTCGGGGAGCCCCACCTCTAGAGGTCCTAAGTCCTCCCAGCCTGCTCTGCCCACGCCCGGATGTACCCAGTGACTCCTTACCAGGCCTCCCCCCCCAATGGGGAGGCAGTAGGGTGTCTCTTCTCCCTTTATGTCAAGGGTTGGAGCAACATCACATTGGACAACTGGGTCTTGGACCTCGTAAGGGGAGGACATACTCTCGGGTTCACGCTAATCCTTCCGGATGCACCACCAGGTTCCTCCCATTATCCTCCTTCGCACATTCTCTTGATCGAAGAAGAGATTCAAGCCCTGTTGCAAAAGTGGGTGATAGAGACAGTCCCCCCCAGAACAACAGAGGTGGGGCTTTTATTCTCACTTTTTTCTGGTCCCAAAAAAGACAGGAGACCTTCGGCTCATTCTGTACCTCAGCTCACTAAATCATTTTAGTACAAAAGGTTCAGGATGGTTACCCTGCCAGGCCTCATTCCCCTCTTGCATCAAGGGGGCTGGCTCTGCTCCCTGGATGTGCAGGATGCCTATCTACACATCAGGGTCTTTCCTCCCCATCAGAAGTTCCTGAGATTCCGCTTCCGGGGGAAACATTACCAGTTTCGAGCCTTACCATTCAGCCTCTCCACCACTCTTTGAGTCTTCCTCAAGTGTCTAGGGGTGGTGGTTGCGGCTCTCGGATGCCAAGGCCATTTTGTCTTTCCCTGCCTAGATGGATTGGCTCCTGGCAGCTCCTTCCAGAGCTCAACTTCTTTGCACTCTTGGAGACACCTTTACTCTCTTCCGAGAGCTGGGGATCACCATGAATCTTTCAGATTCATCCCTAGAGCCCAGCCAGCGACTCCTCTTTATCGGAGCGGTCCTGGATACCATTCAGGGCATGGCCTTCCTCCCACAGCAAGAGGGGATCGTCTAAGGAGCGTAGCCTGACCAATAGACATGGCTCCTCAGGTCCCAGCCAGGACTTTCTTCAGACTTCTGGGGCACATGGCGGTGGCCATTCCCACAGTTCCTCTGGCCTGCCTGCATATGAGAGTCCCACAATGGATGCTCAAGGTGCAGTGGGACCAAAGGTCAGATGATCTAGACCAGCCGGTCAGGGTCGCTGACCCGGTCAGAAGGACCCTTTCCTGGTGGTTAGACCCCTCCAACCAGGTACAAGGGGTCCATTTCCGGCAGGAGCCACCAAGATGGATTCTCAGTATGGATGCCTTCGGTTTCAGTTGGGGTGCTCATCTAGGAGACAAACAGACCCAAAGAATATGGTCTCCAGATGAGCAACTAGTCCATAGCAATATTCTAGAAATGTGAGCAGTCCTGAATGCCTCGAGGGTGTTTCAGATGGACCTGACACCAAGGCCATCTGCTTATTCAGATGGACAACATGTCGGTGGTGTGTTTCATCAACAGGCAAGGGGGCACACAGTCATACCCCCTTTGCAGGGAGGCAGTGAGGGTCTAGTATTGGGAGCTGGAATACCACTTAGACTTGACGGCTGTTCACATTCCAGGCATCCAAAACGTCTTGGCCGACGGCCTAAACTGGTCTTGGACCAAGGCTTACGAGTGGGAGCTCCTCCAGTTGGTGGCAGATCAGCTTTTCGACAGGTGGGGCCGTCCAGAGTTGGACCTCTTTGCATCTCCACTCAATGCTGAACTGCCCAGTTTCAGCTCCCTAGAGCCTGTGCCTGGTGTTTTTGGTGAGACGCTTTGTCCCTCTGTTAGACAGGGAGGTTTCTGTACACCTTCCTTCCCTTTCCCATTCTTCAGAGGGTCCTACTGAAGCTTCAGGCTGAAGAAGCAGAGATAATCCTCATCACGCCTTTGTGGCCTCAGCAGATTTGGTTCCCACTACTTCAGCAGCTGGCAGTGGAGCCTCCGATACAGCTGCTGCTGAGTTCACACTTACTGTCTCAAGATCAGGGGACGCTGGTCCAACTGGACCTCAGATCCTGCATCTTCATGCCTGACTCCTGCAGACTTAGCCAGAACTAGGTATGGGGGTCTCCCAGGAAGTGGCGGGTAGTCTCATGGCAGCGAGAAAGCCCTTAACCCGATCCACTTATGTCATGAAGTGGAAACGTTTTTGCTTGTGGGCTTCACCTCTTCACCTGGAACCGCCTACCTGTCCAGTGAACTTGATTTTAGAGTACCTCCTCTCCTTGTCAAATCAAAGCCTGAGCTACTCTTCCATAAAGGTACATCTTTCTGCAATCTCTGCTTATCACATAGCTGTGGAAGGAAAAACCCTCGTGCAACTGGATGTGTCCCATACTTTTTTGTGGGGCATGTTGCACATCAAGCCTCCCATCAGAGATCTGATTCCACCCTAGGATCTCCTTTTTTATGCTGGAGAAGTTAACTCTTCCCCCATTTGAGCCTGCCACAGATTGCGAGCTGCGCTTCCTTTCTTGGAAAGTGTTGTTTTTAGTTGCAGTTACTTCAGCCTGGAGTTTCTGAGCTTCAGGCCCTGATGTGTAAGGAGCCTTATTTGATTTTTCATAAGGTCAGGGTATCCTTGAGAATGAGTCCTAGGTTTTTGCCAAAGGTGGTGTTTGAACTTACGTTAAACCAGGACATCAACCTCCCTGTTTATTATCCAGATCTCTCAAACAGAGGGGAAGCAATCCTGCATACCTTGGATGTCCACATGGTGTTACGCTACTACCTTATCCGCACCACTCCACATCATACAACGGAACATGTGTTTGTGGCCTATGTGCCACGCTGCAAAGGCACCTCTGTGTCTAAGCAGACACTTTCTAAGTGGCTGGTCAACTGTATTGTTTTCTGTTACAACAAGTAATTTCTACTGGGCACGGTTAGGGGTCATTATACCAGGGGAGTGGCTGCTTTGTTTGCCTCTCTACGTAACGTCTCCATCGGAGACGTCTGTGCAATGGCTACCTGGAGCTCAGTGCATACTTTCATCAAGCACTACAGCCTGGATATTGCCTCGGGGAGAAGGGCAGATTTCGGCCTTGCAGTCCTCCAACACCGTCTGTCATAACTGCCTCCTTAGGGCTACAGCACTTCTAGCTTCCTCTTGGACTTACCTTTCTCCTTTTCTCAGGATTGCTTGGGACTCCGTCCTAATGGTAGTAGCCTGCTGCAAGAGCTCCCACTCGAAGTAAGATAGTACAACTATGTAAGGACTTACCATAACAGTAGATCTTCGAGAGGAGCTCTTGCAGCAGGCGCTGCTTTCCCTTCCTTCTTCCCCTGGTGAGTTCTACATCTATCTTTCTATGGCATGCTCCCTCCCAGTCTGCCTGCTGGTCCTTTCACTGGGTCTTCGGCGGGTGAACTGAGGTGGGGCTGGGGACTGCCCCCTGATATACCATGGGCTGACGTTGTGGCAGAGGCGGCATCAGGGTGGGGGTGGGGGGGTTCCCGCTGGAGACTGCTAGCTAGAAATTTGCCATGGGGTCATAGTGCCTGGTGGCATAGTCCTAATGGTAATAGCCTGCTGCAAGAGCTCCTCGTGAAAATCTACTGTTACGGTAAGTTCTTACGTAACTGTACTTTCTAGTTGCTCCTTATCTGGGCTACCCTAGATTCTGCATTTTACCCTGCTGTTGTGTGGAGTATTCACTGCCTATCTTTAGTACTGCAACATCCTCTGGTTTACCCATAATTATTCATTTACCTTTGCTAGTTTAGTTGAACTTAATACACACAGCTGTTTGCTTTACAAGTAAGTGTTGTTACCCGTTTGCTAACTCTGCCTTGCTAAGTTTAATTTTTTTCTCTTAAGTCACTCAGCTAACCTGCATTTGTTATATTTTCAGAGTCATTGCTGCTGCGTTACTTAGACAATGTAACTTGTTGTTTGAACCTAACATAATTTTAGTTGCATAGGAATCATGTACCCTACCCTCATCTGTCTCCTCCTTCTCCCTCTCCGTCTTCCACCCTACCTTCGTCCCCTCTCCCTGCCTCTCTTACCTCTTTGTTACTCCCCTCCCCTTCCCCGTTTCTTCCCTGCCTCTACACTCTCTCACCCTCCGCTCTCCTGGTCCCCTTCCTTCCCTTTCCACCTTCACTTGCTCTCACCTCTGCCTCCCCTTCCTCCTCCCCACCCCCAGCATCCATCCTGTTCTTCTCTCCTCCCCCACTCTAAACCTTGAATTCCTCCAGTAACATAGAAACATAGAATTTGATGGCAGATAAGGACTGCTTGGCCCACCTAGTTTTTCCATTTTGTCTACCTACTGTAACACTGCAGACCCTACTTGATCTCCAGCTCCTCCTCCTTCCTGCGTCAGGTGCCAGCATGGCTTAGTTGGTAGCACATCCACCTCTGGGCCAGAAAGTTGTGGGTTCTTGTCCCACACCAGGATTGGGCTCATATCTAAACGGTGGCACCTGATGCAGTATTGGGGAGGGTACTGCACTATTAGGTATGCCATCCTTCGGATGAGATATTAAACCAAGATCCCTTCTACCCATCCTGGTGCTGTCCTGGTGGGTATCCAGGTGGAAGTAAAAGAATCCAAGGCAGTTTTCGCAAAGAGTAGGAGCATTTCCGCAATGTCCTTGACAATATTCCTCTTCTCATAAAACTGGTTCATGCAGTTGTGTCCAAGGCTGTGTGTAGATAGAAACATAGATTTTGACGGCAGATAAGGACCGCTTGGCCCACCCAGTCTGCCCATTTCCCTACCTATTGGATAAGCTGCAGATCCTAGTTAACCAGCAGCCTACTTCTTCCTACCCCACCCCCTAGAATTGCCTTATGACTGTCCCATGCATGCTTGAATTCCACCACTGTTTTTGACTCCACAACCTCCTCCGGAAGGCCATTCCATGCATCCACAGCCCTCTCTGTGAAATAATACTTCCTTAAATTACCTCTGAGCCGCCCCCCTTCTATCTTCAAATTGAGCCCCCTTGTTCTTGCATACCTCTTTTTTTGAAAGATGCTACCCTCTTGGACTTTGTTGATTCCCTTGAGATACTTGAAAGTTTCTGTCATGTCCCCCCTCTCTCTCCTTTCCTCGAGGCTATACATATTCAGCTCCTTAAGTCTCTCTTCATATGTCTTCCGGTGCAGACCCTGCACCATTTTAGTGCCCTCCTCTGGACAGCCTCCATCCTGTCTATGTCTCCTTGGGAGACTGGGTCTCCAGAACTGCACGCAGTACTCAAATGGGGTCTCACCAACTGTCTGTACAGAGGATAATAACTTCCTGTTTTCTGCTGGTGATGCCTCCCCTATGCATCCCAGTATCCCCCAACCCTCCTTGCTGCCCTCTCACATTGCTTGCCCACCTTTAGGTCATCTGATATGACTACCCCCAGGTCCCTTTCCATTTTTGTTGTTGTTAGTATCTCACCCCCCATTGTGTACTCTTCCCCTGGGTTTTTGTTTCCCAGGTGCATTACCTTGCACTTCTTAGCATTGAATCTAAGCTGTGTGGGTGTTGATGTGTGATATGGCTGCCACTACATGTTTAGTCACTTCACTACCAGTCTAGTATTGTTTGTAAACTGCGTTGGGATACAGTGTGTATGAAAAGTGCTGTATACATACTGATTCTTCTTCTTCTTCTTCCTTATCACTAAGGTTCCCTTAAGCCTATCCTATGCATTCTTGAAGCGTGTTACAGTTTTTGCCCCCGCCACCTCTGTTAGGAGGCTGTTCCAGGCATCCACCAGTCTTTCTGTGAAGAAGTACTTCCTCATATCTCCCCTGAGTCTACCCTTCCAGCTTCATAGCTTAACATTGTGTTCTTGAACATCTTTTTTTTTGAAAAATGCTTCCCTCTTGAACCTTATTTACACCCATGAGGTATCTGAAAGTATCTTATCATATCCCCCCCCTTTACTCCAGGGTGTACATATTTGAGGTCTTTTAGTCTCTCCTCATGGGGCCTTTAATGTAGACGATGCACCATTTTGGTTGCCCTCCTCTGGACCATATCTACTCTCTGTCCTTCCAGAGAGGTGGTGTCCAGAACTGGACCCAGGATTCTAGGTGAGGTCTCACCAGTGATTTATACAGTGGTATTGCCACCTCCCCCTTTCTGCTGGTGATACCCCTCCCTATGCTCCCTAGCATCCCACTAGCTCTTCCCTCTGCCTTGTCACAGTTTGACCACCTTTAGGTCATCAGAAATTATTACCCCCAGGTCTCTTTCCTGTTTGGTGGTCGTCCGTATCACTTCCCCCATGTTGTACTCTGCCCCTGAGTTTCTGTGTCCCACACTGAAACTTAGTTGCCGCACTCTTGACCACTCCTCAAGCTTTCTTAGATCTGTGTTCATTGTGTCCATTCTCCCTGGAATGTCTATCCTATTGCAGATCTTTGTGTCATCTGCAACAAGTCATACCTTCCCTTCCCAGTGAGCCTTCCATTCCCTTCAAACAATATGAAGTCTTGCTGTATTCTGACATATGCAGTTAGGTCCTGCCTTTCAACTGCCCCGGAGAACAAAGAGTTAAACTTTCTGTTGGCTAGCATGGAATGTTCACCACGAGCTCGGTTGAAGCTCCTGTCTGCTGTTGTTTAAACTGCAACCGTCAGATTCTTTATTCCGCCTCATTGAACAGTCTCTCCAGAGATTTCTCCTGCTGCTTGGTTCAAAAAGTCAGTTGAAGTGTCGGTTTTCGGTCGGTTTCTACCAAATTGCTGTTGCCGCTTAGTCGGTTCAAGTCTCTGTCTGTGGTACCGTGAGTACTAGATAGGTTTTTGTTCTGTTTCTGTGTGGAACTTGTAAATTGCGGATCGGTTCGGCTGAACCGATCAGTTAGAGGTAAAAAAAACTTGTGCTTACTTTAGAGTGTGGTAACCGGTCTGTATCGGTTCTAAAAAAACGGATTTAATTACATTTTTTTCCAAGACCCGTGACACGGTCAGGAACCGATAGGGGAGTCTTGCCTGGCGGATTGCCGAAAAAAGGGTACGTTTTTGGTTAGGATTGGCCATGTCTGAGAAACCCAAGGAAAAAACGGGCCCACTGGGTTTCAACACTGCAGTGTGTGTGGGGAAGTCTTTGCCAAGGCTGATCCCCACGCTACCTGTGTTTATTGTCTGGGGTTTGACCACCTCGATTCAGACTGCCAATTTGCAAAGATTTTCCCAAATCTACCCTGAAAAGATATTAGGTAGACTGAGGGAAAGGGAGGCGAGAAGTCCGCTTGATCCGGATGGCCAGCCCGGTTCGGTTCCGACCGAACCAGAAGGAGTGCCCTCTGACCAAGCGATCTTCTTTTCAGGCAAAAGGAAGCCGATTCCGAGAATCGGTTCCGATAAAAAGAAAGATTGACGGTTGGACCCAGAATTTCATACTCCGACCGCCGATGAGATAGCCAAGGCGATAAGGATTGTGCAATCGCTTAGTTCGGTTCAGACCGAACCAGCACCATCTGGCAGGGGCTCGGTTCGGTTGATTCCTCCGGTTCCAGATTATAGTTTGGAAGAATTTTATGAACCGGAGGAGGAGGAGGAGGGAGAGTATGAGGATGATTATGGTGATGGTGAAAGTCTGGATGTGCCTATTGACCCGGACATCTCCCCAGACAGACCTTCAGGTGTTTCTCCTCCTAGGCTTTCTGAGTCCCCTTCACACTATATGTTTTACAAAAAAGTGGCTGATACCCTTCAGCTTCCTGTGGAGGAAGCAGTAAAGGATCAGGAAGAGCCTGATTATGTTGAGATGATGGACATCCCAGAGTCCAGGAGACTGTATATTCCCCTCCACAAATCCTTTGGGAAACAGACACAAAAAATTCTTAAGTCTCCTAATTCTATACCTCCTGTGGACAGACGAATGGACAAGAGGTACACTCTCTCAGGCTCAGACACGGAGTTCCTTTTTCAGCAATGCAGCCATGTTGGGGTTGTGCAGGCTGCTGCCTGTGATAAGGCAAACATCCCCTTGGCATCACACCCCCCAGACAAGGACTCCAGGAACATTGATGCCATGGCAAAGAAACAATACATGGCAGCATCTTTGGGACTCAGGCAGGCTAACTATATGATCTATACAGCCAGATACCAGAAGTCCAGGTGGGACACTGTGCTGGCTCTGGCTAAACAGGCCCCTGACTAGCTTGCCAAGGAGCTGGAGCAGGTGGCTGCAGATGGGATTGAGGCATCGAAAGTACAGTTTCATGCTGCTGTAGGCTCCAATGATGCATCATCAAGAGTCATGGCTACATCTGTGGCTCTTCGGAAGATGGCTTGGCTCAGATGTACTAGCCTCTCACAGGATACCCAGGCTAAGGCCATGGATTTTCCTGTAATTGGTAATTCTCTGTTTGGGGAGCAGACAGAGAATTACATGAAGAAGATGGATGAGTAGAGGACCACTTACAGTACTGCTCAGGCCAAAGAAAGGCAAGCAACTCCTCAAAGGCAGCAGTCCAGGGGCAGGGACAGGCCTTTCCAAAGGCCCTTTTACCAAGCTCAGGCCTCCTCTTCTTCCTTTTCGCAGAGGGGGCTCTTTAGAGGGACAGGCAGAAGGGGGATGAGCAGGCCTGCATCCACCCCTCAGCCTAAGGCCCATGCCAAGCAGACACCCTGATGGGTCTGCCCAGGTCGATTCTCCCATACCAGTAGGGGGCAGGCTACTTTGTCCAGGACTGGAAGTCTCTTACATCAGACAAGTGGGTCCTGGAAGTAGTAAGCCAGGGACTGGTTCTCAGCTTCAAAAAATTTCCCAAGATGAGAGCCAGATCTTTTCCACCTGCAAATCTCTCAGAGACCCTTGCCCTAGAGGCAGAGGTTTCTTCTCTCCTAGCTCTCAGAGCTATAGAGAGAGTTCCCACCCTACACAGGGGCAAAGGATTGTACTCCAGGTACTTCCTAACCCCCAAAAAGACAGGAGAATGGCGGCCCATCCGGGACCTAAGATATCTGAACAGACATCTTTTGAAGCCAAAGTTCAAAATGGTAACTGTGGGAATTATCCTTCCCTCTCTAAGGCCAGGGGACTGGCTAGCCTCCCTGGACCTCAAAGATGCCTACTTTCACATTCCCATCAGGTGCTCCCACAGAAAGTACCTTGGGTTCGAGTTGCCCTCAGGCCACTATCAATTCAGAGCAATGCCCTTTGGCCTAACATCAGCCCCAAGGGTTTTCACAAAGTGCCTGGCAGTAGTAGTTGCCTTCCTAAGAAGAAAAAAGATCTCCATCTTCCGATACTTGGACGACTGGCTCATAGTAGGTCAGTCTCCAGACCAAGTCAAGTCACATCTGCAAGTGACCCAGCAAGTGCTCACTTCCTTAGGATTCCTTCTCAACCTACCAAAGTCAGTTGTCGAACCAGTACAGCTCCTCACCTTCATAGGTGCAGAAATGGATACAGTAAAGGCAAGAGCCTTCCTTCCCCTGGAAAGGGCAAGGACCCTTATGGAACTGGCTTCTTCATTCACCCTTCAGGTGTCTCGACCAGCAAGGCATTTCCTTCAGCTACTGGGACACATGGCAGCTTCCACAGCAGTGGTCCAGGGAGCAAGATTCCAAATGAGGGACATTCAGTTCCATTTAAGAGCCTTTTGGTCCCAAAGAAAGGATTCCGTTACCAAACTAATCCCAGTGACTCGAACCCTGATCCAAGCCTTGCAGTGGTGGCAGGATCAGGACAGTTTGAGACAAGGGGTTCCATTTGTCACTCAGTCTCATTTCAGTGATACTCACCACAGATGCTTCCCTGCTGGGCTGGGGAGCCCATTTGGGGGATCTTACCACCCAAGGACTGTGGTCACCTCAGGAATCTCTGCTTCACATCAATCTCTTGGAACTCAGAGCAGTGTTTCTGGCACTGCAAGCTTTTGCCAAATCTGTACAGAACAAGGTGGTTCAGGTCAGAACAGACACCACCACCACCATGTGGTACATCAGCAAGCAAGTAGGCACTCAGTCTACGGCCTTGTGCACAGAAGCAATAAAGTTGTGGTCCCTGGCCTATTCCCTGCAAACCTCTCTGATAGCAGTTCACCTTCCAGGGAAGGACAATGTCCTAACAGATGCTCTGAGCAGAATATCCCAGGGCCATCACGAATGGGCCCTAGATCCTCTAGTTTTGAAATTGATTTTCTCGAGATGGGGCACACCAGAGATAGATCTTTTTGCAGCCCCAGACAATCACCAACTTCCTATTTTTGTTGCAGACCCCCAGTCTTGGGCTCAGTCCCCCTGGATGCTCTGATTCTGAACTGGGAAGGGAAATTCCTGTATGCTTTCCCCCCTTCCCTCTCTTGTTCAGGGTGCTAGTCAAGATAAGGTCACAACCTTGCAAGGTGATTCTGATTGCTCCAGACTGGGCCAGACAGCCATGGTATCCCTTGTTGCTGTCCCTAACAGTTCACCTTCCCCTGTCTCTTCCCAGGAATTACAACCTGTTAACATCCTCTCAGGGGAGGATTTGGTACCCGAATCTTCAGTCTCTCAATCTCAAGGCTTGGCTCTTGAAGAGTTAGAGTTTGCAGATCTGCATCTTTCCCAAGGGGTTCTGGATATCCTTAAGGCTTCTCGAAAGCCTTCCACCAGGAAGACTTACAACTCCAAATGGAAAAGATTCAGCATTTGGTGTTCTAAGAAGAATATTTCTCCAGACTCTGCTGAATTGCCTACGGTTCTGGATTATATGGTCCATCTTAATGGCCTAGGCCTCAGACCAGCTACCCTTAAAGTACACTTGGCAGCTGTTTCTGCTTTCTTGTCAGTAGGCAAGTCTTCCTGTCTTATCATCCCATCCTGTATTCTGTAAGTTTTTCAAGGGATTGCTTCACACCAGTCCCCTCTTTAGGGATCCTGCTTCTGCTTGGGACCTTAATGTTCGCATTGCTCAGTTTATGCAACCCCCCTTTGAGCCTTTGTCCTCAGCAGAGCTTAAGTACTTGACTTGGAAAACAGTGTTTTTGGTAGCCATTACTTCTTATCAGTGAATTGCAAGTCCTGTCAGTGGAATCTGATTTCATCTCTTTTCACAGAGATAAAGTGGTCCTTAGAACTAACAGAAAGTTCTTATCTAAAGTGGTTTCAGATTTCCACCTTAACCAGTCTATGTCTCTCCCTGTTTTCTTCACTGACCATTCCTCCTCGGGAGAGAGGAGGCTGCACAGCTTGGATGTTAAAAGAGCCTTTAGCTACTTTGTAGAGCGTACCAAGGGTCACAGGTTTGAATTCCTCCAGTTTTCTTACTTATGGAGAAGTTGGTAAAGGCAAACCTGCCACTAAGAGATCTGTTGCCAGGTGGATTGTTTCTTGTATACGATTCTGCTATGAAAAACTGGGTAGAACTCCACCCTCAGGCCTGAGGGCTCATTCCACTAGAGGTACAGCTGCTGCCAGAGATATTTCTCTCTCTTAGAAATTTGTCAAGCAGCCATCTGGAAAACAGTCCATACTTTTACCAAGCATTACTCTCTGGATATCCAGGCTAGGAGTGATGCTCGGTTTGGCACAGCAGTACTTCAGCGCCTGTTCCCAAAGTAGGTTCTGTCCCTCCTCCATGGAGGTACTGCTTGATAGTCTGCATATGTCAGAATACAGCAAGACTTCATGTTGTTTGAAGAAAAAATTACTCACTTTAGTAATGTTGTTTCTTTTAATGGAGTCTTGCTGTATTCTGACCTCCCCCCCTCCTCTCAGAACCTAGATTTTGGGATGTGGGTGGGCAGGAGCAGTGTTGGCACCCTAGGTGTCCTTTTACACCCTCTTTTGGTTTGGGTGAGAGGTTGTGTTTTGATGTGTTTTGTTTTTGGGTTTCCTGACTTGAGTCTTCCTTTGAAACCAAAAAACTTTTTATGTATTTGCCAGTTGGCTAGTAAGAATTTTACAGTTTCCACACAGAACACCTAGTGAGTCTTTTGCTCGTAAAGATCTGACGGTTGCAGTTTAAACAACAGCAGCCAGGGTCTTCAACCGAGCTCGTGGTGAACATTCCATGCTAATCATGGAAAGTTTAACTCTTTCTTCTCCGGGACAGTTGAAAGGCAGGACCTAACTGCATATGTCAGAATACAGCAAGACTCCATTAGAAGAAACAACATTACTAAGGTGAGTATTTTTTTCTTCCCCACCCCCCTCCTTCAAACAACATGAAGTCTTGCTGTATTCAGACATAATGCAGTTAGCCCCAGCACTTGAACTGCCTCAGAGAGGAAAGAGTTAACTCTATGCAGAAGCATAGAACGTTGAGCTGGAGCTCGGTTTTCAAACCTCTGTCTGTGGTACTTCCCAGTGTAACCGTCAGATTCTTTACTCCGCCTAACAGTGAAGTCGCTCCGGAGATTTCCTCTGCTCGGTTCGGTAAAAGTAAAGCGTTCGGTTTAAACCGCATAATTTTTTTGTTATTTTCGGATTTTCAGCCTCTGTCTACAGTACAGGTAGTGTGTAGATAGGTAGTGACTGTGTTTATTTTGGTAAAAAAAGTGGAAATTGTCTTTTTCTTCGGTTTCTTCCCGGTCGGTCCGGTTTGGAACCAACCTTGTTAATTTTAATTTTATTTTTTCTGGGATTAGTGTGGTGTTCTGGTACTGATCGGTTTCAGAAGAACCGAACCTTTGGCTGGTTCTTTTCAAAAGCCCGTGACACGGTTTGTAACAGATCGGTTATTATATTACCTGGCTTGAAAGCTGCAATAGGGTAATTTGTTAGGATGGCCATGTCTGAGAAGCCCAAGAAGAAAACCTGTCCCACTGGGTTTCAACACTGTACTGAGTGTGGGGAGGCCTTTGCTAAGGCTGATCCCCACTTCATCTGTGTTATTGTCTGGGGTTTGACCACCTCAAGTCAGACTGCCAAATCTGTAAAAACGTTCCTAAATCCACTCTAGATAAAAGACTGAGTAGGTTGAAGGAAAGGGAGGCCGAGAAGTCCGTAGATCCGGATGGCCAGCCCGGTTCGGTTGCGGCCGAACCTGGGGAGGTGCCTACTGACCTAGGCGATACCTCCTCGGGCAAAAGGAGAGCTGACCCTGAGGGGTCGGTTCCGCCAAAGAAGAAGCATAAGTCTGCTGGTTCGGATCCTGTGTCACATTCTCCAACTGCGGATGAAATAGCCAAAGCGATTAGTATTGTTCAATCGCTTAGACCGGTTCTGTCTGAACCGGTACCGCCGGTTCGGCGGTCAGTTTGGTCGGATCAGTCTCCTCCGGATTATGATCCAGACGCTTATTATGAGACGTGGGAGGGAGACGAAGACTATCCCTGTGATGATGGCGATGATGATGATGATGAGGGGGGTCTGAATGTGCCCATTGAACTGGACATCCCCCCAGACAGGCCGTCAGGTGTCTCTCCTCCCAGGCTGTCCGAGTCTCTTTCACATTTTTTGTTCTACAAAAAGGTGGCAGAAACCCTGCGGCTTCCCTTGGTTGAAGCCGCAGAGGAGGATGAAGAGCCTGATTTTGTGGAAATGATGAACATCCCATAGTCCAAAAAGCTGTCGATCCCTCTTCATAAATCCTTGGGGAAACAGATGCACAAATTTTTACAAACTCCTAATTCAGTATCTCCTGTGGATAAGAGGATGGACAGGAGGTATTCATTATCAGGCTCAGCTGTGGAGTTCCTTTATAGTCATTGCAGCCATGTTGGGGTAGTGCAGGCTGCAGCCTGTGACAGGGCTAACATTCCAAAATGCAATTTCATGCTGCTGTGGACTCCAATGATGTGGCATCTAGAGTCATGGCTACAGTACATCTGTGTCTCTCAGAAGACGTGCTTGGCTCAGATGTACTAGCCTTTCATAGGATACCCAGGCTAAGGCCATGGATTTTCCTGTAGTAGGTAACTGTCTGCTTGGGGAGCAGACAGAGGCTTACATGAAGAAAATGGATGAATACAGGACCACGTACAGGAGTGCACAGGCCAAGGAAAGGCAGGCCACTCCGCACAAGCAGCAGTCTAGGCGCAGGGGCAGGCCCTTTCAAAGGTCTTTTTACCAAGCCCAGGCCTCCTGTCCCTTCCCACAGAGGGAGTTCTTCAGAGGGAGGGGTAGGAGTGGTATGAACAGGGCTGCTCCCTCCTCCTCTCAGTCTAAGGCTCCTGCCAAGCAGACACCCTGATTTGTCAGCCCGGGTCAACTCCCTATTTCCAGTAGGAGGCAGGCTGTCTTACTACTTCCAGGCCTGGAAGTCTGTGACCTCAGACAAGCGGATCCTGGAAGTAGTAAGCCAGGGATTGGCCCTCAGCTTCAAAAAATTTCCAAAAATAAGGGCCAAGTCTTTTCCACCTGCATCAGTCTCAGAAACCCTTGCCCTAGAGGAAGAGGTTTCCTCTCTTCTAGCTCTCAGAGCTGTAGAAAAAGTTACTACTCAGCAAAAGGGAAAAGGCCTGTACTCCAGGTACTTCTTACCCCCCAAAAAACAGGGGAGTGGTTACCCATCCTAGACCTAAGGTATTTGAACAAACACATTTCAAAGCCCAAATTTAAAATGATAACTCTGGGAATAATGCTTCCCTCTCTAAGGCCAGGGGATTGACTAGCATCTCTGGACCTCAAGAATGCCTACTTCCATATTCCTATCAGGTGCTCCCACAGAAAATACCACAGGTTCAGGCCATTACCAATTCAGAGCCATGCCATTCGGACCAACATCAGCTACAAGGGTATATCACCATCTTCTCGTATCTGGACGACTGGCTCTTAGTGGGTCAGTCATCTTTACAGGTCAAGTCAGCTCTTTAAACTACCCAGGACCTACTCAGCTCCCTGGGGTTTCTTCTCAGTCTTCCAAAGTCTATATTCGAACCAGTTCAACTTCTAACCTTTATAGGCATAGAGTTAGACACTGTACAAGCAAAAACCTTCCTTCCCCTGGCAGGGTGAAGGCCGTGGGATTTCACTTCCTCCTTTTAGAGCCTCAGGTCTCACCCTTAGACAGATATTACTTGAGAGGGCTCTTGCAGTGATGTTAGTACATATAAGTTGGCGCCCGGCCAGCGGCAGGACTCCATGGAAAAATTTCTAGCTAGCAGTCCTCAAGCAGGTACCACCCTTACTGCCAGGTGACCGGCGCCAGACGACGGTCGGTATACAAGGGTCCTGACGCCCACCTTCCACTTCTTTCCCGACTGTTAGCTCATGCAGCGCCTTGTGGTAAAGTTAGGTAGCAAAGCCCTGTTCTTTACGTCGGTTTTACGAAGTTTTGATATTTTTCTTCTCATCGTCAGGTCAGCGTCGGTGTATATGCGTCCCCTACACCTTCCATAAACAAGTGCGACTCGTGCGGGCGCTCAACTGCCATACATAAGGACGGGCCATTTTCTGCCTTTTTGCTTAGGCCCGACCACCTGTCGGGACAAGTGCCCGCATTGCCTGCACTTCAGCGCAGCTACCCGCAGACGACGCCAACAGTCCCTGGAAGCCCATCTACTCAAGAAGAAGATGTCTTCAATGGAAAAGGAATTGAAGAAGCTCAGGCAGGTGTCGACTTCTCCTGAAGGACACCACAAAAAGCGGGACAAAGAAAGGCACAGGGAGAAGGCCTCCTCGCGACTCCGGCTGGAGTCGCGGCTCAGGTAATATCCCTTCTGGGGGATCATCCGACGGCAGCCTCCAAGGTTTTGGAGGAGGCGTCGGCCCGCCCCTCGGGCTCGCGCTCGGGCCTTGCGGGTGCCTCCGGGCTAAAGGAGGCCTCTGCCCCCAGTACCGCCGCAGGCTTGCGACCTACTGGCGCGGGCACCTCCCATAAGCCGGACGTCGGCTCCTCCGACATCCGCCGGAAGAAGGTCGATAAGACGCCTGACCCTTCGGGGCGGTGCACGACCTTGGACCGGGCCGCATCCCACCCTCGGCCCGCCTCCGACGAGGGACCCCATAAGCCGGACGCCGGCGGGAACCAGCCCCTTAGCCGCACGTCGGCTCCCCCGATGTGCGCCGGGCATCGGAACCTACGACGGACCATCCAACTCCCGTCGTACCAGGTTCCCCACAGCCTTCACTGCCGTCTGGGGAGCCAGAGTCGCCCCAGCCTGACCCCGGGGACTTTTTTTCACCGTCCCCGGGCGATGCTGGGGATATTCCACCACCATCAGACCCTCCTCCTACAGAACCGAATCTGATGCGGTCCCCGGACGCCGGCTCAGACACTGGCGACGCTGGTCCTGCCGGCGCCCGGCCCCACCGGCCGGCGGGATATTCCCTTCCGCCGGGCCCGGCCCCCGGGACTCTCAATGTTGGCCCGCCCGTGGGCCTCCTACTAGGCGTCTGCTCCGGCAGCTCGCCCGGTAACTGGTACCCGCCGTCCTATCCGACGCCCCGTCTTACCGGGTCCGCAGTATCAGCGCCACAGTACCCGATGCGGTTCGCCGCTGCCGCAGTACCGGCCGCGCAATACCCGGCACGGTTTTCCTGCAGCGGGTTACGGATACTTCGCCTACGGATATAATCCATATAATTATCCCCTCCTCCTCCTCCACGCCCCCAGGCCGCGGTGGATCTGCAGTAGACTCTGGCTTCCTGGTGGGCTGGGCCAGGCTCAGCTCACCAAAAGTGAAAACCATCTTCTGGCGGTGCCACCCCGTATGCCCGAGGCAGCACTCCGTCACTGCCTCGATTCCAGAGCCTTCCTCTGGATCCCGAGAGGGACAGGACACGTCCAGGGATCCCCCTAAAGAGACCTGTTCCTCCCCTAGGCGTGCCAGGAATCTAATTCTGCTTCTGATTTTTCTTCTTCGCTCTCGGATTCCTCCGACGGATGCTCCAAGAGAGACGATGAGCCTCGCTCTCTGTCCAAGCCCCGGCCGAGGAGTCCTCCGGAGGATCCTTCCTTCATGGAGTTGCTCAGGAAGATCCAGGAAGTACATCAGTGGCATTCTCTGGAACCAGATCCTCAGCGGGTCAAACTCGCCGAACATCTGGACCTCCCCCTCATGGCTCCTACTTTAGTGCCACCCTGGATCGAGCCTCATGCCCACCTTGTTTCCACTATTTGGAAACAACCGTCGGCTTTAACCCCGCTTCCTAGGAAGTCCAACAGGTTATACCAGGCTCCGGAGGTGTAGACTTTTTGGATTCTCACCCCCGTGCAGACTCGGTCGTGATTAGTGCCGCTCACGGCCGGTCAGCACACCCCAAACATTTAAGCTCGTCTCCTCCAGATAAGGAATCTCGCCTTCTGGACCAGTATGGAAGAAAAATATACGCCTCTTCCACACTGGGAATTCGGGCCCTGAATTATGTAGCACATATGGGGGATTACCAGAAGGCCATCCTTACC
The DNA here is from genome assembly GCA_016271365.2 of Neoceratodus forsteri. NCBI lineage: Eukaryota > Metazoa > Chordata > Ceratodontiformes > Ceratodontidae > Neoceratodus > Neoceratodus forsteri. The sequence goes on from CM057454.1 coordinate 780,601,415, forward strand.
CAGGCGGAATCTAAGATTGACTCCTTACCTGACTCCCAGGTCAAGCAGGAGTTAGCTGACTTAGTCCATTCTGCTCGTTCGGCCAGTCATCACATCCTGAGGACGACGTACAATGCAGTGGACACTGCCGGGCGGAGCTCCGCGTTTGCCGTAAGTCTTCGGCGTCACGCCTGGCTTTGTGCGTCAGGTTTGGTCCTGGAGGTGCAGTCAGCAGTCCAGGAAGCACCTTTCAGGGGTTCAGTGCTTTTCGGCGGTGATGTCAAGGACATCATCACCGACTTGCAGGAGAAGGGACAGCTCTGAAATCTATGGATTCTATGTCCGTCCCCATCCCCATAGCTGTCCTTTTCGCAGACACAGCCGCGCCTCAGCGAAACCCCCTGAAGGCGGGCCACTAAACGCCGGCCCCAGCTGCCAGGCCCCACCGACCAAAAAAGCAGCTGCCCCAGCTGCAGCGCTGCCCCACACCACCTGACTCCTCCCCTCTCCCACCGCCTCCGGACTCCCCGGAGGAACCGGTAGGAGGGAGATTCTCCTCCATCTTCCGGGTTGGGAGAGGATAACAACGGATTCATGGGTGCTTCAAATTATTGCGGAGGGGCACTCCATAGAGTTTCTACAGAAACCTCCACGCCACCCCCCTCTGAAGTCCTCCTACACAAGGGACCATCTTCCTTGGGTCAAGGAAGAAATATCTGCCCTTCTCGTGAAGCAGACCATAGAACCCGTTCCTCCTCACCTTCAGGGGACGGGTTACTATTCTCATTTCTTCCTGGTCCCAAAGAAGACGGGAGATCTCAGACCCATTCTTGATCTCAGCTCCCTGAACCTTTACGTGGAATACAAGAAGTTCAGGATTCTTTCCCTTCAAACCCTTCTGCCCCTTCTTCAGCCGGGTCAATGGCTTTGTGCGCTGGATATGCAGGACACATATCTGCACATCTCCATTCGTCCCTCACATCGCAAGTACCTCTGGTTTGCTTTCCAAGGGGACCGTTACCAATTCCGGGCACTACTGTTTGGTCTTTCCTCGGCGCCCCGAGTTTTTACCAAATGCCTGGCGGTGGTAGCGGCCTGCCTGCGTACTATGGGAGTTCAGGTGTTTCCCTACCTGGATGACTGGCTCCTGGCCGCCTTGTCCAGGGAGGAGCTCCTGCATTTCCTCTCCCTCACCCAGCAGGTTTTCACTTGCCTGGGTATTACCATCAACCATTCCAAGTCTCATCTGGACCACTCCCAGAGACTTCAGTTCATCGGGGCTATCCTTGATACAACGGTGAGCAAGGCCTTCCTTCCTCCAGACAGGGCGGCCTCCCTCCAGTCACAGATTTCCCTGCTATCAGAACACAGGAAGGTTCCGGCGAGGTCGGTTCTCCGTCTCTTGGGGCTCATGGTGGCTGCCATCCCGACGGTTCCCCGTGCGCGGCTACACATGAGGATTCTCAGTGGACTCTCCGCTCCCAGTGGGATCAACTCATAGACGACCTAGATCATCTGGTTCTGATCTTCTTGCCGATGACAAGAGACTTGCAGTGGTGGATGGTTCGAGAGAACCTGTTTCGGGGGTCCCCTTCTGTCTTCCTCCCAGACTCTGACCACGGACGCATCAGGCGAAGGTTGGGGAGTCCATCTGGGTCCTCACCGAACCCAGGGTTTATGGTCCAGATTGGAGCTAACTCTCCACATCAGTGTGCTCGAACTGCGAGCAGTACTGTATGCTCTCCAAGCCCTTCACCAATACATCCTTCCCGGTCACTTAGCTGTCCAGACGGACAACGTGTGTGGTGTGGTACATCAACAAGCAGGGAGGGACTCGATCCTACCCGCTATGCAGGGAAGCAATGAGGGTTTGGGACTGGGCAATGCTTCACAACCTTCACTTCACGGCGATCCGTGTTCCAGGAGTCGACAATACCCTGGCAGACAAGCTAAGTCACTCCTCTGCTCTGCCATACGAGTGGGAGTTGGACCGAAAAGTTCTAGATGACATCTTCCGGCTTGGGGGGACTCCACAGATAGACCTGTTCACCTCTTCCCAAAACGCAAAACTTCCCACCTTTTGCTCGCTCGCTCCAGAGCGAGACGCTTTCTGGAGCGACACTCTGTCTCTAAACTGGAAGGGCAGATTCGTCTATGCTTTTCCCTCAATTCCTCTGGTCCCTCATGTACTGCAGAAACTATCAACGGAAGGAGCGAGAATGATTCTGATCGCTCCTTTCTGGCCCAGGCAAATCTGGTTCTCTCTTCTACAACAATTCTCAGAAGTTCCTCCTCCTCTTCTTCTTCCTTTATCTCGAGGATTGCTGACCCAGGATCAGGGGAACCTGGTCCGTCCGGGACTCAAGTCCCTGCAACTTCATGCATGGCTCCTGCAGACCTAGCCCAATCTCGCTTTGGTGTCTCTCCAGAGGTGGCCGAGATTCTGGTGGAGGCTAGAAAACCCTCCACTAGGTCCACTTATGCCATGAAATGGAAGAGATTTTCTATTTGGGCTGCCTCTAGGAATGTGGAGCCTTTCTCCTGTCCTGTGGCCGTTCTGCTTGACTACTTACGTCATCTCTTTGACCTGGGTCTCGGTCATTTCCTCCTTGAAAGTACACATGGCTGCTATTTCAGCTTACCACGTTCCTTTAGCTGATAAAGCCTTGCCCAATTAGAGTGTCTAAGACTTTTCTTAGAGGGTCCTTCATCTGAGGCCCTGTCCGGACTGCTCCCCCTTGGGACTTGAACTTTATTCTAGAAACTTACCTTCCTCCCTTGAGCCTGCGCGCCTCTGCAGACCTGAAGTTTCTATCGTGGAAGGCAGCTCTTCTTGGTGGCCATTACCTCCGCTCGAAGAATTTCCGAGCTCCAGGCCCTCATGTGTAAAATCCCTTATTTGATTTTTCACAAAGAACGAGTAGCTCTTCGCACGAACCCTAAGTTTCTACCTAAAGTGGTAGCGGAGTCTACCTTAAATCAGTCTATAGAGTTACCTGCTTTTTTCATGCAGTACTCCAACCAAGGGGAATATTTACTCCATACCATGGATGTTCACCGGATTCTGAGATACTACACCGATAGGACTAAGGATCTCAGAAAAAACTGACCAGCTGTCCATCTCTTTTGCTCACAAAAGGGAAGGCAATGCTGTTTCTAAGCAATGCCTGTCGAAATGGTTGGCTTATTGCATCACTTTCTGTTATGACAAGTACAACAAGACCCTTCCGGGTCAAGTCAGAGGTCACTCCACTCGGGGAGTAGCAGCCTCTGTAGCTTGTTTCAAGAATGTGTCTGCGGCAGATATCTGTGCTGACGCCACCTGGACTTCCGTCCATACCTTTACAAAACGTTATAGTTTGGACATTGCCTCTTGCCGTAGAGCAGGCTTCGGGTTAGCTGTTTTGCAAGGCCTCCTGTCTTGAGGTTTGCAAGGCTTTTGCTACTTCTTGGAGTAGTTCCTCCTCCTGGTGCCTTTCATTTGTTCCAGACTGCTTGGGATTCTGTCCTATATGTAATTACCTACTGCAAGAGCCCTCTCGAAGTAAGATAGTACAGTTACGTAAGAACTTACCGTAACAGTAGATCTTCGAGAGAGGCTCTTGCAGTAGGTAATACCTTCCCGGCCTCCATCCCCCTAGGCTTTTTCAGCTCCTTTCCATTAAAGGAAATATCTGCTTCTCTCTCTTCCGGGCCTATGGCGGGAAAGAACTGGGCGGGCGTCGGGACCGCCCCTTTATGCGGCGTCTTCAGCCGGTCACCTGTTATGGGCGGTCCCTCGCCCGGGGGACTGTAGCTAGAAATTTTCCATGGGGTCCTGCTGCCGGCCAGCGTCAGTCCTATATGTAATTACCTACTGCAAGAGCCTCTCTCGAAGATCTACTGTTACAGTAAGTTCTTACGTAACTGTACTTTCCTCCAGCTCCTGGGCCACATGGCAGCTTCCACGGCAGTGGTGCAGGGAGCAAGGTTCCAGATGAGGGACATTCAGTTTCATCTGAAGTCTTTTTGGTCTCAAAAGAAGGATTCACTTACCAAACTGATTCAAGTGACTCGTACTCTGGTTCAAGCCCTCCAGTGGTGGCTGGACCAGGACAACCTTAGACAAGGGGTTCCATTTCTCCCTCAAGTCCCATCAGTAGTTCTAACTACGGATGCTTCTCTCCTAGGGTGGGAAGCCCACCTGGGAGCCCTGACAGCTCAAGGGCTCTGGTCTCCACAGTAATCTGTAGTTCATATCAATCTCCTGGAATTCAGGGCAGTTTTCCTAGCCCTGCAGAGCTTCTCGGATTCAGTCAGGGGCAAGGTGGTCCAAGTCAGAACGGACAACAACACTACAATGTGGTACGTCAGCAAGCAGGGAGGCACTCGGTCTTCAGCCTTGTGCACAGAAGCCATGAAGCTGTGGTCTCTGGTCTGTTCTCTTCAGACTTCTCTGGTAGCAGTTCACCTTCCAGGGAAGGACAACGTACTAGCAGATGCTTTGAGCAGAATTTCACAGGGACACCACGAATGGTCCCTGGATCCTCACATCCTGAAGGTTTTCTTCTCCAGGTGGGGCACTCCAGAGATAGATCTCTTTGCAGCACCGGACAATCATCAACTTCCTCTGTTCTGTTGCAGATCTTCAGTCCTGGGGATGGTTCCCCAGGATGCTCTCTTTTTGGACTGGAAGGGCAGGTTTCTCTGTGCCTTCCCTCCCTTCCCTCTGCTGTTCAGAGTTCTGATCAAGATCAGGACTCAACCCTGCGCAGTGATACTGGTGACTTCAGATTGGGCCAGACAGCCTTGGTATCCTCTACTGCTGTCTTTGTCAGTGTCACGTCCCCTGTCTCTGCCCAGGACTTACAATCTCCTGTCCTCCTGCCAGGGGCGGATCTGGTACCCCAATCTCCAGTCTCTCAGTCTCAAGGCCAGGCTTTTGAAGAGTTAGAATATGCAGCACTACATCTTTCTCAGGGAGTTCTGGATATTCTGAAGGTCTCCAGGAAACCTTCCACTAGAAAAACTTACAACTCCAAATGGAAAAGGTTCACTATTTGGTGCTCTCAGAAAGGTATCCTGTCCAATTCTGCAGACATTTCCACAACCTTAGACTATCTAGTTCATCACAATGGTCTAGGCCTGAGGCCTGCCACTCTGAAGGTTCATCTAGCAGCTGTCTCTGCATTCCTCTCAGCAGGGAACCGCTCTTCCCTGGCATCTCATCCTGTTTTTAGAAAGATTTTCAAAGGTCTGGTTCACGTTAACCCTCCCTTTAGGGAGCCCACTCTGCCTTGGGATCTTAATATCTGCATAGCTCAGCTGATGCAGCCACCCTTTGAACCTCTGGCTTCGGACAAATTGAAGTACTTGACCTGGAAAACTGTTCCTGGTAGCTATTACTTCTGCCAGCCGGATTAGTGAGTTACAGGCTGTGTCAGTTGAATCTGACTTCATCTCCTTCTATAGGGACAAAGTTGTCCTAAGAAGCAATAGGAGGTTCTTGCCCAAAGTGGTATCAGATTTTCATCTGAACCAGTCTATATCTCTCCCTGTGTTTTTCGCTGACCATTCTTCTTCTTCAGGTGAAAGTAGGTTACACAGTCTGGATGTTAAGAGGACCCTTCGCTACTACATTGAGCATACTGAGGCACATAGAAATGATTGTCTTCAATTGTTTCTCACTTATGGTAAAGTGGGGAAGGTAAGCCTGCCACTAAAAGAACTATTGCCAGGTGGATTGTTTCTTGTATACAGTTTTGTTATGAAAAGTTTGGTAGGACACCCCCTTCAGGCCTGAGGGCTCACTTGACTAGGGGTACAGCTGCTTCTCTCGCTGCGGCCAGAGATATAGCTTTGTTAGTATCTGTAAAGCAGCCACCTGGAAAACAGTACATACTTTCACCAAGCATTACTCCCTGGATATCCAGGCTAGGAGTGATGCTAGGTTTGGTGCAGCAGTACTGCAGAGCCTCTTCCCAAAGTAGGTTCCGCATGCCCTCCTCCATAGGGAACTGCTTGGTAGTCTGCATTATGTCTGAATACAGCAAGACTTCATGTTGTTTGAAGAAATAATAACCATAGTAATGTTGTTTCTTCTAATGGAGTCTTGCTGTATTCAGACCTCCCTCCCTGCCTCACCACTCAGAACCTGGTTTTGGGAAGTGGGCTGGGAGGTACAGTGTTGCACCTCTGGGGTGTACCTTGTACCCTCCCTCTTGGGTGGGGTAGATGTTATTATTTTTCTGGTGTTTTATACTTAAATATTGTCACTACCTTTCCTTCTTGGGTTCTCGACTTGAGTCTTTTGGGCCCAAAAGGAATCTTTTCCACTTTGGCTATATTTTGAACAATTTCCATACTATAGTATGTTAGTTTGCTCGTAAGAATCTGACAGTTACACTGGGAAGTACCACAGACAGAGGTTTGAAAACCGAGCTCGAACTCAACGTTCTATGCTTCTGCATAGAGTTAACTCTTTCCTCTGCAGGGCAGTTCAAGTGCTGGGGCTAACTGCATTATGTCCGAATACAGCAAGACTCCATTAGAAGAAACAACATTACTATGGTAAGTAATTCCCCCCCCCCAATTCCAGGGGGCGCAAGTCCCACTTCATCCAGCTGCTTGTTATCCTGCTCCTCCTCACAGCTGGTGATGTGGAACCCAACCCTAGACCCCCCCTTCTCCTGCCTTTTATCCCCCTCCACTTATTAAGGCCTTAGCATTTTCCATCTAAATGCTAGGAGCCTCCTCCCTAAACTCGACCTCCTCAGTATCTGGATCTGTCAACACTCTCCTGACCTATGTGTCTCAAAATCTTGGCTCTCCTGTAGAATACCTGATTCTAGTTTGGTTCACCCCGACTACCACCTCTTCAGGTAGGACCTTGGTAAATGGAGTGGTGGTGTTGCCCTTTGTCTGTCAAAACCTGTCTTGTACTGTCCCCTCATGAGTTCTGTCTGACCAAGCTCTCCCTTCCCCTCTACCATTCCAATCTCAGTTGCTGTTTTCTACATCTTCCCCTAAAATCTCTCCATACTCTCTAGTTGACAACCTCTCTGCCCTTGCCTCCAGTGGTTCCTTTCCTGGTCACCAAATGTTTCAATAAAAAAAAAAATTCTCCTCCATAGAGACTTCAGTATTGATTGGTTCTCCAGGCCCATCTCCCATAGGATTGAATCCCTAAACATTATCAAACTAATTACTGAACCTACCCGGCTCAATCCTTATTTCCTAACGCTTCTCTGGACTGGGTGCTGTCTTCTCACACCCATCATATCATTGCAGCTTGTACCCTTCTGGGCACCTTCGGCTACCATTGCATGACCCTCTGTATCAGGACAGTCAGGCCCTCTCCTTCCACCCCTAAGTACATTTGGTCTAGGTCCCTTTGGGTGCTCAACATTAGTGCCCTCTTAAATAAGTTGGCTGCAACTGATTGGTTCCTCCATATACTCTGCACCTAAGGTTAAGGTGGCCCTCTCCCTATTCCACTCCAGATTTACTCTCGTCTGGGAGAAGCACGCATCCCTCCCCTTTAGAAAATAAAATGCAGGGTAAAATGTTCAAATCAAATCAAACTTTATTTATAACGCGCTTTTCGGATATCAAAGCACGTATACAATATAAAACATAATCAGATAAAACATATCAAAATGTTTAAAATAGGCTAAACTAAATAAATATGTCTTCAAAGAGGACTTAAAAATCTCAGTGGATAGGCACTCTCTAATCTGTCGATAGAGAGTTCCAGAGGGTCGGGGCTGCAAATGAAAATGCCCTAGCACCCGAGGTATGAAGACAGACCCAAGGAACCTCCAGCTATCCCTCATCGGCGGAGTGGATGGACGGGGCAATAGGGCCAAAGGAGTTCTTGCAAGTAGCCCGATCCCAGTCTGTTTAGGACCTTATAGGTCATCAATGCGACCTTGAAGGTGTCCCTCCATCACACAGGCAGCCAGTGCAGTTCACGAAGCACAGGAGTGACATGACTAGTTCTCAACAGACCTGTCAACAACCTGGCTGCAGCATTCACCAGCTGCAGGCAACAGAGGTCCACCCTTGATAGCCCTAGGTATAGAGCATTGCAGTAGTCAAAGCGGGAAGTCACAAAGGCATGGACCAACGTAGGAAGGTCCTTGGGCAGAACTAGGTGCTTTCTCCGGGCAATGTTCCTTAGATGGTAGAAAGAGGACTTGACTGCTGACTCCTGGGATTTTAGAGTCAACTCACCATCAAGCACTACACCCAGATACCGCACCTGTTCAGAGGGTCTCAACTGGTTGCCCCCTAGCACAAAGCCAGATGACTGACCAGGAGTCGACCTCTCTACCTCATGACCTGGGTCCACCACCAGCACCTCAGTCTTATCAGGATTCAGTCTCAACCAGTTAGCACTCATCCAGTCCTGAATCTCAGCAAGGCGGTTGTTAAAGACCGAGACTGCATTGTTCCGTTCGGGTACAAAGGACATGTACAGCTGAGTATCATCGGCGTAGCAGTGAAAACTCAGCCCGTACCACCTTATAATGTCTTCTAACAGCAGCATGTACACTGAAAACAACATGGGGGACAGCATGGAACCCTGTGGTACCCCACAAGGCAGGGAGAAGGGGGCCAGGGAAAAAGTCCCCGATACCACCCTCTGCATCCTGCCTGTGAGGAAAGAATGGAACCATCTGAGGACTTTCTCTGACAGTCCATAGAGTAGCCACAAGCATTCCAGCAGCACCCCATGATCCACAGTGTCCAGCGCTGCAGAGAGATCAAGACTGAACGGCTTCTCCGATCCCTCGCTTATCAGGAGATCAGTAAGTACCCAAACCAGAGCTTTCTCGGTACTGTGCCTCTTCCTGAAACCGGACTGGGGAGGATCATCGACTTCGAGGGTGGTAAGAAAGTTCTCGAGCTGTAGTGCGACTACCTTCTCCATAACCTTGCCCAAAAAGGGCAGGTTAGAGACAGGTCTGTAGTTTGCAAGACAGTCTGGGTCGAGGGAAGATTTCTACAAAAGGGGTGTCACCACTGCCTCCTGCAGGGTGGCTCGGAAACACACCCTTATCCAACGAACACCAGACTATCTCAGCAAGGATTGGTCTGATGGCATCCACGCACCCCACAAGGTGGCCGGTTGGATCAGGATCCAAACTACAGCAAGTCGGACGCATGCCCCAAACAATCTTCACAATATCCACAATCGGACAGCCTGTCAACAGTCCGGAAGAGCTGAGCCGGTCGATTCCTTACTGCAGCAATCTCCCTGGACCGGAACTCTGCCTTCTTATGTGAGATTACTGATCGATGGTCCGAATAATGGGCCATCAATCTAAGTCTGTCTTCCTCCAGGCCAGATTTCCACAAACAATGTTCCAACCTTTGCCCTACTCTCCTCAACTCCCTCTAGGTCCCATGGAACCAAGGGGACCAAGGGCGAAGAGAGAGAGAGAGGGCGAACTCAGACAGAGCCCCCGACACCACACTATTATAGTACAATACCAGGTCCAGTACAATACAATACCAGGTCCCTTGGATCGGAGCATTCCAATGGCCTGCTCGATGGGTCCAGCACCGCCATCAGACCCTCAGGTGTAACACTCTTTAAAGGGTGGTACTGGACCATCTCCAAAGGGGCAGGTTTCACAGGGGGGAGCCGCGAAGCTAAACCTTATAGAGTGATGGTCAGACCACCTGACCGGTTCCACCACCAGGTCGGTGACCTCCATCCCCAGGAGGCATACCAGGTCCAGGGAGTGACCCTGAATATGGATTGCAGCGGTAACTGCCTGTGTGAAGCCCAACAAAATCATCAGTTGGAGGGAGTTCTGACCAAAAAGTGAGAGTTCATCGTTGACCCAGGCATTGAAATCCCCCAGGACCAGCCACCTGGAGAATTCCAACACCATGTTGACCGTAAAGTCCGCAACTTCCTGCAGGAAAACTTTCCCATCTCCGGGTGGACGGTAGATGAGAAGAATCCTGCAACCCACACCTGCACCCATGCTACACTTGAAGGACCTGGTGGCCTCTACTGGTACCTCTACAAGGCCCAGTTCCGCCTTAAAACAAGTGGCTACACCCCTGCCCCTACGATCCAATCTCGGGTGGTGTATCACCGAGTACCTGGCTGGAACTGCTGACTCCAATACTGGACCAGCATTCTTGTCCAGCCAGGTCTCACTGATGCAAGCCAGGTCAGATGTCTCAACAAGATCAGCAATAATTGCTGTCTTGTTCTTTATTGACCTGGCATTGCATAACACCACCCCAAGTTGGATGAGGGGCCATGGAAGAACGGGCTGCTTGCCCACCACCAGTAGAACCCTTGGGGATGGGCACCAGGCAGGGAGGTCCCCTTTCCTGGACCCATTTCGCCCCAGGGTGCCTCCTTGACCCTACTACCCCAGTCTGTCCACCCCACGCCCCGGCCCTGCCGTGCAATCCCCAGGGCACAACACTGCATATACACCTCGGGTTGCAATGGGGGGCTGTCAAAGGGGTGCAAGTCCCTCAACCTGGATGGGGAGTAGCGGCTGCCCACTAAAGAATGATCCCAACAAATGCTGCCTTCAAATACCTACACCAGCAGTGGCTACTATAATAAAATAACAGTACTCCCATAAAATTATTAACAGTACCAAACTTCCCCTATTCAATTAAAACAACACCCCCATCCCCCAAAATAAAACCCAACACACTAGCAAAGTAAATATCAACAAATCAGAATAGTCCATGACAAAACATCAAAAGAAGAGTCTGTAAAGTAATCTGTTCAGTCTCTCCACGCCAGTTTATGTAAACATACCACCCCTCAAACCCTAGGGTTTTAAGCAAATCAGACAACCAAGAGGCCACCAGCTCTCACCTGAGCCTCATTGAATCAGCAGAATATACGTGTAAATAGTAGAAGTACTCTCACTGCTTTAAGTAACCATTAGCCAAAGTCCATTAATAAGGAGAAAAAGAAAAAAATGTCTCAGACCAGATCTGTAAGTGTCTGCAGAAAATTTGTTACTAGGACCTGCCAGACAGGAACTCCACCAAAGGCTCTTCATCTCCACCGCCTTCCTAGGCTCCTTCTTCCAAACACCGATCAGGGCAGAACTCGCAGTTGTAAATCCTCGGCCCAGCTGAAAACTAGGCAAACCTTACAAGCAGGCCCGGGGATGGCCGGAAAACGCAGGGTAAGCTCCCGAACAACCGACACCCAGGAGTGGGAACAGCCCAAATAATCCCACAGACTGTGGATTCCAGGAACTACCTGGCCAACACCAGACGTCCCCCCCGAATACCTAGGAGGTCTGGATCCAGACCAAGTCCTACAGGTGACTCTCCTTTCCTGCCTCCCGTCCAGGAATCAGGTGCCCTTACCCCCTGAAAGCGGCTGCAGAGCCCCAGCCCCCGCCTCCCCACAGACCTCCAGTCCTTCAGGGCCTACTTGCTGCCACCGCTGGGCCCAGCAGCAGTCCGCTCCAGTCACCACTCTTCCAGTGCAATTCATCCCAAACACTGGAATGACCAGGCCGTTGCTCCACCAGAATGGTTCCTCCAACAATCCACAGCCGACACCGCCTCTCCTCCTGCGCACCACCAAGCTGTTTCTGCACAGATTCCACACAGTCTCCAAACGGAAACAAGAACTGATCAGCACCAGCACCACGTACACTATCCCTGGATTACACCTGATCAGTGTAAGTCCTGAGACCAAGCAAGGTCCCTTTTCAGTCTACCATTCCTGTTCTGATCTGTTGTCCTACAGGTCACTTACAAAACTCCAGTGCGAAGGCAGTCCGCACCACCAAGGCTCACTACTTCATATCAAACCTCTAGAATAATCTTAGCGCCCCATCTAAATTTTGAAAGGTTGTTCAGTCCCTCTTTGACCCTCAACCCAGTCCGCTTCCCCAGTCCTCTTGCTGGGTGGTTCACCGGTCTCTGACCCTCCCTCTGTTGCTGCTCACTTCAATTAGTTTTTTATCATCTGTGGCCTCCCCTCTTCCTCTACCCCGGTCCCATTCCCCTCTCTTCTCCTCCCGTCTCATCTCTGCTCCACTCAGCCAAGGGCTTTCACTTTCCTCCCATCAGTCCTCAGGAAACCATGCTTGCCCTTTCCTTGCTTAACCATTCTAAGCTGGACCCTAAACTCCTCAGCCTCTCTACATGTGACACCCTCTCTCCCCTCACCTTCTGAACCCCTCCTTCTCATTGTGTGCTGTGTCTCAGTCCTGGAAGGTTGCCAAGGTTCTGTCTTTGCATAAAGGAGGTGACCCTACCTCCTCTGGTAAATTCCGGCCTATCTCCCTCCTCCTCCCCTTTCATGCCAAGCTTCTTTACTGCAGGCTTGCTGATTTCTGCTCCTGTTCCAACTTCCATCTTCCTTAAAGATCAAGTGCAACGATTCTCCAGATTCTACAGTGTTATCTCACTATATGTTTGGCATTGGTTATATCTGCTTAGTTAACCATCTTTTTTTGGCAATAAAGAAAGAGCATTAATGAGCGAAAGTATATTTTTAATTTTAACTTGCCTTCTGTGTCACACTCCTGTTTCCTTGCTGCTCTGGCAGCCGAACTGAGTGTGCGTGCTGCGTGATGACCTAATAAGGTGGCTTGTAGCTTGTAGCAATCCCCCACAATCACTGCATGGATCACTTGTACAGAGCCCACTCTGCTATTTCGTCCAAGCTAGTGTCCGATCCCAAAATGTCATCTGATGAGGAGACCAACGATCTTCAGGCTTTGTCCTGCCGATGATTTTATAATATTGAGCCCTACTGTTTTGAACCATTGGCATCTGCTAGTGGTACCTCTAACATCAGATCCTGGGATTGAAATTTTGGGAGCAGCACTGAGAGCAGTGAAGCGGAGAACAGCACTGTAGATATTTCCACCGATGAAGGCATGGCACGAATTGCAGTAGTTGGAATATAGCTCTAATATTTGTTGGCAAACCTTGCGACTGCAGCCTAATTGCATTGTCAGCAGTTCACAGTCCAGGAAGAAGTTTTTTTTTTTTTTTTTTATGGAAGTTATGTGTCGTTCCATATCCAAAAAAGCACCGCGATATCAGAGTTCTGAGCCACTGTTCAAAGCGTTTCTGACAGTCACAGTATTAGTGTAGTTGACATTACTGTTTTATTTTTTCTATTTGAATGTAAAGTTCAGAGCCACTTTTCATATGGTTTCTGCGGCAGCTACAGCGGTGCTATCCCCTACTTCATATTTCTTCTTTGTCTGTCAGCCAACTGATAGCCCCTTCGGATTACTGTTCACATTTTGTTTAGCAGCCTGTCTAGTATGAGCCATGGCAAAACTATGAAATCAGTGAACATTTCAGTTGTACTTCATAACTATGCCATTCTCTTTAAAACAAAAAACTAATTTTATGTTTATTTTTAGGTGTTCATGGCATTCAATTTTTCTGAGCCGCTATTCAAAGTGTTTCTGTCAGCCATTGTACTACTATTGCTGACGTTACTGCTTTATTTTTTCTATTTGAATGTAAAGTTCAGATCCACTTTTCATATTTATTCTATGGTAGCTACAGTGGTTCTATCCCCTACTTCATATTTCTTTTTTGTTTGTCAACCAACTGCTAAGCCCTCCGGACAGGGGTGTAGCCAGGGATTT